>JANZLQ010000061.1:9353812-9417086 GCA_026212715.1 Elanus axillaris
CACCTGGGGAGGAACAACCCCATGTTCCAGTACATGCTGGGCGCTGCCTGGCTGGAAAGCAGCTTGGCAGAAAAGGCCTGGGGGTCTTAGTGGACACTAAGTTGAACATGAGCCAGCAGTGTGCCCTTGCAGCAAAGGCAGCTAATGGTATCCTGGGCTGAATTAGACAAAGTATTGTCAGCAGCTGGAGGGAGGTGATCCTTCTCCTCTCCTCAGCACTGGACATATTGGAGAGAGTTCAGCAAAGGGCTGGAATAAAGATGTTTAAGGAACTGGAGCATTTCTTCTGTGAGGAAAGGCTGAGGGAGATGGGACTGTTCAGCATGGAGATTAGAAGGGCCAGGGGCTTCTCAAAACCATCTCAGGATTTCAAAGGCTTCCCCATTTGGTGTGTTCAAACACTGCATATCATTCCTACCACTGGCTTCCAGCTGGGGGTGCCAATGTGACACATCATTTGCAGTAGACAGCTCATCTGATAAAAATATTGTCATGCCATGTTTTGAGGTGCTCAGATCTCCCTTCTGTGATTTGTTATTACAGCTAAGCTGATCTATTGACTAGCTGATCTAAGAGGGGCAGTTCTGCCTGGAGAGGTGGAGACAGAGGGGTTGTAGGACTTGGCCATATTCAGCCATAACATCCTATGAAAGACCCAGCTCTGACCAATAGATCTGCTCTTCTTTAATGTCAAGGCACACCTCAGGCTTCTTGGGCTCAGTCTCTTCCTGGCCCTGAAAGAGACAGAGCAGGGTAATACAACATGGCTTTTCTTAAAGGTTACTGACTCATGACACCAAAACCCATGTACCTGGTATTGAAAGGGGCATATCCGGCACTATCCTCTTCCTCTCTTACAGACACATCACAATGATTAACACTGAGTTTTCAGTATCAGCCCCAGGAGCATGCTGAATGAATACCTCAATGAGGTGAATGGGTCACTTAACATGTCATGGAGCTATGGTCCCAGCCTGTCTGCAGATTCATATCTGCCTTGCTTACCTTCATTTCTCCTTTTTGAGGTTTTCCTTCCCAGTCACAGCACCTGGAACCCTGTCTGTGTTGTTAAATGAAAAACCGAGTTTCCAGAGATTAAGATAGTAGCTCAGGAGAAAGGCACAGCTACAGCAAATTGGCACATACAGGCTATTTCCAAAGTTGCTTCCAGTAATTTTGCAGCTGTTAACACAGCACCTTCGTTCAGTCCAGGAAGTACCAGTACTAATGTTAGTCCTTGGAGAAAAATAACAGAAGAGATGAGAGTTTTGCCAGCTCCTATTTTCTTCATCCTAAATCACCTGTTCAAATTCATCAGAGCACTGGCAAGTACCTATGTGCATGCCAGCCTTTCTACTGAAGGTCAGAAGAAATTGATATAGGACTTAAAATACTGAAATTTTAACTTTGTACTCATTATTTTGACTGCCATTTTCCATATGCCTACCCCGTAGAGGGAGACTTTTTGTAAGCTTCTGCATCTTGTGTAGAAAAGAAAAGATTCAACTCTGTTTTGGTGGAGAGGTTACAAAGTTGCATAAAGGAGGAATTTGCCCTGAGGGTCTGAATATCCTCCATTTAGGGGTGCTGGAAGAGGCCAGTGTTCCTCACCCACTCCCTAGCTGATACCACCACTTCCAGCCAAAGGCTCCAACCCCCTTGACCTGCCAGCAGAGCTGGTTGCCTGAGCCCTCTCTAACCCTTTTTGGTTATAACAGCCTGGGAGTGCTTAAACCATTAGATTTTACAACTCCAGCTTGTTTTGCCTTAAGCAGGTGAGAGAAATAGCTCTCCTGGCAGAGAGGATAGTGAAAAGCAGCTGAAGGAGACCCATGATGAGTCACTTCTGGATGCAAACAGAGCTGTTTGCTCACCCTGTAACAGGCTTGGCTCTGTCACCATGCAGGGAAGGCATCAGCTTCAAAATGCATCTAAACAGTGATGAAAAATTTGAAAAAGTGGTCCATCGCATCCACCAGCAGAAACTGGTGGGCTTACGGTCACATACAGGCTTCACTTCTGGAATATTACAGGCCTTGTACCCAGCAAAATAAAATTTGATTCAAATCCAAATAACCACTGATATCTGGGGAGTCCTTTCCAACTCTTGTCTTCCAGGCCTTCTTCTTCTATCACCAATACATCATGATATTGATCAATTTAGTAATAGTAATAAATTAACAAAGCAAAACACATGTCACCGTGAAAAGAATAGACTTGTTGGATACAGGAAATTACATTGAAGGAGCACTGCAAATTTCCTAAGACCATTCTCCTCTACAGAATCACATGACTGCTGAGGGAGAAGGAACCTTTGGACATCATTTAGTCCAACCCCCTGCTCAAAGGGGGATCAACTACAGCATGTTGCTCAGGGCTGTTCCAGTCAGGTTTTGAATATCTCCAAGGTTGGAGACTCCACAACTTCCCTAGATAAGCTGTTCCAGTGTTCAATCACCCTTCCAGTAAGAAAATGTTTCTCCTCTGTTTAAATGGAATTTTCTATGTTTCAGTCTGTGCTCATTGCCTCTCATGCTGTCACTGGGCAGCACTGAGTCTGGCTCCGTCTTCTTTGCACCATCCAATCAGGTATTTATAGACAATGATAAGATCCCCCAAGTCTTCTCTGCTCCAGGCTGAACAGTCCCAGCTCTCTCAGCCTTTTCTCATAGTAGAGATGCTCAAAATCCTTTAATCATCTTCATGCCCCTTTGCTGGACTTGCTCAAGTATGTCCATGTCTTTCTTGTACTGGGGACCCCAATACTGGACTCCAGATGTGTCACCAGTCCTGAGTAGAGGTGACGGATCACCTCCATTGACCTGCTGGTGACATTCTGCCTAATGCAGCCCAGGAGGTTGTTGGTCTTCTTATCACAAGGGCACTTTTCTGGCTCATGTCCAAGTTGGTGTTCAGCAAGGCTTCCAGGTCCTTTTCTGCCAAGCTACTTTCCAGCTGGTCAGCCCCCAGCAGGTACTGGTGCATGGGATTGTTCCTTCCCAGGTGCAGGTCTTGGCTTTTCCCTGTTTTGAACTTCATGAGGTTCCTGCCAGCCCATTTCTCCAGCCTGTTGAGGTCCCTCTGAATGGCACTACAGCCATTTGGAGTGTCAACAATCGTCCCAGTTTTGTTTCATCTGCAAGCCTGCAGAAGGTGTGCTATATCCCAGCATCCAGGTTATTAATGAAGATGTTAAACAGTACTGGTGCCAGTATTGACCCCTATGTACACCACCAGTGACTGGCATCCACAGGAACTTTGTGATGCTCATCACAACTCTTTCAGCTGAGTAGTTCAGCCACTTTTCAGTCTACCACACTGTCCATTTACCTAGCGTATACTTCACCAGTTTGTCAATGAAGATATTATGGGAGACAGCCTGGAAAGCCTTATCCAAGTCAAGAAATATCCACAGCTCGTTTCATCCGTCAAGCCAAGCATCTCTTCACAGGTGGTTATCAGGTTTGTCAAACGTGACTTCTTCATAAGTCCATGCCAGCTACTTCTAGTCACCTTATCCTTTGCATGTCTGAAAATGTTCTCCAGTATTATTTGCTCCCTCACTTCCCCAGGGATGGAGGTGAGGTGGACTGGCCTGTAGTTCCCTGGATCCTCCTTCTTGTCCTTCTTGAAATAGAAGTGACATTTTCTTTCTTTCAAGCATCCACCCACCACCATGATTGTTCAGAGATAATTTAGAATGGCCTCACAAGGACATGGGCCAGCTGCCTCAGCACTCATAGAGGAATCCCATCAAGTCCCATGGATTTATATATGTCTAGCCTGCCTAAATGCCTAGCTTAATCCTCCTCCAGCAAGGGTAAATCTCCATTGTTCCAGGTTTTCCCACTCATCTCAGAGACCTGGGATTGCTGAAAGCAAGTCTTACTAGCAAGGACCAATAAGAAGAAGGCTTTGAGTACCTGCCCTTGTCCTCAGCCTGTCTTTCCCACACTCCTCTCCACATCCTCTCTAGATAGGGCTGAAAGAGCAGAAATAGCAAAATGGGTTCAAAAAGTGGAAGGACACATTCATGAAAAACAAATCACTAGCAACTAGCAATTACAGGGATGCTTCTCCCTCCCTGTGCATCTTAGGAAGGAAATGGGCCTCAAATTGTTAAAGAATTTTCTTGGGACACAGCACCATATGTGCACACTTTCCAAGGCTTACTCCTTGCCCCATGAGTGACAGGATTACTGGGCTATGTGGATCTGTACAGCCAGCCTTCTGTAGCCTTGGATAAATGGGAGTTTGATGCTGAGGAAGTGTGTGCCATTGCCCCTTCTGCTTTTTCAGTTTCTCCCTGCTACTCTGCCTGATGGAGAGAAAAACTGTACTACTCCTCTTGAGTACCCACTGATATCTATATCACAGTCTTAAAATGGGACTGCAGCAGTTGTTCATATACTTTAACCAGCACTATCTAGGTAACTTTCATACAGACAATGCTGCAGCCATCACAGGGCAAAACTTGGTGAGGTCTGCCAAACCTACCTAAGTAACTCTCTGTTTTGTTTTTATTGTTTACTAATTGTGATTAAACTTGAAGAATTAAGAGGCTACTGTGATAGACATTGTAGAAAGAGACTGTCATCAGCACTGAGCACTTACAGTGAAAGTATTATTGATTGAGAGGAAAAATGAAATGTTACCTTTGTTTTTTCTTAGACTGTAAATTGAATCTCAGACAGCTTGCCTGACTTGTTTAAGACCACACAGTAGATCTGTGACAGAACTAGGACTAAATTTCCTATACCCCATTCAAGTGCTGTAGTTACAGCACAGTGACAAAGTGACCTCAGTTTTCAAAATTATTAATGATTTTCAACACTGGATTCATGGAATCATAGAATCATAGAATGGTTTGGATTGGGAGGGACCTTAAAGATCACCTAGTTCCAACCCCCCTGCCATGGGCAGGGACACCTTCTATGAGACCAGGTTGCTCAAAGCCCCATCCAACGTGGCCTTGAACACTGCCAGGAATGGGGCATCCACAGCCTCTCTGGGCAACCTGTGCTAGTGCCACCACCCTCACAGTAAAGAACTTCTTCCTAATATCTAATCTAAATCTACCCTCTTTCAGTTTAAACACATTACCCCTTGTCCTATCACTACATGTCCTTGTAAAACGTCCCTCTCCAGCTTTCTTGTAGGTCCCTGTTAGGTACTGGAAGGCTGCTATAAGTTCTTCCTGGAGCTTTCTCTTCTCTAGGCTGAACAACCCCAACTCACTCAGCCTGTCCTCATAGGAGAGGTGCTCCAGCCCCCTGATTATCTTCATGGCCCTCCTCTGGACTCGCTCCAACAGGTCCATGTCTTTCCTATGTTGGGGGCCCCAGAGCTGAACACAGTACTGCAGGTGGGGTCTCACAAGAGTGGAGCAGAGGGGGAGAATCACCTCCCTCAACCACTCCTGGTCACGCTTCTTCTGATGCAGCCAAGGATGCAGTTGGCTTTCTGGGCTGTGAGCGCACATTGCTGGCTCATATTCAGTTTTTTATCCACTAATACCTCCAAGTCCTTCTCCTCAGGGCTGCTCTCAATCCCTTCAACCCCCAGCCTGTATTGACACAGGGGGTTGCCCCGACCCATGGGCAGGACCTTGCACTTGGCCTTGGTGAACTTCATGAGATTTGCATGGCCCCACCTCTCAAGCCTGTCAAGGTCCCTCTGGATGGCATCCCTTCCTTCCAGTGTGTCAACCGCACCACACAGCTTGGTGTTGTTAGCAAACTGGCTGAGGGTGCACTCAATCCCATTGTCCATGTTGCTGACAAAGATGTTAAACAGCACCGGTCCCAATACCGACCCTTGAGGAATGCCACTTGTCACACATCTCCACTTCAACATCAAGCCATTGACCGCAACTCTTTGACTGTGACTATCCAGCCAATTCTTTATCCACCAGGTGGTCTGTCCATCAGATCTATGTCTCTCCAATTTAGAGACAAGGATGTTGTGCAGGACAGCATCAAATGCTTTGCACAAGTCCAGGTAGATGATGTCCATTGCTCTTCCCTTATCCATCAATGCTGTAACCCCATCATAAAAGGCCACTAAATTTGTCAGGCACAATTTGCCCTTAGTGAAGCCTGAAGTGTAGGCTGTCACCAATAACCTTATTTTCCATGTGCCTTAGCACAGTTTCCAGGAGGATCTGCTCCGCGATCTTGCTGGACGCAGAGGTGAGACTGACTGGCTTGTAGTTCTCAGGTCTTCCTTTTTAGAAATGGGGGCTATGTTTCCCCTTTTCCAGTCAATGGGAACTTCCCCAGACTGCCACCACTTCTCAAATAGGATGGATAGTGGCTTAGCCACTTCATCCGCCAATTCCCTCAGGACCCGTGGATGCACCTCATCAAGTCCCATGGACTTGCACACTTTCAGGTTCCTTAGATGGTCTCAAACCTGATATTCTCCTACAGTGGGCAGATTCCTGGGAATCCAACATAAGGCAGGCTGAAGAAACCTGGTTTTCAGAAAACAACTTGCTGAGAGGTCTCAATTTGGACATAGGAAAACTGAGTCATGTAAAACTAACAGTAGCATTTAAAAATCTCGGGAAAAAATCGTCTTTCTTCTAGAGTTGCAGAATATTTGGTTTCCACTGTATTATGAGCGGGTTTTTTTCTTTTTCTTGTTTATCTTCTGGGGCCAACTTAAGAAAGATAAATTGGAAAAGCTCTTTGGCTTCACATATTCAGAGTGCTCTTACCGTTAGTCTATTATCCATACTTGAATACTAAAACAATTGACAGTGTTATCACTGAGTAGAACCTGAAGGACATGATAAAAACAAGGAGCTACAGTATTCCTGACTATAACTTTTAGTTGCCATGGTGATACATTTGGACAGCGAATATACTTGTTGGTCTCTCTTCCCAGCAGCATGGCACAAAGAGAACCATGTAGTCCTTATTCAAGGCATTATTCAGCAAATTTGCTGACTCTTTTGCTCAAAGTGGTTGAGAGGGCTGGACTGCACATGATGCATGGGAAAGTGGTTATAAAATGGCTTGCTTGGGTTGTAGTCGAGGAGCTGGGACTGACTCAGTTCCAGAGCATCCCCATGCCCAGTTCCTGTGCAACATCATCTGGATGAGTTGCACCTCTCTGTGTCCCTCTTTGCAGAATGGAGACAATGATGCTGCTCTCCCTCACCACTGTTGCCTGTATATTGGAGAGTGCAGTCTCCTACTTTCTGTTTACATGGGAACATTCATTCTGCTTTTGGTTCTAGCACCCATACTGTAAGGAAAATGGTATTTTAATGTAACAGAATAAGTATTATTGTTAAGCAATACTATAAGAGCAATATGAGATATTTCACCATAAGAATCTTCAAAATATTTGAAGAAAAGTGAGCAGAAGGGACAAGAAAATCTTCATTTTCATTTACCTGTGTGGCTGAGGCTAGAAACATACGCTGGTATCTGCTCATATGTGCACCCAAAGGAAGCAGAACCAAAATGACAATATGGCTGGTATGGCTATGGGCATAAAAGAGGCAGGTAGGGATCCAGCTATTTATTTTCTAATGGTTGTTCTGTAGCTTGCATTTGAGCTAAGAGTCTCACAGGAGTCTTCTGTCTGTTGCCAGTGGGGCAGATATCCAATTCTTTGCAGCCCTCGCATAAGAAAAGAAAAACTTAAGGTAGAAAAACAGAATCAGAAACCAATTCTGGGTCCTTAAGAGGTGCAGATGGCAGCTGATCTGAGAGGTACAGCAAGGACTCTCTGCACGGGCTTCTTCTACAAAGCCTCACAGATGGCCTTACGCTGAGTCACCCCCTCCACCTATGGACAAGCATACACCCCAGTCAGCTGTGCTGGCTGAGAAAGTTTCAATCCATCAGGTCTTTACGATGGCCACCTTCTATCGTCAGCACAAAGGATCACGCGTGCTTTCTCATCTGCTCTACATGCAGTGCGGGGGCAAGCTCTAGCCATGGGCAAATGTCCCCATGGCAAGCCAGCAGCAGCAGCAGGGGAGGTGGTTGCAGTGGCAGCGGCTGCTCCTCTGCCCATTGTACATCTTCTTCAGGCCTTCCAACTGCAAACCAACTCTAGTCCCACTGCATCAGCATAAATGCTCTTCCATACAGTGGCTACAGGGAGCGCAGGTGAGTAGCACCCCGGCAGGTCTGAGAGCCAGGAGGAGCGCAGGGCAGCAATAACAGGGTGCAGGCTCTAACTCCACCATTTGTCCCAGCTGCCTGCAGAGCACGAGATTGCACCTGAAAACACCCCAGGGAAGGAGTTTTACCCAGCAATGTCTTCCACCAGCACAGCCATTCGCTCAGCGAATGTCTCTGCCTGCTGCCTTGTGTTCTCCCAAATAGCCCAGTTACAACCCATTGCCCTGCCTGCCACCTAATGCTACACACCTCGAGTGAAATCAGGCAGTGATTTAGTGATACTATGTGCAGGCTGGGGCAGATCCTCCTGTCCTTATTCACTCTGAATTGTGCTGTAGGCGGTTATAGTCCCAGGGAAATCAATGGGATAATGAATACTAATTAGTGGCAAGTCACAGTGGGAGAATCTAGGAAAACATCTGTCCTTGCCCCAGGAGTGGGAGTTCCTCAGGTCCCTGCCATTGTCACGCAGTTTGGGGGCCCTCACGATATTGCGGAAAGAAAGATTGTGAATATTTACAAGCAGCATAAAAATTGGCCCCAAAAATCACTTTCTCATCAGTTTCACTAAGCCCTAATTATAATGTAAATTGCAAAATTGGAAGGAATTCAGAGACGAGCAACAAATACGATTAAGGGGATTGGAGGATTGATTTATGAGAAAAGATTAAAAGACCTAAGAAATATGCAGTTTGACTAAACGATGACCGTGGGCCTGATCTTGCAAACTTTTCCCAAAGATGGCTCTCCACATTAAAGAGGAAGCACGTTTTAAAAATATCTACCATTTTCTCCAGTGAGAAATTCTGCAAATCAGTATTCCAAGCTAAGGCAGAAAGGAGCATTAGTTTTCATCTTGCAGGTAGTGAAAGTAAAAACTTCTAGTGTCAAAGTTCAAAGAGTGTTTGCAATTCTTTGGGGTGTTATACATAGGAAAAAAACCAACCCAACCACAACCAGAATTTATTCACATCAGATATAGAAATGTGGGGATATGTAAATACGTGAGATCTGGAAATGACCAGCATAACAAGAGTGACAGAAAAATTATGCTTTTCACTTGGAAGACCATTAAATGCCTTTATTTTCAGCTTTCTAAAAGTAAAGAAGAAATCTTCAGCCTCCCCAAAAGTCAAAAACCTGAACTGATGAATTGCACCTTTGCATGGGTATTCCACAGCTTTGTAATGCTTTTGAGGATCTACTTAAGCTCTAGAAAACATTATAGAGATACACAAGTGTCACAGGACCAAGCATACAAAACAATGTCCATGACAGAAGAAAGCAACAGGAAAATGGGAGATGCAGCACCACAGAAGGAAAAGGAGAGATGCAACACCAAGTCTGAAACTGGCCTCTTGCTCCGCGGCACGGCTGCCTCCTGGGGTACGGGGCTCTGCTGCAGACAAGCCAGCCTGCTGCTCAGGATGGTCCTGCTCATGGCCCTTTTCCCTTACTGGTGTTGGCATCTGGCAAGGGTTCCATGAAAAGCAGACTTTGGGAGCTAAACTGGCAGAAAGCTACTCTTTATTTCTGGTAGAACTAATTTTTTTTGCTAGTTTTTCTCTCCAGTCCTCCTCATTGCAGGCTTGGCCAAGTTTTGGTGCTGGCACAGGGGGAATGGTGGTAGGACCATAGAGTTGACCTAGGGAAGGCAGAGGCTGGCACCACAGGTCTTGCTGGAAGCAGCTAGCTGTTAGATTGCCAGCCACATCATAAAACTGCCCAAATTACCTAGTAAGTACTCTAATGGTAGAACATAGACTTCTGGGACTGAAAGTACCCTCTTGACTGTTGTGCTTAAAAGCTTTTCTCAGTGGCTTTGCGACAGCCAGTCTGTGAAGAGTCAAAAGTATCCAAGTCTCTGCTCTACTCAGCTCTGTAGCATGGAAAAAACAAGGTGTAGTATATCACTTACCAAAGCATGCTTTCATGACTGTTTTAACAATCATCACAAAATGAAAGAAGTAAGATTTGTCATAATTGGCAAATAGTTTTTCCTGAAGAAAAAAATGAGGTGGTATTTTTCTTAAAGTCAGATTGACATGCTTTACTTCTGAAAAAGCCACCTTCTTTTTGTTAAATTTTGTAAACATCAGAGCTTTCAACTTTTAGATTTTTCCCAATTGAAAATTAACCTACTATGTTATAAAGCAAAAAAGTTTTTAAAATGTCAGATGAATCAGAATCAAAATGAATACTGAATCAAAAAGTAATGAAATCAGAATCAAAACCAAATACTTGGATTGATCAAGATGTAGTGTAATGGCTCATTCAGTAGTCAAAAAATTTAAATTTTCTGGTTTGGTGCAATCTAAGCAAAATCCCACTCATTTTTTTTTCCTGTCTGTCCATCTCCAAAATCTATCACTCATCAGGCTCTTGCCTTAGGTAACTCATCTCCCTGTTGTGCCAGAGCCTGGCTTGGACATAGATTCAATGCAAGACACAGTGGCTCTGCAAAATAGGGTGCAAGTAAATAAGGTCTCTGATCTAGGCATAGTAACTGAAAAAGCTCACAGTACTGGTACCAAAACCAAACTTGGCACAGAGACATTTGTCTGTGTGAGTCCATGTTGTGGTGGGGGCTGATAATAGGAAAAGGTGCTGACATGATGCGACATCCTCAGAGGCATCAATCTGCTGCCCTAAGCGGCCACACCACTGTGCTCACACGACATACCTGAGAGAAACAGCATCTGAGAGACACAGACACCATTAAAAACAGAGAGCTGCCCACCTTGGGACCCACCTGTGCCAGTTCTGGAGAAGGCAGTTCTCAGCATTTCCAGGAATGACCTCGCTGATTCAACAGACTCAGATATATACCAGCAAGCAGAGCAGAAACAAATGCCTTGCCTTTTTCAATGGCCCTAAAGAAAAAAAACCAAACCACCACTATCTTTTCCAGAAAACTCACAGCTGCTTATCTGAAGCAGTTCACAACAGTGAAAGAAGTGGATAAATATGTCATGTAATGCTGCAATGTGATTTTTAAAGGCAGGCATGATTTCACTTAGGCAAGCAAGGGAAGGGTGAGTCAGCAGATGATTTTGTAAGAGTGGTCAGCAGCCAGCTCCAACGCGGTGGCTACGAGGGCGGCGAGGAAGGCAGGCTGGCTGGTGGGCTGGGTGGGTGCCAGCTGTGACCCTAACCTCATGTAAGATACAGCCAAGACTGCGAGTCTCCAAACTCAACATGGAGAGAAGCAACAGCTGAGGAAAACTGCTGGGGGAGGGAAGGCTCTTGTGAAAGCAGCAAACACCGTGGGAGAAAGACCCCAAAAAGTCTTTGCAAGCCAGGGTAGGTTCCCCATGGCCTCCCTCCTCCCTCCCATGACTGCTCCCTATTGCATCTCTCTGGCTCCCACAAAACTTCCTCTTGAGGAAGAGGAGGAGGAGGAGGAAGAGAGGGAGAAAGGCTGTGGGAGGCCTGGGAGCTGCTGCCCCCTTTCCGAGCTCCACTTTCACATAAGCCTGGGTTGAGGATGGGGCCCCCTTACCCCTCAAAACAGGGGTGACTGCCTGCCAGTGCCAGCATTTCACCACCCACTGCAGTGCCTGGGTTGGAGCCAGCTGCTCCATAGCTGCACAGCAGCCACGTCCAACCCCCAAGCAGTGTTGAGACAGCCTCTCTCCAGCCACGTGCAGGATTTCCACCCAGGAGCCTGGTGGAGATGCAGGATATGGTGCTACGACGCGTGAAAAGTACAAAACAAGGATCTCATGTGGGGCTGGCAAGGACCAGGTTAGCTCCACAGGACCCAAATGAGGAGCAGGTAGGTGTCCTTCCTCACCCTCTGTGCGTGGGGACATCAGGGCTTCCTCCCTCTGTCCTCGTGCTGCGTGAGGAGAAAGCAGGAAAAGCCAAGGGGAAGCCATCAGGGACTTCTGTTGCAGGTAGCGGCAGAGCACCCTCCATCGCACGCAGGGAGATGATGAGTCACCTGGAGAAGGAGGAACTGTGAGGCACAGCCTTTATAGACCATTGCCACTGGCATAAATATTGAACCCAAATGTGTTCTACTGCACGCCTGAACCAAACCCAAGCAACACCTAAGCACACCTTAGGATACTCATGAGGAAATATGAAAACATCCTCTGTGAGAGAAAAAGAAGTAGTGACTAAGGGACAGTGAGCAAGGAAAAACTGAAAGAAGCTTCAAAAAACCATGGATTTGTTCACTTTTTCTTTTTTTTTATCAACAATCTTTTTTATTGCAATCAATGCTTTCAAGTAAATTTTGCCATGTGAACTCCAGTAGGCTTTGATGGATGTCCTCATCTGATATTGCTGTTCTACTTGATATTTGCTTTGGTTATTCCTGCGCAGGTTCACACTCACCATTAAATTCCTTTTTCTGTTTTTTTCCTTGCAAGAAATTCATAATCAGCTTCCCTGAAAAACTCTGTAGTTCAAGAGTGCCATCTTGAGGTTTACTACATATAAGGACTAGCATGTTGGTTAAACTACTAGTATTCAGGGAATTATTAGTGAGCTCAAGCAGCTAGCATTTAAAGTATCATTTTAAAAAGGCATGAACATATACACAGAGGGCCGGTTCATCTCTGCTGTGTATTACCTGGAGTTAAGGGATCTAGCTAACAGAAATGTCACTCCCAGTCAGGATTTTCAAAAGCAAATAATAATAATAAGTGCTCTGATTTGGGATATTCTATTCAAAATGCCTTAGGAGATACCTGATGTTCAGACTGTGTGCAGTTCCAGCCATCTGAAAATCAATGAACTTTCAAAGTACTTCAAGCCAGGCACCCAAAATGACTAATTATAATTTTTTAATTTTTTTTTTTGTCTATAAGATGCAGGTTTGCTTGTATTCTTAATTTAAGTTAAAAGCAATATCAGAGGCATAATAAAAGTATGGCTTTCAAAAATATTTAAAATCTAAGTGGGGAGTATATTGCTTTAGATATTCCCATGTTTTAAAATAAAGGAGAGACTTTCATGCTTTGGGGTATAAGTTTAAGAGGTATTATGAAATCATTTTCCTTCTACAGCATTGTCCAAACACCAGTAATTTATCACTGCAGGAGATGAAATGAGTAGATTGTTACGACAAATCATGCATAGGTTGAGAATTTACCATTGAAAGGGGGATGTTGCTTTTTATTCTTCCTGCTGCAACTGCCAGGTGCCTTTTGGCTTGGGAAAAGGATGTGTGCCAACACGTTCACAATAAAGTGCATTAAGGATGAGGCGCCACAGGAAACCAGAGACCCTCAAAAAATGCATTGTTAGCACCACAAATAACCCGTGTTTCCTTGTGATATTTTTCATTTTGAAGCCGAGCAAAAAAGTAAACCTTTTGAAAGCCATTGCCCATGATGTATATGCCCCAGTTATCACCACTATACAAACTGCACAAGTATGTTTCATTCTTTTTACAAGAATTTGAGATTATATTAGGTGGGAAATCCTAAAACTATCAATTTGTCTGAAGTCTAGATGAAAAGCAATCTACCTCCAGCTACGTAACAGTCAATCTAAAGGAAGAAGTCCTGTTTGTTTTTCACTGCAGCAGCAGACTGCAGCAGAAGGTATTTTTGTCCTAAGCATTTAGTACAGCAACGACACATCTCACAAAAGAAATCCAGTATTGGCTCTGATCATCTTTAAACTATCAGGGACTGAGTCATACCCCGGTCTGGAAGAACAAGTGGGTAAGAAACTAAATTTCCCTTTCACCATGAATTTGAGCTATTTTTCTTGCTTTGAAGTCCAAAATACCTTGCCAGTAAATCGCAGCAGTATGTCAGCTCTTCCGAAGGGGATGGGAGCAGCCCACAACAGCCTACGGACTGTACTTCCCGCACAGACCTGCCTTCTGCGTGCTGACCACGGCAGCACCAGGGTGACTTGGGCCAAAAGAAAGATATTTGCAGTGTTCCAACAGAGGCTGAATAGGACAGCCACAGCCAAGAGGCTTGCCGTAAATGAGGTCTATCTCCACAATGAAAGGCCATTTCAAAGATCTAGATCGTGTTAAGCTTAGTCACAGGGAATAATGCGTTATTCTGGAAGGAGCTTGTGTTATTTCTTGAGGACTAACATGCTACTGAGCATGAATAAGGTGGCAGAGTGTGTCCCTGTGTAAGAGATCGCTGAGACTGAGCTGTGAGCTGGTTCACTTGGAAACTATTGCTTGGGTATGAGCCAGGCATCTATTTTGGGTCCTTCCATAGGCAGGAGTTGCCTGCAGTCCAGCCAGACTCCTTTCTAGGACAGGCCAAAATGTTGCCCTGTCTTCTGGAAGGGCAAGAGCAGGAACAGTGCAACAACTAAAAGGAAATTAAAATTTAGTTGCCTGTTAGCTCTAGGCGTGTTCAATTATTTTTAAGCTTGCTACTGTAATTTTTATGAGCAATTCCCAGGGACATTTGGGAAGCCTATCGAAAGGTTCAAGAAGATTTATCCAAAAATTAATTCCAAAGTCTGATCAACTACTGAAAGGTTTTGAACGTGGAAGTTTCAAAAACTATGTAGCCAAACGTTACAATTGCCAAAGAGGGATGAAATTTGTGTACACCTTTGAAAAATATTACATTTTATATTTTGAACTGATCTGTTAATATCCTTTTGACTGTTTCATAAAATTTACATTAATCATTGTCTTACTGAGTTGTCTTTGAATTTTTTTGGTTTAGAGTTACTGCAGTATATCATAACATATCTTACATGGGCTGTAAAAGAATGACATTGTGTCCTGTCATGTCTACATTGTAATCTAAAGAAAGATTTTTTCCTGTGTTAGTATAAAATTTAAATGTTCCCGAAAACTGTAATTTTTGGAGCCTTAAAATTGCTATCGATATTTCTCTTACCAGGCCTTTTGTTCCTTTGTCTTATTCTGTATTTTTATAAGATGCCCCAGGTACCTGACATTCATTTTTATGCCTTTCTGCAAACTTGATATATTATTATAACTCAAAAATAATTGGTGCTACCTTATAAAATAAATCATACATTTAAAATGTAAAACTTTTTTTCTGCCAAAGTTAATAAACTTTATATTGTGATGACATAAATTGATAAAAGAGAAAAAAGATTTGCATTACAATACAACTGTCTTCAAAATAATAAAAGAATGAGGGGATAAGGTCCCTCACAAAATACAAAATAACTGGCAAGGACAAAAGGCAAATTAAAAAAAGCCACTGGGAGGAGTTCAGAGGGGAGATTTAACTGTTGCGTACTGGAGAGAAATCCAAAACCAGATGGCAAAGCTGCTAATCAGAACTTGAAAAACTTAGCAGTTTCATGCTGCTGTAGAGGAAAGCAGCTCTGAGCCCTAAGAGAAGAGTCCTCCTCTTGCTGACAAGCCCTTGCGTCCCGCTTGCCCGTCTGCGGGCCCTGCGGGGTGTTCCCTTCCTCACCGACTGGTCTTCTCCAGCTTGATGCCCCCCAGCCGGGGCAAGTGCTCTCCTCGGCTGCAGGTCAGAGGCAGCACCTCAGCACTCGGGCCCTTTGCGGCATCTGCTAGGTGCCCAAAGAGATGTATGCAGGGACCAAGTGCTGGCCAAAGACTAACTTATGACACTGAGCTGGGTGGCTTTCCCAGCTTACGTTGAAGAATGAGACTGAACCACACACACCAGGAGAAAATCATTTTATTGGAAGGAGGAGAGCGGCTCATCTGTCTTGAGTTAAGACATCACTGTAGTGATCTGGAATGGTAACTACAGGAATGTTCCCTGGATCTAGTTGTGAGATAAGAAAACCATTTGCAGTTCCATAAGATATTTCTGCAAGGGACACACAAATAATTTTTGAATTCCTACATGTGTAAGAAATATTTCCAGGAGAATTTATAAATAGCATCACTTGCTTGAGAGCAAAGTGTTGAAGCTCATGCAATGAAAACAAAATATAGACATTACCAAGTAATAGAAAAGGAAACTGCTATTTAAAAACACTCTATCCATGCACTGGGAAATACACAGTGCACCATCAGCACTGCCGTCAGCAAATGCTAACCGCATATTCTGAATTGGCATGTATAGCTCTGTGATAAG
Organism: Elanus axillaris; assembly: GCA_026212715.1. Classification (NCBI taxonomy): domain Eukaryota; kingdom Metazoa; phylum Chordata; class Aves; order Accipitriformes; family Accipitridae; genus Elanus; species Elanus axillaris. The sequence goes on from JANZLQ010000061.1 coordinate 9,369,990, forward strand.
CTTCTGCACATTATTTCTTTACGTTAAGCAAAGAAACCTTAGAGTAGGACCCACAACAGCAGCAGGACCTAAAAGAAGGATGGTCCTTGAATGAACTGTGAAAAAAATGCCATATAGAACCTGTATGTAATCTCCTTACCTTTATGCATTTTGATGCAATGGCAAAGCAAGATGCCAAGTTCATCTGCAACAAGCTGAAGGTCTAGAGCTAGAGAAAGCTGGAGTTGAATGTAAGTGAGGAGACCTAACCAACCTCATGAGCAAATGAATGCACAAGTCATTAGAAAGAGAGCATGCAAGCGTGTGTGCATATGCAAAATTTTGCCATGTGAATGGTGGTACATATAAATACATATATGCTACGCTGCAGCTGAAGGCACGATTGTTCTAGAGTCAATCCTAAAAGCATGTACACAAATGGGAATTTGCAAGTGTGTGCAGGATGTGAATTCCTCATGGTGTGAGGAGACACGATGAGAGTTATGTTCACCTACACCAGTCATCAGCCAAGCCAGCACTATCCATACAAAGCTGACAACATCAATTTAATGCAGATTAAACTAAAAAGACTAATTGTAAAGCTGCCATTATATAAAAAAAACCAACAACAAACAAAATAACAAAACAAAAAACAAACAAAAGAAAACCTAAACGCCAAACAATTTCATATGAAATGCACGGTTCTATGTGCAACATCAGCTGCCTTGAGGGGATCCAGGTTTCTAAGTAAAAACAGCAGTGCTAAACCTATCCAACCACATCTCTTGTAGCAAGGCTGATGCCTTGGGAAGCGAGGCGCTTTGCACCAAATAATACTGCAATGGCTGACACGGTGATGGGGTTGATGGCCGTGGACTAGGGGGCAGAAGGGATAAAACTATATATACAGAGAGCTATGCACACCATTTTCCTTGGTTTACTTTTGATCTTACTGGGTGGCAAGATATTAAGTCTACCTGTTAAAAAGTTGAAGATCCACATAGGAGCAAGGCTGTAACCAAGACGCCTGTGGCTGCTGGTATTCCTAAAGCGGAGCCATTTAAACTTGTTCAGAAACAGTTTTGACAGTGTTAAAAGAATGGGAGGTACAGGAATTTTGCTGAACGCCTCTTCCATTGTTGCTACCATCAGTGGGGCTGATAGTAATTGTAGGAAATTAGTGCAAAAAAAAGCAGCTGCAAACATAGGCACAACCTCGAGCTATCAAAGTGACTTCTGAGCGTTATTTTTCTCTGGAGAGGAATGCCCAGCCTCCCAGGAAACCAAGTTCGGCTACATCCTCCTGTTGCTTTTCATGTAATGTGTCAATACTTATTTATAATAGTATTTTCTTCATGTACAGTCAGAAGACACATTAACCCCCAACTACAGCTTTTTCTTTTGAAAGGCAGTGGAAACACAAGTTTCCATTTCCCCCGTTTCTGATCTATGATTAAGATACATCTCCTCTGCGATGGCTCATATGCTGTCACTTTGGAACAGAAGAGCACTAGGAAACTTCCAACTTTGAAATTAATTACAGGAATAAAGCCTTCTTTGCATATTTTCTAATTATCCCTTTCTTTGTTAATGCCAAATAATGCCTTTAGCATCTTCCTGGAAAAAGTCTCATTGACCCTGCTCTGTGATTATGGTGCTTTTATCTCCCATCTGTGCTGTGAAAGCTACAGGCCTTCCATTTCCAGTGCAAAAACCTCCAGAACTAAAACCATTAGTACAAACAATTAAAAGATTAAAAAACTGTACAGGTACATAATGCAAGCTGTACATGAGGCAGCCTTATCCAGTCATGGGTGAAGGAAGATAAAAAAAGGGTGACATACCTTTTATTCTGTGCCTGTCCCTGTGATCTCAGCTCATGAACAAATTAGACCTTAAATTAACCTAAAAATTTTGCAGACGCTGAGAAAATTCACAAGCACCAAGAGTCCATTGGCAAGATGTCTGGACAAAGGTTGCATGCCAGTCAAGGCTGAGCTTTGGAGCAGAGCAGTCATGCTGCTTCTCTGGTCACATTTGCTCTTTGTAAATATTTGCCTCAGTAGCAGAGCGGACTGTTGCGGGGCAAGGTGTTGTGCATGTCCACTCTGACTTGTCCCAAAAAATCCTGTGCTGCAAGGAGGATCCTGGAGGGGAAGGAGCTTGACCTGAGATGGGTGATGACCTGGGACCGGAGAAAGGCTGGCTTCCCAACCACAGGGACCAGCCCCGAGCACCCTCGGGTGCCAGCCCCTGCAGGGAGCAGCTGCCCCACATCCTTCCCTACCCAGCATGGGATATCAGTAGGGATGCCTGCGATCATGCTTTTACGCACAATTCAATCAACATCCAGCATCGTCAGGTGCCTCTGGGAAGAGGTCTTCCCATACAGCAACTTTTGGCCGGAGACCTGGGGAGGGAGATTCCCATCGTGGTGGTACCCTGCACCCATGGCAAGTGCCTGGTGGCTGCTGCTGCTCTGCTTTACCGAGGAGATAGATACTCCCTCCTGACGGGAGCACCGGGAATGGTCACGTTATAGGAAAAGCAGAGGATAGCCTGTATTTGCTTTGGACGTTTCCATCCCTCCTGCCATACCGTGCTCTGTGCCCATCCGCCATAGCACCCAGGGGCAGCAGCACGGCCGGGCAGGATGCCCAGGACAGGGCTGTTGGCATGCTCCACAGTGCCTGGTGCAGCAAGGTTGATCTGCCAATGTTTTCAAACTCACAGAAAAGTGCAGGCATGTAATTTTTGCCGCAAGGACCTCATGTCAGACCTTGCTCTTTTTCTTTTTTTTTTTTTTTTTGGTTTTGGCTCCACAACTTGCTGTTCTTGTAGTTTGTTCTCATGATCCCTTGAGTCATGCTATGGTGCTCTGAGCTGTTTGCAGAAGAGTTGGCAAATAGCTCCTATTTCACTCCCTGTGTGATTTAACCATTGCAAGCCGAGGGGCATGACATTTATGTGGGTTAGTGACCTGGAGGCCTGGAAGCACTGGTACAAGCCTGAAGGATGATGAACTGTTGTGTAATCGAGAGTCAAAAAGGTACATTGAAAGTTTAATTGTGAACACCTGGGAGCAGTGGATCTCAGCTCCCCCTGTCCCGCCCTTAAAACATATGAATTGGCTTTCCATTGCTTCCCTGATATTTTTTTCCATTCCAGCAGAGACTAAAGCTTTTCCAGGGCAAATATTAGTGCGATGCCATGGAGGATTGTAGGTAACACCGTACTGGGTTTCCCCCTTCAAACAGGACCCCAACAGCTCAAAACCAGCTTCGAAGCAATCACATCACAGCAGCAACAGCAGCAATAAATGTCTGATAAAGCAACCGGAGCAAGTTCCTTGAATTTTAAGACAAAGTGTGCAGTAGAAAAGAAAAGAAAACAAAAAGATCTCCCATGTTTTAAAAGGTTCCTTCTGAAAAAAAAATCTACCATTTTTTGGCAATTTCTTAAAGGTCTTGAGGTTTCTTGGGTTTTCTTCAAAGAAGATCAACAGAAACCTGTCAGAAAATGAGCACATTCCTTATAATACCTAAAATGAACAACTGTGAGGCCCCAGTCCAGGCCTGATCTACTTCTTTAAAATTAGGCTGGCCTGCACTCTTCATTTATTTACTTCCTCAGCAGCCCAAGGGAATATACTTAGTGTGTGAAGTGAAGCACGTGCCCTTGCAAGAGCAGATTTTCTGTCATTAAAAGGAAAAATGTAATACTGCAAATGAAGAAATGTCTCATTAGAATTGCGTTTACATCCCCACAAATGCCAGCCAAGACTTTTTTTAAAACATATACCTACACTTCTGGCTTCCAGATATATATTGCTACCAAAAAAAGGGCCCACAAGTGACCTGTGGTATGATCCGTTGTCTTTAGGATATGCTTGCAGCATGTTAAAGGGATGCCTGAGGAGCACGTAGGCAAAGCGGTTGTGGAGGAGGAGGGAGGATATCTGGGAACAATCCCAATTTACAAGCAACTCAAAGAACAATGGGACCAAGGACGGGACTCTCATCTCTGTCCTCACACAACTTCCCACCAAGAAATAGTCTTCCCTACAGACAGTTCCACCACAGCAACAGCTAAGGATCAAAAGCCAACCTCCACCCCTGAAATAACTTTCTATTAAAGTTGGTTTTAATAAAATGAGCTTTGGATGAAATTTCAGCTCTTGAAATTACAGCAGAATTTTTTTGGTTGGATTCTGCTAGTGTTTCCCTGCTTCCCCATCTACATTTTGCTATAAGCAATAGATTATGGTCAACAACTTTTATCTCGGTGAAATTTTGCCTTCCCACATTAGGAAAAAAGAAAGTGGGATGTTTGTCATAAAACACCATCAGGAATTCCCCCAGCTAATCCTCCTTTGCCTCTCTCTCTCGAAACTTCGAGACACAAAGTATTGCTCTTGGAATGGAGGTAGTTTGCATATTGTAAGTCTGAGAAAAGCACGGCTCTCTCTGAACTCTTGGAGGCAAAGGCAGCCTAAGAAGGCAGTTGCACAGTTGCGTTGCAAGGAGCTGTTAGTTTGGCCTCCTACAGACTACTGTGACTATCCAAGCCAAGAGAAAAATGTATTTTATTTACAACATGGGGGAAAGTTACAAAATGTTTCTAAAGATTGGTAGCTGCCCCCGAATTCACTCTCTACAGAGTTCAACAAGCAGTCAGCACTTGAGAGAGCCTCTGAAAGTTTTCACCTTATTCCTAGCTGCCTCCCCTCACCAGCTATCTTCCTGACTGAGGTTAAATAAGGACAAGCCTTTAAAACTCTAGTATTTTAAAACAAGTTACCTTATTTTTTGCTGATTTGGCATCTATTTCCATGGAAACAGAAGCAAGAACTAGGAGCCAGCAGCTGAAGTTGGCTACACCACTGCTCTTGGCTTGTTCTACTTCCATTTCCATGGAAACTGATGAAGATCAGTGCAAACAAGGCAAAGTTTGCTTCTTTTTTTTTTTTTTTTAAATTAACCCTTCCTTGATTTTCCACTTCCAGATTCATTTGCTGCTAGAACTGCAGATACTGGAAGTCGCTGGAAATGTAAGGAAGAGCAGTCCACAAACCTTCATGAATCTGTGCATGCATGTGTGTGTTTGCATGGGTGCATGTGTATGCACTCCATTTTCTAATACAGATCTTCAAAGTAGTCACAATTTACTTTAAGGATGCAAAAAACCACAAGAAAATAATTAATGTACAGGAGAATTAAGGAAGAGTGGGAAAGAGCAGCTGGTTATGTCCCCATGGTGACAGGACACCTTTCTGCTACAGGTTTGTAGCCTCCTGCATATGGTATCCAGGATGGAGGAGTGCACCGAGTCCTGGAGCTGCCTGGCCGTACCTCTCACAAAGGTGTCTCACCTGCAAGGGGGTCCACGAGGTTCTGCTCTGCGACTGGTGCCGGTCCCCAGGGCATCCCAGCTAGCATAAAGGCTGCTGTGTCATGCAGATCTTTCACAGGGAAAATGGCAAGTGGGAAAGCAGAGATGAGAGTAGAAAAAGCAGGAGGGGAAGGAAAAAGAAGTGCATGATATAATGGGGGCTGACATGCACGATTGTCCCTGTGGAGGTTAAAGGCAGAAGTAACAAACTGGCAATGGAGCAAAGCAATTTGATGAGAAGAAATGGCACCTCCTTGCTAATTGCTTTCTAGGAATTTTCTACAGTATTTCTCCTCTAAAGCCATGTATGCTCTCCATTTTGGCTATAAAACTATTGAAACTCAGATTTTAACACACCTTTTTCTTTTTTTTTTTTCCTTCCTCCTAATCTGGCAATGTGCTGGACCACATGTCACAAGCCTTCAAGGTGCCTAGTAACATATGCAATTTAATGTGGAGCCAAAGCATTAAGATCGTGTTACAGAGTTTGTACAGGCTGGGGTTGACCACTGCTCATGGAGCATGAGCTATTCAGGTTTTCTTTGAGTTCATGACTGAACCTGATCCAAGATTAAGTCACATTTAGGGAATTGATTCACTTACCCTGCTTCATATAACAGAGATGTTGGTGCCTATCCAAGAAAATCCGGATCCAGACCTGTAAACCCCAACATAATAAAGCATTGAATCCTGTACCTGAGCCCTCCACAAGCTGAAAGAAATTTAATTTATGTATATGCTATACTGCTTCACACTGTTGGACTCCAGACACCAATGCTTACATGTAGTAAGTCTGCTTAGACCTGGGGGCCTTTGGAGCAGTCTCCTTCATTCAGTTGCTCCTTCTTATAGAATGCAAGGAGAAGGCTGGTGGGAGAAAATGGCTAAAGAGAAGGGAGATGGTCTAGGTCACACACCTAATTACCAAAATATTAAAATACCAGATTTATAGCCAGAAGAGAATAGAAGCTGGAGTTTTAAGAGAGAGATTTAAAAACACAAAGAAAAACAATACCTTTCATGCCTTGATTCATTTGTCCTTCCAATTAATACACTTATAGATTAGGCCAGTTTTTAAGAACTTGTTCATGTTTGCACCAGACACAACAGCACCCAGTCTGTACCAGTTCTGATCCCACCTGAACAGGAATCAATGCCTGAATATCAAAAGTGATTAATGTATGTGGAAAAAGTGTCCCCACTTTTCCACCTGCAAATGTCAGTTGCATAACAAGAACATTCAAGACTATAGGCTCATAACTTTTGGTACATGGGAAAAACAAAGATCACTGCCTAGAGTGCAACTGTGCTGTTAAAATTCATTCTTGAATTTTTTAGCACTGGGTATTGGTCAAGACCACTCCCAAGGTTAGTCAAAGCAATCTTTGCATCTTTCTCACAAACTACCTGACCTCTCCTTGCATCCAGACAGCTGGAACGATACAGGTGATGAAAGATATCGATTATCGTACTCCCACTCAAAAATAATTAACCAGAGATTCCAATCTGATGTACAGAAACCAAATGGGACCAAACAATTGGTATCTAGAAAGAAATATGTAGTTTGACAAAGTTAGTAGTCTGCCACTGGATCAAACACCTGTCATGTATCATTCTTTCAGGGCATATTTTTTTAAGGATTTTTCCTTTCCGGGTAACTAGTTCAGAAGGAATCTTTTCATACCCATATTTTAAATGTGTTTCACTTTGGTCTTGGAAACCAGGCTGCTATTTTAACAGCTTCGGTTCATTAGCCAGCCCATTCCAAGAGTGTCTCCCTGCCATGCCATTTTTATTGTAGATGACACTGTTTTGTCCTGCTTCTGCCTCACAGAGGCATTTGATAGAAAATCTGAAGTTACAACACCAAAAAGTCTGCATTATTTTTAATCCTTTTAACTGTTCAGACACAGAATCAATAGCACATATCCAAGAAAAATATTGTGGGTAGGTCTCTCCCTTCTGGAAAATTGTATGACATGGAAATATTTCTTGTTTTTTAAATAAAAAGGATCTTATTTTATTGTGGTTTAACCCCAGCCAGCAACTAAGCACCTCTCAGCTGCTTGCTCACTCCTCCCCATTCCCAGTGGGATGGGAAGGAGAATCAGAAAAAAAAGTAAAACTCATGGGTTGAGATAAGAACAGTTTAATAACTAAAATAAAAGAAAATAATAACAATAATAATAAAAATATAATAAAAATATAATTGTAATGAATAGAAATAGAACAAAAAGAGAGAAATAAAATCCAAGAAAAGACAAGTGATGCACAATGCAATTGCCCACCACCCACTGACCAATGCCCGAGCAGTGATCCGCCCCTCCCAGCCAACTCCCCCAGTTCATATACCAAGTATGACATTCTGTAGTATGGAATATTGTTTTGGCTAGTTCAGGTCAACTGTCCTGGCTGTGCTCCCTCCCAGCTTCTTGTGCACTTCCTTACTGGCAGAGCATGGGAAACTGAAAAATCCTTAACTTAGGATAAGCACTACTTAGCAACATCTAAAACATCAGAGTGTTATCAACATTCTTCTCATACTGAACTCAAAACACAGCACTGTACCAGCTACTAGGAAGAAAATTAACTCTATTCCAGCCGAAACCAGGACATATTTGTTTATTTATTTTGCTTGGGGAGGGATGCTTTCTTTCTTTGCTGCATTATTGTCGAAGAAAATCACGACACACGCACCAGTGTTTCAATTGCAGTCACGTGGACTTGGACTCCACCTAAGGAGCTGCTTTGCTGAATGAGTGGTCCAGGAGCACGGGCACTGCTGCCACTTGCATTTGCAAGGCCACTGGCAACGGAGGGCAAGTGCTCCTTAACAAGGGGCTTTGTTTCCTTTCCAGGCAGCTCCTCCTCACCTTTTTCCTGCATGGTTTGTGCAGGGAGTGACCAGCCCATCCCAATCTGGTGTGCAGCCAATTTTCTTTTCACTATCATTTTCCTTTAGGCTCAAGATGCCTGTATCTCTTTGTCTGTCTGTGAACACTGATGCACCAAAATCCAGAATCCTCTTCCACACTTTTCACTGCTTGGCATGATCTCCCGTAAAAGCTGCAAACACCACAGTAGCTGATAGCATTTGGTGGCCTTTTGTACAGACATTTCAGCCTCTCACAAACTAGAACTGGTCTTATCTGTTGGCCACAGTGCCTGAGGCTTTTCTTCTAGCTGGCTTTTTCTTCCAGCTGCCTACCAGTATGCAAAGGCAGAGATTTCTGAATAGCTGGTTTCCTCTTCTGCAGAGGAATGGAGTCAGGGAGAATCAAAAATACCACAGATAGAGAACACTACCTATTTTCTTATTAATATAGTAGATTATTGATGTTTCTGATTAATTACATCCAGGTTTATCAAACAATAGGAATTATTTCCTGGTGAGGCAAAAAAAGAAGTCAGATTTTTATTCCTGTTTTAGTATTTGTATTGATTCAAAATGTAGAAAAATCCATACACACACACACACACACACACAAAGTCAAATCTTCTCATAGTGAACTGAAGTGCAAACATGCCCTGCTGGCTCAGCTGTGGTGTTTCACACCACCACCACCTCAGTGGCCCCTTTTTCTGTCTGTATTTGTAGTCTGGGCAGTGGGGGTTTTTTGCTTGCTTTTTTCTCTTCCTCTCCCTTTCTCTTTCATCTTTCAGCAAGAGAAAAAAGGAAAGAAACAGGGTGGGGAGACTAAGCGTGTATAACAGAAGTTGTCTATTACATATCCAACTGGAACAAAAATTTTCTCTTGCAGATCACTTCAAAACAGATGTTTCTTTCATAATCATGCAATCAGGAGAAAAAAACAGAAAAAGGAAGTGATCGCATCCTCCCAAATGTTATGAGTTTTGTAGCATTCAAAAAGAGGCATTTTTAGTTTTGAAAGAATTGAAAATGTGTCAAGCCACTTTAGCTATTAAGCCAACACATCCAGCCCAAACTGGGATTGAAGTGATAAGCAGCTCGATACCAAGTCTGTACTGGTTACTTGGCAATAGTTTAATGATTATCTTGGATGTGATTAACAAAAAATACTATTAAGAATAATCATGTTGTACCACACCCTGAGCTGACTTCCACCCTGTCCTGCGAAGCTGCTCTGTGTGGCAGCCAAGGTCTTATCCGGGTCCTGCAGGCAGCAAGACCCAGGCAGGGCCCACTGAGGACCTCAGGAAGAGCAGGAGCCTCTCCTCTTCCAACAAAACTTTGATTTTTCCTGTATTTTGTTTCTTTTCTGTGCGAGGCGGTGAGATGCAACCCACCAGGCAATAGTCTGTTGCTCAGCAACCCTGTACTTGCTGAGAAGGCTTTTTTGCAGCAGTAAACCTGGGCTGAAGAGGAAAATGAGGTGAGGTGACACCTGAAACCTGCCTCTTAGGTCGCCCAGGCAGTAAGATCCCTATGAGCAGGCACAGGTCAGTAGCAGGGAGCATCCTGGTGGCAATGTCATCTGAGAAGCGGCAACACAGCACCTTCTGCTCCTCTGCATCTGGTCTGTTCTGAAGCGTTTAGTGGTGATTACCCAAAGTTAATTAATTAACTAATTAATTAAGAAGGTCTCCTGCTCCGCAAAGCCACTTTCCGGTGTCCCACTTAGATCCAGAGCTGGCACCGTGTTTTGCGTGGGGTGAGCCAGCCAGCAGTGCCGATGAGATGGGGAAAGGGTGGCTGCAGGTCTCTGCCAGCATGAAACCCACTCCTGGGGGCAGCTGGAGTTGCTCAGGGGGAGGTGAGCAAGGGACTGGGGTGGAAAGAGGCTGTGGGGAACAGCTAGATTGCATTAGTGGATTGGGTGGAGACTGAGAGGTGGGTTAAGTAAAAGGTGTATTTCATCCCACAAACACCTGGGAAAATCAGTCTGCTTTCCCCTTATCTCCTCCAGAGCCAGCAGCAGGGGAGGGCAGATCCTCTCACACCTCAATATGCAGCTGGAGACCACAGCCATTGCGATCTGCAGAGACTTGGTGTTCTGAGGACCTGGAAGATCCACTGCCCGCAGGGTCGTGGCCAGGAGTGGGGTTGTGCTGCTGGGTGGGCTTCCCCACACCCCTCATGGCATATGGAAAAAGGAGAGATTAGGGTACAGAGACTAAGAAACCTTTTAACCTCTGTTGGTAGAAACCACTTCAAAAGATTTCTGCACTTGGTCTGACTTTGAGAGGGCAGTATATGCATTTTGGTCCATATTAGAAATTTTTAGAAATTATAACTTCTAGAAAGCTAACTATGATTTTCCCTTAGGGCCACTGGCTCCGTGTTCTCATGTGGTTAATGGTGGTGCATAGAAGTGTCTTGTTAGAAGGTTTGTGAAGGTCCCATTGGGTTGTTAGAGCCAACCCGTTGGCAGCTGCAGCAGATTCCACAGTGATCAGTGCCCTGAAAATCCAACCTGCTACTCCCACCTGGCACAAGCAGAAGATCTACAAAGCTACTGAGGACTTGGCCATTCGCCACCTGACCCCAATACCTATGTGCTGCGTTACCAGAAGGAAAGGAAAACAAATACAGGTTTGACATCACCTGCTGAACCACCTCATTAAAAGAGAGGCTGCTTTCAGAAGCACAGCCCCTCTCACAACATACAGCAAGCTGTGGTTTCCCAGCTGTCATTTTAGGCTAGCTCAGAGGTATATGTACTTGGTTTTAAGCTTTGTTTTCAGTGCCATGAGCATGACTGAGTGTTTCCTACACACGTTATCTATGCTCGGCAACAGCCCAGCCTGAGCAAAAAATGCTTGAGGGAACGAAGGGGCTCAGACCCTGAGGGCAAGTGCAAACGCCAGCAGCAAGCTCGAGGTGGCTATGATGGACCAACTCCTGCTCTTTGAATAAAAAGCTGCTTTTATAACACTTCAAGGTGATGCAGGTGTGATACACTGTAAGAAAACACAATTCCACATGCTGTTCCTAGGGAAAGATAAACATTGCATCACACATGCCTAAACTGCATAGAAGTACAAGAACAACACAGTCGTCAAGGCATCGTTACTAGAACAGAAACCCTGCTATCCATGTGGTGGTTTTTCATGGCAGAGCATGGGGTTTGCCATGGGAAAGGCCTGGTTACCAGCACCAGAGGCTGAAGGCCTTCCCTCTCCATACATCGCCATGGGGCGGTGCAGGCTGAGGCACCAGGAGACAGGAGCCTGGGTGTCTGCTCTTAACATTACAGTGGAAAATTGAAGACCGAAGGCAGGCAATTAAATTATTAAAGAAACTGAAGGATAGGTATTTTATATGTTACATAATGAAGATAAAGACAGATTGCTGGCATTTAATTTTGGTACCATCCAGGGAACAGCTAGGCAGGGAGCGATGTGAACATGGCCAGTGTTGCAGAGCTACTGGCAGGCAACAGTGGGAAAGGCTGATTTCTGCAGAGGGGAAAGGAGTGATGTACCAGCAATAGAAAATGCCAGGGATAAACTTCTGGATGTGGGAAGCGATTAATACTGGTGTTTAGTTCTGGTACAGCTCTTTCCACCGCATATTTCAAAGAGCTTTGTACTGGACTATAAGGCCAAATGTGAACATGGCGCAATGCAGAACTGTGCGCTGAATGCACTTGCTGGCGTACCAGCACGGCCCAGCCCCTCTCATTTGCAGCTCTGGCAGGGTTCATCACATCCCCCTTCTCTCTCAACTGGGCTCATTATCCTCGTCTGTGCTGCACCCTGTAGACAAACCCTAAATGTCACTATCTCCATTTTGTGCATAAGGATGCACCAGGAGATGAAGCAACCACCCACGAGGGTACAGAGTCAAGGAGAGACCCCAGATCTCGCAAGTGCCACCACTAATGAGCATCTGTGCTTGAAAGAGCTGCCTTGCACTGCTAGGATCGCCCTCCTCTGGCAGCTCCTCTGGAAAATGAGGGGCGATAACAGAGCCCAGCACGCACCCCTGGAGCTCACATGTCCCTCAGTCCCATCAGGCTGCTGTTAAATGCTGGGAGGGATAATAAAGGATGGCTATCATGCACCTTTTTTTCCTTTAAAAAATGTGCTAGGAAGTGGCTTGCCCACATGGTGAGAGCGGTCCAGCTGCAGGGACAAGAAGTCTCCAAAGCCTCAGTCCGCTCCTCACTGCCGACATGGTGAGACACGGCCCAGAAGAACCTCCCGTGTCAATCAAAACACCACAGCTGTGGATGGGAGAGGAGCAAAGCCTGGTGCCACCACAGCAGCATGCTACAGGCTGTACTGTCTGGGGCCAGGGTACAACAAGGGTCGCCCCTTCTAAGGTCTGCTTTCCCTGCCTTCAGCAGCTGCCTGCAGCAGCCTGCCAGGGCCCGTGCCTGCACCCCATCTGCTCTGGGCCGGAGAGAGGTGTAGTCCTGTGCCCAGTATCCTGGCCAGGACAGGTAGCCAGCTGTTGCCATAATTTTCAAGTCTTTGGCCTAATGAGAACATCCTTTGGGTGTGATCACAGGAGCTTCTAAATGCATTTGAAACTTTTGGCAAGCTCCCACGTTAGCCACCGGTCCTTTCCTCTAGGTTCTTTCCACTGCCAGGACCATTGGGAAAAGGTATTCAAAATCACACAAGTCCTGCTGAAAAGCCTCATTTTTTCAAAAGCGGCTTAGAGGCCAGGCTGTTACATCAGCTGGGTGTTTCGGAAACCTTCAGGCTATCCTGCTTTCCATGGCATGAAACACTGCAGTGCGATCGCTTCTAAACAACTATTTTCAAGAAACAAAATGGTGATGATTCCACCTGACAGTCTTTTCAGCACTTCTGTGAGAAGGGGAAACTGAGCCAAGAAAGCATCTGAGAAGTCAAGCAATGACCATCGCAAATCTCCAGGAATAAAACACCGCTAAGGGTCTGGCTTCCGGTAAAATGTGTGTTTCTGTCACACTATTATTCCTCCCAAATCAGTTTTTACTAAGTGTCCTGCATATGCCCTTTGCTCCAGCAGCAGGATATCCTTCATTTGTCTGCACAAAGTGCAGATGAGCACTTCTTCATGTTGTTTTCCAAGTCGGCTGATGGGAGGGTCAGCATGGGCCGAAGCAGCTGCACGAAGTAAAGGAAAGGTAACCATGGCAACTCAAGTTATCTGCATCCTCCATGTATTTCCTTCTCCCCACCCTACATCAGATCTTTCCCACCCAAACCTCAAGCCAATAGAGCCAGTGACCAGCTGGCAGGATGGGGACTGCAGCAGGGTCTCCTGCACCCAGCGTGTCTTGCCGTGTTTCAGGGCTCACTGCTGCAGGCTGAGGTCATCAAAAAGAGACCGAAAGCATAGAGAGGGGTAACCTGCAAAGGGCAGAGCTCTCCGCTACTGTAGATGGGGCACTGGATATGTTGCCTTTGCTCCAGAGTTGCAGATTCGTTGATGCTGCTCCTGGTTTTGGCTCTGAGCTGTAACCCTTCCACAGCAGCAACAGCTTCTCCATCTGCACCCCACGTCAAACCCAGCTACAGTTTTGGCCGGACTTTCCTGGGACTTGATAAATGCAACGCCTGCATTGGGACATCCATTTGCAAGAAATTCTTTAAAGAAGAAATAAGGTCAGAAACTCAGCACAGTTATTTTTAAAGCATTCTGTACAGTAACTTGAAAGTTGCCTGTTAGTATTTCCAAGTATCTTAATGAATGACAATGCAAAGAGTAACTTAGCAGCGGGTTGCCATTGCAGTGCCTAGTATTTTAATTAATGTCTATAAGTTGCTGCTTTGTCTCTTCTTTTTTAAAGCCACACACACATGATCAGACTTCAGCCCTGAATTGTAATTCAAAAGCAGGAGTAAAAGGCACAACTTTCTGCACAGACAGTGGCTCCGAAACAATTCAAGGCAGTGGTGAGGGAAGGGAAGAGGGAAGGAAGAAATCAGCTTGTTTAGAGGTACTGGAAATATTTATTATGAGCAACTGAGTAAAGGCAAAGGAGATTTAGCTTTGTATGCTCCCCACGGACTATGTTAACTACAAACATATAAATACGCTATATAATTTTGTACCAGGTGCAACAACAGAAATGTGCAGAATTTCACGTGCATATTAACTAAGACCAAAAGCGATCTAAACTTGCCTGAGGCACGAAGACTTTTGCACATCAGGTTACCTACACACTTGAAAATAGATGGGGCTAAATTATTAATACGCTTTTGGGAGGTTTCTGTGAGAACTTGAAGGCAGAGGCAGAAATTCCATCTGCCTCGAAGTCGATGAGACATATGCTGTCCAAGTGGTCGTCAGACTGATCCAATCAGTTTTAGGCTCAAAATCAGAGTGTATCTGACGACAGCAGGGAAAACGTTGCCAGTGTTTTTGAGGAGAAAGTTAAAGGCAGTGCTTGGCAGAGGAAGGGTTTATTGGGTCTGATATGATTTATAGAGCCATATGCACTTTCTTCTATAGATATAAAAGCCTGGGGGAGAAGAAATTATTATAGTAAAATTGTATTTTTAATGCTGTAATGTAAGTAGTATAATATTGGACAAATCACCATTTTTGTCTTAAACTATCCTATAAAATGTAGCATAATAAAACCATAATGGTTTGTCTAGGATGGACGTGTAACACTGAATATCCATCCTTCCCTTACCACTGCTGGAAGAAGGCAGCTTGTGGCTTTGCTACGCCAGGGCACCCCTTGCCCTGGCACACTGGGGGTCCTGGCCCTCGGCGCTTTGCCCTCTCCGCTTTCTGTCTCCCCCAGCTTGTCCTGGGGGCTATGCCAGGGCATGCAGTGAGTAAGGCGCAGAGGCATGAAGAAGGGCCAGGTCAGCAGTGCTGGGTTTCTCCCAGCCCAGCCTAGGCTCCAGTCCCAAAAAGCAGGATGGATTTGCAATCAGTGTGTCCAGCTGGCTGACACAGCCTGCTGTGGGTCTGCAGGGGCTCAAGGGTGCGTTTGGGGTATGAGCTGCCCTACATTTTATTTATTCTCTGCAGCAGGGTGGCCTGGGAGCTGGCTCCTACCCCGTGCCACAAGCTGCTGCAGCCCCTTTGCCACTCACCTGGGCAGAGTTTTCAGGCACCAGCTGCTGGTTACGCAGCAGCTTCTGCATGTGTGGCTTGTCACAGGTGTGCTGTTCTGATTAACCCGCTTAGCTGCTGGGGAGGCTGGGGCTATGTGGCTTCCTTCAGCCCCGCTGAAAATGGCAGTAGCCTTCTGCAGCAAGCAAATGCCTCTGGCTAACCAGTAGCCAGCTGCATGCTGCACCAGAGCACAGGCAAGAAGTGCTACATGAGCAAAAGCAGGAGCCCCCACGCTGGCTTTCCTCCAGGGGACTGTGGGAAAGGGGTGCAGGTATGCAGAGGGTCCGAGCAGGGCCTGGGGGTGCACGGCCGCAAACGTGTGGGAGCAGGATGCTTCTGCCTCAGGGAAAGTAGAGGGGCTTCCTAAACCAGAGACTTTTTTTCTCTCCTGCAAGCCAGCAATCAGCTTCCCACAAGCAGTGCAGCACACAAATAAGTGATAACATACAGTTCTGCTCAGCACTGTGGAAAGGGTAACTTTCCAAATGTTCTCCTGAGCAGTCAGTCAGCTTCAGGCTTTTCTTTGCAGGGGTTAAACTGTTCTCCCATTTGATTTCTTGAACAGCCGTGATTTTTTGGCAAGTCGAAGGATAAATGGGGGAAAATTCAGTGGCACTTACGCACTTTGATCCACCCCGATGTACCTTTTCCCATGTTCACAAAGGTGGATGGCATTTGGCCCTCTCTGTTTAAACCTCATTAGAACATGCTTCATTAATTCTCCATCATTTCCGGGAGATGTGACATGCATTCATAGTCAACTAACGAGAAAGAATATGTGGGTTTTGTTCCCAGAATATTTGGTGACTCATCTTGTGCTCTAACGTTCTTTACTTCCCTTATCTTTGCCCAACTTTATCCATCTGTAAATGAGGATACCAAAGCCTGCCTACCAAATGTCCTGGGAGCAGAGCGCAGCAGCAGTTCTTGTAAAATATTAGATTTTCAAAACACTGCAAAACTGAGCTGACCAAAACTATTTGCAGACGTGTGCCAATGCCAGTGATGAGCTTTGGCCAAAAGCAATGGGAAGGAAGTCTGAAAAAGCTGGAATGCTTCAATTTGATGGGTTTTTATATGGCATTTCTTTATTTTGGGTTTTAAGACTTAACTTACTTACTTTTTTTTTTAAAAAAAGTAAAACTCCAAATGCAAGCAAATTTATTTTGGCTGGAACAAAATACTTCATTTTATCCAGCAAAAAAGTTTGATTTTCTTCAATGTTTAGTTCTGGGTTGATCTAAAATCTGTAATCTGTGACTGTGTTATTCACACAGATCTTACTGAAAGTCTTAATTAAAGCACATTCAGGCCCTTAGCTAAAAGGCTTCATATGAGAGTGAATTATTATTACAGCACAACTTGATGATGAATCTTGAAAGTATCTAGCAAGTGTGCCAGGCCAGTGCTGCGCTGCCCAGAAATGATGCCAAATACAGAATTACTGTGGCCCATGCTGGGTTCCCAGGCCCATGTGGCTCTCCCCTGGGAGCTCTGCAGAGGAAATCACTCCATCCATGCTCAAATTAATGCTCAGCCCTGAATTTCACACATCCATGCGCTGCTTGCATGCAGGAGGCGGTGCTTTCCTGGTATTTGCCTCACGTGAGCTCCCCTGAACACACATGCTTCAGCCAAATCACAAGGCACATTTGTGCTTAACTTAAAAAAAAAAAAAGAAATAAAGAGAAATCCAGCCCATAGCCATCTCTTCCCTGTACGTGCCTGGCACACTGTGCCTGCTTTGCAGATTAGGCACTGGGAGGGGTCATGATGCATGACAAATCACAGTGAGGCGTAGCAATTATTCTCTGCTCTTTAGTCCTAGCTCAAAACCAAACCAAACAAACAACAAAAAAAAGACCAAAACCAAAAACAAACATGGCATTTATTCTCTTGTCAGATGTCCTAATCATAGGGAAGCTTCAATTTCATATTGGGCAAAATGCCCAAATGACTGACATGCCTGAACCCCTAAACCTGCTCATGCAAGGGGCCAGGCTCCTTACTTCTGGTCAGCCTGCATCTCTGAGGCAAATCTTTTGAAGGAGGTATGTGGCTAGAGCCAAAAGCCAAGCAGGGCAAGCACCAGCATTTCAGGGAGACGGGCTTTCCCCCCCAGCACCTGTGCTTGCCCAGAAGCTGAGCTGCACAGGCTCCGTGGTGGGGAAGGGGAGCGAGACACTGCCTACAGTGTTGTGGAGGACAGTTGGTCTCCTATCATGGAGGGCAGCTAGCGTTGCCGAGACAGTTATTTGCCTGCAGTCAGAGGAAATTAATCCCCCCCAAAATTTCCCTGTGCCAATTTCCCCACTGGAAGTCAAAAGGAAAGATCAGCTTCAGCTTTCAGATTTGTTAATGTCTTTTCATCTAACTCCAGCTAGCTGGTCCTGCAGGGAACCTCTTGCCTCTCCTGTTTCACTTCTGAGCTATCAGTTTTAATTTATGGTGAGATTAAATTAGGACGTGCTTCCTTAGGCACTGAGGCAAGAGTAGCATTAGGAGGTTTTAGAGGCAGCGAATGCCTGGTGTTGGCCAAACCAAAGGTCAGAGTCCAGCCGCTTTCCAAGAGCAGGTTACAGACATACTTAGAAAACAGGCACCGCGCTCCTCAGCTTCTGCATGTGTGATGTGTGTGTGGGCAGGGCTGAGGGGGCTGCTGAAACAAAAAAAAAATTATCACAGCCTAATTACCGGGCCCATATGCTCCCCTCCTGTGCCTGTGTAGGGGGAGCAAATAAGTGCAAGATCTCCATGGCTACAGTGTGCCAAACGCCCAGGGCACACGTCCCCCTGTGCCCCCCACTGCACCCCAAACTCTGCCACTGCCTGGGGAGGTTGCTCATCCCAGCCACTAAAATACGGCCAGTGATGTCAGGGGGGGCCTGTCGACCCTGTTACCGAGTAAGGCCACCACCTCAAAACAAAAGGTTATTTTGGTATCTCCAAAGAAATTTATTGTCAGGAGGCTTTGTTCTGCAGGACCCCTTAAAGTGTTGAGTACTCCTTTTTTGGGACCCCTTTTCCAGGATTAAGGAAATTTTAAAATGCCAGGGATCCCCCATGAACCAAAACACTGCAGCCTTCTCCCTTCCTTCCCTCTCTCTACACAGCCCAGAAGACCCCATTTGGGCAGTTCACCCCTGCCCCATGGCACTGCTTGTGACAAGGGGTGGTTTAAGCGGGAAGCAAAGGTGGACACTTATTTCCGAAGCGCGTTTCCTTCAGCCCGCTCGCCTTACCTTGACGCTCGTGGCCACCCACCCGTGGCAGCTCGGCCTTTGCCACGCGATGGCAGAAAGCCCGCGGGGCCGGCGTGTGGCAGAGCAGCCGCCATGATGCTGTGCGGGGTGTCCGTGTGGCTTGTTAACCCGCTCTCCGTGGGGCTCTTGTTTTGGTTTGGCAGGTTTGACACCTGGCTTTCTTCTCATTTAAAGCTGCCCCCCAGCTACCTGCTCAGCTACTCGGGCAACTACACCGACGATGCCAAGAGCTGGCGGCTGGTTGACATCACCCGGCTGACTTCCAAGTACCGGCATGACCGGGCCGACAAGCGCATCTGCACCTCCCTGCTGAAGACGAAGACCTGCAGCCTGGAGCGCGCCCTGCGCCGCACGCGTCGCTTCCAGAAGTGGCTGCGGGCCAAGCGCCTCACCCCCGACCTGGTCCAGGTCCGTGTTCCCCGGCCCCCCCCGTGCCCCACACCAGCAGGGGTGGTGGGGAGAGGGAGCCCCAGGGGGGTGACATTTAGGTTTTTGGGGGAAAAAATGGGTCTGAAGGAGACACGGCTGCGAGTTGCTGGGTGGAGTGCAAGTTTGGGCAACGGCTGGTCCTCTCCCTCCTGCCCCAGCTGGTGGGTGCCCCCCTGTCCAAGCCTACCTGTTGTGTGGGAGAGGCAAAATGAGGCCCAAAAGGAAGAAGAGCACCTGAGGCCCAGGGCCAACCCTCCTCCAGCCATAGGTAATGCCATGACACGGCCTGGCCAGGGCTGGGGCTCAGCCCTGGGAAGGTGAGCACCGGCTCCCGGCTCCTGAGGCTGAAGGCCCACAGAAAGCCGTAGCACCCACTGGCTTCAGGCATGGGGAAAATGTAGCAACAGCTCGAGTGGGGATATTTCTGCTGGGATTTTTTTCCTGTTTTCCATCGTTTTTTTGTCACAAAGTCATACCTAAAAGGGCAGCCTGTGCCTTGAAAGTGATTCTGCTCTGAGCTGGGACCTGGGGCAGGTTGGACCCCTCTGCTTGTGGGCAGCAGGATGAGCGGCACAGGCGGTTGGAGCCGGAGCCTCGATTCCTCATCCACCTGCAGTCTATAGCTAATGATCTCAGGCACAAAGAAGTGTTCTGCCCTTTCTGTCACAGTCCTGGGGGGTCAGAGGCCAAGCCAGGACAGGCCTGCTGGGGTGGGGGGGTCACTGCCACCAGGTAGACAGGCGGCAGTGGCACATGGAGAGGGACACGGAGGCAGGGCCGGAGGGCCAGAGCGGGCAGGCTCCAGAGGAAAGTTGGCATCAGAGCGCTGCCCACACTGAGGGACGCCATAGGCAGCTGGGGACGGCCACGGGGCAGGCAAGTGTGTTTTGCAGCTGCTGGCTTGCATCTGAGACCAAAAGTCCCCTCCCCAAATGCACATGCATTCCCCCCACCCCATCCAAACAACAGCAAAACATTGCAATAACCACTGGCAAGGGGCAGGGGCCAGAGTGGAGGCTGGATGTACTCTAACCAAGGCCCTGAGAGACAAAGAAAGATTATTCCAGTACTTCCCCCCATTTCAAGAGAGAAGTGGCTATGAAAAAGGGACTTCATTTTTTTTTTCTATAAAGGCAACTGCTTCCTCATGCCTGCATGTTGCTGCATCTGCTCAGCTTTGCTGAGTGCTAAAGTTACACTTCTTTAGTTTTTCTGTTTCTGTTACCCCGTGGAGCAGCATGCCTGAGGAAGGAGAGTAGGAGACCCTACGCTGCAGCAGCAGTGCCGGAGCTAGTGCCTGATCTGCACCAAGAAGGACACCCGAATCACTGTCCTTCCTGCAGGGCAGGTTGCCCCAAAGCCAGCAGCCTCCTGGGGATGAGGTGCAGGATGACACACGCCAACCAGGGAAACTTCTTTGGTGCAAAGCTACACCCTACTTTGTCTAGTAACCTCGGGAGAGGCATTAGGTAGAGTGGGCAGATTTGCATCACTTCCACTCAGAGCATCCCTCGCCTGAGCTTGCAGGCCACGGGCAGGGACAACTCCTCCCCGGGGTGGCAGGCAGCAGCTTCCCAGGCACTGGCTGGCCTTCACTGTCCTTCAAGGAAGCACTGCAGGGGACTGCGGGAAGGCAAGCTGGGGTGACAGGCCCTCCAGCCTTGCTGGTGTGTCCAAGGGGTTTGTGCAAAACTGTGCTGCCCCTGCAGCAGTGCTACAGGAAAGGGAAAGAGTCGAGAGCTTGAACCTTCCATCTGCTGAGCTGGTTGAAAAAGTAACCGGAGAAATATGGCTTTGTGGTTTCTCAGATCTGCTGCAAAGCTAAATCATTAGCTGAGCCCAAATCCTTCTCCTTAAAAGGCTCCTGATGGTCTATACAGTTTTCCCTACCCCATCCTCTCCAAAACTGAACTCCCAGCTGAGCTGGGTTGCACGCACACTTGCACACACACACACGCATGCAGAGATGCACAAATATATGCATGCACACGCGCGCGCGCACACACGTGCATATGCACACATATATGCATGCACACGTGTGCACACACACATGCATGCACACGTGTACACACACCACCACATGGAGACTCTGGCTGGGGCGTCCTGGCCTTGCACCTATCCAGTTTCTCCTGTTTGCTGGAATTTCCCCATGCAGCAGTGGGAAGCTGAGCTGAACCCAGCTCCAGGGTTGCCTCTGAAGCAAGCTCAGGGGCCAGCCTGGGGGGACGTGTGCAGGGACAAAATCCCTGGGACATTTCAGCAACTCCTGCAGTTTTTTAGTTGGAGAGGGCACAGGAGGCTGCAGGGAGGCCCAGACCTTTGCACACAGGCCTCAGGATTGCTCTGCTTGTGTTTTCATGGTTTCTTGGTTCTGTAAATCAAGCAGAGAAACCTAAACCGGGATATAAATCCCTTCTAGCAGAATATAGGCTTGAATACACAGAGAAGCATAGCGATCCAGAGGCCCTGGGGCCTACCTCCCCCCGCTTCCAAATTTCAGCAGCAATCACTATTTGAGATCAGGCACATGCTCTGTAAAATGGCTTCTGGTTTCACAGTGGTCTGAATTGAAAAACAGCCCGCAGCAACAACATTTCAGTCATATAGCGTGTGTGAGCTTGTACGTGAGACTCCACCCAGCCCCCAGTGCTGTTGTGTGGGCCACCACAGGTTACGGGGTGACCACCCCCCCCCCAAGCCATCCAGCCCCACAGAACTGGGCATCCCCTTCCTCTCTGCTCACCCCACCTGCCCTCCTCAGAGGTGAAAGCCACAGGAGCACCTCTGCCTGCAGCCCAGCTCTGCCCTCTTTGCTGGACAGACACGTGTTGGTAACCCAGCCTAAGCCGTTGGAGTGGGGTCTGTTCTTGGGGGTACCACACATCACTGCAAATACGTACCTGCAGCACTGCTCTTCTGGCTTTTTTTCTCCCCTCTCTCTTTTCGGAGGTGTTAGCAGCACACTGTTCTTGATGCCTAACATGATGCCCACCCTGTGTCACAAAGCTGCAGTCACCCAGCAGTGTCCTACTGCCCTCCCTTCAGTTTTTCCTATATAGCAGCACCACGGAAAGCTAATGGGCTCAGGTAATTTTGTCTTATAGAGCAGAGAATTACGACGAACCATAACGTGCTTGAATCAAAATGACAGACCATGAAGTAATGTTTTTTCACTTTACACTGCCTGCCCTGCCTGACCCAGCCATCAGCTGAGCTGCCTGCTACAGTGATTATTTCACCCGCCACAATGAAAATCTTTATTGGACGCAGCAAAGTCTTCAGTGTTAAAATCCAGCCCGCCTCGGAGATGAGCAGGATTTAGCTGAGGCTTAGCCTGCACGGTAACCCCAACCACCCACTGCTTCGCCCAGGAGCTCATCACCTCAAACTGCGCTGCATGCTTTTCCTCTTGGAGGGTAAGAACAACAACGAAGTGGGTTAGTTTCAGCACAGATCGCCCACAGGGAAAATTTACAGCCCTGCCTGCAAAGCACAGTCTGGAAAATTCTGAAGGCAGACAGACAAAAGCAATACCAAGGTGAAAAGCCAGCCATTTTCAGCCCCTCTCTCTAGGATGTACTGACCAGCACCTCCGCCTGCCCTCAGCAGATGTGCTGCCACCACGGTTATTTGGCCTCTGAGTCCAGTACACATCACTTCACTCACAGCACGTGGGCAGCAGCTCGCTGATCTGGCAGCCAGTTCGTCCGAGGGAAGGATGGGCATTACAGATGGGCTCCCAGAGCCACCTCCCAGGACCTGCTGCCTCTTTGACCCGGTACCTCATCATCAGAAACATGGTTCAGTAAACCTGCTGGCAGTGGGGATGAGCCCCGTAGCTTCGCAGGGCATCCTTAGTTTCTTTCTTTTGGGGGTGAACATAACCCTTGGATTCAAACAGCCAGGAGCTGCAGGTGTTTTGACACCTACATCCACACGTTTCCTTCTGGAGCCCACCCTAAACCTGGGGACTTGGTGAAGCTGCACCCAGGTGGTGGTGCCTGGGCCAGGAGGCGGCTGTGCCCCTGATCTGTGCTGTCCCCCCTTGGGCTGGCTGAAGAGAAAGCAGAGTGAGGAGAAGTTGTCTTCCAGAGGTCCTCTTTGTGTCAGAGTGAATTCTGGGTGTGTCTGCTCTAGGTACACATACATATGCATAAATGGGAGCTTAAAATGCATTGCATACTGTGCAGTAGGGAGAAGATAATCACAGCTGAGTGCAGGTAGGTTTTGCAGGAACTAATCATTATCAGATATAAAAATGCGGGTATTTAACCAAAGTAAGAAGCCTACCACATCAATCACAAACAATACGTCAGGCTGTCTGTCAGGTCTTATTCTCTGGGGTGATAAGACGCTGCAAAGGACTTAAGATAGTCCCAGATAAATCAGTATCTCCAGTGTTTTGAGTATGTGTTCTTCAAATTTTTCTTCCATGAAGAGTTTTTGTCTGACAGTTTTACAACACCAGCTTCTTTTCTGCTGTAGGGATGTTCCATCAGTCTGCTGGGAGGGGAGGCCCCACTTCCCTGAAACACTCAAGCAGGTGCTGAACTTTATGCTGTTGACTAGCTCTGCTGAAATCAAAAGGCCCCACTGTCCAATTTTGGTGGATCAGGGCTTTATTAAATCATAGGAAGCTGCACCAATGGTTGATATAAACGTGGTGGTACCCAGCCCTGCTCCTGTGCTCCTGCACTGCCACTAGTATGCCTGAAACGGTTCCTCAGGAAACAAGCATCTGTGATCACCACGTGCAGTGCATGACCACACCTGTGTTAAGAGGATGAGTTCTGACCTTGGAGAAAATCTTAATTACAACTTTCATGCATTCTCTGCCACCATGATTTCTGTTCCTACTGTATACCCTTAAGGGTCTCAGCTTTTCTGTTGCAAACTCCTGGAGGCAGCAAGGCTTTCTAACTTTGGCTGAAAATATTTGCATACACACTGAGCTGCAAGAGACTTTCTCCACCATTTATCTCTTACTTAACACAGTTCTGTTCTGTTCATTTTTTCTCACTTCTCCTCCAAAGGGAAAGTGACAGAGTCAGCCACAACGTGCCTGCAAGTGCTGCGAGACAGAAATCCATAACCATTCCTTCGCCCCCTCCTTCTATAGTTTTAGATAATTAGTTGAAAAAAATATTTTCTTGATAAGGCTATACCAGAGGAGAGGAGTCTATGAAAACTTGTAACTAGAACTGGGGAGAATTATTTTTGACAAATGTTTTATTCTCTTGGGGAAAAAGATGGTTCTTCAGTTGTTGTAAAACAATGCTCCAGTTGGGGTTGAGTTTCTCAGGTAATTTTGACCAGCTACCGGCATTCAGGGCTTGTTTTGTGCAACCAATGGCCAAGGAGGGAGCAGTTAGGACCTCATCGAGGCCATCAGGGAGGCAGAAGAGGGGACATGGGAGGCCCAGTCCCCCCTTTCCACCTCCAACCGTGAGAGCGGCATACTCCTCCTTTCCTTGTTTCTTCATTTCTTTGTTGTGGCTGGATAATTAAGTGGATTATGCCAAATGAACAGCTCGCTCAGGAAGGGCTGAAAGAGACCTACCTCAGAGTTACCAAATGACTTGGGGGGATCCTGAGTCAAATCTTTGCTCTCAGCATGAGGAATGGCAGGGAGCAATGTGAGCTCAAGTGCCCTTTCCTCTGAAGCATGTCTCCCAGCCATCAAATTATAAAGAAAACCCAAAAGAATAAATATGGCTACTGGAATCATTTGGAAGAAAAAGGCTTATCAAAAACCTGATTCCCTTCCACAGCAGAGAGGTGGCAGGGCAGCATTTATATGACACTATGGGCAACTCTCCGTACATCTGCTCTCCTTGGCTTTTAAATAAGACTGAATTAAAAAAAAAGACCTTTTTTGACTACAAAGGTATAAATTTCTATGCCATTTATCCCAGTCATAGATTGCTTATACAATTTTACAAGCCAAACTTCCAAATCTGAAAGGTGCAATAAAGTGATGGTTGACTCCATTAGCCCAACAGTTCTTTATTTGTTGCTGGTATTTACAAAAAATATACACTGGCTATTCAAATTTGGTTTTGATAGTTAATGCACAAGTTTATCAGAGAGAGAGTATATCCTGTGCTTGTACCCACATACAGTGTTTATTTACACTTTTAAAGCATGTTTACTGACCTTAGCAAATAGTATTTCCAAGAAAGCTGCTCACAGGTTAAGCAAATAGCAAAGCGATCTGAAGACATTATCTAACGAGGGAAGTGACTCACCGGCTTAACGACAGAGAGGCCTCCACCAGTGAGCCAGGATGCCAGGGCTGGAAAGCCAGGTGGAAGGAAGAGGCCCACTGGCACGGAGCAATGCAGTACTGCACAGGTCGGGGGAAACAGGGTTTGCAGCCTCTGCAGCTGTGCCATGAAGACTGTGTGCCATTTTGGAAACCCAAATTGTGAACAGGTGTTTTTTGGATGGTGTGAGTTTTTTTCCTAGGAGGGGTTTTCTGTAGAGATCCCTGTGTGCCCATACCCTTCAGCAGCTGTGCCGCAGGGGGCAGAGCCACAATGGGCAGAGCACAGAGGTGCCCATACCGCTGGCATGGCCCAAGCACATTGCAACATCTCAGGCTGGAAAATAAACATCTTTGTCATATTCTCCCCTCTTGCCAGGGCCTGTCTAGCCCAATGCTGCGCTGCCCATCCCAGCGTCTCCTGGACAGGATAGTGCGGCGCTACGCTGAGGTGCCAGATGCTGGCAGCATCTATATGGACCACCTCACCGACCGGGACAAACTGCGCCTCCTGTATACGCTGTCAGTGAATTCGCATCCCATCTTGTTACAGGTACGTACCACTTTGCCCCAGCTTGAATTGCCAACCCACAGTCCCTTGCAAGTGAACCCTTGCATGAGATGTGCACCAGCCCCTAGCTACAGAGGAGTCTCAGCCCTACCCTTTGGCAAGCTCCCTAGCCTTCATTAAGTGAGTTTCTTCTATAGGGTTGGATGGCTGAAGTCAGGCAGACTCCTGCAGTGCTCCTTGCATCAGCCTGCGAAGTTGCAGCAAGATATGGATGCCCAGCCCCTTAAATAAATCACAACCCAGATAGGTTATTGCACTAGCACACAGTGAAAGCCAGGGTTTTTCACATCCCCAATACTTCACAGTGTTATGTTTGCATCGCTGATATATTACTTAAAATCACAGCCTGTTTGTAAGAGAGAAAGAAAATGTTTTAGCATGGGAGGACCAAGACGGAGCATTGAGGTTGGACATGGACACAGGGAGCACTGATCTCCCAGGCTTCATGTGCCAGCACTGTTTTTTCCATTTACATGCCACTGGTAACTAGCTCTGTAGCAAAGTGCAGTTTGCAGAGGTGTTTGGTGGAATCCCAAATACAGCTGAGCTCTGAGTTTGAAGTCAGAGAGCTGGAAGGCCTCACACCCCTCCTCTGATCCCCTGCTGGCATGCCTGGCATGTGGCTCCTCTTTCCTTACATGTATTTCGGAGGGAGTACCCTCACCCATCCCCACCCCACCCCACCCCCCTTTAGTCCCCATTGCTGTTTCTTTCAATCCTTTGAGATTCCACGAAGAAGAGAGGCAGCATCTATCCCCTGCAACCGCTGGCCTCAGCAGCTCACACGGCTCTGTCCGGTCCCGGGGATGGGGAATGGTGCTTATGCTCTGGGATTCTCCAGGGACTCATTCAGCCAGCCTGACCATGGCTCACTTGGGCACAAGGCTGCAGCTCTCAGGACTGTAAAGATATGGGAATGCACCTTAAAGAGATGAGAAAAATATGGTGAAGAGCAATAGCTTGATTTTATGTGGGTGCTCAAAATGCCTTCACAGCAGAAGGGACAAGCAAACTTAGACATGAAACTGGATGAGTTCATAACTCTGCCTTGGCAGGGTCTGGTGCACTGGGGAGACAGACAAGTAATAATGTAAATGGCAGAAAGCCTTGTGTTGACATAGTCACGCGGTTTGGTTTCCACCTGGGATAACTGCCCTGCTAGCATGAGCTGCAGTGATGCAGGGAGCCCAGCCCAGGTGTCCCCACTGTAGCACACACTCAGCACTTCTGTCCCTGAGACTGCAAAGTCTCTTATGAAACAGACAGGCAGTTCTTAGAAATTAGCAAAAACTGCTTTAGCCCCACCTCACCTTCAAGCCATGATTTCAGCTATGCAGTTCTCATGAGGGACCCATCAAAGGCTCTATAAAGACACCTAAAATTAGCTCTTCTGTGCCTAAAATTTTCATGAATTTGAAATCTATTATTATATTGGACTTTCCAGTTAGTCTCCTTTATGGAATAGCTCTTGAAATATCAGATTCTTCTTCTTAATTAAAAAAAGGGGGGAAAAAAGAAAAGAAAAAAAAAAGCAGCAAGGCTACTCCAGGACAGAGCAGAGCCTTCCCTGGCTGCTGCAGCAGGCTGGGCTGAGGACAGGTGATGGGATGCTTTGGGAAGCAAAACATGACACTGGCACTGCTGCTTGAAGCCAGCCAGGGCACTTGAAAGTCCTCCGGGAGTGAAGTGGGTCCACAGGCAGAGTGCAGCGGCCAGAGGGCAAGGGCAATTCCCCCATTCCTGCTCTCCTTTGGCAGATCTTCCCTGACGTGGAGGGATGGCCCTTCCCGCGGTACCTGGGCTCCTGCGGGCGGCTGGTGGTCAGTGCCAGCACCCGGCCCCTGCGTGACTTCTACGGCGCGGCCCCCGAGGTGGCCGCCGACCTGGCCCTCCAGCTCCTCGCTGTCCTCCGCTCCATGGGCACCAACGACCTCAACTATTTCTTCTACTTCACCCACGTGGATGCTGGCACCTTCGGCGTGTTTAGCAATGGGCATCTGTTCATCCGGGATGCCAGCATGCTGGGGATCATCGACAAGGAGGAAGGTACTCAGCAGGCTTCATGGCTGCGCATCTGTCGCAGGAGAACTTAGCAAGGCAGGGGAAAAAATTCTTTTACCTGCTCCGCTCAGCTCTGCTGCTGATTATTTTTTTTGATCAACCAAAGATCACTTGCTGAAGTGAATAATGAAAAGTTCAAGGAGAGATTTACTGACAGCAAAAGCATCAGCAGCTCCTGCCATCCTGGCTCAGAGTTGGGAAGGTGGCAGGCATGTTGTTTGTGTAGTCAGTGGTTTGGCGACCAACTGTGGGTGCTTACGTACTGCCTGGTCCCCTCTGTGGCTGGCAGAAGCATTCAGCAGGCACGGCGCTGACCGGTCTCATTTGAAGTCTTCCTAAATCATCTCTTTTAGAACTTTTGCCACACAAATGTCAATATTTGCAAGTAGAAATTCCATAACTTCATTTATTTTATGTATTGGGTCAAGTCAGACTCTTTTTAGGTGCATTTATCACATTAGCTAATAATCATTATTATTATTATAACAACAAAATCCCCCTTTTGCCATTTTTACATAAAATCAAGGGTTACTATTCACTTTTCACAGGTTATGTTGGTCTGATCCTGGAAGTAGAGCTAGCCAAAGACTATTCCTCCAATAATTTAACAATTTCATTTTGAATGTTCACATTTTCAAAAGGCCTTTGCTCAGCTCTCACATTCAGCTGAGCAGATCTCAAATATTCAGAAGCAGCTGTCAGAGAATTTTCCACTGGTTTTCTTTTTCTTGTCCCAACAGCTAGTACTGTTAACTTGACTCCAGCTAGATGAGCTGTTGCAATTTAATGATTTGGGGTAACATGGAAAAATTATGGGTTTGGCTATTTGTGGTAGTTTTTGTAGGAACTCCACATTTTAGATTAGTACTGCAGTTCTTTTCATTTTTTCTGAATCATTTTGACTTGACAGACTCCTCTCCAGTTCCTCTGTCAGGCAGTTCTGCAGAGCTCTGCCATTCAGAAAAATATATGTATTTCAGGAGTGAGAAAATTGGCCTATATACAGCTACAGCACAGAGTACTTTGTGGTGAAAGATAGACATATCCTTTAGATAGTAACAAACCCCATGTTAATACAGAGGTATGGACATATGTGATTATCCAAGATTTCAGTACTGTGTTTCTAACAACTGGTTTAATTGTCTCTAACAGGGAGCCAGCTGATAGATGGCCAACAGGAGTATAAAGATATATTTAGCTGTTTGACTGTGGACTGCCAGTCTGCATTCGTGTCCTGTAACTCCATCAGAGAGAAGCACAGCCTCGTCATGGTGTGTCAAGAGCTTTTGCCCAAGCTGCTGAAGGGGAAATTCCTGCAACCTGTGCAGGACAAAATAGACAGCTTCCTGCAGCACTGTGCCGACGGCCTCACCGATGACCAGGGTGTCAATGAGGCGGTTGCAAAGCTGGCAGAGCTCCTGAAACCTCTGCGGTCTTGCGATTCCCGTTTTGCCTACCGCTACCCTGACTGCAAATACAGTGACAAATACTGACAGCTTTGGAGGAGTCCCTGGGAAGGACTGGAGCAGCGTTAGCCCCCTGCCAGTGTGGGAAGCAAGAAGGAACCAGGGGAGCTGGAAAGACCTGCACCAAATCTGGGGCTGCCTCATCAAGTCAGAGGAGGAGGGAGCAGAGTGCACATGGGATTTATTGTTCATCTCCCAGAGATGACTTTGTTACATGGGATGTTAGACATGATGTAAGGCTTATGGGTTGTTAGCATTATCGTGAGTGACATGGGCTACAGGATTAATAAATCTCATTCACGTATTTTGGCCTTGGAAGAGTTTTCCATGCCATTTGTTAAAAAGAAACCCTCTGAGGCAGCATGCTCACAACTTGCTAGATAGAGGGGCGTTTATTGCCAAGAAAGCCTTTCTGATTGAGGTGATATAAACCCAATGTGGGAGGGATGGAAGAATTTAAGACCTTCCCTGTGGGGATTTTTAATGTGCTAAAAATCATAGATAAACTGAACCTCCAGATCAGTTCCATACCATCACCCATCACAGATCACTTTTATAAAATATTTAAATTTTATTACTTTTATGGCACACAGAACAGAAAGACGCAGTCAACAGCATTAAAAAGCTGAAAGGTCCCATGTCTCTTGAGACTTAATTTCTCTAATCCCCAACTATAATTACTTTTAGCTTTTCCCAAGCTGACAGGCAGTAATTGGAGACTAATAAAGGTTTTTGTTTTAAGATCAGAAAAAAAAAAAACCAACTCTGGGATGTGGTTGTCCAGCAGATACTTTCATATTTTCCTCTCTAAAGAAAACTGGAGGAATCATTTGCACAAAACAATTAAAATGGGAAAATTACCTTAAAAGGAGAAAAAACGCAGGCAGAGGAGGAGCAATTAGTTTACCCTGAGCCCGATGAGACTTGCTGAACACTCATACTCCAGTGCAAGTGCCAGGGAGGTCTAAGTTCTGACCAGCAAGAGGTACAGCCATTCTCATCCATTTGCCTTTCAAAGGAGGAATCAGTAAGCCAGCCCCCAAAGGAGTGACTCAGGCACCTAAACTCTAGGATGCTGGACTTTTTTCACAGCAGTGGCCAACCCAGGGCCAGTTGCAGGTGCCTTATTTTTGGGCGAAGTTTGCAAAAGTTGCAGAGTTGCAAAACACAACTTTATCACCCAGCATCTGTCAGTCCCTGTCCCATGTGCTCCTTGTGGGGCACCAGAGGCCCACACTAAACCTTCCCTGATGTCTCAGGGGCTGCCAGACCTCACCTGGGTTTGGGGCTTTCTCCTGGGATCCAGGTGCACAGGAGTCACCAAGGAAATTTGACTGAGCTGAGTCAGAAACTAGACTTTCTGGATCCCCCGTAAGTATTTTCATCATGGAAACGGTCTTTCTCTAGCCACAGTTCGAAAAAGAAATCAGTAACAGCATAAAAGCAGAAAAAGATGAGAGTGCATTTGCATTGCTGATTGTTGTATGGAGTTACTGGGAGCAGGAATGCAAGTCAAGATCTTGTGTTGGCTGTGGAGGGGCTCTGTGCACGCAGAGCACCTGGCCTGGGGTTCAAGGCAGGTGTTGCAGACAGAGTAGGCATCCAAAACCACACACAGCTCTGACACTGGGAAAATCTGACCCAGGACATTTATTTTGCCTTTCCTCCTGGCATGAAGTATCAAGTGCACCTTTCATCTCTCAAGAAGTAGAAACATTGAAAATAATTTGTAGGTAAATTTAGCTCCAGGCCCAGATGGTCCGACAGCAAAAATGTTTAAATATACAGCCTAAGCTACGGCTGCAGCCCTCTCTCTTGATTTCAGTCTATTTCTACATCATGGCTCTCTTCCAGTAAGAAAAACATGTCCTTCATTGAGATCCATAAGGCTGTCTAACAATCTGTTTTCAACAGTTTTTCTTGAATCTGTCTGCATCAGCTCTCTCTCGGTCTGTGATTTTACCTGATAGCAGGGTGTTAGCCCCAGGCCCCTTCCCCTCCAACGAGTCCCCCACCACGGTGCCAGATGCTGGCCACCTGTGTGGGGCTGGAGGAGCTCCCGCTCCACCACCACTCTTGCTAGGGTCAGTGGGGACGTGCTGCCCACCCTGGGCTGCGGGCTGCCAGCATCCTCTCCATGCTGGAGGGAAGCCTTCTTCATGCAGTTGTAACTCAAATGCACAGCACAGCACACCACAAAATGCCCCAAAAGAGCTAAGATGAAGAACTGGCCTGGTCTGCCCATGCCCCAGCAGAGGTGATTTGCAAGCCGTGAGGCTGTGGAGATGTCTTTGCAGCTGCTCCACAACTCAGGCTGGCCTCTGATTCAGCGCTCTCTGGTTTAGCAATGGCTTGACTTCCATTGAAAGGAGGAGCAGTCCTCACAATAGGGCTCCACAGTGGGTTCACCACTCTCCTGTATGTCCTGGGCATTTTTCTTTTCACCATGCACATTTTCCTTTTGGAAATGAGGTGTTCATCTACTGTATGGCTCTGTGCAAAAATGTCTCCTGGGCAGTAAGTAGAGCATCTCTCTGCTATCAAACCAGCCCAGGGAAATGCAGAGGGGATGAATGTGCTCAGCACCTTAGAGAACAGCAGCAGCAAGAGCAGCTCTCTTAGGTCTAATCCAGTACCGGGTAAAAGGACTGGGATGTGCCACACAGGCTTCGGCTGGGCCCCAATAGCTCATGATCCTAAAATGCTGGCTGTAAGAAACAGAAGAGTCGTGGTCTTACTTTGCTGCTTGGACTCAGTTGGCAAGATTGCAGCAGAAGTGAGGCACATGGCATCTATTTTTACAGGGCTTGATTCAAAGTTGTTAAAGCTGAGAGGAGTCTCTCCACTGCTTTCAGTAGACTTTGATATGAATTTAAATAAAAACAAACATGATTAAAAATAACAGAATCATGGATTTTAAAATTATTAAAGCATTGGGAGCTGTGTTCACCACCAGTTTCTCTTCAGACATCGATTACAAAGGCCAGGCTCTTGTAAGACTGTGACTAATATGCCAGCCATAAAATCAGTCCATGGCTCACAGAACAATAATTTTCCTAAATTAAATCTCATTTCCCTGTATTTCCCTGGCCTTTTTTTTCATTGCCTTTTTTTTCTCTTAATATTTTCCTTTTTCTTGGCAGTCAGGCCCTGGAATGGGTGCCCACCCTGTCTGCCAGCTCCAGTCAAGCCTTGAAATTCTAGTAGGCCAAGCTCCAAAAGGATGTGAAATTAATTTATAAATGGCAATTATTTTAAACTTAATCCTTCCCAAAAGAATTCTTGAGCAATTTTTTCCTCTCTGTGTTCAAGTTATTTCTGATGGTGGCTTTGTGTGAACCTTTGCAAACTGTTCCTGGTAACAACTTAAACCGTTTCCGCAGCAGAACGAGGATGGCAGGAGAAGTCTTCCACCAGTCTCGCAGTCAGCCTCAGCACTTCCTTTATTTGTGGGTAGTTTGCAGCTGCCTTTATGTCCAGCTGTTTATCGGATCTCTCTCTTACTGCCCCATATCCTGCATATTTTTAAAGTGTTCATGTCAAGAGGTTTGTAAAACTGTATTTTCTGCTGTATTTTGTCTAGCAGTGTATTTTAATGCTGTCGTTTCTCCGGGGATAGGGGCTGCGTATGGGCAATCCATAGCAAGCGACAGTCACAGTTTCACCCAGCATAGTTCACTTCTCCTCTATGTCTCATCTTCAGTCAGTGCCTTCGGGTATGTCCATGGTGCTCGTGCCACTGCCCCCAGCCCCACACAACCCCTTGGGAAGGAATGGCAGCCAACAGTGACATTAAATTGTGTTTTTCACACACTCCTCCCACAAAAGACAGACCACCCTGGCAGTGTTGGCTGAAACAGGTCCTCATCACAAAAAGTGGAAAATTGGTAAAAACTGGTTCCTTTCCATGAGCAATGCACACCATGCCTATTCACTCTGCTCCCTCATCTTCATTCAGCCATCCTCTTACCGAGACGCAGCTGATGCACAGGGTGAGGTGGCACCAAGACAGAGCCTCTGCAGTGTCCTTGTGCTCCCAAACCTCACAGGTACGTCTGTGCCCCTTGAGTCTGAGCTGTTCCGACACCTCCCAGCACTTCCTGACCAGCACCCTTGGCCAGGATGCCACTTGTCCAAAGGAAAAGGGACGTGCTGTGTATTGCTGGGAAAAGTCACACAGGTATTTGAAATCAAAGTGCCTGGTAACATGCAGAGCACCCCAAAACCTTCTAGCAGGGGGCACTTTCATTACAACCAGCTCTGGGGAGTTGGAGGTCCAGGTTTCCCACTCTGTAGCTTTTGTGGGTGATAATTTCTTGCCCCACTTTGCACCATCCCTGCTCCCAGCTTCCCACAAGGGGCTACCCAGAAAACATTGTGGCATTTTGGAGAACTTAGGATCAGCATTTAACCGCTCCTGTCCGCAGGAGCAGCCAGACAAGCACACTTCAGGCACATGTCTTTCCAGTAAGCTTAGCCAACAACAGTTGTTTGCAGGTGCTTTTTATTTGCCTTCTGGTTTTCTGAGACTTTAGGATGCACTTGGGTCCCATTTGCCAATTACTGTCTACAACCAGGTGCTCTAGATACTTTATTGCTAATTCTTCCTAAGTGAAACCTCAGCTTCTCCCATTATCACATGAATCTGGAAAGTATAGCTTTAGCAAAAATATTGAATGTCATGAGATGTTACAAAATCACAAGAGCCAGCATCATGGTATTCTGAATTGGTTCACCAAGACACATTAATTTGATTAATAGGTGAGTCTAGCTGCTACTGTATCCTCTGTTTCTCTAATTCAGTGCTGAAAGAAGCTTGGTAGCCACCCTGAAATTAAAAACAAACAAACAAACATGCATTTCAGGGAAAAGAAAATTAAATGAAAACAGCTACTCATGGCAAGGCTATTGGGGGCTGGGGGAGGCTTTCACAGTTTCTTCCTTATGGATCAGGAAAAATGGCCAGACTCGTCTGCTCTGCTCCACACAGCGGTCTCAGCCGGAGGGTGTTGGTGGGTTTTTAGTACTGCTCCTCAGGGATGACTTGAACAACTGACAAGAGACCCCCAAGGAAGGGTAAAGATGACCCAGAGGTCCAGAAAAAGTAAAAGAGAGGAAAAGACAGATGGAAAGCTAGGGAGGGACACCTGATAAAGATCTTCAAACAATTAAAAAAAAAAAAAGGCAATTAAAGGATGAGGATAAGCTGTTCTGCATGTGAGCTTATGTGATAGTGGGCTAGATGGACTTCAGTAGGCATAGCATGAAAATGGGTAGGGGACCTGCAGGGTCTCCACCACTGGTATGCTTGAAGCAAGAGCAACACGGCTGCACGAGGCAGGCGCTGCACTGGGCAGCAGGCTGGTCCCAAGTCTGCTGGAGATCCTTCCCCATACACAGGGGTGACACTGAGGTGGCCAGACCCCTTTGCATGTTATTTCTCCATCATATGCAATGAGCTGTTGATACAAAAGTTTTTTCTGATGTTTTTCTGAACATAATGGTCATGCTATTTTTTACCCAATTATTTGCTGACTGGTAGTAGATAAGGGTTCTGTGCGCTGCATGGTGTAAAAGATACCAAAAGAAAAACAGTGCTTTCGGATGGCCTTGCAGTGTCTGGAGAACTGCGTCATTAAGGTAGACATAGATAATAGAGGCACTAACGAGCATTCTTTAGGATAAGATGTATCAAAACATGTACAAGACCACACTGCGCAGAATCATCCAAGAAGGGTCAAACAGCGGACAAGTGAGAAAGACTACAGAAGACCACCAGAGGACTCCTGAAGACCACCAGAGACCTCGAGTACGCCTCCGTGAAGGACATTTACATATGATAATAAGTTCTTGGGAAGTTAATGAATATGTAACACTTTTCTCAGAAATCTAATGAATATGATATAGAACTAGGATATAAACTATGCAGTTAACCTGATCAGGTGCACACAATAGGAGGAGAGATCCCCTGTGTACCCAGCACTGCAATAAAGGATACCTGCTTAATAGCCTTCTGACTATTGGGTCCTGATTTCGGCTTTTCATGGCATCATTGTCAGCCCTTAAAGCTGTTGTCCACACATCTTGCATGGAGGCAAGACCTCCTGAAAGAGGAGAGGTTAGAGGTGGCTGAATCCAGAGAATAAAATAGCAGTATTACCCATCTGTGCATAGATCACCAGAAGGGAATGGGCAGCAGCAGTAAGCTAATTTTCTCATTGAAAAAAAGAAACCCTGTGTTTCTGGCATAGTTTTCCTTGCAGCATTTTACATTTTTGCTCTTCTGGATCAACAAGAGGACTGCCTGCACTATAAAGTAGTCCCTGCTGCTGCCAGCACCCCTCACTCCTGCCCTAAGGGCCATCAAAGTCCTACCACTGAGTTTCTCATGTCTCTCTGCCAGCAAGCTGGGATGGGGCTGGCTAAACAGCCCCCAGCCCTCGCCGCACCTTCAAGGGGAAAGAGCAAGCAAACATTTCCTCAATGGGAAAAGGACAATGAGCTCTGGCAAGAGCCAGAGCTACACCTCCTTTGCCTCTACCAGCCCCCCTGTAGCACCTCTCCGAGCCTGAGCCTCTCACTTCTTTAGGGATCAACTGCCTGGGATTAGGGGGGGGGGGTAAAACCAAGCTCTATTCCTTGCAACATAGAGTATAAATGGCAATCGTTTGTCTAAAGCAAACTTTTCAGTTGTTTGAAGAACAAGAATACACCAGCCTCTTCCATGAAGACAGAGAGGTTTAAGAGAAGGAGTTTGTCAGGTTTTACAATACTATAGTACTACTCAGCAAGGATGCATATAGTTACAACCCTTGCCTTACACCGTTCATTTGCTACATTGCATGTAAAGATAGCTTTTTAGACTAACACCCACAGAAGTGTCATGTAAGGTTCAGTGTATTATGTGTTTCAAAAGGACCTTGTCAGTTATGCTGGATTTCTTTTTCCTTTCAAAATTTAAACATTCATTTGGATAAAGGCTTGTCAAATTCATTCCTCTAGTGATGGCTTAAAATAGTGGGGTTTTTTCTTGCTCTGAAATAATAATCAAGACACTAGGAATAATCGGAGACTTTTCACAGGGATGAAAACCTCCCTCTGTTCATATTCTTGGTACAGAAAGAGTAAAAGATCACCTTTGGATTTCCACTCTGCTCTGGCTGTAGCAGCTGTAAATGTTTACTCATTTTTTTCTCCACCACCTCAAGCTGAAGATGGAGAAAAAGAAAGTGCTCTTACGTGTTTGCACTATTTCTACCAGCAAAACAAAGTGGGGATTTGTGTACAGTTCAGGTACTGCTGAAGGACAAGAGGAGAAAGGTGCTGGAAGAATGATGCTGCTGGGGGGAAGTGCTGGGATTAAATATCTCTTTCCCAGACAGGGCACTTGCCACCTTTTCAGACATCCCTGAAGGGAGCTGCTGCATCACCACAGGTGTTTCAAAATGGAAACCCCTTCAGCAGGTGGGCAAGGGGTGGGAACAGTTGTCCAGGTTTCAGGAAATGAATTATTTATCCCTTCCCATTTCCACTCATGGCACCCTACTCCCAGGTGCCAAAGGACCACAGTAGCCACCAGATGAGCAAGGCCAAGGGCGATGCCCCGTGCCTGGGGGTTTTCCATCTAATGGCTGTGTTGCCCAGGGACAAACATTGGCAGGGCTTTCTCTTTGTGTCTACAAAGGCATGAAAGAAAAAAGCTGTGTAGGAGGCACTTCTGCTGAATTCTGTGAGCAAAATAACCAGAAAATCTAACAAACAGCTATTGACTTGCTTTGTCAACAGGCTTTGAGAAAGGCTCTCCGAAGTTAAGCTGCTTGACTTTTTTCCAACAGTAGTGTTGGGGTTACAGACTGACCGACTGTTTCGCTTAACAAGAGAGTACGTCTGGCTGCAGAGAGAGCAGGGAAGGGCCAGCCAAGCAGTGATGAACTTTATGGTTGCACGTCCCTAGGTAGGAGCCAAGCAGAGCTTTCTAAAAATACAGCTTTTGCATGACTGAAGGATTGTATATACAATATAAAGTTACTGGGGAAGGAAAGTAGAAAAGAGTAGCTTCTGAATGGAGGACATGAGTACAAATATGACCTTGAGGTTCCACCAAATATATATATATTTATTTTCTTTAAAAAAGTCTAACCCCTCAGCACTGGCCAATCAAGGAGGAAGTATAAAAGGCCAAAAGCTGTGGAAACAAGCAGGGCTTTTCGAACTAGACCAGAGTCTTCAAAAGACTGTCATCCCCAGGGATTTTATAAGAAGGGTTGTTCATACATCTGACAGAAACAGACTGAACTAAAGGACAGAGGACTCTCAGTACTACAGAGGCAAAAATGAAGAATTACTGGAAAAGCTGTGCCTACAAAGTCCCTCTTTTCCCCGCTGCAGACCTGGATTTGTGAGCCCACCCATTCCTGCTCTGAGACACCAGCCAGCATCTTCTGGAGCAGGTGGCCATAGATGCAGCTCCCTAAATCACCTCCTGCTGCCGGATGAGGATGGAGGGATGCTACATGGCAGATGAGTGAACTCATCCACAAGGAGGCTTGTGGAGGCCGGGTTTGCAGGTTGCAAGGACAGCTGTGAGCTGCTTCATGACAACTTTTTAAGCCATATATGGAGCCCAACAGGAAAGCCTGATCTGCTGTGATGTCTGCCCAAGCTTTTCATGAAGAGCCCTGCAACAGTGGGATCTGTTTAAAGACACCACATGAGAAGTTCAGAGTAACTGTGTACTGACAATAAATAAAAAAATGTATACACACATACCCCAGGTGGCTAAAAGCAGCACAACAGAGTGATTCAGAACAAACAGACACCCTTCAAAAAGTAGAAATCAAATGCAGAAATTAGGCAAATTAGATGCAAGACTACAATAAGGCAGCCCCAGAAGAGAAATCCAAGGAGCTACTTGCTAACGGCGTGGAGGCTGACAATAAACCTTTTCTCAAATGCATCAGAAGGAGAAAGCCTGCCAGAAAAGCTGCTGTGGCCAGCACGCGATCTCAATGCAAGAAGGCCCAAGGAACAAAGAAATCAGTATTTTTGCAATGATATTCACAGGCGGTGTCTTAAGAAGAAATAGGAATAATAGCTTAAGTGAATCTGTTAAAAGCAAAATCAAATAAACCCCACCCCAGCCTCCTTGTTTGTCAAGGTAAGGGCCCTATACATGAGGGAGGGTGGGGAGTTGTGCACCTCGACTCAGCTAAGACTTTGATGCTGCTCTGTAGGAAAGTTGGCAAATAATGGGTCTGATGCGACTACTACCCAGTGGGTGTGAGTGAGGAACCCTGCTCAGGGTTTGTGTGACTCTGTTAAAGGCAGATGCTCATCACGGGGAGAAAACCAGGATCAGAGCAGGGTTTTCAGCACAACACAGAGGAAAACGGGATAACCAGGCAGGCACAGGCATGGGAGGAATTTCCAGGCGAGGTCAGCTTTGCAAGACGTTGTGAGCCTGAAGAAAGGCAACTGCGTAGGAGATTCCCACATCAGGGATTGTATGGTAGTGGGAGGACACAACAGGAGAAGGATCCCTCTTCATCTTGCTTCTTACAGTCCTCCCCAAACACAGCACTAGAGATTTGGCCTGATGTGTCAGCCCAAGTGAATTTCAAATATAGCAGGAATGGCTGGGAGCAAGGGCTGGGGGTCCCGGGGCAACATCCCAGCTTGCAGCCAGGCACCCACTTCTGATGACCAAGGAAGCATCTTCCTCAGTAGAAAAGAAGTCTTTAGCTTTGCAATGTCCATAAAATTAAAGATGTGAACAATTTAACAATATTTATGAATAAAGCTATTGCAACATAGCTATTAATGACTCACTGTGTTCTCAAGGAAACACCCTAATTTTCCACTGATACCATATTTTGGAGGAAAAAAAAAACAACAAACAATGTGAAGGAAATATAAGCTTATCCCGATCCAGGGAAACCATCTTAACATCAGTGTCATGAGTGGGAGGGAGAGAGTACTGCGTAATGGCACATGGGAGCTTTGAGATCTCAGATCTATTAAAGAGTTAGTTTGCAGCCTAGCCCCTTTGCACGCCTGGAAATGTTCATTCAGAACAAATCTTCATCATAATCAAAAGCAAGTCATCAGGCAAAAATGAATCTGGT
Organism: Elanus axillaris; assembly: GCA_026212715.1. Classification (NCBI taxonomy): domain Eukaryota; kingdom Metazoa; phylum Chordata; class Aves; order Accipitriformes; family Accipitridae; genus Elanus; species Elanus axillaris. Next base: position 9,409,536 of record JANZLQ010000061.1, read on the forward strand.
TTAATTTTAGAGGGCAGGTACCCTTGAGAGACCTTTGATTTCAAAATCTGAAACAGCTTTTGGTGGCTGTACATGGATTAATACAAGTTTCTCTCCCCTCATAGACTCAAAATGGTCCAAGAGACTTGATTTGATCTTTGCTTGCTTTTTAGGGTTTGGAAATCTTAGGCTCAGAGAACTTGCTTCCCTCCCAGCTGAAACCTGGGTAGCTCAGGAACCTGTCCTTCCTCCCGTCTCCATGTGTCATTCTTGGGTTTTTTTGAGAAATTAGCTACCATGATCATGCTCTCTTGACATCTTACCCAAAACAGCTTCATCTGTGGCTGTAAGGCTGGTTTTTTCTTCTATCCATCCTCACACCCTTATGTTTACTGAGCTTGCATCTTTTCTCCAGGAGGACCGCAGACACCCCAGCCCTCTTGCTGAAGGGCAATTACTCATTCCAGAAATAGAGACCTTTGTGTTTTCTGAACTGAAATGAAAGAGAACTTTGCTTTGGTCAGGAGAACCCAGAGATGGTCAGCACGAGGAGGAAGACGCTCTCTGATGTGGGGAGGACGTCCTAGGCCAGGCAGTGTGGTGCAAGGGGGCACAAAGCCCAGCCTGGCTTGGGCAGGCAGCAGCCTCCTGTGGGGGGAGATGTGCAAGCTGTAGCAGAGATGGGGAAACGTGACTGTGCACGTGTGTGCAGAAAGACCACACAGCTCTGGCTGAAGAGGTGAGGATGAAGTATATAGATTTTCAGGTCACTAACTTGGGGGGTAAAGGACGGAGGCAGAGGAGGGAAAGATGTGACCTGTGTGGCAGGGAAACAATGACTAGTCAGAGCACTTTAGCATGGCAAGGGCCAAGCATGAGAAAACCAAATAAAGAATCACAGAGTAAATCAACTCAAACCAACATTTAAACCAGCATTTCAGTAATGGGGACTAAAGTAGAGGAGCGTTGGAGGCACATTAAGCCTTCACAGTTTTTAAGACTTTAAGACACTTAATGCTTTCTCAGCCCAAGCAAATGAGTCACCTTGCAACAAGACAAATAAATACCTATTTTAAAAAGAAGTATGTTTTTTATATCTCAGTGGATTTGCCATTGTCCATGACAGACACAGATCTACATACAGTATTGAGCTAATTGCTTTATCATACCCTCTGGCTTGGAAGTTTCTCTTAATGCCAACCCGTTCCTCAAACCCAAAGTCTTGCTCCCCTTTGAGCATTAAATACACTGGGAGAAGGTGATGAGCATGGCTGAGACACAAGGAGTGTGTCAACACATAGGAAGGCTATGTTAAGGATGCTTGGCAGTGACAGCGTGGAAATAAATGTTAAGACAAGGTGACATGCATTTTGAGAAGGATAAGCACAACCACTAAAAAGCACCAAAATGAGCACATAAAGCATACAGGACTTTCAAGAAGAAAAGAGATTTGCCAGAATAAAGAGGGTTTCTTCTATGGCAGATCGATAGCTTGCCAAAGTAACTGGAGGGGGAAGGAGGCACAAAAAAAGACACAGAGCAGTGAGCAGCTCTCCCTCTCTATGTAAGTTATTTTTTCCCTGTGTTTTCAAGTTTTTGAAAGCAGACATGCCACCCAGCTCCTGGAAAATGAGAAGAAATGCACTTCCCTTCTCCCTAGCCACAGAAACCCCCTCTTTCTTAACTTGTACATCCACTGCTGCCCTGTATCCACCGCCCCTGCAGCGTGTGAGGTCCCTGGGGGTTTGCTCTGAAGGCAGAAATGCTAAATGTGCGTAATCATTGGCAGGGAGGAAAGGAAACAGTGAAACAAGGTGCTCCAGCCCTCTATCCTCCCTCCAGGTGCCAAAATCTGCCAGCCCAAACCTCCTTATCCCTTCCCAAGACCTTTTGTCAGCAGAACTCAGTGTTTTCCCTCATGGGTTTCCATGTTCCCCATTTGCCTAGCAGCACCCATCAACCCGGCCAGTGGTGGACAGCAAGGGGAAAAGGTGCTGAGCTGCCCCAGCACCCTCCTTCAGCAGCCGGCACCTTGCTGCGGCTGCCCCAGGCCCCCCCAGCCCCCCCAGGGTGTAGTGGTGAGAAAGAGGAGGTGGGTGGTGGGGAGGGAGGGGACCAGCCTTTGCTCCAGCTCAGGGGCTGGGAACATTTCCGTGCTGAAGGCCAAGTCGATTTTTCTAGCGCAGTCTCTACATCAATGCACAGCTTAATATTGTCCAGCATCACGCCCGAAACACCTTGTGGATATGGCCTGGAGTGAAGGAAGCCACGGGTTGTGCTGGCAGGCCCTCGGGCTCTTACCCGGCAGGGACCAGTGGGACTCGTGGGCTGGAGAAATACCAGACAGCATGGAAATAGCCAGCTCCCGGCGCGCGCGGGGCAATCAAATACCTATTCAAACACAGCAGCACTTCATTCACATGCTGTCTTACGTTCTCCCATCTTGTAATTGTGTAAATAAGCCACAGACAGCATTATCCATGATACTCTTTGTAACACAGCAAAAATTGCTAGAGGCTCCATCAAGCTCTGTAAACAGCATTTTGCACTGATTTTGAAAATTAGGAACTGAAGTTGCACTTATGATAATTGCCAACTTATTTTGTGCAGTGCTGGAAAACTCATTCCACCTTTGCTTTTTACTTTGTAGCTGTTGAAGAAGTGGCTTTTCAAAGGTATCCTTCAACTACCCCCACACATATTGTTTCTTTGTTAACCAGAACTGAGGGCAGATCATGGAGCACTTGTTCAAATTTCTTGCCTGCCCAGACTCCTGCCCTGCTAGACTTTGTTCCTTTCCTTCTTGGCTTCCTACCTTTAAAAAATTGTATACTTGCACTTCTAAGACACTTCTCATAAAAACAGTGATTTTTTTTTTCCCTGTTCATTTTTCTTTTTCAGGGCAAATGTTTTCTGCTGTATCTGTCTCAGAGATAACCCTGTAGAACTTCTGACCAGGGCACACAAGTAAAAGCTGAAAGATGCTGAAGTAGGATTTACAAGTCAGGCTGCAGCTTGCAACCACACGGTTACAAACGCAGTTCAATGCACACAAACACAGCAATTTCCTCATCCATGTTTAGGAATACCAAAATCTCTTGTTGCATTTGACTGCTGTGATGGATAATGATGAAGGAAACCTAATCCATGTGGAGCAGAGGTCTTTTTCTCCTAAGATGTCCACCAGCCTGTGATCTGCTGTAGGCTGGTTCATGGCCAAACTGCAGTATTTTGCTGCAAAACATTGTGCCACGTGAGTGCTTGGGATGGCATCCCCATGGGGCTGAGCCCACACTGCCATTTCACTGTAACATTATACTTGGTCAACCTGTCACTGAAACCATTTTTTAATTTTTTTTTATTTTTAAATCTTCCAGCCAGGTATTGGGTATCTGCACCCTTATCTGATGACTGCATGTCACCACCCCTAAGCCAACCTGCCCAGGCACTTCTGCCTCCTCAAGTGTAACCATGATCACTTTGCCACCTAAAAACTTACCTTCCCACGTGCTCTCACAATGCACTCAGGGTTGCATCAGCCCGGGAAGCATGAGCAGATAAAAGGCCAGGCCACATATTAAGGAGCAACTGCCCTAAACCCTCTCCAAGACCTTGCAGCTCCTGCTGACTGGCCTCCCCAGGCTGATCTAGCCCCAGGGGATGTGGGCCAGCCCTTCCCTGAGCCCTCCTAGAGCAGGACTTTGGGCAAACCACTGTTGTGCTACTAAAAGGCTCTTACATGAGTGGGGATACAAGCAGAGCCAGTGTAATTTGCTCTACACTGCCAAGTGGAGCTGGATCCCCTTGCTCCTCCTTCCTCCTGACACCCAACACAGGAGCCAGCAGAGCTGCCCTGTTTGCAATGCATACATCCCCAAATCATTAGCATTTAATCCAGGACAGCTGGAATAATACCAGCATCTCATGAACAAAACAAAGTCCTGCACATACATACAGAGCCATAAGTCTGCCCTGAGCCTGCCAGCAGCTTCTGAGCCCCTGGAATATGTTTCCAGATCCTCAGCTATGAAGACATTTGCCCTTCGAGGCAGCCTTGGACTATTGGAACTGAACCACAGCAGATGCTCATCTCACGTTGCGCTGGACACCCTGCCCAGTGCTACTGCCCACAGAAAACCCCTCCATACTGCACCCCCACCAAAAAAACACCAAACCCTGTGGCAACTGTGACTGGCTGCTAGTTATTTTCCTTGGCTTTTTTCACTGCCCAGTTGAGGCTTTTCCTGGTGGCTTATTTATCTTCCACTAGCCAAAAGTCACTTGAGAAGTCCACTTTAGTTCTTAAATAGGTCATTTTTGCACCCACCTGAAACTGGCCTGCAGAGAGGAAGTGACCAAACCTTGTTTGCTCTCATTGCCCATCCCTCAGCCCTCTCCAAGCTCTGGAACAGTCCGAGTTACTGCTGCGAAAGTCAGCCAGCCTGTGGGACAGCCCACTGGCAATGATATATTGGAAAAAAAAAAAAACAACAAAAACCCAAACCTCAAACCCCTAAACTTTCCATGACTTAAAACTGAACAGATTAAAACTCCAGCAGCAGCCAGGACATGAGCTGCACATTGCACTTTGCATATGGCATTGAAAGCTAAAGATGCCTGACCAGTGCTGCAAGAAAAGTCCAGTTTACTCAAAGGACTACTCAGTTTTCCACCAGTTTGGTGCTGAAAAGTACGGAGGAGGGAGGGGCTGAGAATATTCTTTACTCCTGGTCATCTTTCTCTGTGCCTGGAAGGGTAATATAAATGATAAGCCATGCATGTGTCACTAGACACATCTTACTCAACTTCTCTCAGTCTTCCCTTGTAGCGTCCTTTCTGCCCCTTTCAATGATTTTCTGTTTTTGCACGTACATCACAGCCAACTCCTATGTACCACATTTCAGTGTTCCCATGGACCCTGGCAATGGCTGGGTTGTATGCCTTGGCTTTGGGTGGGATTCTTTCGAGCATATCCCAGCTCCATAAATTAAATGAGTTAGTGCTTTAGCCCATTTGTTTAACTATTAGCCCATTAACCATTATTGCCTAGGCTTTGCTACTTTTAAATTGCTCTCTCCTATGCCTGTTCTGGCTTGGGTCTCCCTTTTCCCCAGCTTCAGTCCCAAACCACGTCACTCCCTATATCCTGGGCAAGAGCACACATTTAAACCAGGCCTGAAAATACCTTCCATCAGAGAAAAATTGTGGGATGTGTCATTTGAGAGCGCTGCTCCATCCTGCTCTTAGAAACCGGAGCACGCTGCCTTCCGTGAGGGAGGAACCCTCGCCCTTCAGGAGCTCAGGGGCAGGACAGGAGGGAGGCAGCGGGCTCTAACGATAAATCCATTTCCATCCCACCTCCACCCTCCATATGCTTGTCCCAACTGTGCGTATACCCATCGCCCTGCCATTCCCCACGCAGGGGCAACAGCAATTGTGTTTTAATGCTTTAACTAAAGGCCCATGGCAACAGGGGCTGGCAGTGGCCTGTAAAGCACCGGCACCACTGCCCCAGCGGCGAAGCTGGAAGCTGAGCCCTCCCTGCTGCTGTCACTACGAGGTGCCTTTTCCCTTCTTCCACCCCTCCAGTATGTTTTTATGGCTTCCCGAAGTAAACAAGGGTACACGCACCTCACCCCGTACCTAATCTTTTGAATCTTTAAGGGCTGCTCACCTCCTCGTGATCCCCCACCCGCCCATCACCCCCAGTGCCGCTGCTGCAGGCGGTGGGAAATCCCAGCCCGCTGGACCAGGCCCGGCTCCGCTCCTCCTTCTCAGCCGGGCAGCGGACACGCACTCCCATGGCGGCAGGACGACAGCTCCTGGGGGGCTCAGGGGCTGTCCCTGCATCCGACCCCCACCCCACGCACCCTCCCGCAGCGTGGGCCTTGCCCCAGGTGCAGCATGGACGCTGCTCTCCCTCCCCGCCTGCCATTTCCTTTAGCTTTGTACGTAGCTCCTGGCACCGACAAGGAAATCTGTCCTGTTTCCCCCCCAAATCCCCCATTATCAATTACGCTCTGCTCTCCCCCGTTTTCGGAGGAATGTCGTTATTTTCCTGGAAGGAGGCTGCCCTGGGGCCTGGTGGGCCGCATGTCCACATTGCTGCCTTGCTAGCAGCCTCCCCGCCGGCACCCTGTGCCTTCCTCCACAGGGCCCTTGCAGGCAGCAGCCCTGCACTGAGCGTGCTTAACCCTGAGCTTCAGCTTCGTCTTCAGGTTGCACTTGTCTGGGCATCACCTGCATCCCTCCTCTCCTATGCTGTCAGCATTGATGCTCCGGAGGCAGTCCATACTGGCTGGCTTTGAGCTGCCCCAGAGGTAAATAGTCACCCTCACCATCTTCTTCCCCATGCCGCACGGCTTGCTGATCTCCCAACTGCTTCCTCTCTCTGCTTCGCGCGCTGGCTAGAGCAGCCATGGAAGATTTAGCTTCCCTCCCACCCTTATCTGTTGGCCCCATCTCAGCCACTAAATTGTTGGGCCGTGACTCTCTGCTACGGATCCAGACAGGAACAGCTCCGAGCTAGGGAAGCTCAGGCTTAAAAGCCCGCTTCCTAGACTTCTACACCAAGAAACATTTTTACTTGAGCCCCTTCCCAGGATCAGGGCGGCAACCAAGGATGGACACCCTCTTCCCCACCATCTCAGTCGAATCCTTGCATCTTCCATCTCATAGTCAGTAAGTGTACTTGTGGCCAGGATATCACCAGCTGTGGAGTCCCCAAGCCTTGCCCACCTTTGTTCTAAGAATCTGCTACACTATGTTGAACTGAGCCAAGCTGTACTCATTTAAGCAAAGGAACACAATTTTAATACTACTTTGAAAGTCCTTCTTCCAACTAGAAAGGCACAGATTCATGTTACTTTGTCATTAGGATCAACAAGTTACCTGCCATGTAAATTCACAAAGTTTGGGAAAATTTCTGTCACTAGATACTTCTCACGTTCTAGTGACCTTTCTTTAAATACTTCTTACTTACACGGCTACCAACATCACTACTTCTAAAATGTAACCACTGGTAGGACTTCACTTCTCAAAAGAAGCACAGATACTACTCTCGAGTTATATACCTGAAGGAAAGCTTAAAAATCAAATGCTCTGTTGAATATATTTACAGAAGGACTTAATTTAAGCTCAGAAACACGTGACTATTCCTTCTCCCCATTTATGGGATTCCTTTGTTGTCAAGCTCCTCCAGGACAGTTCTCAGATTCACAGTTCTGTAGCAAATGGTGCTATTTATTTGTAATTCCCTCTTATCTTTAATTCAACTTTTTACTTTTTTTTTTTTAAACACCCACTTGTATCTCTGGTTTTGTCTATCCGCTAATAATAGCCTTTTCTATTAGTCTGTACCTTTCAAAAATTCTTGCCATAAGTGCCACGACTTTGGCCATTTTCATCCTTTGACACTTTGATCTTTAATTTGCCTGCTACAATAACTGGTAGGCACAAGCAAATCAGAATCACTTGCGGTAGGGCTCAGCTGTGGAGCTCAAGGGTCCCAAGACTGAGCTTCCCTGCAAAGTGAGTTATTCCCCTCCATTCGGCTTAGGACTCCCACCCCCC
>JANZLQ010000061.1:9417103-9431286 GCA_026212715.1 Elanus axillaris
CTAATGCTTGGAAACATCCAGAGATTGCAAATGCTTCACTTGCATCATGTGCTTTGTAATCTAAGAAGCAGAAGTGCTTCATAATAACTACAATTGATAAAATATTAACTTGTGCTTTTTTAATAAAATGAAACAAAAGCATTCTAAATCATAGCAGCTTATAGATCAAAACTGTCCATTGGTTAGGAGCATAGTGTAATTAAGAAGTGTGAAAACTGCAAAATATTAAAACCCTGCAGCAACTCAAATTCATGACAAAACCTTCATGCAGAATGAGCGACACTGCCTGATGCTCTATTGATTTGGTCTACTTGTTCATTGGTAAAATACAAATTTTCTTCCTTGGTAATGGCATATCCTCTTTTCCAAAGGGGAGGAAAAGGTCCAAAGCCCTTTTGATTAGTGCACAGTAGCTCTTTCCTAGTTAGCAATTATTCTTTTACAGCACTGAGAAACGAGGACTTTTTGTTTACCATTAGTTGAGGTAAGTTATCTTGCTTTTATTTGGGTTTAAGACTACTGTAAAGGAGTAGCTTTTCAGTTGCAGCATGGTTTGTCAAGATTACAATGTTTATGACTGCATAAAATACATAAGTAAAAAAATTATGATTTTGTAGAGTTTGTTATCAAGAGCTGAGACTTACATCTTTACAGAACTGCAAATACTGGCTTCCTAACTGCTAGTTGATAATTTTGCTGGCAAGAGCATTTGTTAAACTTTTCTTTAATCTCAATACCCTTTTGTCCAACTGTTGTAAGAACTAGCAAGAAAATCATTTATAACTATGGATAAACTGTTGTAACAGCATTAGACAAGCTGTACTGATTCTTCATTAAAACACCCTTCGTTTGAAACTACAATGCAAGAGGCGATTCTTTTTGTTCAAAAGAAACTATCAGCATGCTCTGTGCCTTTAACACTTCACATTGATTACAAAAAATTTAACAATGCAATCACTAACATACCCCACTAATGAGAAATTATGAGAAATTGTTTGATGCAGAACCTTCTGCATCAGTCAATCTGATCGATAAGAAAGCTATCAATTTTGAAATTTAGATTTAATGCATTTTCAAGAAGCTAATGAGAAAGGAGCAACTTAAAATAAATACCATCATTAAAACTGCAAACTGTTACAATGATATATTATAAACTTGTCCTAAATAAACCTAGTGCTTCAAAAATTTACCAGTGAATTCGTATTACAAAATATGTGAAAATACAACAGAATACCACAAAACAACGACCTTTTTTGGGGTCAACAATGACGCCAAGATGATTAGGTCTTAACTTTTAAAATTGTTAATAGAACATATTGTAATATATAAGTTGCAATTTGGTTGAATTCTAGAGAATATCCCCACCCAAAGTCAAATTCACTTTTTCATTCCTCCTCTAAAACTAGTGCCAAACTTCCTGTCAAGGCCGGTATTTTCTTGAAGAGCTTTAAAGTTTAGCTGTTACTTATTTTCTACTACTACATTTTGGCAGCAACTATTTATTGGTCTGTTATTGCAAAAAGTGCAATTTAACAATAAACCAGTCTGAAGGTCATTCTATGTCTTGAGGATACATACCATATATTTCTTTAAAAATAATCATACTTTTGTAAGCAATACTTTACAGTAGACACCTCAAATCTACCATAGATGTAAAACTTAAAACGAGAAAAATTTAGTCTCTAAATCTTTATACACATATTTATATTTGAGTTTCTATATATATTATATATATACACAAGCACAAGAGTATATATAAAATATATATAATCAGATTCAAAAAAGAACAAAAACTGGGCACTGTACATAAAATCTTTTTAAAACTCAAACAATAGAAAAACTTTAAACATTAAACAATTTTAATAAAAGTTTCTGTACAATGCTAAGCAGTTTTATTTACATATAGAAAATGTAATAGGAGTAGTGTTTGAAATTACAGAACTCCTTAAAATTTCAATGGCAGGTAATCTGGAAAAAATAACAGCATTCCATTCACAAATATTTTCAAGCAATAAATATGTATTTATAAATAGTGTAAATTTACATCAAGATTAGAAACAAAAATCACAAATCTGAAGTTTATTCCTTAGTCTATGTGCAACCCATTTATCTTTGTGACTTGGCTGTTAATTGTTTTAAATTTTATTTAGGAACCAAAAGTGTAACCGTCATGGTTTCAAAACAAGACAGAAAAACATAAAAGCAGTAAAAAATTTATATCACCTAACTCTTCACATTTAAAAAAAAAAAAAAAAAAGTTGCCCAAAGAAAGACTTAAAATTTCTAACTACCTTACAAAGAAATGACCAGCTAAGCTAGTACTTTTTCCAAGGGAAATTCTGAAGGGGAAAATGGATGAAACCAACTCATCAGCCCAGAAACAGAGAAATACAAAAGAGGTGGTCTTCAAGTCAGTAGTCTGTATAACGTTGCCAGTTTTGTCAGATATATACAAAACATGGAATTATTTTTTGAAGTACAGCTGGATGAGCTTTATTTGTTTTGAGTTCTGGAGTAGGAGGCAGTGCTCTCTCCTGTCCAGTTGGTTGACACTCCGCACTTGGAAGGTTGCATAGACACAGCTTTCAGCCAGCAGCCTTACGGGATAGCTACAAAAATCAGTGGTGCAGAACTGGGTCACTTCCTGAATATCAGAAAAGTTTTCATTTAATGTCCATGAAAAAATGTCAAGATGAGGAGGATGGCAATGGAGGAGCCTGAAAAAGAAAACATTAAATTACCTTTTCTACAAGGGTGTAGAAACTCAGTTGTTTAACCAAGACCTGCACAAATTGTAACCATGAGAGTTTAAAGTCACACACACTACTCTTTTTACACTTCAGGACTCTTTCAAGTGGATACTGGCATTTTTTTCCAACTTATGCAAATACAACATGCATTTTACAGCTACTCTGCATCAGGATTTTGCCTATACTGCAGACTGGAGTATGCCGTGGGGATGTCTGTGTCAATACAATGCAAGCTGCCAAAAGAAGCCCCACTGCAGCAGCAAAGAGCTCCATGTTGGCTCAGTGTAGATGTATCTTTATATATACTAAAACAGGGATTCTCAACCTGTTTACCGGGGGGGGGGGCTGGGACTGTCCATTTGTGGCTTCTCCAAATGCCTTGTGGGCTGCTTCTCCCCCCGCAAACAATAACATATAACTCTGAAGTTAGGATATCTGTGGAAAGGGTCGGTCTCAGGTTCTCTGACACATGGACAAAGTTGTTTTGGGTTGGGGCTTTTTTTTTTGATCCTGGAAGACACCACCAGAGTGCCTCATGACTGAAGTAAACTAGGTCTCTGGTTCCTGCCTGCTTTCAGGAGACAACGTCTAGAAGATACCTAACTATTTCCCAATATTACACTTTGTGGCATTACCATCAAAATACTGAATCTTTGATGGCATTTCCTTCTCCTCTTTTCGTGCTCATGAGTCCTGTCATGATGTGGAATCCCTTCAAGAAGCTACTCACAGTCTTTAAAGACACTTTACCCACCTATGAAACAGTAACACTAACTGATCCTCATGTTTGCTCACAATACTTCACCCCAAACACAGACTCTTTGTTAGGCCTATTGCACCTTTGGCACCTGAGATAATATTTGTCCTGTGACCTGCAACAAACCTTAACCCTTCTCCCAGATCTGAGAGAAGTCACTTTTAGGCTATGACTCTTCTCAATTGAGATTGTATCCCCTTTAAAAGAAATGAATGTGCACACCAATTTCACAAGAGAACAATTATTAGCACCCTTTAGGGCTGCAGGTATAGGCGTTGGTGGGGGAGGGAGCTACTCACAGGTTGAGAACCCTTGTTCTAGGGACAACATCATCAGTGTTACCTATATGATGTTATAAACACAAGACAACGAAACACCCCTCCCTCCCCCCTCTTTTCCATACAGAAATGTTCTTGTCCATTTCCACTCAACTGGATGACGTATCTGAGACAGGTGTTTATTTATATGCTTTTCTGTAACAGATCATCACTTCGAAAATGCAGTATTTCACAAACTATAATGACAATGGGCTCCTAGAAGTATGAATTGAAGTTCAACCACCTCAGGCTCTGTAGGACCAATGAAGAGAATTAAATTCAGAGGACATGGTCCTGCACTCTTGCCAGCCTCTACTGCTGAACCTTGAGGCCTCAGCTCAAAAGGTCACAACTTATCATACTAGCATTACATGAAATAGTTGTCTAAACGTACATTTTCTGCAGCACCTGGAAATGAATCAAAAAGGCACAGCCATTTCTGGGCTGTTGCATTTAATTCAACACAAAATTGTCATAACGGTTAGTCCCATGTTTGTCTCCTTTGACAGAAAGGCAAGGCTTATAAATAAATCCAGCATCGCTTTCACTGTGATTACAAACAAGCCATCTTTGCCTGAAACAATGAAACCTGGGTGAAATGTTAGGACAGTTGTGCTGACACAGTTCAAAGCAGGAGGCTGCCATATATAGCACAAAGCTATAATGGCAAAGAGGCTTTTTGCTTTAAATTGAAATGCAAAGGAGGCCCCAAGCCAAATGACAGAACTGTTGGAGAGCATCCACTTGCTAAGCAGAAGGACAGTGCTGCTTTGGGAGGGGATGGGTAGGGAAGGGGAGGGAAGGGGTCTGAGTGCATAGGATGCTCTGCTGCTATACTGACTTCATACCACAACCAATGTATTAGAGATGCTCTTGAACCTGGTGCTAGTTTCTCCAAGCTTCACTGTCCTGATTCTTCCCATCTCCATCTGATCCAGTTATGGTCTTCAGGTGATCTCTATTGGATTTTTAAAGCCACAACTTTATGAATTGTAACATCATACTTTTCCTGAAAACTCAGCGGTTATGTTCTGCAGTAAGTTACTGTACTATTTCACATAATTCTGACTTGTCAGCGTTTCGTTCTGTAAATATCACACATAACCCATACCTCCATTTGAATCAGAAAGTCCACAGTACTCATACAGTGGAGTACCAAGACAGCCTACAACTGCTTTACAAATAACATATTTATGCACCCACTTATTAATTTGACTTACTAATGTAAATTGATCATAGACTTGCATCAAGTCCTCCATTTTGTACTGTTCTAGCACCACAAAATTTTCCAGGTTCGTGCTTATCTTTCGTGCACAGTCTTGGCAATGTACAACATAGGTCTTTCGAGAATTGCTCTCACTAGTGACAAAAAGCAAATCAAAGACTTCCACCTGTTAGATAGGAAACAGAAGGGCAACCGTTACAATTTCATTTTTTAAAAGTTAAACCATGTAAACTGTATTTTCTTCAACATCTACAACCTTACCTTGAGCATGCAAAGAGAAAAATTAGATTTGTTCAGGCAAAATCTATCTAAGGCTCAGGCAGAGAAGTGAAATACTGTAAACACACTAACATTACATTTTGGATGTCTGGATAAGCAGCGCTATGGGAAAGCTCTTGGTCAATATTGACAAAAGCAGGATTCATACTCTGAATAGAGGTTATTCAGTAAGGTGGGGATTTATAACAATTATACCTAATTTTCCTTTTTAAAATTTGTCTGCAAAAGTTGTTTGTGATTTATTTCCTTACTAGTCAGTCACATGTTCAGCCCAGGAGGCTGAGTCAAAAGATAACTAGAAACTGATATTCAGGGGGTAGGAAAATTTTATTTTCTTTTATGCTTCATGTAAACTATTATTCAATACTTTAAAGAAACTATTAACAGAATGTAGAATAAAAAATTTCAGTAAAAAAGGTATGTCCTGTGCAGAAAATGGTACTTGAATTCTCTCTCTTTTGGGGCTGTTGACTTCTAAAATAAAGACAGATACATCCTTAAAACGAAACTCAGCAGATCAAATTATATGCAGGAAGGGATAACAACTTTTTATAATAACTGAGAATTGAAAATCGATCTAGTGAATAACAGTGCTGTGGAAGTACTGTGGAAGAGACTGCAGCAAAATATGGCTTATGCCTAGAAAAACAGCTTGGTAAGCTCTTTGAAGACAGTACTGCATCACATATGTGTGCTTACAGCACACAGTAGATGCTGCAACTTAAAAGCAAAACTAAAATAGCAACAACAGCAAAAGACAGGACAAAATTTAAATAAATATTATAGTAGTACACAAGCCCAACACATATTTTTACTGACCTCACAGATGCTACAGTAATGAGCTGGCTCGTCCTTTGCTCGTCCATGCCAGACAATCTCTTTTCCTGCAGCAATTAGAGCTTCCCTCAGTGTCTGACACTGTTTGAGAGTTCTTAACAGGCAGTACCTGCAACCAAAATCAGTTGTATATTAAGTTCAATATTCAACTTTATAGCAAGATTCAAGTAGGAGTGAATTTCTTCCAAGATGCTGTACTTGGAGTTTCCTCTTCCTCTGGGATTTCAGAACAGCTAACTAATAAGAATCACTGGACTCATGACTTAGGTAGAAGTTAGGACCACATGATTAGGGACCTCTGCATAGGTTTGTTCAATTTCACTACAGTCCCTTGCCCTGCAAAGAGGCTGTATCTTTCATTTTTGACTGGAATGCATGAATGCCCTTTTAAGCACAATAAACCAATGTGTTTTCAAAAGCAATTCATATATTTTATTTTGAACTATGATTTATCAGCAAAAAGCCAGTTTGAACTGCCAAGTTAAAAATAACTGTTTACATTTTGTGTAAATGACTATAGCCTAATCCAAGGAACTGTTTTAACTAACATCCTAAAAACTTTTGTTACTTCCTCAGCACTACTGAGCTTTCAGCCATCCAAAGTCTGAAAACCCAAGTTCTGATGGGAATCACTCTATATACAGTGGAAATAAAATCTATCAACAGGTATCTTCTCTAGTGTAAAAGGAAAAAGAATTGACAGAATGATACTAGAAAAGGAAGTCCCTTCATAGGAAAAGAAAAACCCTAACATTGAAAAAACCAAGTACAATATTAACACTTATTTTATGAATAAAGAAAAGAACTGGTCAGATGTCAAATTAAAATAAAAAATTCCCTGCCATCCTTGTGTAAAGGATAAAAAAAAAATTACCTTCACAGTTTTACACAGTTCTCTTCTGTACTCAAAAATCTAACTTATTTTCTAGCATTGTATGAGCTACATGCATTCCCATGAAAAAACTGGCAAAATAGGTCACCGGATTTCTAAATTACAATGTTATTTACAATAATTTTTAGCTCTCAGCTATCCTATTTATTTGAGCTGCAGCCTTTGCAGCCTTTAATTTTCTCCTCCACAGGGTGGTTATGTTACACGCTCATTAGATGCAGAAAGAAGATTGAAAAAAAATATAAGAGGAGGAATAAACATTGGACGGAAAACAAAGTGCTCCAGAGTTCTATCAAAATGTTTTCAACTTGATCCTTCTCCCATTTAAAAACCTTAAACAACTAAGATATACGTTCTGTATTTTTTCAAAAAATGTTTCTTTCATGCTTCTCCAAGTAGTTAATAAAATCTTAGGCTTACTTTGAGATACTCTTCTCTTGATGTTTTATACTCAGACTGTTCATCTTCACTAAAAACAAGTCTATGGCTTCATTAATATGCTGACTGTAAGAATAATGCAAAACTGAAAGCCTGTTTCTCTGTTAAACATCGTATTTTCATATACCAAACTTCAAGAAAATTAAACCACTCATTTAGCTGTAACTCCTTTAACACTTTTCAAGTTTGATGTTAAAGCGACTTATGATGCTAAGGCCAACCGTATGTGATAGATCATGTATTAATTCACTTGAGTGTTGGGCTAATGTGCTTCTGACAAGCTCAGTAACTTTGGTACAACAGCCTTTTATGCAATACAGCCTGATTTCAAACAAACTTAAAAGCCACCATTCTTCTCTTCTGCTGTTATCTGGAAAAATCTCTAGGTATGCCAAAGAGCATTGTTCTCCAGTCTTGACTTCCAAAGAATTTTCAGTTTTCTAGTGTTACAGTTGTGAAAAAAGAATTGCCCAAAATGTAACCTGCATACAACACTGCTGCAACATTTGCCAAATTTGCAACCAAAGCCAAAAACAATAGCTAGAAGGTGAATTCCCCCTCCTTAGATAAAATTCAGATCCTAGTAGTGGCACTTGAAAGGGTAAATGTTAACTATTTCATGCTGTCAAAGAATGGGAGAAAGCATATGAACTACCACTTTGATAATGCACAATTTCCTAAAGTTTGGGAAGCCTAAAGCAAGTAAAAAGGTGTCTAGCAGTCACAAAGTGTAAGTTAAATGGTGTCAGCTTTTAGAATTGTAGGCCTGCTTTTATACTTGTACAGTGAGAACTCAGTTAAAAGAAAATCTAGACCATAGCTTTCCCTCAATTTTTTACAGGTATGGATGGCATCAAAAGTATGAGTAAATCATGTCCAGCCAAATTCAAATATTTCAGAGAAGAAGGTTTTAAAATGGACATCATTTGGATTTGTTCTAGAAGAGCAGTGAGAAACCTGTTTGAATACTTAGATATCCAGTAACATTTTTCAAAGTGTGGAGACCATCCCAATAGCAATGCAAAACTGACCTCTTTGTATCTTTCAGTAATATATCTTCCCTACTGATGCTGAAAGGTATTTTATCTGGCTTCATGATTTTGTGCAAAATCAATTCTCCCATGTCATGGTCTTTTACGTTTCTAAAACACTTTTGTAAAAGAACTTAGTATTTTGGTTACTTTGGAATTATTTTTTTAAGTGCTTATTACTATGTTCCTACTACCTCTAAAATTCTTCTCTTCCTCAAATGCATTTATAAAAGTCCTTCTAGCTTCCATCTAAAAGGTTTGCGGTTGATTTTTCTTTTCTTGAGGGTTGTGCTCCCTTAGTCAAGTTTTAAATTATTTTGTCCGCCTGTGCTCCTGCTCATGATTCAACCGTTAATATCAAATTTTTAAAAAAGCATCTAATGAGAAAGTTTCAGTTTTTGCTCTTTGTCTTTTATCTAGCAAGACAGCACCAAGTTGCACATTAACTAAAAAAATCAGGAGACTTCAGACTTCTTCCAAAAGAAAAGTTTCCTTCTATTATTTTTTCCTCTACTACTATTCTATTTCTTTTCATCATTAACCTGGTTCCCAATATTTATATGCATGCTTAAATTTTAGTTTACTGCCTCTGTAGTGGTTATTCCCACATAACCTAGTAAGACATATTTGTATATATCGTTCAAACTGGAATTACAAACTACTTTTTATTGCTTTCCAAGAGATATTATTTTGTACAATTCTGATACCTAAGAAGCCCCAGAGACAGAAGTCAAACTACCTAAACACTTCAAGTATCTTTGACGTGCTATTTTAGATACAGACCTGTATTTGGCAAAAAGATGACAGTTGTGTCACTGATATATTGTTTTTCTTGATGACACATGAAAGCTATTCAAGATGAAATTCAACCAGCTGTATCAGAAATCACTATTTCTCAAGTGTTTTTATACACTTGCATACACATACACATATATATAAACACACAAATGTCTGTATTTTGTACATATTAAAAGCAGCGGACAATAGCTACTTGCCAGCCGGTACTATTTTCCTGCAGACAAGCAGTCCATAAGAAAATTACGCAACTGCATAATCATGAAGGAGATCATGAAGATTTCTGCATTTCCATTATGCTTACAAAGCCATGGTCAGATACTAGACTGTGTATTCTGGTGACAGCTGCTTCTATTAACAGCTATACTGTAACTTCAGAAGTGACCACAATGAAGAGTTATCTCAGGTTTCTGCTACTACATGTTACAAACCAGAGCTCATCATAGGATCTTCTTCCCCTCTGCACACATGGCATGGAACTTGGGATTTGGCTGACAACTAACTTGGATGGAGGGCTTAATCCAAGTAAACTGGAAATGGTTTCAGTAGACTGGAAAACGCAAATGTATGCAAGACTGAAGTTTGTATCTGTTCCCCAGCATCTATATTTTTAATCTATATATAAAATTTAGGTCTCTCACTAGAAAAAGTTCAGCTGGTGTCAGCTAGCGAGACAGTAAGAAACTACCATTTTGTTCTCTGTGCTTCTTCACAACATTATAAGCGATTCCCTCGGAGAAGGAGACACCCCAAACTTGTGCAAATGCAAAATACAAGTGCCAAAATATTGAAATCATGTTTCACCAAAACCATTCCAGAACTGCTTCAAGCTTTACAATAGATGCCTGCTGGGCTTGGGAAGATACACATATTAAGATAATTGTGAAAGTTTGTGGGTTTGTTTTTTGTTTTGTTTGTGTTTTTTTTTTTTAAAATTAACTTTCTGGCTTCCTCCCTCCTATGCCCTGCTTTTTTCCCCTGTTTCTTTCTTATTTCTAACTATTCAGTTTCTCCTCTCCCTTTTATGACAGCTGGCATCCTGAATATGGGCACTAATGGCTTAATTGAAGGGGCAGAACTGTCAAGCCTTCAACAAAGATTTTCTTTCCCCTAGATATTAGTTACTAGATTTTAAGAAAGTATTCACACATAAATGGTATTCCAAAAACTAGCTTTACAGTGACTACAAACCTCCCTGTCTTCAACTTCCAACATTCTTGGTCCTTACAAAGTTACCATTTCACCAATTCTACCATTCTGCAACACATGTTCAAGCTTAAATTAAATTTCTACTGTAAAAAGGAGTCTCACTCAGATGTCATCAGTAAGTCCTACTAGGGGGAAAAAAAGTATTTTTCTTTGCCGTTCTTTTGCAAGTTAACCCACCTATTTTTTTTTAAAGGTCCATTTCAAGGCAAATTATAAAAGGATTCAATGCTTGTGGATCCAGTATGTTGGTAAGACTAAGCAGTGCTCACACTAGAAGCTCCTTTTGTAGGCTTAAGGGAAACAGAGACTGCTGCTAACAGAGCATTTTCCTGATGAGTAATTTGCTTTGGAATTCATTCCTCCACTTTGTTTAGGACAAACCTATGATATATGCTGAAATGTCCATTCATTCCTCAACCTAGGTTGGAATATTCCTAGCCTGGAATATTCCTGCATTTTGGCATATGCATATGAGAAATGTCAACTAAACTCAATTACCATTATACACATCAATTAATTCATTGTTCAGAAGAAGGAGCAAAGGGAAGGAGGCTTTCAGATTCCTACTTACCTTTATTTAAAACATTTATACTGGATCTCAAAATGACAGTGTGTAAAATTAAGTTTAACCTGTAAAAACGACTGTAAAAACGACTAAACAGTCTAATTCTAATATTTGGGTTGGTGACCTAATTTCATTATTTCTTATGGAGTCTGAACAGCTTTTGTCATCTAAGACAACTGTTTCTGTAAACTGCTGTATTAAGTCTATGGCATTTTTACAAAAAATTTAATTAGATCACTCTAAAGCTATGCCATAATAACATCAAATAAATAATAAAATTAATGATATCTATAAATGGATTCTTTGAAAAACAGAATATAAAGTATTTTTGGCTTGTTTCTCAAGAAACAGAGAGGATTACTTACAAATCAACTATTGCTTTATGCTTGAAAAGGGTACAGTAAATGTTCAAATACATAGAACTTACTTTATCATTTCAAAAAGCTTTGGATCCGAGACCTTGATATTTCGAGCCATATTCCATGAAAGATGAACCATGGGTACTATGGACTTTACACTCTGCAGTTTATTCCACTCGTACCGTTCCACTGCCAATTTATATTGACAGGCTATACAAAAACAGAAATACAGAAGCAATTAGTCAAGTTAAGAAATAAGTATTATCTGCAGCCAAAATAATCTGATTATAATAAAAACTTATACCTTTTAGGGCTAGATTAAACTTCATTCACAATGATCCATTCATTCCAACTAGCCTTCAATTCTATAAAATTACTCTTTAAAAATGGTAGTTATGATGCTAAAAGAATGCACAATACTACAGCAGCCACAACTATCTGTGAAAACAAGTTACTGACAAGTCTTCAATTTCTATGGTGAAGAGAGAGCAATATTTTAAAAAAGGTTACTTAATAAATTTTCAAATATTTCAGATTTTAAAAAAACCCTAAATTTTAAATGTCTGCATCTCATTTTATTCACTCTCTATCATAATTTCACAATCCTATGGTGTATATAATACGTCTTGGAAAGGAAGACTGCACCTTGAGAGATTTGTTAGAGTAAGTCAGACTTTCTCATTAAGCAGTGTACTCACCCCACCATTTTTAAAAAAAAAAGTTTTACAAAATTTACCGCGACTTAACATGTGAGCTCTGTGTTGGTCAGTCATACAATCCTGGATATATACTATTTAAGAAAACAGGAGTTCTTTGGAAATACACTCTCTTCAAATGCTTGATAGAAGCTCATTTTAGCTGTGAAATTACCTTCCATTCTCACATCCAAAATCCTTCCAACACCATGGTTCAAAACTAAAGACTTCTAGAGCAGCACATATGAAAAAGCTAATACTCCTTTATGAACAACATTTTACAACTGTCTGCATTTCCTGATGCTTTTACTAAAGAGCAAGTAGGTATCTGTTATCCTGAGAAAGTTAGATTGGACAAGTCTTTAAACTCATATGCAAGCTACAGCACAGTCTGCTGGGCAGAACAAATTTTGGGACACAAAGTTAAAAAATGGCCTACAAGACAGAGTGTATGAATTTATATAAACATTTTATTCTGCTAATATTTGCTATACAACTGTAATTTTTGCAAGCCCATTAAATGAACCAGTGCAAAGGCTGCAATCTTGCTCTTTCTTTTCCTCTTACCAATGGAATTATTTAAAGCTTCAACACACCATGTTTTAAAATACAGTACATTCATTTTTTTAATCTAGTAAAGCATGGTAAATTAGTAAGAAATGACAGGTTCTGTGGCTTATGTAGTATAATATTACCTAATTATGTAGTTCAGCACAGGCACTATTCAACCATACCTGTAAGAGGGCCAACATTCCACGCAATGTTGTTGCACCAACCTATAGCCTGAACCCAATGAACAGTGCCAGCATTTATCCACACTAAATCCCCTGGTCTTTGAATAAACCTATAAACTGGGACATTGGCTTCATACAAATCTTCCAAGTTTGGCCACCAAGATCCCATGAGGAAATTCATATTATTCCTGAAACAATAGAAAAAAACCAAAGTCTTCAGCACATTATCAGCAGACATATTAGTGGTTGATACTTCAATGAAATTACCTGTAAAAACTGATCACCACGATAAATGCTTTCTGCATCTAATCAGTGACCTGGCAGAACTAGCCAAAAAGAAAGTTTCCTTTTAAAAATTCCCGATCCTAATTCCACATTTCACATCCTGCAATACATTGAAACACTTAAACTAGCTGCCCATGTGAAGTCAGTTTATGGCTTCCAGTTATGTTCTACTTGCTTTTAAGTTTCCCAGTATTTTATTAATGCTGAGGCAGAGAAATCCTTGGTCAGATCTAGCATGACACTGCTGGTGCTTTTTTAACCAGTGCCTGACTTTATATACAGGCCATACCAGCTCTTAAGAACGCTTTCTGTTTTGAACAATGCCAACCATGTACTCGTACTGTCAGCGGATGAACGTGAAGCTTGTCCACACAAGCAGCAACCTGTTGGCACCACCTCGACTGTGATCCACAGGTCTATGCTATATTCAGCCAAGAAATGTCGACCCTCCTGAGAAGCATGAAAACACACCTCCATATGGATTTCCTAAGCATGAACACTTCCACTATAGTTATACAAAATACGTACTTCTCTCCTATCCTTATGCCAATTTTATCCTGGTTTTATACTGTACCACGGGAGATCATTCACAATTCATAGTTTTCAAAGAAAATTCAGTGCCTCTATCAGGCACCCTAGACATTTTATGAGGTTACCAAGATCTTAGTTTCTGTCACTCTCGGGGACAGTGTTATGGGGGTAAAAGGCATGTTGTCATAGAGACGCAATTGCATCAGTGCATTGAGATGGCTAATGTTTGTAAAGGTGGATGAAATAATAACAGTTGTCAGTAGACAGGCAGAAAATACAGAGTACAGAGACACTGAGATGAATTTGCAAAACTCTGGAAAAGTTCTGAAGGAAAGTCAAGAGCTTAGTCCAGTTTTAACTGGGCAAGGTAAGAAAAAAACCAAATGTACCATAAGATCAGCTTAAGAGGCTACTGCTTGAATACTAGCACGATCAGGGGATACAATTGCTCGTACTCTTTTTTTTGGGGGGGGGGGGGTGCAGG
>JANZLQ010000061.1:9431386-9450679 GCA_026212715.1 Elanus axillaris
GGTGCAGGGGGGTAGGGGGGTGGGCATAGGGGTATGTGTATGCACGTGTGTGTGTTTTGTTTGTTTTTAAAGCATCCACTCAACACAAAGCACAACATAGAAACCCCAGTCTTAGACATGGTTGAGTACTTCCCCAACAGTCAGTGCACCTCAACTTTTTCAGCAACCTACAAACATGTAAGTGTATGCAAAGCATGCCATGACATATCCTGGGGTCTAAGTAAACTAAGCTCTCCCTCTAGATGTAGTAAATTCCTGATCCCCCTTAATGTATAAATTTGAATCTTGAACCTAGATGAGCATTTGCTACTACCAATCTCTCACTTCTCCTATTACCTTCATTCCTGTGTTCGAAAAAACAAATAACGGACCTAATGTTAATTTTTGAGAGCAGAGCTATCACAGGCAATCCAAGTTTCTGTACATTGTACAAATGTCATATTTCATATAAATTCTAGATTTTTCGTTTTGACTTATTTTAAAAGACTTTTCTGACTACAAGGAAAACCTGTAAAATAATGTCCTCTTACACCACCCTCAGTGATTTTCCCCACTCAGGTCTGAGAAAGACACAAAGAACTTGATAAAAATAGAGGAAAAACAGCACTCCCAGCTTACTTTTCACAGAAGTCATTCATGACACCCCAATAACTTTCAGGGACGACAAACCATTCACAGTCACCTGGACCAATATTTATATTTACTGAACAAAAGTTGTTATTTTCTTGATGACCTGAAATTTAGAGAAAAATAAACACACTTTATGCAAGGCTGATCTATCAAAATAACGCTATGAAAATGCAATGTTACAATTACTAAAAACTCCTACATCACAGTTTAAGTATTAGTATGTATTTTTATATGACACTTACACACACTATTTAGGTGCTCAACAGTTTTAAGAAACACAATTAAACTACCAGTGACAAGAGAATTCTGTTTTTGTTAGTTTGTGGAAAATGAAAAGCCGGAACTACCAGTCTTGTGAATCTGACCAATACTTCAGCAGTTCCCTTTCTGTAGAAATAAATGGTTCAGGATGCTAAAGCTTAGATTTTGTGTTTTACGATAGCTCTTGACAGTCCCAGTCAGGAGCAAACCTTCATGACTTCAAGCACCGAATAGACAAGTAGTAAGAAAATCTGTCCCAAAGAGCTTTCAAAATCAATGTAGAAATACCAGTATTTTATCTTCTTTTGACAGCTGGAAAACCGAGCCATAATCCTTAATGGAATTTTCTAAAGTTGTACTTCAGAAAAAACAGACCCTGAAATTTAGTCCAGATCCCTCAAGCCTCAGTCCACTGGCCCAACACAGCACTATTCATTATGGAGGGTTGAGTTCTATCCTAAGACAATAAAGAATCTAAAAAGCAGAAGTATACTGATTTCTATGATTGCACAAGACCTACTTTGGAAACCTGTACAAATCTTCAAGGCATGTAAAATACAGATACTGTCCAAGGATATAAACCCATCCTCTTTGTTCTCTTAAAGAATTCAGTATTGCATGCAAGAGGTTAGTATGGTAATTACCTAGCACTGCAGAAATCCATAAATTTCCACTATGAGGTAATTTAGCACTTCTTACACGCAGAGTTCAGTTATACAAGAAATTAAAAAATACTGAGTATGTATAATTTTATCATGTTTAGACATGCTGTAAGATATGGAAAATCTGCAGTGCAATTCAATCTACAGGAGTAGAACCTGATTTTTTTTGTGCAAAGAGATTATACTCACCTGGTGTTCTGCTTCCTGGAACCTTCATGTACAACTGCACTGTGTTCATGCCCAGGATGGTATGACCAACATGGCTTAGAAGATTTCCTGCTGATACCACACGTACAAAAGCAGGAAGTTTTGTCAGTTCATGGAGTTGCAACTTCCACCTGCAGCAAAATAGCAAATTGACAAACTATGAATCCCTAAAACTCTTACAAGAGTTTGGGAAATACAAACGTTTTCAAAAAATTTTTAGCACAGGAGATAAAGGAGCAGAAAACCTACTGCTATGTATCTTAGCATCTCTTAAGAGGGAAATTGAGACAATGCAATACCCCTACTTCACAGTTACAGAAATTTAAACAACAATTTCATTTAAGGGCAAGCTAAAAGCCAGAGTGACTCACTCTTGCAGTTAGCCAGTCTGCTGCTATACTGCCAGAAAATTCTGCTTGCAATTTCCACCTCTGTGTACATCTTTTCCAAGTGAAAACAGAGCTGTGCTCTCCCCACACTCTAAGCCAGCCAGTCAGAAACTGTTAACCATGCTTTCAAGAGCCAAACGACACGATGCTACAACATATGTCAAGAAGACTGTATAAATAAATATACCCTAGCCTGTGCGCACAATTGTTGTGACCAAGAATGAAGATAACAACATGCATGTGCTACAGAACCGAATACCTGCATTAAGAAAAAGACAGATCTTCAGACACAAAAATCCCAGGACTTAAGTGTCGAGCTCTATAATGTCACCCAGGTATCTGTGTTACTCTTCCAATTTCAAAATATTTCCAAATATAATCACAAATCTGACAGGCTAGTTGAGGGGAAAGATAATTTGTAGCAAAAGCAGAGACCGCAGATCATAAGATCTGGGACCCTGGGATTCTACCAGAACTACTTAAAGTATCAAGATCCAATTCCCTATGAGCGTCAGGTTAGTTATGCTTAGGTTAATTTAAAGTCTCTCTCCCAACAGTTTGCTCAGAGTGCTAGTTTATTAGCAACAGTTTTGTATCTACAGATAGATTTTTATTTAGAAAAAATTAGCATCAATATTTAAAATTTTGGAACAATCTCTAATCACATACATACATACACACATTGATCTTTCAGTGACTACACCACAAAAGACTTCAGAATCTTAAGTGGGCCTTATTCCCCCGTTTCAAACACCACCACCTTTTCTTCTGCTCTAATGATTGAAGTACATCAGAGTTTTTGTACTGTAGCTGGCGGGACTGACAGCCTAGACATGCTGGATCTTTTATGGAAATACATACTAACTAGAGATTGAATCAAATAAAAAATTATTACTGGTCAATAAAATCATGCTTTCAGAGTATTTCTAATACTTTCTGATGTTTTTCTGAGCTACCTTCATCTACTCGAAGAAGGATATGTAGTCTAAAGCATACTCAATTTATTCCTTATTTTTTTGAGGTTCTGGGAGAGGTATCACAGCTTATCCACAGGTAAGCATTGGTCTGGTCTTTACTACGTATTCTGAACCCTGTTCCTGGATAGAGAAGCAAGAACTATGAAAATGTGGAAACAGAAAGGATGTCAGTAGGAATAAAAGGAAACAAAAACCAAGTAACAAAAATCCAGACAAACAAAAATGTAAAAAACGTCTAATCTTACAATTTCTGTGCAGACTGAAAACTTGGTATTGTCAGAAATAATTGAAGTTGTAAACAATTTAAAGCCTCAGAATGAAACAAAGGGAATGTATTAGAAGGAAGTCTAGAATGAACAATTTCTGATGGATGTTTGAGTTGTTTCTGGAAAAATAAAGAGCCTGGAAAGAAAAGCTTGAAAAGACCAAAGGTAACAATTTAATTGTGGAAATGGGGTATGCAACTGGTATTGGGTTTATCAACAGACTGACTGATGTCTGAGAAGAATGCATTGGTTTTCCAGAAGGAGTATCATACTGTAGAATACCACTGTGAGGAGACACTGTAAATAGCTTACTTTTTGTCATCTGACAGGTCAATGTTGGTCCCAAACTTGATTGTTTTAAAAGGTCCTCTTCTCCTCCTCCCAGAGCTGCAAATACAGAATATAGAAATAGGTGAATGTGAAAATGGGAATGGTGTAAAGAAAACCCACATAAAACCAACTACAGAATTATCACAGTTACACCACACTTACTTATCAGAAGATGTAGATTCATTATCTGAATGGTCCTTGTGGTGACTCTTTTTCTCATTTTCTTCCTATAAAATGCAATTGTGGAAATGCTTTTCTATATATATATATATAAAAATACATAAAAGTAAGAATATTTATAATATATATAGGTAAAAAGTGATAACATGTTCACAGAGATAAGCACATTTGTTTCAAGATGTGGGTACAATATTTAAAATATCTGTATCTAAGACGTTTTGTCAATATTACTGCTAAGAAAATTTTTTAAAAAGTTGTTAGTCGAAAGCCATTGCAAACAATTCTTCATGACTACAAATTCAGCAAGGCTCAGGCAAGGACAACAGAAAATGTCTACACTGTAAATATTTCTGCTAGCCTACATCAGAGTTACAAATGAGTATGTTGGTTTGCTTCATTATGCAGGTGAACTGGAATCCAGTCTTAAGGAATACTGTTAACTTTTTCAGACTAGAACATTTACCTTCCTTCAAAGTCAAGAAGGTATCATGATATGAAACTGGGATTACTAGTATTTATGAAATTAATTTTATAAAATCCATTATATAAAATCTTTGAATTTTTCATAGCCGTATGCTATTTTAGCACTGCAGTAGCTAGGACCATGACTAGTGGAAAAAATCTAACCATATTAAATGATGTAATCTTATCTTTTTAGCAGAGTGCTCAAAACCCTATTCTAAAGACTTCTTTTTTGGCAAGTATATGGACACAGAAGGAAAAAAAAGTAAGATGAAAAGGAGGAAAGAACCGCCTGGAGGCTATTCAAAGATCTCTGGCTTTGAATGGGATTGTTGTTAAATCTCAAAGTGCCCTATGTACCTGAGACTGTCTTATTCATCCTTTGAATGAAGGACAAAGAGAAGCAAAAAGTAACCTAGTGATGATAGATTTATCAAATACTGCAAGACAGGTTAGAAAAGCAATGTAACAGTTGTTGGGGGGGGGAGGGGGGGGAGAAAAAAAAAAAAGATCACTTCAGGGAAGCCAAGAGGATTGTGTCTGTAGAAAGAAGAAACAAAGCTTTCATTTGAACACTGTGAAAAGTCACATAAGGACAGGTCAAAGCAATGTTAGGCAAAAGACACATGTACACTGATTTCCAAGGGAAAAATGAAAATCATCATTCTGTATATTATTTTATATATTGCATTTTTACCACCAATTTGTAACAGAGGAAAAAAAATAATCGGAAAA
This sequence comes from Elanus axillaris, assembly GCA_026212715.1. Classification (NCBI taxonomy): domain Eukaryota; kingdom Metazoa; phylum Chordata; class Aves; order Accipitriformes; family Accipitridae; genus Elanus; species Elanus axillaris. Next base: position 9,436,486 of record JANZLQ010000061.1, read on the forward strand.
TCCTGCAGTTCACTTCTTGGTGCAAATCCAAAGCTGAGGCTTTGCTGCTGACAAGCTGGTATGTGATCAATTACATATGTTATTAAACATGTGTATATATAATATTCCAGTGAAGTAATGTTCTCCAGTCCCTTTGGAATGATGTACAAGAATATAATGCTGGTGCAACTGTTCAAGAGGCACTAGAAAACTTCAGTTGATATCCCACTTAAATTTATTACCACTGCAACAGAAGAAAAGTCCCATTTATGTCCCAAGCTCTTGAAGACTTCAGTGCTCCCCACTTCCCAACAGTATTCCTGTTTCTTTTCCCCCTATATCAGTTTCACTCAAAACCGTGACTACTTTCCCTTCTCTTTTCTTCGACTACCGATTAATTCCTTCATTTCTAATCCTTTCCTCTAACGCCCAAAGTTTAAATTTAGAATTTCTTTCATTTCTTACTGAAACCATTGCTGTTTCTGTGTAATGCAGCGACAACTGCCAATAGTCAATTCCCTACATTGGTGTTTTCCCTCTTTTCTAATTAACAACTGGTCAAACTATCTTTTTGTCTTAGTTCCACCGTAGCCTAATCTTTTTTATAACACCAGATAATGTAAGCCTACGAGGAGGGTCCACAGCTAATTCCAAGGATGTGCTCACTACTTCAGCAAAAATATTAAAAAGTAGTAACAACAGAATAACATTTCAAGCATTTCACTCTGTCCCATATGTCTAACAACTTCTAAATAGATCTGTTATGTTTGGTACTTCTAGTAAGCCATATCCAAATTAATTCAGAATACTATGAAGAACAAAGAAAGCTGATTTCAAAGCGTGTGTGAAATTAGAAGCAATACAAGTTTAAAAAAAAAAAAAGCATCATAAGTTCTAAATATTTTAATACAAATTTTGACATTATTATACGAAAGCTTAAGCTAACAAACTTATGAAGTATGTAATAGCCAGGAGTTTTACATTAAGAAAATTAAGTTTTACATTAAGCATTTGGGAGGAACACCCTATATACTATTTGACCCTCTATTCAAAACAGATTTTGTAAATTTACCTGTGCTCTTCATGCTAATGGAAGTGTCTCCTTTTCCTTAACAGCTTCTGTTTGTTTTCAATAGCCGTTATTAATTGGTTCCAGAGTTAGTATAAAGTTTGTGAATTACAACTTAAATAATAACAATGGACCTACCCTTAAGGACTCCTGGAATGAGGAGGCCTGGTACTGTGCATATTTAGCAATCGTTGTATGAGATCTACTGCTTTCACAACGCCAGATTTTCTTTGTTCCAGTGGGGTCCCAGTTTTCATCTGCTGGCTGCAGTAGCTGTGTCCTTACTTCTACTATGTGTTCATTATTTGCTTCTACCAATGTCTTAGTAGAGAAGAGTCCTAGATCTAGTAAACAGGAATAAAATAAATAAATGAGTTAAAATATAACAGAGTTTCAAGAAAATTAATACTTAAAGTTATCTAAAGGGGCATTAAAAACTCTAAAGCATGTCCCCCCCCTCATAACACAGTCCACCTGTAGGTTAATAATTAACACTCATGATTAACACTCAAAAAGCTTTTCTGCGCACAACAGTAGAAGCTTAGAAAAAACTTGGCAGCTACTGTATAGACTATATTGCAAGAAACGTTTTACATGACTTGTGCAAACAGATCTGCAACAATTTTTAAATCTATTACTAATAAAGTATTTTTTGGATCAGTTTTATGAATGCACTTCCATCATATAACACATTTCCTACCAGCAATGGCAGTTTTTCTATCTACAGAGTTAAAAACGTTGTACAGTGTCAGATTATAGATCATGAAAACTAAGCACAAAGACATGTAGCCATAGTTTTCATAGGAAAAAAGTCTATCCGTAAGCTTCAATATCCACAGCTCAGTTCCTCTCTGCACTCAACAAAATCTCCTGAATTTTGGGGGTTTTTTTTTGGAGATGATCAAGATTAGAAACAGTAGCAAACTGAGAAATGACACATTACCCTAATTACCTGGAATACACAAGTAATACTGTGTTACAGAAGTAAAATATTCACTTTAAGAACTGAGAGACGTCTTTTTAAAAAATACATACTTTTTTTTTCCAAAGTAAAAAAACCACCTGAATAACATGCACTTACCTAATTTAAGCGCTCCAGCAAGGCCACGTATTACAGTAACAGGGTTGTTTGGATTTGTACAAAATTGATGTAAAGGTGGAAAGAAAGCATCTCGTTTATTTTCCAACTGTAAAATTATAATGGAATATTAGATGTCAGATGAATTTAGACTCCTTATATGTAAAATAAGAAAGATGAATAGAAAAAAAAGATAAACAACAGAAAAAAGACAGGAATTTCTCCATTTCCCTGAACTATGGGGGATGAACAGCTACATCATACAACCCTTTTCATAGTCAAAGCTGGGTTCACTCCTAAAATTAATTTGTTACTGCAATTTATTTCTTGGCATGAATTATTCCCAGGTTGCCTTGGCTTTTGCAACTCAGGTTTCCTGCAGTTTATTTCTTTATCTGACAATAGCCTTGTACATTCTCTAAATCTACAGAATTCTCTAAAGAGCAAGATAATATACTAACTTTCTTTTCAGAAGTCAGAAAAGCTAATTCTACAAAAAATGTATACAAGAAACAGTATAATTAAAAACACTACTCTCACAGTATATCTCATGTTAACCAGAAAGGCTGATTTTGATTCTTATGCTTTTGTGCTTCTGTGACCTCAATTTTATGCTATAATCTCCCCCATCTTTTTTCTTTTTTAAATTTTATTTAAAATTGTTGTGAATCTTTTAAAATGCCCAAGACATCTCTTTCAATAAACAAAACACAATACAGAGTTCCCAAATATTGGGACACGAGCTAGCACACCTATGCTGTATGCTGCAGCATGGTGACTTACCAGCTTTGTAAGGACTCAACAAAGCTGTGACAAACCTTTAATGAGGTAGATTAATTCAGATGCAACACTTAGTGAACAGTTGAAGCACTATTGCTTCCGAATTAATCTAGCTCTCAGGCAGACTCCTTGTGTAGTATCAGACCAAAGTGCCAACCACTTCTGGTCCCCAGGTTGAGCTGATCAAAGCTAACTTGAGGTTTTCACACTAGCTGTATGGACATACTATAATTTATTCTTCTGTTATGAAGACAGTGGTCATCCTGTAACTTATTCTTCTACTACTAACTTAGCTCAAACTCTTCACAAAGCTATTATGAAACTTTATTGTCAGAACAGAAGTTTTAATGTTTGAGTAAGAAAATACTATAGAACTAAATCCTGCCTCTTCCTAATGACGTTTTGTTCTTTAACATCACCTCAACTTTCATTAATTTTTTCTTTACTATATTTTGAAGCAGGTTGTTAGGAGAGTTTAGTTTAATTACTTGCTCATTTATACCTAAACTGCCACTTGCAAAAAATGTACATACATATCTGAAATATTGTGCATCATATCTAATGAACTGTTTTGCTTATTCTGCCAATATTATGAGTATAAAAAGAATGAATAAAACCATTCTGAAACTTTCTGCCATTTACTGAAGTTCTTAATTTACAAGTACTTTAAAAGGCAAAGTGTGTCTCAAAATTTTTTTTAAGGTTAGTATTTTTCCTGCTTACACACTAGTTGGGAAAGCACTGTAATTACAATTCAGCTATGAACAGTGCATCTTTAAAATAATTACATTATGTAATTCAGATATCCAAACAATTACAAAAGACAGTCAGCAATGCACTTCTACCATTAGATTTACTTACATAAATACTAGGTGTAGGTGGATTCAGCTTGTCCTTTGGCAAGGGAGGGTACGGTGGAGGCGGTGGTCGTGGAGGTGGGCATTTATCCAATAGAATACTACTGTTAGATAAGCCGTTTTTACCCAGATTCCTAAAAGGAAAGAAGAGCTGCCTCTGTCAATACTTGACAAATAAAATAAATATATATCAGTGTCATCTCTTCTGCAAAATAATGATGTATAAGAAGAAACCATAATTTAAGACGCAAAGAAAGCTCACATATTTTAATTTTAATAATTTGATATTATTCAAAATAATCCCCGCTTTGCCTACCAAATCTGCAACATCACCACTAGTGGTTAAAAATGTGACCATTTTAAATAAAAAGCAAGAGTGACTGCTTTAACAAAATTTAACACAGAAAGCACATTTCAACTAGAAATAGAGAAGAACCTTACTAGGTCAGCACTGGCTGGTGGATGATTAGTTCATAGCAGTTGAGATAATGCAGTCTGGTCATGCTGTGCATGGCACTGTGTAAGAGCACAAAGTTGGAAAATGACAATGCCTCAGCCAAAAAACTGCTGAGTCAGAAAAAACAACTACAACTACACTAACGACATTAAATTGAACAACCACCTACCCCTCTCCGATTTACACACTTCGAAGCCAGGAGGAGCCACTGCTGCATAATCCATTTGTTTGAGCAACAGAGGAAAGAACCTACCCTGAGTCAATACCCATACACGTACTTGAGTGAAAACCTTGCTTGTTACATTTGCAGCCTTTCTTTGGAGATTTCCAGACGTGGACAACCCACCGTATGTGTATTAACTTTTCATATAATGAATGACCTGAAAAAAAAATCTGTATTCTGAGCTTAGTCAATATTCAATTTCCAGTCACTATCACCAGGAAAGTATTTATTAACAGAACCATCCATTGAATTTTTGTTTGTTAAAAATTACTCAACTACTTCAAAATTCTTCCAGCTAGACATTATTCAAATCCTTCTTCCAACCTCACTTGATTCACTAGCTTTTGTTAGCACCTCTCAACACCCCACAAAATGGGATGTTTCTAATGCATAATTTAGTTATGTATCTGCACAAAACTCACCAGTTACAAAAAAGTTGTTCTGCTAACAACAGTCTGGCAGAAAATTCAGCTGACTTACATTACATGAAACTCCCAGCAACAGTTTGTCTCTAAACCACAGTAATAGTGGCACTGAGAAACATCGTAGAGCTGGATGCTGGCATGTGAGTGCACTGCTTCAAATCAAGCTACAACCGATGAGTAAGATGGACCTGGGGCTTGAGATCAGATCAGACTAACTGTTATGAGAAAGAAGCACATTAAAGAAAATGAGCAAACATCTCACATACCCCAGGCTGCAGTGAAGATGAGCATCCTGAGAAACTGGTGCTCATCACGACACACCAGTCAGTTCAGAACCTATGCCAGCTTTCTAACTCATACGTTGCTCTCCTCTGACAGGAGATCAGAGCAATACAGAGACATATTTAACCACTGCCTCCAAAGCATGCCTGTCAAAATACCAAACACAGCTTATTTCTTGTGCTAGGTGAGCCTAATGCCAGAACAGATTGCAACTTCAAAGAAACAAAGAGCAATGCAGAAGCTCTGATTAGGAATCATCCAACTTGGCAAAAAACTCACTGACCAATGCTTAATGTCTGATGTAGTTCTTGCAAAGACCCTATTGTGTCCCCCCCCCAAAACCATAGACAAAACCACAGCAATATAAAATCACCATCACTCCAAGAAATTTATCAACCACAGTTTCTTGAATCTGAGATTCAGACCATCTATACAAAGTGAAACTATAATCTGAATAGCAGATATTAGAAGTAACTATAAACTTTGTACTACCAAACTGAAAAATAAAACCAAGAAAAACAAATGCATAGTATTAAAAATCAAAGAGAACTTTGAGAAAATTCAGTTTGCATCAATAAACAGTTCTCAGGCAATTTTGAGGCAAGGAAGATGAGAAAGACTGAACCTGAAGAAAAAAGGAACATTGCTCAGAACTAGTATGACTCAAGCTACTGTAGTCACAACCACACAAGCACCACAGCGAAAGCTCAGTAAAGCCAGGGTACATGGGGTCTTCAAGGAAGGGGGACAACAGAGAAAGGAGAAACTCCTGAATGCTTAGAGAAACTACAGGTCTGAAAAGGCAAAGGAGATAGGAGAAAGCCGACAGTACAGAGGAAAAGATCAGATGAGCAGAATTATCTCATAGACCCAGCACTTGAAGCTGACACTACCAAATATATGCCACAGTCTCCTATTAAGTTACTAAAACCCTGTGTGGAAATTTCAAGAGGGGAAAGGGGCCAAAGAAAAACAAAGCTGAGATAGGAAAACGCTTGTAATTCAAGTGGCACAGGAAACAGATGGGCAGAATATTTAAAGTTGTCTTTAACAGATCAGTTTTGCTCTTTTTTTTTTTACTATGAATCAGAATAACTTACCATTAATAACAATGCAAGAGAATTATTAAAGAATAATGCTGTAATTGACAGTATGCAAAACAGAGCAATGGATATTATAAAAGCACCACAGAAGTACTAAAATATTTGCTACCGGCACCTGAAATGAAGCAGTGTGAGTATCCACTGCTGGCGTCTCCACCTCTGGAAATACAGAACTATGGCTAGTGAAAGGAAAGTGAAAGACCCTTTCTGACCACAGCAACCATGAGGAAAATCTCAGATATCTCTGTTTCAAGAGCATATTTTTTGTAAGTGGCTGAAAGAGGAAATGGATGCAATGCTGGAGAAAAAACAAGCCTGATTCAGGCCCCGAAGAGAAACTGGATGCCCAAATAGTCACCTACAATGCTGTGACAGAGAAATGAAGAGAAGGACAGGCTTCATTTATTTAAACTGACTTTCCAGAGGGAATTAGTTTTTCATAGACTGCTCAGGGAGAGGAACACCCTCCATTCCCACCGAGCAGGAAGAGAAGGCAGGAGCAGCTGTCAGTGTCAGACAGGTAAGGACAGAAGTGCACGCTGATGTGCTGCACTGTCCTGAGCCAAAGCTGCAGCTCTCACGATGGGTAAAAGAAACAACAACTCATGCAACTGCTTCACCCTGAGGACCAAACCCAAACTGCTATGCTTAGGAGCGACACCAACCACTATGGATGAAATAGGTGCCTCAATTCCATGTAATTACGGGATCTCTTGAATTATCAATCATCAGTTTTGTAAACCCCCCCCCCCTTTTTTCCATTTTTCTACTCTTCAGGATACATTCCCACACCTTCTAAAAATAGTTTACACCCTTCAGTCTTAGAGAACAACTTCCCCTCTGGCTGTACGTACCGACACAGAGTTAACCCAAAGCAGAGGTGTGACCCAGTCTGCTTGGCAACAGCCACTCTCCTCTTCATTATATAGCACTCACTCCCCAGTCTGTGCTTTTAGCAAATATTAACACAAGTATTTTAATGCTATGCAGGGATATCTCGACAAATGGAAGCTGATGGCTTAGCCTGAGATGATGCCTTCATCCATCTACCCACAATTCTTCCCTCAAGTTTACTATTTTCACTGCACAGACAACCCAGTAGCTCGCGACACAGCTGGGATGTTCCTGCCCTTGCAAAGATGGATCCAGCTGCTCTAGCTTTAGAGGCTCCTCTGTCAGAGCCCTACCTCACTATCGAAAACTAAACTAAACAAGACCAAAATCTGATCCCAAGGCAGTATCACTGAAACACTTAACAACTACATGAAACTTACCAGTTAGTTGCTATACTCTTCACAGGTACTGTATTGACTTTGTACCATGCCAGTTGACTAAGAAATGGTGTAACGCAAGTTTAAAACCAACTGTGTTACACAGCTGTATTGATTTTAACTCTGTTTTATTACACAAACTCTCAACTACATCAAGAATATTAAAGTTAACATGATAAAACCTTATTTTCTGAGAACGAGGAATCATTATCATTAATTACTATCCTTTACATTTATTAATCGCCCCAGTAATTTTATTTTTGCTCAAGCCTAATGTATGACTGAGAGAATTACGTCTATTTCTTGAAAAGCACTGTGGAACTGCTTTCTAAGTCCTCTGGAACTTTTTCTGTTTTCCAAGAACTATGAAAAAAAACTGTATGAATGACAACAATTCTCTGGCCTGTTCTTTCAGAGCTCATGGATGTATGTTACCTGGGCCTCTGACTTAAAAAATGCCAAATTTAAGTATAGCTACTGTTTAACCTTCTCCTTGTGAAAACAGAGAGTGTGTTATCGTACATCCCATGATGTGAACATCGTATCTGCCTTTTTCCCAAGCAAAGAACAAAAATATTTACTGAACTCTCTTGCCTCTATTGGCTATTCGAATAGTTCTGTGCAGTCATTACGCCTTAGTGTTTTTTCTGTTTTGTCTTTTTCATTCTTGGCCACAGTTTCCCTCTTCCAAACTTAATTTCTGAGTTTTCTAGAACTCTCAGCTTCAGTAGTTTTAAAAATATTTGCCCTTTTTGTTTTTAATTGGGAATCTGTGACTTCTTGATGATAATGAGAAGTTCCTAAACAATTTCCAGTTATTTTGGGTTTTAGGTACACTCTACAGGCCAAAACAGAGTAAGTTATAATCTTTTGCACTTAAGCAGTTATTTTTATTGTAAAGTCAGTCTAAAAGAATTTTTCTTTGAGGATTAGCTGCATGAGAATTAACAAGGTTTTACCACTCAGGGGTTATTCTGAAGAACAAAATTAATACCCACATTTAACATGAATATAAGGAACGGTGGATTTATGTGATACTCTATCTCAAATCTATCAGAATTAATTAATCTACAAAGAAGAATGAACAAAAACATTTTAAAAATGCGCCTGCAGAAGGAGTCAGTTGAAGCACTGGGATGCACAGTACTTACTTGACCCAGTCTCCATGCAAACCCAGCCTTTCTTAACAATTAGTGGATACAATTAATTGCTTTAATGCTGCAAGTTATTATAAAAACACAGAAAAACATCTGTCGACACCCATCACTCTGAGAAGGAGGCAGTTACTCACAACACCTAACTGGGCTCTCTGAGGCTCACCTCCATGAGCTCCTTCTATAGCCAGTAGAGAGAGATGAACTCTCAAAGGGGAATAAAAGAAGGCAAGTCAATCTTGCATTATGCTTAATTGCAAGTAATGCCAGATAATTATACAACCTGTTTATCATGCAATTCTCTACCCCAGCCTTTCACAACCAGGTACTAGCTGGCAATACTCCCAGAGATCTTTCTTTTTAAACCTACAGAAAATCCTACAAAAGAATTGTGGATTTTCTCATTATGCAAATGTATTTCTAATAATTTTCAAATTCTGTTCTGCTTTTGACCTCAATAATACAGATTTGCAGTAAATTTCAAAGGTTAATTATATGTTATGTAAGAAGTAATGTTACTTCTTTTCTTCATGACTTTTACATCTTTCCTATTTTGTTTCCTAATCACCTTGTTCTTAGGTTATAAGACAAACAGAATCACATTAATGACTTATGTAAGAAAAGCATTATAACAAGTTGTACCAAACTTTTTCATATGCTTTCCTTTCCTCTAAACTACGAATCTTGCCTATCTTTTTTACTCCCAGATAATTCTGCTTCCCATCTGCAGAATTCTGTATTTGCCCTTTGAAACAAAATGGAATGTCTTACTCTATGCAGGGCTTAACTTGTGAAATCACGGTATTTCAAATTTTTTTCTTAAAACTTTTGCTATGGTGAAGTTGACTTGCCAGAAGTAATGTGCCTTTAGAGGAGCTGAACAATCTTGCCTTCAAGCCAAAAAAGTCCTTTGCTTACAGACAAAGAAACCTCCCAGTAAAACAAGAATTGCTTTTGTTGGTTTTGTTTTTAAGAACAAAACACAAACTTAATCCAGCTCCTTTCTCCACAAAGTACTTCCCCTCAAATAGATTTAGGCTCATTGCCTCTCAACTGCAGAGTTCCCAAACCAGTGATTCACTAATTGACTTCACAAAGCAGGCTTAATTGCCAGGGAGTACCACCTTCAGAAAGATCAGCCCAAGTTTGCTTCTGCCCCAGGCTTCAGCACGGGGCCCGCTGAGCAAAGAGATGTCTGTCCTCTTCAGCCTCTGCATTGCTTTTCCCACTCCCCCTCATGAAGCTTCTTATTTCCTACGCTGTGTACATGCTGGCCAGTTATCAGGCCCTTTTCCAGACTGTTTAACCCAAACCACCTTCCGTTTGTTGTCCTATACTTTTATCATTTTACAAGGTCCCTTGAGAGGCAGCTAATCTCTCCCGGTCTCCTATCACTTTCTTTTCTCAACGGATTGCTCTCTACTCTTCCTCTTCGCACAACAAGGAAAAAGAACTATAAAAAGGCATGTTAGCCCTTTTTAATATTCATTACCATCAAGCCTACATCTCTCATTTGCCATCCCCAATTGAGCCAATTGGTAAAACTTTCAAGTTCAGAGATGCCTTATGAGTTTTCAGGCTAGTCTTTCCAAATATCAACCATAAAAATGACAACAACAACTTTCAGCTGACACGAGTTGCCCAGTTATCCGGCTGGGCTCCTCAGAGTTCTTTGAGGACCTCTTGCACGGACTTCACGAAGTCATTATCAAATTGGAGCTTTGCTTGTTCTTTCAGGGCCGTGAATAAGCTTTAATAAATAATGGTAAGAAAAAAAAAAACCAAGCCATTTCTTATTCCTTTTATGAGAAACAAGTCTACGCAGAAACTTCTCTACACTGCTTAAGGGAAGGACTTAACCTCAGATCAGCTTTAGAAAGGGCAAGTGATGGACCCTCTTAACTGAGATGGATACTGGATTTCTAACTTCACTCCTCCAGGATGTTAATTAGACCCACCAGTTGAAACAGAGCTAGGAATCAGCTGGTTTCACTTCAGTAGAAATAAACAGCTCCAGTGTTAAATCTCCAGTATTCTGATAACGTTTCATTAATTCTCCTTTCAGAAGGATTGCTCACAGGGAAAAAAAGTTACATTTCTAAGAGTACAGAAAAGAGCTTTTGATAAGTCTTTTTAAGGAGAGGTGATACACAACGAGACAAAAAAGAGAAAAAGAAGAGCACGCCCTTCTTTTCCCATGTATTAACAATCGGCTTTTCTAATAACAAACTCAGAGTGTTTATTCCTAGCGTATTTTCTTCTTTTAATCACACAGTTTTCACTTATGGTCAACATTACTTGGGTTTTGGTTGTGTGGTGTTTTTTTCTTTTAAATGACCTCAACAGTGGATTTTCTCTAAGAATCTAAGGAAGGATAATTAATTTAATAGTACACTCCTTTATCTGTTATTTTGCTCAGAGGCTTAAAGAAATTTAGTTTACTATGTAGACAGTTTACCAAACATAGTAATTTAGTTGTTTTATAACCACCTTAAAATTTACTGTTGTAATCAGTTTTATTGGTAGGGAAGACTAACCAAATCGCACTTACACTTCCAGAATCACCTCCTCAATTCTCTTTCATCCGTACAATCCAACAGCAGTTTAACAAGATGAGCACATTTGTTACCCTACTGTTCTCCAGAACAGCAACTTAATGAGATTTGCATATTCTAGTCAATAGCTCAACTACTGCATTTCTAAATACCTTGTAACTTTTCAATGAACATTGTCTAGCCCTTCAAGGGAAGCTCCTTGAAGAAGTATCAACTGCTATGCCAGCACCTTCTGTTTGACCCCCTCTCAGCCTCCTAAACCACCTCACTTCACCGCATGAATAGAATAGGCTTCTGTTAAATATTTCCTCAGCGCTCTCACTGAGGAAGATGGAGATAAAGAAACTTTTCAGCCTCTCCAATGATCTTGCCCTGCTTAAGCGCTCACTTTAGTCTTTGGCAAAACAAGAGCATTTACGAAGTCTGCTTCTACGGACCAGACAACCTATTCACATATAATAAAAAAAGAATCAAATGTGAGTTTTCTATTCGGCATCTGTTGCATTTTATGATACAAAGGATATCCTTTCACCAACTTCCATATCTCTGATGTTCCTCTGTTCTTAAGCAACAAGCAAAACCCTAGCAACATTAACAAGCAAGTCAGTTTTTGGTGGTTAGTATTACCATGTTGCTTCCTGATAAAATCCCTCCTGTGTGATGAGGTACTTCATTACACTCCAGTTCACCATCCTGTAGTAGGTCAATTATAGTTAAGTTATGAATCAACTCTTGTGCACTACTTAATCCCAAACTGCTAATAATTTCAGATCTTTTGTGCTCTAAGCACAAATAAAACTGTAGGGTCTAAAAGATGTAAAAAATGGCTTCACTTATACAAAACTTTTTTTTCAAACCTGTAAACATTTGAAAAAAAGAGGTTTTAACAAATAGACTTCTAAGGAATTCCAATGCGACTTACAAGTAACATAAACACTCTTGTTTTGAAGTAAGCATATTCTCCTTATTAAGCAGAATAATGAGGAAGAAAAAAAATTATTAACCTAGAGCTCCAGCTATTAAAAAAAAAAAGTTACATCCACCTGTTCCTACCTGCCAAAATGTCTTTTTTTCCCTAGAGAATACCATCAGGACAATAGGGTAAGGGACTGTATCAAGTAAGTATTGTCAGAGAGCAAGAAGAACATTGCAGAAGGTAACAGAATGTAATTATCCACATTAGAGATGAAGCCAGAATGTCTTTCTGAACATATCAAATTAAATAAGGTTATACATGTAACAACTGGCAAATTAATACATTTAAGGCCCAATCCAGTGCAGCTCCAATATATAAAAAGAAATACTACAAGACAACTCCCCTCTGCCTGTGCATGAAGTTTATTCTTGCACAGGTGTTTGGGTTTTTATTTGTTTGGGTTTTTTTAAGGAAAAAAATAATCAATTTATTTTCAGGTTTTCTATTGTGGATAGCTTTCCTGCAATTTTTACAATAATTCTAAAAATCAATACTTTTGGTCACAAATTCACTTTTGCACCTCAAGATACCGCTTACAGAGATAGCGCCCAAATGTAAACAGTACTATGGGAAGTTTTTTCAATTTTTTGTTTTTGCATTACCTTACACTGTGTTAAAAAATAAAGGTTAACATGCAGTACTGAAGTTCATAGTATCTGATACGTTAGTGTATAAACATCTTCTATCCCACTATGTATAAAGGTTGACTTATTTTGCGAATAAGCAGGGCTTTCAGCAGACTATCTTTCAGTATCTCCCCCCTAGACATTTTCCCCTATATCAATCATGCACACAGTATCTATGACAAGGATGTTCTCCCCAAAGCTCTGCTCCTGAGCCATCATGTGCGTGCATGCATGCACATGTTCAAACTCTATACATTTTAAAATAAAGCAAGGGCTAATCAACTACTTAGTACATGGCTGGCATACCCTTGTCCTCAAATTTATGCATGTGAACTGTAAGACATATAAAGATGGCAGGGAAAAAAATGTAACATATTATATAGTGGTTATATTATATAGCCACTATTTCTATTAGAATGAAAAAAACATGTAGACAGGACCTTTTCCCTAACAGGTCACCAGCCCTAGCACAGGTCAGGAACAGTAATAATGAGCACAACAGAACTTTCACATATGGGAAATCGTCTCTCTGACGGCTTTTACACTTTAGGCTTACCCTAAAAATGCTGCAATTGTTAGCTTGTTGCTAGTCTCACAAAATTTCTCTGAATCTCTCCTTGTTACTAGAAGACATATGCAGTTATTTTCCAGCAAGTGTAGTTTGATGAGGAGAGATTCTGTCTCTAAGATTTGTAAAAGAAATCCCAGCCCAGACTAAAGCATTTCCTGACCTCGTAAGTTGCTAAGAAAAAATAAAAATTAAAAAGAATTCTCTCCTTCACTTTTCCCATTGCTCATCTTTATTATCCAGCTACTAAGTCCTCTGCCTTGCCGAATTAAGGTGCAGACAGGCTGAAGAGGGAGCTCTCAATCTCTGCTCAGTAAGAAAGAAAGAAAAAGGCACATCCAACACTTCCTGAGCTGTCTGCAAGCTACACTGGGCAAAGTATTAGCTTACCTCCCTTGAAAAATGATTATGTGAGCCTGGGAAAAAATAAGGACTATATGAACCCAAGTGAAACATTGTAGAAAAAGGCGAGACCTGATCACCACATTCAGAAGTATTTTTTTAAGGGTCAGTATTTCATAATTAGGGTCCCTGAATACACTTAGAAACTTTTAAGTACAACTTAAAGCAGAACTTGGTATCATCCCAGTGAGTAAGTTAAAGAAAGCACAGTGGCAGCATCTGGCCAAGTGAGAAGTAAACCTGACATGCAGTCAAATTCGGCCCTTTGAATTCACAAGTTTGAGCTGAGGTCTGCTGTGGTCTGTGGCAGGCAGGTTTGCTCTGCTCTCCTTAGACAAGGTGCCGCTGGGAACTCGGTAGCCAGTACTCAGCAGCGGTCAGCCGTGCCC
>JANZLQ010000061.1:9450779-9455779 GCA_026212715.1 Elanus axillaris
GGGACTCCTGAAAAGCTGGCTGTCGGGACTCCTGAAAAGCTGGCTGTCGGGACTCCTGAAAAGCTGGCTGTCGGGACTCCTGAAAAGCTGGCTGTCGGGACACCAGCCCGGGCGAGAGCTACACCTCCGCATCGGCTCTCCAGCCCCAAGGACAGGAGGAGCAGCCCTGCACCTGCCTGCAGCAGCAGAGTTTACATTTGCTTAAAAAAGCCCCTGCAGACACTTCTGTGCCATTCAAAAGTTATTAAAATTTCATTTGCTATAATGAAGCCACGGTTTTTAAAGTAGAATAAAGACAGAAAAATACTTTTATTACGCTCCCTTATTTTAGAAATTAAGTATCACTAGGAATACTACAGGTATCAATGTGCACAAAAGCAAAGACATGTATTAAAAGCTGGTTTAGGATTTTTGTAGTAAAAATACTCAACGTTTTCCTACTGAACACAAACTGTGGATCTTGCCTATAAAGAGCTTGGTAAACAGCATACTGAAACAATCAAAATGCAACATTTGACTAGAGGAATACACTTCCCATTACTCTCCCAAGAGAGCTGCATGCAAATTTCTGCTAAGCAAATTCTGAAGACACCAAGCAGCCAAACTTCAAGAAAGAACTTTAAGTCTAAACCAATTTATTTTATGTATATTTGCAATGCACTCACTCTTAACACCAGACATTGAAGCTTTTTTATACTTTGACCAGAAAGAAGACATACATGGTCCTAATTAAAAAAACCTGTTAAGCTCTTAATTTTTATGAATGTAATAGGTGTAGAAACTTCACTTGAAAATGAACATTACACTATAAGACTTAATATTTGAAGGATGACAAAATGAGCTCCCTATACATTTTCTTCTCTTCTAGGAAATTTATCTTTGTAACAGATACCCACAGACAGCTATACCATGATCAATATTAGTCATCAAATCCCAGTATGTTAGAAACTAGTTACTCTCAATCACAGTAACAGTTGCAGCTTTCTTGCATTTAACTGATTTATGTGGGTGCAGTGAAAGAAGGATATAAACATACTTTCATAACTTTTTTTAACATCAAAAAGGGTAATGCTCAAAAGCACTACATTTGCTACATAATCCCAAATTAAATATTTTGGAGTAAAATGTATCGAGATAGTAGAACTTCCAACAAGAATTCTGACACCAGAAAAACACAGATAACATTTCAACTAAAAGAACTGTAAACACTGTTCAGTATGGAAAATAGCAGTTAGAGTACAGACCAAAACAATCATTAACTGTGTGCTTATGATTAAAGGGACTTCTGTGAACTTTAAAGGCATCTCATGCAACTTTTTCACAAATGGCTACAACTACAAGACATGGATATAGAAATTACAGTGCTTTAAATGGTCATTTCAATTTCTCAGCATATTTGGATTTCAAATAAAATTCTTTTGAGAAAGAAGGCAAACCTCTCCAAAGACCACCCAGAAAATCTAGGGACTGAGATAGCCTGTACAGGGAAGGCTGTGAGCAGTAAGCACAAAGTGTGAATTTGCAAAGCTAACTAGTATCTGACAGGCTCCCTGCTAGCACATGTAAGCACGAGCTCAACCTACCTTTGAAGGATAATTAATTACTTTCGAAAAGCTTTGTCTAAACCATGTGTAGTGGAGTTTGCTCCACTTTCAATGGAATAAACTATCTTATGTTCAATGTATATTAAAACTGATAACAAGGTGCATTAATACTAGACAGTTACATACACATAGAGTTTACAATTAAGTAGCTTTCCCACGTAGATAGTTTCAGTGTATAACATAAAGCTGTCAACTTCTGAGCAGAGGTGACTGAATGTCTCAAACTTGTCCATATAACTAACATACTGTACTACTTCTGCCTGCCAGCACGTTCACGCTCCACAGACACTCCAAAGTACCTATATACCCCAAAGCTTCATAAAGGAACCTTTACCCTTCTAAGTAAAGACAAAATGGGAAGTATTGCCGCCAGCTTTAATGGAAAATTAAGCCAGCCAGTGAAATACTTTTCCGTTGTTCACATATATTTTAAGCGTCGGCACTTGTAACATCATCCATGAAAAACTCCTACAATATTTTAAGATGCCTAAGGATTTCACTATGATAATATTTGTTCAGTGATGACACAGCACAGTGCAGTAAGAACAACACTATATGCAGAGCTCTGCTATTGTGCCAGATGTCTAAATACAGGGCTTGTAAGTGGTGTGGGGGGAGTAAAGTCTCAAAGGTTGCAGAATAATCACTAAGTCTTAGAAAATAAATTTTAATACTACTGTGGCAAAATACATCTTTTCTTGATGCAGGGGACTCTGTGAAATTATCCTTTTTTATTGTCAGAGCCTGTATGTAATGAAAGAGTTCAATTTGAAGAGACTCTGAAAATGTGCTTGTGGATTTAACCATCAAATCCCAGCACTCTGACTTCTGCTGGATGTTTCTACCCTCTGACAACTACACCAGTGTCACACCAATAACCCAAATGCACAGGTGAATTTCCATTTCTTTTTCTTGGGAAAAAGCGGGGAGTTTACCTGCCATTTTTCATGATTTAACAACACTGAGGTAAGAAATGAATAGCTAAGAAGCATATAGAAATGTCAAGGCTTGGAGCTCCTTCTACTACACTGCTGTTTAGTAAGACAGATCTAGGAACCACCAGAAGTGTTAAGGGAATGCATTTAAGTGGACTACATGGATATGAAATGAGCTTAATTATTCCAGTGCCAACATGCCTGTTGAGAAGGTGGGACTTAAATGTCAGAGATGAACATCGGCAGATTTAGCTGCAGCAGTTTAAGATACTACTGCCCTCAGTCCACCATCCTCTTCCACCACAGGCCACTGCACAGGTGGCTAAATTTGCTGCATTTCTATACTACTGCATCAATACCACTGTAGCTTAGAGTATAACACCTTTGCCAGAAGTCACTGCTAAGAAGCATTATCTGAAACTTCCTACAACCTAGCCTTCCACAATCCATGCCATCCTGTATTACTAGCAATGAAGACATCAGGGAAAATGCTGTGCAATTTGCACAGTCACACTGCAATCATTGCCGGGTTTCCTAGTGACTGGCCTCACTTTTTACCTTAATCCATTATGCATCTGATCTAAAACGACTCAAGCTTACTGACTAAAGATGAAAAATGACAGTAACATACGTGCTAATTAACTGGAATATAAGATGGACCAAGGCTTATACCTCTGAGGAGTCAAAACTATCTACACTGTAACGCAACAGACTTAAAACTAGGTGAAAGACTGCATTTTTACAGCACAGTCCACTGCATGAACAGCTTCTATACTTGAGCTATAGGTACTGAAACCACCATTATCAAAAAAGCCATCTCTGGTACAGAACTGGAAGGACAAGCTGATACACCAGATGGCTGTGTGACCACTCAGAGGAACACCAACAGGCATGAGAAATGGGCCAACAGGAATCTCATGAATTTCAGCAAAGAAAAATGCCAAGTCCTGCACCAGGGGAAGAATAACTCCATGCACCAGTATGTAAGAAAACAAACGTTTTTACTTTAGGGGTGACCAAACACTGAACAGCTTGTCCAAGCACGTTGTGGAGACTCCATCTTTGCAAGTATTCAAAACCTGGCTGGATGTGGTCCTGAGCAACCTGCTCTAGGTGGCCCTGCTGTGAGCTGGGAGGCTGAATTAGACCATCTCCAGAGGTCCCTTCCTGGACCTCCCACCTCAACCATTCTGTGATTATTTATCAGTTTTGAATGTGAACACTGATTTGTAATGACAGACCAAATCTGCATGACATATTTGTATCAAGAAAAAAAAAAATTAAATGCTTAATACCAGCACTGAACATGATTGATTTTTTTAACATTCATGATTTCTTAACATTCATAATTTCCAATATCTACATTGCTGCTGTTGTTTCTTATCTAAGGAAAAATGCTTATATTGTACCTATAAGCTATGTCTATAAAAGACAACTGGTTAATGAGTAAAAGAAAAAAAAAAATCCAAACAATTGATTTTTCTTTTGTAGGAGCTGTATCAAAGCTCCTTACAGAAATTAAGCCTTAAACCCCATGAAAAGGATACGTGTTTTGAAGCAGAAAATTTATCTGTCATTTACTGGTATCAGGTCCCTAAGAAGTCTTTCTTCTATAAGAAAAAAAATCATATAAACGCTAGAAATAAAAACATATTATGTCACCATTGGATGCAGTGGTAAAAAAATTTTTTACAGTTTAAAATAGACTTTTCAACTGTATTCTTTATAGTAGCTAGAGTTTCATGAAACAAATCTAAAGGTTTTGAAAAGAAGGTGAGGAGTGTACAAACTGATGCTATAAAATATGTCAATATTCCAAGTATTTTAAACCTCTTATTCTACTGAAGCTTTTAAACATCTAAGTTGTTGTGCTTCTTTTAACTCAAACCCATTTTTATTTAATAAGAGAGACCCCTATTCTAGCCATCTGGTAATATGTATATTAGATGCAAATTATCTGGAACACCACATGATTCCACAACTTTTTCATTCCATTTTCCCTTCGCTGAAACATACCCACAGAAGTCTGGCTTGACAAGCATCTGAAATAGAAGTGGACCTTGAAAGAGTATGATGGGTAGGAGGAAGGAAACAAACATATGGAGAAGGAAGCACAAATAGCAAGACAACACAAGGCTTGAAATAGGATCCAGGGTCATCCAGAAAAGAAGACCGTGGATAACAGAGGAAGAAGGGACTGGGATTCTAGAATGGAGGAAAAGGAGTATTTGGACCAGCCTGGCAAGAGGATATGAAGACTGGCTGCAAGTGCATCACACTTTCCTGATACATCCACACCACTGTTCCCTTTGGTTATCCACGACCACACAGCAATCTCCATCATCCTCAACAGCAGACAACTTCACTTGAAAATGACCCTGTTTTATGTCGGGCAGCTACTGAACAAGTGGCTAGAGAAAAAGGCAGTCCCAGATCTATTTTTGGTGTATGAATTTTAGCA
>JANZLQ010000061.1:9458279-9516003 GCA_026212715.1 Elanus axillaris
GTAGAAAACCCAAGTCTTGACATTAATAGCATGAATCAATGTACTATGGAAAGAACTCAATTTCCAAATAAACAGTATATATCAATGACTGCAAAGCTGACACATACATAGCTGATTTCAAGGTAACACACTACTGTGTTAAATATGTCATTATGAATTCCCAAACCTACAATTGTTGGACATTCAAACGATCCCTTAGCTATGAGCCAATGTAAAAAATGGTGAAAGAATCCACGTTCATGTTTACTAGTAACTGAAGTTTTATTTTGGAAAGGGCAACATTCCCACTTTGGAGGCTCTCAACTGTGATGAAGTTTCCTCCTAGTCTGGTTTTCACTTGTCTTTTAAAAGTATTGCTACACCTATCATAGGCCAAAATTTTTTGTTAATTACAAACTGCATTATGCATGTCACACCTCTATACATTATTTCTTAATTCCTCTATGTAGCTTAATTACTGATAAATTGATGAATAGTTTTTTAAATCAAGAGTTCATCTGGTACCTGTGGAGAATGTTACAAACTCAGAAACATGCTGAGACCCTGTTCCCTGAATACACTTCACACAGAAAAAAGATGTAATGGATACAGGCAATGGCACCACAAGCTTTCCTTGGAACAGTCACCCAGCCTTTTAAAAAACACCATTTCTACAGAAAGCAGTCAACTCCTATTGCCATTTAATACTTGTCTACTTTATGGACACTATCACCACAGACATCTAATATGAAGCAGATACCTCTCTACCAAGTGCAGAACTTCTTTTATACAATACAGAAAAAATAGAAAAGTGAATTCTAATTCAAGCAAGAGGTAGTGAGGCTAACAGGCTCCATGTCTCCCTGCCATGCTTAGAAACCATGTAAACAGTACTACTGATATAGAAGAAACTTTTAAAAAATCATGTTACAACACTGTTTTAGTTTTGAATAACCATGTTTTATGTAAGATGTTCCAGCATTATCTTAGCCTTTGTTGCAGTGTATGTGCAGTTCAGCATGTATGTACGTCTGTACCACAACCCACTGTCAATTCTTCAGCATTAATGTGCAGTATTAACTAAACAAGACATTTATGGAGTTTTGAGGAAGAAAACAATACTGTATCAAGCTGTATAACCCATCTGGTAAAAGTGAATTAAAACCATTAGGGTATCTTCCTATAGAACACCTCGTTAACTCCACAAGGTATGTAGGCTGAAATTAAAAACAAAAATAAGCTCCACCTTCAAATTCTAACACACACATACACAAAATGCCCTTACTTACACACTTTAATCCCTACGGATTTTTACTGGCATTATAGTATGTGGGAGTGATTGCTAGATATTAGTATTTGGAAGATCATATGGGAACAAGACATAGGTAATAATTACATCATGACGACAATGCAATGTCAAAAATAACTAAGACATTCAGCTTCCCATGAAATATGCACATTCCTCCTACAAGAAAAACAAAGTCACAACGTTTCATATTAAAGAAATAATGAAAAGATGTACAAGTACTCCTTTTTAAAGAAACTATTCTGCCAAGGTAGGCAGCTGAGCAGTATATAACTGCCCTCTTTGATGTATGATCATTTCCTTTATCCTGAAAGTAATTAATTTGATACATAGATTTTTAACAATAAAAAGTAATAGGCAGGTTTACCTAGTGTATTTTTTATTTGCATCTAGGTCATCAACTTCAGGAAATAGAAAATGGGTGTTTACAAACGAGAGACTTCAAACAGTGACTTGCTTATCAAGCCTCCTTAGCGTACTCTAGGAATAAACTGAAATTGTATACCTGAGTGGAGTTAGATAGTTGGTTTTTCCACGGCTCCTCTGCGCTGCTGGTCAGGTTTGTGCGGTTATGAGGTAGAGAGAGTGCGTTTCGCTGCAGGTAAGGCACGTTTCCATTACTTCCACTTTCTGTTATGTGATTATTGCCTATCAAAATAGTGTCTGTACTACCCAGCGTTCTTGCTGTGCTGCAGGGAATGGGGCCTGCTGGAAAGGGTCCATTAGCCATAGGCTGCCCGGGGCAGGCGGGACGGATTCCACGCTGAGCGACATTAGGCACTCTGGTTAGAGCAACCTGCGGCTGCTGACCAGAGACAGAGTTTGTAGGCAGTGATGAATCAGCTGTTGGCCCATTAGGAATTCCAGTAGATCGTACCTGTGCAACTCCTGTTTGTCTCATCTAACGGAAGATGAACAAAGGACAAGAACATTAGCTGCTGAGTTTACAAAGTAAAGATTGTACAAGGTTTGTGTACTTTATTGTTCTGGTCAATTCCAATTCCATAGTGATTTTTAGATCTTCACAATTGCTTTTGAGAAATAAAATGTCTGTAACGCTCACAAATGAGCTCAGTGACTTTTAAGGTAAAGCTATCAGCACACTTTTCTTCTAGGCCCTTCAGTTTGAGTGTCAGCATTTTACTGCTAAAGTTGGACACAGAGAGAGAAGTGAACGAGAGGAGAAATATGCTGTAATATGGCTTACTACAACTAAGTATTTTTCAGGTAAGACTGCTTTTAGATGTGTCCACTTACTTTCATTTGAAAGTGTGGCTTGAAAACTTTTACAGTATTTGGTAGCCCTATAATAAAACACAGCTAAACACATTATGTTTCAGTCAAACCACAATTACACTTTATACAAAAAAAGATGACTTAATGTAACATAGTAAAGGGCATGAGGAATCTGTCTAATAAAAATTCTTCAGAATTCAAGAAACACAACAGACACCATTAATGACAAAAGTTTTGTAGAAGAGAAAAGTATTTTTGTTCTCACCTGCTGGTGTTGCTGCATCAAGACAAACTGACTCTCCAGCTGTTCCAGCATAAGTTTCTGTGCTGGATTTAGATTATTTCGGTTTGCACGCAGCTGTTCCAAGTGCTGAAAAACAGCAGTACAGTTCAGAATCATGAAAACTGCATATGCTTTTTTAATAACTTTCTTGCATACAATAGCAAAAATTATCCATGAAGACTTGTAAAGCTGAGAACGTGATTGAAATTTCTGTTGCAGACTCAAACATCTCTCTACACACTATTGTACAGCCAAACCTTTTTACTAATTACTAAAGTGACTTCCTAAATTACTTGAGTGTATAATTGTAGTGTGGTGATAATATTAAAGTGTACTGGTACCATAAAAGAAAACTACAATCAAGTATAATTATATAGAATTCTTATTATCATGTGTTTTTTAACATTTTTTTGTGCTGTGCTATTCTTTTAATACTGTTCAGCACAAAGTAAACTCAAACTATTGTCAGACACGAAAACTTCTCCAGAAAACACAAAAAACCAAACCCAGAAAACTATACAACTTAATTACAGAGAGAAATATCTTATGTTACAATACTGAACTTATTTGCAACTGATAAATTTAAGTACCTTTTACCAAAAATCTGATCTTTGTGTTCATTTTAAACTACTTGGCACACACTATCATTCTACCAGTAAGTCTGCTGCTGTTAAGTGGTATGACATAAATGCTGCAATTGTGGAACACAATAGCACTATCAGAGAAGGAAGCAGGGGGGCATGGAGAGGAGAGAGAGCAAAAGTTGTGCTACACAAAAAGTGACATACAGACAATTTTCTTGATTGTTCTTTAATACTAAGCTACTTCACATCATTGTAAATCCTTTCAAAAAACAAAAAAAGGAACAAAAAAACCATCCCGAAAACCAAGCCCCAAACAAAAAACAAACCAACCAAACCAAGCCAAAACAAAACATGTATCAGGTTTCCTTTAGTTCCTTTCAGGGTCTACATGTTTCTACATCCTTCTTGTCTCCTTTGCTTTGATTATGCTGCAATTAGTAATACATAAAGGGAACTGAAGTATCAGTATTAAATAAACTGCAGAACATTCTGCTTTGAACAACTGTATTTGCAAACTATCAACTAAAAAAAACACCCCACATTGTCTGAAAAAGTGGTTAAAGATGGTTCATGCCAAACTCCCTGGATTACCAGTAGCTTCCACTCTGAAGTCCCTCTGGAGGGGACTGCAATGAATAAGACTAATCTACATACATGATTGTGAGATGAAAACAGGATCTCCATGGGAGTGCACGCACCAGGTACACAGAAGCCAAAACCAGTGCTCATCAGTTGTTAATTTGCTTTTTTAGAAAACGTCTAAATAGGGTAACAAGAATCAGGAAGACTGATCCAGCACATGTGTCAGCAGATGCAAGTCTGCACTCCTCTCCAGTGCTATGGGTGCAGAGGCTTTGCAGGCACCACTGTTCTTGCTGCCCATCCATTCTGTGAAACCAACACCTATCCCTCCTCCACTGGCATGCTGCAGTCGCGGCAGCTACTGTGTGGCTTTCCCCTTCTGCTTTTGTTAGCTGAACCATTTGGTGTGTGTTCTGTACCATATGCATCCAGCCTCCAAGCTGCCACTTTTAAAAGACTGACTTAGAAGACACAATAAAGGTTTTATTCACTCCCCTCTTCCATCATATCTTCTTGGCTTTCCTATTCATATATGCTGGAACCTTGTCAAGGTATCACCAGCAAATCCAGTATACTGTACTTTGACAGAGAAGCCTATTTAGATACTGCTTAGAGGAGGAGGTTGGATCCGGGAAAAGGTGAAACTTAAAAAAGGGAAAAAAGTAGCAGGATACAAAATAAGCAGAGAGAAATAATGAGAACACATGAAGAGAGATACAGAAGAACGATTAGGGAGGACCAAAAGTGTAGGGAGGTGGGGGGAGAGGGAGGAGAGGGAAAAATTATGCAGCATAATAAAGCCAGTATTGTTCAGATGGAGGAACAGCTGAAGAACTATACTGGACTTGAGGGGAACACTGCTCAGTCAATCAGAATGCCTTCCATCTCTGCACTGTGTTCCCTTTATTTTTCCTTGCATCCAGAGCAGTATCTGTGATACATAGGTAAAGAGTTTCCAGCTAGGCCTGATTTTCAAAATACGGAATTCCTGCTGAAGCTCACTGCAAGCCCTAATGAACTGAAGAGACAACATAACATCATAACAAAACATCATAACAAAAAAGACCTGAAACATGATTTTAAAAATAAAATCTAGAATTTCATGTAAATATATTAGATGACGTAAAATACAGAGAAGCAGTACCAGATTTCATTTGAGTAATTCTATTTTGTAGAATGTGCATCTTTGTTGATGCAATTTGGTATAAGAAGCTACCTCAGAGAAAGAGGATGTTACAATACTTCCACACCTCCTTCAGTATCTCCCACATTACAGCAAGCAGCAAAACTCACTTGGCACATTAAGTGTAGCAGCTTGCATATCTATCTTTAAAACATTGTTAAGAAAAAAGAATTACTGTATGTTCTTACATTATAAATTACGGAATTCATACAATTTAAGTCTTCGGTTTCTGCTAGAGATCATTTATTTTACTACAGAACTAATCTCACATATAGAAGCCATAAATATCAGCAAAACTTGAATTACACTGTGGGAATTATTTGGCAAGTATTTCACAGTGAATTTCAGAAATGTGAAACTGAAAAATGTTCCAAATTTATTTTCTTACAAGGATGAAAAAAACAAACAAAAAATACATCAAAGCTTCTGAAGATCTCCAACAGACCTACCTGTAATTTCTGTGGTGTCAAGCACCAAGAATGAATTTGTTGCTGTACAGGAGGATGTGACACTGTATGGCCACTGCTCCAAACATCTGAAGTATTCTGAGAGAAAACATTACATTAAAATGTGTGACACTATCAAAAAGGTCAACATAATTTCTTTTACTATCTAGATTTTATCTTACTTATGAAAGCAGTAGTCATTGTCTCAAGAATAACAATATAAACAAAGAACATACTAAATAAAACATGCCAAGTCTCATTCTACCATTCCCATACAGTATCAGAGTAGTCAGAGGAGAAAGTTAAATGCTACCTAACATCGTAACAAGAAACAAATCAAATTATGCAATTAGCTTAAATGTACACTACTTTTAAAACTGAATACTATATCTACTGTAACACTATTACATGATGATGAAACACTTGAATTCTAAATATAAGCAAAGGCAATAGACAGGATGACATGATCGTCTCCCTCTCTATCATCAGACTACGATTGTACTTTTTCACTTATATAACTATGATTGTAGTATAGTGCCACCAATCTGCATTGCCCTTATGCACTTCCTGTCTGAACTATAACCTGATTAAACATATCACTGAAAAATGTTTTTTAAAATCCCTAAAAACATTCCCCACCTTGATGCCAAAGGATTAAAATTTACAGCACAAATTCTGTGCATGATGCATAATTTCAATGCATATTTCCATATAATTTTGGTAGGGGGCTCTTTAGTTCATCAGAATATATACCTTTGTTGGACTAGATGTTCTTTTCCTCTTGGCAGGACTGGTCAGGTCATCTACTTGGCTAGAAGGAATCATGTGTAGTGGCAAGGATTGCTGTGAAATTGGTGTTTGAGTGAGGCCTAGTACAGGTTCAGTATTTGGATGATGAGGTTTACAAGCCTATGAATCACAGAAGGAAGACAAAAATATGGTTCTACATATTCTTAATTCTTTCCTTTAAATTATATATTTTAACAGCCCACATATATTAAAAGGGCTGAGTAGCTATTCTGAAGCTGATCTCAATAACTGAAAAATCAGTTTCCATATGGTCATCAATGGAGGAATGTGTACCTTTCATGGGATTATTAAACCACTGCAGCATTTCTATTTAAGATGAAATCTTTTAAAATCATGAAAATCCACAAAGGTTCTAAATTGGTACCCCCATATTTCTCCCATATTATAGGGAGCTTCTTGATCTAATATCCCTTTGCAAATAAATCAAAGGCTTTTTATTACTAAAAGCCAGTCCTGTGCTCAATAAAATAAGCTTGACCACTACCGATTGTAAAGAACCCTTAAAGCTGGGCACCTGCAGAACATAACCCAACTTCTCACCTGCTGTGCTGTGTTCATGGCACCCTGCCTGGAGGTAAGCTCTGCGGGGATTGGTAGGCTCCATGCCTCCTCAATACTAGGAAGTAATTTAGTTTTATTCTGTAGACTACCTTGTGGAAGGTTACACAACTGAGCCTAGGAAAAATTATGTAAAAAGCAAATTTAACACAAGCCTACTTTAGTAAGAGCAAGTCCATGAAATCTTCCTAAATGCTGTAGCTAATTATGTCTTAAAGAGAGGATAGATTTAAAATTTGGGGTTTTAGAAAGGTGCTAAGTATAAAGAGGGTAACCAGAATATAAACCTTTGTGAGAATCAGTACAAAGATGAGCTCTGGATTCAGAGGTCTCATAATTCCTTTTTTCTGAAATTGCAAACAAGAGTGAAAGATAGTGTGTGCATATTCTCTCTATATGTTATGAGAACTTAAAAATGTAGACAATACAAAGAAAAAAGCGAAGTGATGTAAAACAGTATGCTTTGATTAAATGTGCAAAATAGGGTTTATAAGGAATTAAGTTCCACTTAAAAATGAAGAAATAAAATATTACAGGCTATGATATGCTTACAATACACATGAAAACAGGTTATACACACCACAAACAATTGCAAGTTAAACTTGTGTGTTACTTCTCCCCTCCCCTCTGCTGTGTATTTGGAAGACTATTTCCCGCTTCTTAAAACATTAGTTTTACCTGTAAATACTTTATCCGTGCTGCAAGTGCAGAGGTATTACTACAATTTTTGCTCCTAGTTGCATTTAAGTAGCATTTAATGGCATCCTGAGGCTGGTTGCAGGACTCATAGAGTGTGCCTAGGTCCATCCAGGCTGCAGCATGGCCATGGTCCAATTGTACAGCACAGATATAGGCCTGTAAAGCATCCATAGGCTGATTTTGCTGTTGATACAGCACACTGAATAGAAAGATTAGTGAAGTTGAGAATTAATAACAAAGTCAAAACACAAACAAGTCAAATATACCCCCCAAACCCTTAATAAACTTTGCCATTATATAAACCACAGTAATAATCATAAACAACATATAAAATTTTAACATGCAAAGCTCATATATATAGCATATTCAGTACTTTAAAAAACTGAGAAAGCAAATATAAATTTATTATTTAAACTTCAAATCAGGCAAGTCTGACAACATAAAGGTATAAATAAAAAAGCTTTACAGTTCTCTTGAGAACACAAAAGAGTTAAAAAGCTGATATTCTTTATTTATATATATTAGCATTGAATTATATCACTGTATTACCCTGTATCATTCTTACCCTATAGAACACCATGTATCTGCACTTGCTTCTGATTTATCAATAGATTGCCTATAAGATATAAAGGCATCCTGAACTTTCCCAATACTTGAGTAGCACCTGGGAGAAGAAAAAAAGAACTTTGGTAATATTTATAGAAGGTAATCATTTAGGATGGCTTACCAAGACTGATCTGATAAATGTTAAGTCTTTCAAATAGATACTCATCTAGACGAATCCAAAACATTTGCTGTTTTTGACTGCCAGGCATAAGTGGACTCAAGCATCTTAATCAATATATATTACTAATTATTTACTTGAAAAGTACATCAAAACTGCTTACGCCCTAGCTTACTGCATTTGTAAGGAAAAGAGCCATACCATATTTTAATGACTTATAGGTGTTTCATTTGTGATAACGTATCAGT
Source organism: Elanus axillaris (assembly GCA_026212715.1). Lineage (NCBI taxonomy): Eukaryota > Metazoa > Chordata > Aves > Accipitriformes > Accipitridae > Elanus > Elanus axillaris. Next base: position 9,466,918 of record JANZLQ010000061.1, read on the forward strand.
CAATAAGAACAATATCTGCAGATAGCATTATAAAGAAACAATTAAGTTACCTAGTTCATCAAACAAATGGTTGGGAAACTTCATGCTCTACAAGTAGTGTTTCAGAATTATGGACCAACTCAATTAGGATTGTTCGTGATTGCCTGGGAAACTTTTAATGTGCAGTTCTCACATCTCAGTAAGGTTTCAAGTAATGAACAAGAAACCAGTTAGTTTTGCTGCATATATAGAGCATGAAATTCTTTAAAGAAAATCTTGCTGTTCTGGAATTTTTCATAATTTCTTACTTGAATATTTTTCACATACAAATTCAAAGGTATTCTGGCATTATAAGCAGAAATATCAGAACCCTAAAGAGAACTACAATTATACCACAGGGAATAATACCTACTTTTTTAAAATTAAAAGCTTCAAATAAATACAAAATTAAAAATATATATAGATTTACTAAATCTACAATAGATCTGCTTCTTATATTGGTTGTAGTAATTTTCACTGTTGGAAAAAGAACTGACAGCTTTCAAAACACATAAATAACAACAGAAAATTTATTCTAGTGAAAAATAAAACCCAAGCAGAACAGTACAGGTAAATGTTTCTCAAACATGCTACGCTCTTTCCTGTATTCTTGAGGCACACTAGGAAAGGAATATAATAAAATGTAGCAGTACTTCCCCTAAAAATATCCATTAAGTCTGAATACAATGTTTCAGAAGATCCTTTTAATCACTATCTAACTCAAGTTCCAGCAGACATGTTTCAATCTGCCTGCTTATCAGATACATGAAGACTCTCATTAGGACAGCACTAACATTAAGCACCCAGGAAAACTTAGAACAGGGTGATGGATTTTTTTCAGCAGAGGAGAAGGGTGATGGTGGTGTATTTTTGAAAGATAGCTTTAAACCAACTTGCTATCCAGTTTGGACAACCAGCAGAAGGAATAACACAAATATGCGAGGAGGTTAGAAGAGGAAGAGCAAATGCGCAATCCTGTAATCCTGTTCCTTTCCTCCTCTCCTGGCAGTGTATGGACTGGAGGAATGGGGCACAGAAACATTTTTGCTCTAGTCCTCCCTGTATAGAGGGAGTATAAGAGATGCTTCCACTAGATTTCCACCCCCCTATTTCCTGCATTTCCCCCCCTTGTTTGTATGGTCCACAGTTTCACTCTAACCACGTGAAAGCCATGGCACAGTAGGAGCAGAAGCACGGCAGCTGCGCACACATACTGTATACATCCTGCTGCTGCATAAGAACTCAACTACCTCAAGGCACGTGGAGCGGGACTAGTAACAAGAAAACAGGATCTCAGCCCAGTGGATCATAAGATGAGCCAGATCGTCCCTGTTTCATCTTCCCTTTTCCCTGCACACCTGCTGTAGCCCTCTGCCCTTCACACTCAGTGCCAGTGTTCCTCCCTTAGCCTGCAGACAGCTGGTCAAAGAGCCCTCTCTTACAGGAACAGCTGGAGGCATGTAATTAGGATGACAGTAGGTTCCAGTTGTATGTGACCAGAACCTCCAAAAGAGTCAGCTGGAAGATACTGAGGTCAGGAGATTAGTTTTCTTTTTGCGTAATTCCTTTCTCACGTATTTCTCAACTGAACTGCCCTGTTCACATATGGACTTGAATGGCCCTCAAAGCTTTCTCCAAAACCCGATTATTTCAAGAGTTGATGCTGGCTTGTGTAAAGTACTCAATTTTCTTAAAAAGGGAGACCAAGAAAAGTCATCAAATTTGTATGATTTACATCTTGGAACAAGTTAATTTTTGAGTAAAAAATACTGTCTGATATTACAGAATACAACACTTAAATAGATACTAAAATGGATCAGTCTGAGCTATCTTGCCCTAATATTTAGCTGCAATATATACTGTTGATAAATGGATGTGTATATTTGTATTCTAGTGTAAAAATTGATCTGAGATTAGACAGGAGACTCCGAGAAAATAAAGAGATAAAGAATTGTAAAAAGGTAGGAAGAAAAGTAACAACATTTACAGAGCATTTGCAAAAAAAAAAAAAGAGAGAATGTAAGATGTAGTAGGAGGAACAGATAAAACCAGGCAGGGAAGACTCATTACTTTAAGTGTGTAGACTGAATAATAACTACCAAAAAAAGCAGGACCATTTGGGTAACATAATTCATTTCAACTTCTAACCTATATTCATCCCAAATATGTTAGCACCTTGTCTTTTTACACACTTTCCAGAAAACAAGACTTGAGTAGATACATATATCCCTTCCCTTCATTTTTCCTCTGAAAGTATTAAGAAAAACAAAATAAGATACTCACAGTAATGAGTATCAACAAAAGATTTACAAATACAGTCACAGTGACTATAAAATAATTTCTCACCTTCCAAGGAAATACCAGGATTGACCAGAATTTGGATCTGCTTCTAGAGATTTCTGGAGATACTGTATAGCATAGCTTTCCTTGGTTGCCTTGTCTCCAAGCTGATCCACGGTGTGATGCATCCAGCCTACAGAAAAATCCAGAAATGACAGAAGTGAAATTCCCCAAGACCATTTAACACTTTGGCTCAGCAGGATATTCACAGCATTAGTTCCTCTTAAAAAAAAGGTATATCAAACAATCATATCACTTACATACAATATTATGAATGAAACTTTAAAAACTTTTAAGGTTCTATACTAAAATTACAGTACAAAAGGACCCTAAGTCAAAATTACTTTCAGGTACTTTTAAAGCATTTTTTTTGTTTAAGTAATTTTCTATGAGATTAGTAGCACAATCATGAACTGCTCAGTCTTCTACTAGAAAAAGTTAATCTGGAAATGTTAACTCTTTCCTCCTCTGAACACAGATACCTTCCCCGTCATTGTGAAAAATGCCACCATTCTCCCTGTCACACATATCAATTATCTGTATATTATGTTCAGTTTACTCTCTTTCTTCTAAATCATTGTATTTATCCCATATATATATTTGGAAAACACCCCAACAGAATACTGCTAAGAATTTTTGTATCTCCACTTAGGTCTTTCTTACATTATCATTTCATCTTCATTGCTAAAACATCCTTTCCATTCGCCTTGACAAATGCAATCACCTCTCATCTACATAACAAATTCTGCTGAAAAGATCATTTTATTTCCTCATCTAACCACACATCAAGTTCTTTCAAATGCCTTTTTTTCTTTCATTAGAGAAATTATTCATCTGCACTTTAAAGGCCTCCCACAATTCATGCTCCCATATAATCTTTTACATGCTATTAAAATGTATCTCTGCTCTAACACTGATGCAAGGCTTGGTTACCATTTCAAATAAAGCACCTTCATCATCTTCTCAAGCTGCTCCTCATCTGCCTCTATGCTTCGATGGAATTCCTTTAAGCAGCCACAAAATCATCTCTCTGCCATTCATATCATGAGTAGCAAGCAGGCATCCGACTTGCTGAAATCTCTACATACCACACTGGTCAGCAATGCCTTGCCGTTTGCTTTATCTTCATGTATTTGTCTTAACAATCCACTGCTTTTCAGCCAACGTTTGTAAAACGTAAGGTGTGGCAATGGATTGTCCCTATGTTTTTATAGCATCCTGCCCACAGACAGTCCCTTGTGGAACACTATGATACCAATTTCATAAAATACCCAGGTTGTGTATATAGTTTTAATTACCTGCAGAGTTGTACACACAGCTGCACTATATGTCTATTTAAACCTCTGCCAGCTAAACTTCAGCACCCTAAGCTTATCCTTTTTGATACAGTCTAACTACATGAACTGGTAATACCACGCAAAAGATCCAGATCAGATTCAGATCTCACCTGAAATGCTAGACGAAGTAGGCAAGGCTAACTGAACTGATGAGATTTGCGGCCTTACTTCCCTCTCTGTAATTAGACTATACCTTAAATATTTTATTCTACCTGTTCTATACAGCTTATTTTTTATTCCATGGGCATGTTGTTTGTTAACAATCACAGCAACACTTTTGCAAATGGAAGGCAAACTTCCAAGCTTTAAAAAAGGCAATCTAAAAGAAAAGCTCATCTATTGGACAACATTTGCCTGAAGTGTTTTAAGAAGTATCACTTGGAAACTGTGGTCAGAGGAAGAAGTTTGAATATTTCATGGACTGATAGAAACACCAGGTTAGGAACCAAGTGGTTACAGTGCTGACGAAAGAGGAATGTATCTTGTCTGAAGAAGGATCAAGTCAAAACCTTATCCATCAGGAAAAAAAAATAAAAACAACCCAGGAAAAAAACAATCCCAGTAATTTTTGCAGAGACATATACACAACTTTCTCTCATGGACTTCATAAACAAGCTATGATTTTGATTAAAATCCCAAGTCACTGAAGCTCTTAAACACACAGAAAAGACTCATGCTTTAAGAAAAAAAGGCTTATGTGTGGGTGGTTATCAGAATGCACCTGCCTAACTGTACATTAAGGATATATGTATCAGGTGCCAGGCAAAGCCTGAGATAAAGGTAATAGTTCAGGGATTATAAACAAGGGTAAAAAAAATACATTAAACAATTTCCTGTGTCTTTGGAAATGTTGTGTGGTGATGTCTATCTTCTATTTCATCAGAACCTTGCCAGACTGAAAGATAACATGGTGTGTCTTCAGTAGATCTTTACTAAGCTTCACTGATAAAAAGAAAGAATCTATTTCTAGGAGACAGAAATGAGAACTAGCAATCGCCATCTAGTTTCACTGCTGAAACAAGGGTTGCTTCCTGATTCCATGCTCCTGCACCGGGAGGTAGAAAAGGCAGACAGCAAGAAAGGGTGAGGGAGAACAAACAGAAGTTTTCTACTAGAATAGCACAGGGAAAGGAAACTGGATCTCTCTTCTCCTCATGCATAAAATGAAGAACTTACAGAAAGGTGGTAACAGAAAAACCCTTGTAAGCTGTGCAGTTTCCCATTTGCAAGACCTAACTCAAATTCTCAACTAGCATATTGACTACTCCTCCACTCTTGTGACATTTTTAACATAATGAACAAAAATGCAGATTTTGTCCATACTTCAAGAATGTTCCACGCGCATTTCCAGGTCTTTACAATTTAATTTGTAACAAATAATGTGTTGTCTCAGCAAGAGGATTTGCTAGCCTAGCTCATGCTGCAATCATGCTTATCAATCACTCTCATGCTGAACTTGTGGCAACTGCTTTTCCCCCAATAAACATCATCATCTCAGTCTCTGAAGAGATGAGCCTCTTCCCTATTTTAGCATCTCATGATGCCTCATCCAATTACGTGGACATCACCTAGGAACACCCCTAGACAAAAAACCACTGAGAGTGTGCTTTGGGAACCTCGAAGCTTACGTTGTTCTTATACTCTTCCTTATGTAACTGCTCAATACAACTGGAGAAAGAATACTAGCACAGATTTGATCTTCAGTCTCACTGATTTAATGTAATTTTAGGCAAAGCTGTGAAAAGAATTGTTGTCTGGACAGCAAATGAAATGGCACAAAAGAAGAAACAAACTGCTCTTATCCAACTGTACAGATCTTACTGTTATGTCTACCTGAACTAGCCAGCGTGCACCAGCTCAAATGGATATGTGTTTATCTGAGAATCACAGAGTTTTCCTCCACAGTGATCTGCTTTGGAAACCAGCAACAAGAGCAAAGAAATTAATAATTCTCTCACAAGACCTCTGAACTTGCCTAAATTTCAACTCTGGCTCAATAAACATTAACTAGCTAAGGAAAATAAACAAAGGGTATTTTCATGCCAAAACAATTTTTCTGTTGGAGTTAAAAAAAAAAAGAAAAAAGAAAAAAAAAAAAAAAGGGTTCAAGATAGAAATACAAATATATTTTGATTGGGTTTTGCCAGTAGCATTCTGGCAGATAGCAGGTATTTTCTATTATTTTTTCTAAGCAACAGTGGACTGTCCACCTGGACTATGCTTCCTGAGGAAGTATTTTTATTACCAGCTGCTAGAGACTAAATCTGCGATATAACACCATACTCTGATAAGTTCCACTCTTAACAGCGACGAGCAAAAGAAATGGTATTATTCCTTGAATGTTGTGGTTAAGACCACTCTGTACCACTCTATCCCTTTTTCCACATAGAAGCTATGAACACTACAAAACTAGGTGACCTATGCTCATTGAATAAAGGGAGTTAATCCAGTTTTTAGACAGCAGACAGTTCTCAAAGTCATTACTCTTATTGCTAGCACAGAGACTTGTGGTAGGAATTTAGGAATACAAACATGTGCCTTTGCTTCTATTGTGGCAACATACATCAAACGGAGTAGAAAAAGTGTTGGTCAGCTATTTTGGGAAGCCCGTCTTCCATGGATTATATGTACAGCCTTTCTGGATGAAATTGCTGACAATGTATACTAGGTGGAATAATACCAAGTTAAAAATAATTCAGAGGGGATACTGAAATATAAGCAACACTGTCATGTGACAGCAGAGATCAGCACCTAGAGGCCTGCAGTGAACTCCTCCAGCAGTTTCATTTGTGATTTCACACAAAAGGCTCAAAAGCTAAACAAATTAGACCATACACAACCTGCATTACAGAAAAAATAAAGCATTGTGGCCGTAACTGAGTGCCGGTTACAAATTTGAATTAAATGACCACTATGTGAAAGGGGAAAAAAAAATATGGGCATAAGCAGGCTAAATTAATATTTAGAATAATAAATTAGATGAAGAACATGGAGGAAGTGAATGAATAAGTTTTGCACTGGGTTGAACAATTTTAACAAAATATTCTGGAAATACTTTTATAAGGCATGTAGGACAAAAGTAATTATTCTACCCACCCATTAAGGATTTTGGTCTAAAAATGATTTATCAGCTTTCTATAAATATGGAAGATAGTAATTTCTAAAAAATAATACTTTTTCTCTTTTTATGTGGTTTCTTTTATGGATTCTGATGATAAACTTATTAGTTACAGAACTAGGTTTTCATTATGTACTATCATTAAAGAGAAAGAAAAGGTTAAGTTTTCATTTGCCATGTTCTTCTATTCTGCAACAGAGATGGATATTTTGGTTTACTGCATTTAGCCTGGTTATTCAAGGGATGTTCTCAGAGGCAGAACAGAGAATACAGAATTCTAACTGCTCCCCTCCTTCTCTGTATGACCACCCCCTCACTGCCCAAAACCTGTAATGCACATACTGCAGAAGGTCTAAGAGCTCTTTAATTTTCTAAGTTTAATTAAATTCTTTTCCTCTTCTCTTATTTTCTTAATTATCTACTATTATGCATTCTATTTTGGGTGAAAATCTTACATATCATACTCAGTGTCTAAGACTCACTTTGGAAATGGAGCCTTAAAAACCACTGCTGAAGGCAAAGATGGAAAAAAGAAACACACAGGAAAATAAAAGTTAATTTTACATACCTAACTGCTGTAAGACAGTTGCTTTTACTTGTGCAGGAAGGTTTTCGATCTGCAAAAGCTGTTCATAAGCTTCCTTTGCAGAGTGATACTTTCTCTGCAAAAGGAAAAAAGTAAATGGATTAATCATAAAGCTTACAACAGATCACCAATAGCAACGATTTCACAGCACTGACAGCACACAAACACATTGACAAAAAGTTCTAGAGTTTTGGCGTTTTTTTTGCATACAGTGCATATGAAAGCTTTAATGAGTGATGTATATATATGGTAAGAGAGTAACTTTATAAATATAGTATTGAATATAAATTCACTACTTAAAATAATTGAGGGAAATTTGCAAATTATTAAATTTAGTCAACTTCTCATACATGCATTACACTAAAATGAATATACTAGTTTATAAGGAGAATGCTTCAATCTGAAAAAACCCTACATAAATTCATCCCAGGAAATTCATAACAGAAATGAAGATCGTTAGTAATCGGTGGTTGGTATAACTTTGCCTCTCCTTCCTTTGGTATATTTTAACTGCCTTTTCAACATACTTGTTGTCCTGGTAAGAGTCCCACCATATGTAGAATGATAACATATCCATTGATTATGCCTAGAGAATGAAGGTATGCCATCTTGTTATTTGTTATGTAGTTTAACTGTGCTTAAAGCATGGAAACATTCAATTCTTAACTCCCTATATGAACAGGGCTTGATAGAAAACACATTTCCGGGTTAGGATTATGGTCTTTACTGACTTCTGGAACAGTATGAGCTGTTTAGTATGTATTAAAGGTTAAGACTTCTCCATAGATGAATTTTTTTTGTAATAGTGTCAGCATTTACCTTCGCGTTACCCTAACAATAATTGTTTAACAGTGAATGGATTTTAAATGCTTTATTCTTCTGTTCTCCTCTCCCACAAAAGTCTAGAAGACATAAATGCTGAGGTCTGTTAGTAAGAGTATTTTTTTTAACTTTCTAAAAATTCTATACCATTTTTTAAGAAAAATGTGCTTTCAGATTAATTCAACATTAGACTTCATTCTGGCAAACAGATGAAGAGCATACTAAAATAAAAGGGGCCACCTAAATGCAAATAATCATGATTTAGTTACATTTGTTTTATGCATAGAGTACACAGTACTGACTACTGATGTTTTAAAAGGGACAACTGGGAAGAAGACTCTAAACAATATAAATGCCTATTAGAAGTTTAAAATGTTATTAGGTTCTTGAGAACTCACAATCACAAAAGACAACTCTGTTGATTTTAAAACCTTATTCTAGTCAGGAAGAAAAATTAAAGCAGCAATTACATACTTTCAAATGGAACAAGGGGAAGTTGGTAGAAAAGATTTTTAATTGGTGTTCATGAAATGCAGACAACTGGTAAGAAAACAAATAATATAAATAAATAAAATATCCATGTCCAGCAAAATAAAAACAATCAGGAAAAAATTTTAAATTTAGCATTGGGAACAAAATTCGTAGTTCATGACTATGAAGGATAAGCAAATCAACAGAAGTTCACTGTATACAGCATGACAGCAGAGGCAGCAATCCAGATGTCAAATAGGTAAATATTAGTGCCTAATATTCACACTTTGAAAAAGATGTTTACATGCTTGGGAGGATTCAGAAAGACCTATTAAAATAGTGCATGTTCTCCAGATATAGAATATTTTTCACTTTGTTATTTGTTGTATTATTTACCCTCTAGAAATCTGTCTACATATATACCTTAAAATATTACAGAAAACTGTCATAATGTTTACATTTGGTTTATTTAGTTATGTTAATTCTAAAGATCCAAAGTCCTTGACATTTGGCTGCATCATGAATGTTCTTAGAAATGGGAAGGGGAACCCAAGCCAGCATCTTTCTTCAGACATTGTATAAGCTATCACCCTAAATAGCTAGAGGGACTCACACTGCCACAGATGAAATAATAGAAACTAGCATTAAACACCATGAAAAACCACTGCTAACTCTTATCAGCACCAGGGTATTCTCTTGTTCAGAGGCTGGCAACCCATCATTTAAACTCTAGTACTGTGAAGGTACATAATTAAGGAGTGAATTAACTTTTTCATTAAATATTAGAGAGTAGATAATTTTCAAATATATGGAGGGGTTCAGCAATCTGTAGTACTGTGTCCTTTAAAGGAAACCAAGCAACCAGCCTGCCTCCAAAACCGTCTTTTCATTGTGCCAGAGGTAATATCCAGAATGAAATTAAGGCCCTTTGTGGTTCTAGGTTTCTCAAATTCCAGAAAATAAGATATCCCTCCCAACCAGAACTGTAAGACAAACCAAGTCTAATAGCAGAACGCACTGAAACTTTTTTGCTATTACTTGTGTTAAAATAAAGCTCCTGCTGCCTGTAATTGTCAGTTAGAAAACATAGCTTAAGCACTTGTAACATTGGTCACACAATTACATAAGGCACCTGGCATGGTGACCTGAGGTGTTCAACTTCCTGTTTTTCTCCAGCAGATCAAATCAACTAATGTGTTGAGGATGTTTTGTCATAGAAATGTGTCAGATGTACTCCAGTGCTCAGAATGAAATCTGGGCAGTGGCCAGGTAAGAACCGTAACAGCCCATGAAGTTTCTTAACAGTATTTTGGGATGGGGGATTTCTGTCTTGTCATATAGCTTTGCACCAGAAGTATTCAAAAGAAAAGTATCTTGATTATGAAATTTGGATCTTTTATTTAAATATAAATACGTAAAGTCATTTTTCACTGTGCCTTCAAAAGGGCATACAACGTACATTATATGACGAGTCAGTCAAATTACAAATATATAATAGCTATTTCAGTAGCTACTTCGTTTTAATTTACTTATATACTGGAAGCTCAGTAAGTGTTCTGTAATTTCCCAAAAGATTCAGCTAAAAATCTCTGTAGTACGATTTGATACAGAATTAATAACATAGCTTTATGTGTTGTTGACTTCAGATGTTAAATATTTCTGTCACACACGTTCTGTTAAATTTGAAAATTTCATGTCAAATATACTTAAAAGGCACCTGGGCAACTGGCTAGACTTGACTCTGTGTATCTATGTGTGTACGTACAAGAAAGAGTATGTATATATATGAATTGAGAAACAACATATTTTTAATTTCTATATATAACTTTTAAAATATATATAATCTCATAAAATAATTTTACTGAAATTATGCTTAGGTGCTTTTTTTGCACTCAACCTAGGAGACTAGTAAATACCTAAGTTTATTAAAATCGCTACTCCATTTTAGAGCACGACAGTCCAAATACAAAATATTTCTAATTTAGCCAAAGCAAATCAAGTTTCTCTAGTGACTGAAGACTTAAGCCTAACTTTACAAAAGCATCTATAATCTGAATTCCACAGATTGATTACATCATATAGTTAGAAACTCAACCACACTTTATTAAAGGGACCTTAAAGCTTACCTGGATTTCATATAAGTGGGCAATGTGAAACTGAACTGTAAGAGTGGGAAAATCAAAATTGTTAGTTTTAATGAATGACAACAATTACAACATGTTTTTTCAAGTGAGGGATAAACAAGGTTTCAAATTTATCAATGCAAAACCAAGACAAATTACATTTTGAAGATATAAAAAAAGTATTTGTTTACATCAGTATTTTACGTTTAATATAGCAGAACTGACAGAGAATGAATATGTATCCTAACAAAGCATTAAGACTGCAAACAGATATTCCAGAAAGGCAGTCCATGGATTTTATTTGTATTCTGAAATGCAGAGTCCATTAACCTTTCAGTAAACTTAGCAGTAAAATCTCAGAGATGCGTAACAAGAGAACGCAGGTAATATTTTCTGTACATAACCGAGTTAGAAATAAAGACTTATTTTTTATTTTCATTCAACTGCCAGGGGACAGACTAGCTGGGTTACAGAACAGAAAACTATATTATACACTACCAGCCTTTATACAGGTTCTCAAATTTAGGTGTTTTTTTTTTCCTGTTTAGGAATTGTCTTTCCCTGTTAAACTGAACTAAATGTCTTAATTACAGATGGTATTCTGATCATTACTGTAAAGCATCTTAAATTCCTCATATGAATTGCACAGAATGCCATAATACTACTAGCAGCTCTTGGAGGCAAGAAAATTGCTGGCTGGAGAAAGAAAATGAAAGATGTTCAAGAGTAAAAGCAGAGGGAAAATTATCTTCATGCTGCTCAAATGATTAAAGAAAAGGCGGAGTGCCTGATCTCTAAGAACTGCTAACCTAGACTAGCCATCAACTGGTAGATAGCTAAAGCCAGGTGAAATGAGCGTAATCCCTATTCTGATTTGACAAGGAAAGAACAATTCCTTTGAGACACTTTTGCCTGATGTTCTTGAGGGCTGCAAGTAAGAAAATACTTGTGTTTGAGCCAAGCTCAATTTATTTCAGTTACATAGATTTCTTTCTCTTGAAGCTACATAAAAGTGTGACACAAAGGTTTATAGAGGTAATTTAGAGTTCCAGGGTTTCTCTCTGGGTCATAAGGGAAGGGAAGAGCTTCCTTTGTGCACTGCTTTGTCCTTTACTATAAAGAAGGTAGCTTAGTGCACTTCAGAAACCAGGTCATAATGAAATGTATCACCTAAAATTTTAATAAACTTTTTGTGTTTCTTGCTAAAGGGCACATAACACACCCATTATGTTCACTACATCATCAAACTTCACTCTGTACTGATGAAAGAAAAATCTCTGCTTTTGTTTTGGGAGTTCATTATCTAAAAAAAAAATCTCTAATTTTTTCCCTCTCATAGCAAAACCCCTTCAGTGTGAAGCTACAAAAGGAAGCCATGCCATGCAGGGGAAAGAAATTAAAGGTGTCACACTGGAGACTGCCTAAACAGAAAGAAGACATGCTTAGTACTCAAACATTTCTGCTAGGAACACATTCACTGTAACGCTGTTACTCACCCAGACTTTAGAAATGCAAGTGGTAGGATTAAGGCAATCTCAAGCTTTCATGTGATGGTGCCTGACACCCTGGGTCAGCGTGCATGGTTCTCCTTCTGCTAAGTAGTACAGGGGAACCTGACAAAGTATCCCTCATTCCTCTTCAACTCTCTTCCTTTGGGTTTGTCAGACACCATGCTCAAGGCCACGGGGCAATGAAGCCTTTACATGGGGCCATACCTCTACATAAATCTGGGGGCAGCAAGGACTGTGGGGGAAGGGTTAGGAAAACCTTACAAGAATTCAGAGATACAGTGAAACCCAATAAATTTACTGAGAAATAATATGAACTAATATGAAATATAATGAAGAATCACATATGCAGTAGGAAACAATAAAAGCCTATTGACTTATAAAAACTGTGCAAATAATTTTGCAGAATTATCTGTGCCTGCTCCTGGTAAGTGACAAAGCTTTGGAGAAGACCGTGTAGCACAGCTGGCTCCTTGGTACTGATAGAGCCAGCAGTTTCACCCATGTAAACAAATCCCCTTTCATTACCCTTGCTGGCAGAATATTCACAATTCCAAGCTCTGAATTAAAGAAATAAAGAAATGCTTTTAAATACTTTATCCAATGCTTCTGAAGTTAGACTTAGGAGGTACCTTAAGCTCAAAACCAAGAGCAGCACGAAGGTACCTTAAAAACTGAGGGAGTAATTTCCTTCACAACTGTCTTTTAATTCTTACAGACTCCAAAACATGCAGGAACTTAAGGCTTATTCTTGCATACAATTCCACTAACTATGGATAAATACCTGGAGGATGCTCTGTAACAGCCTACAGTATATACTGTGTATGATAGATCATACTACACTAAAAGATTAACATGTTCAAGTACAGACTAATATATAGTTGGCACCTAATAAAACAATCAAATTACATTTTGTACTTTTTCTTACTTCAACAGCCTAAGACCGATGCTGAATTTTAGATCTATAAATTCAAACGGCATTAAAATGATCACTGAAAAATGACAGAATATCAAGATGCCACTAAGTTTTAAATAATTACTATTAAATGTATGCCATGGCACAAGCACCACATTTATAAACACATAAATGAACAGTCAAATAGTACGTTTCCTCCAGAACTCAAGTCTTCAGAGCAATTAATAAACTAAATCTCAATTTTTACTTATTGCATGTACTAAACCAATCCACAATTCCACTGGAATATCTGTCTCCATTGACAGATGGACACAGGTTTTATAGTCTCCCTCTCTCAGTACTGATTCTTTAGATTTTGAAGGACTGGCTCATTAAAAATTGATACAGTTGTGAACATAAGACTTAAAAAAAAATCTACAACAAAATAAATGGAAGTACTTATAGGTTACTTACTTTCAGCGTTAGACAAAGTGCAGGGATTGCAGTCAATCAAAGCTAACTGAAAATGCTGAAAAAAGAAGAATGATTTGGTTTTCAAACAAAGTAATACTAGCGCTTTGGCAAATTACTAAGAATAAATCAATTTTGCACTTGAAAATCAATATTGCATTTTACCATGTGTCTTAAAGAAAACAATTCTCAATTTCTGTTCAACTGTTTACTAAAGGAAAGTAAATTTCTTTATCACAGACACAGCAATGCTTCTAGTAATGTAAGATGGTAACAGACATCTTCACAAAACAATTGGGATAGCATGTGGAAGAATTATTGCTTCAAATGAAATCATCAAAATTGGAAGATCAAGTTTTCCTAGAATCCTCATGGTGATAAACATTGAAGCTCTCAATTTGCATCTATCTAGAAAAACAGAATACTCTTCTTTCAAATTGATTTGAAGTCTTTTTAAAAAATTGATCTCTTGTCATAAAGCACTTAAAATGAGTATCTTCACATTAAAACACAACTCACTACTAAAACACAAGCTCATAAGGAGTTCATAAGTTCTTACATCCTCTCCTACAGATAGTAAGCTAACTTCAGTTAAACTTTAAAGCTTGTTTATTTGTAAACAGTTTTCCTCAAGAAATATAACGTCTTTGCATTCTTAAGTTCTGGGCCAAGTATTTCACTCTCCTCGGAAGAGGGTCACACAAGTAGAGCAATGAAGTCTGTCTGCCAGAAAGTCCAGGATGTGAGCAATCATTTCACAAGTGTCATGCTAATTTAGTGATCACTATTTACAGTCTGAAACGCAAGCAAGTGTGTTAAAATTAGTGGAACAGGCATACAAACTCAAGTGCCTCTGAACTCTTCCATAAACTTCATAGGAACTTCCTACACAGTGTAGAATTTGGATTAACATCTTAATTCAACAGAGAGTAAGGCCTAACAATATAGGAACTTAAGTGATAGCATTTAAAATACCACGGTTAAGAAATACAGTTATCTACAAAATACAGTTTCAGGTGGCTTCTAATGTACGAAACATTACTGATGCTTTAGTATATTTTATTAGCACAAAAATGATAATTTATCTCTGCCTGTTCAGGATGCCAGACTAGGTGGCATCAGGAGCTTACTAGTGTAGCTGGGAAGAAAAAAAGAAAAAAAAAAACAAATCCCACCCTTATTAATGGATGTATATTCAACTCGCTTTCAGTATTGTCATAGTCAGAGCTACTAGCTACTACGTAACTTTCCTCATGGTCCTAATAATGACTCATGTATAGCATGTCTGTATATCACACATCTCAGATTTAGAAGAAGAATTTAACAGACCACCAAATTTCTAAATAAACATTTTTAGCAGAAAAAATTATAAAATTAATGTATCATCCATAGCAAAGCACAAAAAAAGAATGCTGATGCTCTCATGAGCTCTGAGAGGCACACAGTGATGCAGCTTACCTCCTCACTGACTTCTATCGATATAATTTGTAATATACAATAGCTTTTAAAAAACCAAACAAACTCAAGTTGAATAACTCAAATTTATGATTTTTAATGAACATTTTAGCAATATAATTCCCAGAAGAGGGCACAGAAAATAACGAACTCACATATACATTACTTGTAAAATAACTTTTTAACCTTAGAGCAAGCATTAAATAATAGATTATAAATATTAAATATTAGCTTATTTCTCTGCCTTGCCTGTTCCTTCTTCTACTGTTCAGCAGTCAGACAACTTAAAATCTCCCTTCACTTACATTGCAATGCAGGTTGTGTGCCTCAGAGACATCCTTGAGTCGGTTACCATAGTGATTCTACTAAGCAGGCAACTTAAAAAAAAAACCTAAATAAAAATAAAATGCTCTACTTTATATTGTACTCTGCCTGACAAAAGAAAAAAAGGAACAGACCTATATACTTTGGCTTGTACATTGAGCATATCAATCTAAATGGTACAAAATCCTTTTTGCACAGATGTGTCATGTTGCACTGTCACTAACAATTAAAGATAAAGCAGAAAGGAACAGGTTTGCTCTCACCTAGCAATGCTATTATAAAAAATAAGCAGATCTAAAGAGAAACGATTGACAACTGTTCTGTAGTAGCTTTTCAGAAGGGTTACTGCAGTGAGACTCACTGAGAGAAAGCAGGCAACCATGTAAGAAAATCTAACCATTTTAATATTTAAATACGCCAGTAGTACCAGTGCTATACAGTAAAAAAAAGCAGGAACAGTCTCAGCAATGCCTCCTAAAAATTTAAATTCTTACTGCTACATTAGCTGACTTCTAAATTTCAAAATCCACATTATGAAAATTTTCTAAGTGTAGTAAATTTCTGCTTGCACTGCTCACTAAGCCACAAACAGTAAAGAAATTGATAAACCGGAGCCCGTAACTACAGCAAAATAAACCATTTGCACTAAACAATTATCGCAAAGCAATACACAGAAAACCCAGAACCTTTCAAACCAAGAACCTTTGAAAAGCACATACAAAAGCAAACCTACAGCTCTTGCCAGATATATAATATATAGCTCCCCGTTAAGTATTCCAAATCAGAAAAAAAAGCATGCATGCATTCTAACACATAAACCTCATCAGCAAAAAGCAGATCTACTAATCACAATTACCAGCACCAAAAAATGAGAAAAAAAATAATAATAATTTCCAACTTCCATTTCTGCAACAAACAGAAGCGGCTAGCAAACATCTGCACCTCTCTCAAGTATTGCAGTACTGAAGCTGGCTACTGCTGTGTGGAATAGTTATTATGCAGGAGAGGCCGCTGCAGTTCAGAGACGACATACAATACCTCAAGGCAGACAGCAGTCTATAGAAATTCAAATTCCGAGTAAGAGGATTTACCTAGAAGGCAGTGTTCTGAATGTTAAAAAGTAGCAGGCTCTCTTCAAGAGCTGCAGCCCAAGTCATAATATACCTTGATTTGTAGCCATCTGTAATTGCACAATTATCAACAGCCTATTTTGTCTCCTCTGGAGTCCTTGACTTGCCTCAGATCGTGGAAACAATTTCGAAGGTAACCTTTCCATGGATCAGGAGTACAGTGGATTGCATATAAACAGAACTGATGAAAGCATTAGGTCTGGTAGTAAAATAACAGTACTCTGACACGGATTTATTAGGTACCTTGATATGTTTTCACTACTAGAATTAATACCAATTCTCCTAACAAATTAGTCCTTTACAATTTAAGAGACGGAGTACCCAGGTTTTTGTTGTTTCTTTAATCAATAAATGACCAACATGAAAAGAACCGTTTTCTTCTTAGTGCAAGGTTTTCAGCACTATCTCTGTTTACATCCAAGCCTGAGACCTCAAAATAGTGATTCCACTCCCTCCTCCTCTCGAGGACGACATTAGCAAGCTTAATATTAGCTCTTGGTTCTGCATTTATTTAGCAAGCAAGGCAAGCCATCCTTTGAAACCTGACAAACTCACAGACTTACCATGAAGGAAAGCTCCATCATGACTCAGTACAATGCTGTCAGGAGATGGCTTTTTCTGCCTAAGTGACCTAGGTGCGATGCCTACGTTCCTCAGAGCAGCCTTTGTTCGGGAAGTAGGGCAGGGAGAGCCTTGCGTAATCCGCCGTGGCGGAGCGCCAAGCCTCCATTTGCCAGGCGGTGAGCGTGGGGCCAGGGGAGCGGGTCAGGGGAGGACGCGCCATGTGTGCTGCTACCTCAGATCACGGCTCCGCTCGCCGGTGCCTTCTGCGTTCGCAACAAACTCCTCTTGTAACATGAAGGTTTGCGTAGCATCCACGCTCTGTTACTTTTGCCCACCATTCAAAATAGCCCCTCAAGACTGAGGAAAACTGCTACATGGACAAAGGCAGGACAAAGGTGCTCCACGACAGCAGAAACAAAGGTCACATATACGCAGAAACTGAGTAACAGCAGTGCGTTCAGGAGAATTCTTGCTTTGACTAGCTGCTAGTGAAAAATTCTTTTCAAACAGAGGTCAGAAAAGCCATATTTCCACCAGCCAAAAGAAGGCTGCATTCAAATTTACTGACCAACACCTTATGTAGTGCACCACAGTGATTTTCACAAAGCTACCTCAGTACGTGCGTTGCCTGTGCGTTTCGTCGTTATTTGTGCAGCATCAGAATTTTGCTATTCCCCTGTTAACGGCCTGAAGGACTGCCAGCGGCAACCAAATGCCACAGGGAAACGGGGTGACTGGAAGCTTAGCATGGCGGCTGCAGAATGCCCGGGGCTGGGACCGTTTGAGGACCTGCAGGCCTCTGCCTCCAGCCCACCCAGGCCGCGCCGAAAGCACGGCACCATCCGTGCTGGGCACCTGTGGCACCCCGCCAGCAGGCACAGTCAGCTATTGCTGCGTGCCTCAAACGCCAGCCTGTCAGTCACAGCTAACAGAGCTGGACACCGAGGTACTTCTCGCGAGGAGAAGGTCCACAGCTGAAGCAGAGGTACCAGCACCAACGCTCGCTAGCTTGAACGTTCAACTTCCGAGTCAACTGCGTCTCTTCTCGTAGTTTGTTCCGCCTCCCCCCCAAAACGACAGAAGATGCCACACAGCCTGTTAATTCGATTTTAGCATTTAGTCCTCTTTGTAATCATGACATTTCTAAAATACACCTACAGTTTTCTTTTATAGGAAAACTCCCAAATGACTCAAAAATCCAAGCGAAACTAAGTTAGAGAGAACAAAAGAAAACACTCTGTAGGCCACACATTGTGGTATCACGATCCACTGCCAAACCCAGCTGCACTAATAAATAACTCTCTTGCAGTCTGATTGCAGTGCCATGCTGCATAAAAAAACTTCCATGTTTTTATTCTGTGTATATGTCTTTCTATCATACACATATGCAAACTACAAAGACTTAAGAGAGCAATTTCATTCCTAAATGCTGTTTTCTATCCATTTACGTTTTCATTAAAATAACCTTTTGACTCATTTTATCTTGCTTTCCACCACATGCTTTTTAGGTGAAGTGCCTGACATCTTGGATATTCACTCTGCAACAGCTAAAGCCCTTTGGGTTTTGTTGTAGGTAAAAAAACCAAAACAAAAATGTCGCTGATTAGTTTTCTGGTGAAATTACAGACATAAAAAAATTAAAACTTCTCATAACTGTAAGTATTTTGATTAGTTAAGTTTTCTTTAATAATTAAAACCAAATATGTGAGGTTACAATTTTACATGTTTAAGCTTAAAAATTACTAATCTAAGGACATATATGAAAGATAACTAGGTTGTGAAACAACACTTGAAGGCTTGAAAATTTTCACTTTCATAAATGTATTTTTATTACTGAGAATAAGAACATAAAAAAATGAACAATACATCTGTAACAGCAACATGTTGGCATACAGTAGCTGCAGCAGCTAAAAATATCTTTCAAAGTTATATATGTAGACAGGAGAATTATTTGAATTAGTGACAGAAAAGTGTCTGACCAACTATAAGTACTTTGAGCTGTTCAGCTGTATATCAGTATTTGTTTTTTTTATATTTCATGCATATTCATGTAATTCATGCATATTTTCCCAATAAATTCTAATTCTTTCACAGCCTTTTTCTTATCCTAATATAAGCAGTAAATCTTAACATTACCAATAAATGAGAATCTTTAGAAAAATAATTTTAAAATTATATTTGTGTTTAAATTGATGATTTATGGGCAAGATCAAAGCACAGGCCTGAAGCAAACTACTAGGATAGCTGTTTTGTGTATAAATAAGGAGGAAAAGTTTCTAAGAGTGAAAGGCGGAATCAGTATTTCTACTAAAAGGGAGACAATTGAAAACATGAGAAATTTAGTTCTCATTCTTCTAAGGGTTTTGTTGCTGGGCACAGGATGCAACTGCAATACTTAAAAACCAAACAAAATTCCCAAAGCACAACAGAGCTTGGTATACCATAAACCAACCTGCTCATGTCCAGAGTCCCTACTGACCACCCATTACAAAAAAAAACACCCAAACCAAAAACAATCCACCACCAAAAAAACACCAAAAAAAGCAAACAAAACACTCCCTCACAAAACCAAACCCACAGAAAATCTCCTACCCACCCACTGTTCCCCCAGTGTTATTATTGTAATAAATATGAAAAACTAAGATTCTTTTTTCCCTTAAGTAGTCTGTCAGCAAACAATGGAAGCAAACTGAATTTTACATTCAAAGACCTTTCAGGATCGTAGCTCTAACTCCCCACCAAAAGCACACTATGATACTTCAACACTGCCAAGCAGAATGAGCACCAGATGGAAGACGGGTATCCCATAGCTGCCATTTCCAATGTAAACCAATTATTACGCTAAGTAATACCAAAGTGTAATTTTTCTTTTTTTTTCCCTCAGCTTCCCTTTTATGCATGTCAATGGTCCCACACAACAACACACCCAGCTCCTCCTTCTTGTTCCACCTAGCTCTGCATTCAGCTTCCAGGGGGACAATAGGCACTGGGGATGCCTGATGCACAGCAACTCCGGTGTGGATGGGATAGTTCCCTTCATAGGAATTTTTCACGCCCCAAGAGACCAGACCCATGACCAGTCATTTGGTGCCTCTATTGCAGATCAAGCCAACCAAATCACCCAGTCCTCAGCTTGCAGAGGCATAATGTATCATGCAGGAATGTTCTAGGAACTTCTCTTTGAAATGCCTTTCATTCTGATATATTTGCTAGAAATCGGTTAAAATTCAAAAGTACTTAAGAACTGAGACACATGCACAAGACAGGATGATTACACACATGTATGAAAAAGGAGGCTAAAATTGAAAAAAATGTTTTCAATAAATAGGAGAATGACTAGGATATCAAGTGACATGCCAGAAATCATGTGGCACGTACTCAGAAGCTTGAACATTTTTTCCAACTACAGTTACCAAACTAGTAAAAAGATGTATTATATTCCTAGAGATCTTGCTTTATCCTCCTTTCCAATTATCACTGTGCAACCACAGCTAACACCATCGAACACAGTATTCCTAGTGTTGTTCGTAGGAAATGGCAAATACGAAGGGGGTAGCAGGACACGCAGTAAAGTATGAAAAGGTTAGGTCTGTTAAGTAAACTTTAACAGTATGTTGCTGCTATAGTAATCAATAATAAAATCTCTGCCCCAGTCCCACCAAGTCACTGCCAGTTGATTTTGGAATTAATTGTACTTTTCTGATGAATGGGGCAAATTCAGCTTTCGTGTATCACCTCTGAAGGTAACACTACCCTAACTGTCAGGTTACACAAGGACTGTTTTCTTTCCAACCAGAAAGGCCACTTTTTCCCCCCCTTAATATAAGCCCAAAGGCCAAGTAATTTTCAACAGCACTGGTGTTCTTGCCAGAGTTTATGGCAATGGGATAACAGAGCAGTCAAGGATTCTCATAGTAATTTGCAAGTCTTAACTGCAGCAATGTTAAAATCATGCAAAAGCAGTAATTGATTTTGAAAAAACAGAGAGTTGATTTTATGCTTGTTAAAGAGCACTCTAGTAATTATCTTGATCATCAACATCTTAAAATAGTAAAAATTAATTTTGTGCTTAAATTGCTTACATAAAATATAGATGATTTATGTTAATGCTCTAAAATTGTGAAAAACATGGAATACATGACCTTCAGACTCCCATCTTCCTCTTTTGCCTGAAGACTCTTACTGACAATGACTCATCTGTTGGCAATGGTTTATTCTTAGCAATTACAGACTTAACATGAATGTTTAAATACCATCAAAAACATTATGATATTTCAAAGTACATTAATGCAACACTGGTACAATCTGCGAAATCCAGAACAGCCATAAGTGAATACCACATGAAAAGTTACTTCCACTTTCCACCTCAGTGTCAAATAGGAAGCTCAAACTGGGCTATGAATTACATTATAGAGAGCCCCAGGGAAAGGGTCTGCACTCAAGGCCAGTCACTAGCAGGCTGGATCCTAAACCCCATAACCATCCTCTAAAATCCTGGATCCTTTCAAAAGAGGCCTGCAAAACCAAAACCAGAACAAGACAGCTGTGTCTTTTCCTTACTTTGGGTTACTTATCTTTCTTTTGTGAAGAGACAAAATATTCAGTCTCAGAGAACAAGACAGACATCCTGTAAAAACATCCTTTCACATTCGTTCATCACCTCTCTTCATTTTATTCTCCCCACGCTTGTGTGTAACCACTGCAGCAGCACTTCATTTTGTTCTCTTCACTAAAGAAGTATTTTCTGACTTGCCTCTCATATTCTTGTCACTCATAGAGTTCTGGCTTAAGGGGTTTTTTTAAACCTCAACTCAGGGATCAGATTCGCTTTTAAAGAAGCTGCTGCCCTGCTTGTTCTACTCCTCAACTGATACATTCTGGTGTATAAGTTGATATAATCTAGTATTTTGTTCTCAAAGTAGATGACTCTCAGGACTCTACATTAAATCCACAGCTGAGCTGAACTGAAAATAGCTGAAAACATTCGAGACCAAGTAGATTGCCCCACTGGGTCTTTGCTTTCTTGATCCTCACTGTTACTCTCTGCTAAGGATTGCAACCTCCATAGCAAAGGAAGCAAACCAGAAACATTGCCTTAAGTGTTTCAGTCAATAATTCCAGAGAGTTTTGTGTTACGTTTTGCACCGGAAGGGTACAGACAGCTCTACTCCCTCCTTCCCATTCATGCACTCCTGCCATCCACCTTGCATTGGATCTAGCAACTGGGCAATCTCAAGTTGAGCTGGTTCAGACTTCTGATCCACCTCAGTCTGCAAATGGAGGAAAAAACCCACTTGATTCAATGCAGCAGAGGGTGCTGAATAATGCAATCAGGATCGCAAGGTGGAAAACAAGACAACATTTTAGCAACAACCTGCAGTTATATTGATTTAAGGACAATGTGAAACTATCCTTAAGGCACCCTCCCACCCCCAATGTTTATTTCATCATCCTTCTTAAGACCTTTACTCTGCTCCAGGGTAAGCTGGTTTTGTTGCTGTCATTTGTTTTCTTAAGTGACTTAATCACATTGCACATAAAAGCAATAGAATCATGATTATTTTGCATTACAAAAGATTAATTTCTTTCTGTTTTTAAAATATTTCTTAAGTGGTTTTCCCATTCATATGTGGTGTATTGGAAAACTAAAAGTTTGGTATACTCAAAATCCTTGTGATAAGCAACCTTTTTATTTTGTGAAGTTCTGAAGATCAAACACAGTAAATTATTTAGACTGAATTCTCATAATGTCTATTTAAATACTTGATTCAGTGATAGAATTACATATTTCATGGCACAGAAGGAAAGGTTGTTTATTTCTTGATCAATTTCTTCTATTAAAACTTAAAATGCAGAAATTCCTTCCACTACTTGATAACAAGTTTACTACCTCCTTGTAAATCTACTCTTCTGTTTTGTCTCTGACTTCTTTAAAAATAAAACCAAAACATACCTCTTCAGCACTTGTTTTATTCCCTATCATGGCAGCTGGTACTAAATCTGTGACAAAGTACAAAGAAATAGGACCACCCAAACTTGCACATAATCCATTTCCCAGCAGAATGGTCTCCTCTGCCTCCCCTTGCTCTCTTTGCCATTCATTGTACTGAATCTTTCCAACTCCTATGCAACATCATCCTATCTAATAACAATTTCCAATTCCATCTGTCTCTGTAGGTGAAAGCTTGGATTCTGGATGAAAAAAGGATGTTCGATGAGAGTTATTATAAATACCAAAAGGAGAAACTGAGAGTAACGCTCTACTCTCTCAAATCTTAGACAATGTGATTCTGATAGCCTCACAAACTCACCTTCCAGGAAAACAATCTGCCAGGAAAAGGAAGGCACAAGATTCTTGAAAACAAAACATTTAATGTTTTCAGTAGTTTTAGGAGAGATTAATATGCAGAAATATATTTAAAAATTACACTTAATTATAAATTACAAAATTCTCGGCCGTGCTGAGCATGACACTCTGTTAAAGCACACTTCCTTTTTCCAAGACACACATACCTAGATTTCAAGGTCAGGAAGAAAAGAACATGGGGAGAGAGTAGGAAATGGAAGCAGGAAAAAAATGGGGAAACATGTTGCATGAAGGGAGATAAAATGACAGATTACAATGGGAGACCAAAAAAGAATGCAAGCAGTAATAAAATTTAAAAGAGCACAGACGAAACAAGAACTGTATTAACAGAAACCATTTTAACTGATTAGCTAGAAACTGTTGCTGTAGAAGATAACTCTCAAACCAGGAAGTAAAAGAATGAAAGTAGAAACATTGTTTTTCAAAAAGAGAGAGAGAGAACATTATTTCGCATAAAAGATTTCTATTTCTAATAATGTTTAAGAACCTCTAGTTTACAATAGTGCAGCTGGGGGCAGGGGGAGAAGAACATGGAGAAATCCAAGCTGCTAATTCTTCTCTTCATTTTACTCCAACTTTGTTTTCCTGAGCTTCCCCCAAAAAAATCTACTATTTTAACAAGAACCCTACTCCAAATTTTTGTTCTTCTAGAGTATCAGTGCTCATCTATAATTTTGCTGGACTTTTCTGAGTATGTCTAGCACCTGACACACCTCAAATCCTACCCTTACTCTGTCTTTAGACTAAGATACTTCATACTGAAGCACTTCTATTTCTAAGGCGGGTAGTATTTAACTGCTATACGCTTATGCATTCCTAGCAGTTTTAGTACGCAACAACTTGTAATAAACGTTAATTCAATTTGAAAGGACTTAAACCTACCTTTAAACTAGACTCATAGTCTGTGTTCACTTTGAACATAAGCCCAAGTCGCAAATGAATTTCCTTGGCTCGACAAAAGCTGGGATCAACATAAAGCGCCTCCTGAAATGCTTTAATTGCCCTGAAAGAAAAACACAGATTTAAAAATTATTTTTTACTGACTTTATAATCAATATCATTTATCTCACTAGAAGAAAGCTCATCAGAATGCACTGTTACAGAAGAACATATCAAAATAATGGTTTACATGCAATGTTTTTGGTGCATGACTTCTGATTCTTCAAGGACTGAGTAATTTTGTACTCCAGACATCCTGGTATATTTGAAAGTCTAATCTTTTCTATTAATTTAGAGAAACTAATTTCCTGCATGAAATACAGTAACACATCTGCTATTTCAGAACGGATGACTCACGAATTAGTAACAAAGTTAGTGCAACTTTAGAACACCACAATGGTCATGCATGTCGCAACCAACTGCTAGGTTGCTTTTGAGTCCAGGTAGTGCAGACCCTGGAGAGCAGCAGCAGAACAGAAGGCCTAGAAGAAGCGATGACACACCTCTCCTCCCACTGTGCCAACCTGCTCCATTTTCCACTTTGCCCTCCCTTTCTTAGCATCAGCACCATGTAGGCACTCAACTAATGCCTACCGCTCCATTACTTTCCGGTCACTCAAGTACCTCCAGGAAAATACAGATATGAAAGCCTGGCACCTTCCCCCACTGTAACTTGCTTTTCATATTCCTGTGATAGGTGAAGACAGCTCTGATTCTATTTCCTTACCTTTAAACCCTCTCTACACATGCCCCTGTTCATGATGGCGCTGTACCAGATAAAACACAAATGCTATGCAACAACTCTTATCTGCTCACGCCATTCTAAACAGGACTGGTTTGCCTCTCAGGCCAACTGCATAAAATTAGGACAGCTGAAATGCAGCTAAAAGACTACACATTTAAATTCACAGAGGAACTGAGAGAGAAGCTAAAACTCATTGTGTTAGCTTGCCTGAAATCCAATGACAAGTTGAAACAAAATACCTTCATGCACATCACTGCTCGTACAGTGACGGCAATCAGTCAGTCTCACTTAGGGCAGATTCAAGCTCCTAACCCAGGGAGCATAGTCCCATTTGCTGTCCTAGGCAACCCCAGAGACTGACTGACGCTGAGCAGGCAGACAACAGGCAGGCCCATGGGGAGAACTGTACCCACTGTGGAACAGCACAGGGACACTGGACAGGCATTAATCACAGTGCTTGAAATCACACAATGTTTAGGCAAATTGATTTCATTCCTACTCTCCAAGTGCAGTATTATTTATAAGAACAAAAGCTAGCAGTTGCAATAGGAAATTCAATGAATATTTTGAATACACTTTTTTTATCATGAAACATAAATGGCCATTTTTTAATCCATCAGCAAAAACACTTCTGCTCTAAAATTCTTACAGGCTTTTTTCTCATTCTTGACGGTAAGGCAAACCAAAGGCACAGAACTTTCTCCAGACAATGTAACAAAATTGTTCATACCTAAAGCATTATCTGACTTGTTTAAATAGAACTTAAGAGCAGATGGACTTAAAAACAATTTTGCATTTTTATTGTGAAACTGAAGTGTCCTCTGTTACAATCTTTCAGAAAGTCTTTTCTTACCTTGTACCCTACTTTTTTGCTTATGAAAAGAAAATAAACAAGTGAAGTGCAAAAGGGACAAACTTGCACCAGCTAAGCAGTCTCTCACATCTCATATAAACTTCCCTGGAATAACACAGGTGGTGATGAATCACACACCTCAGCATCTACACTGAAATCATAACAAACAAGGATCAATGTCTCATAACACTATGCTCATCACCACCTACAAGAACACCACTCAAACTGGAAAGCCAAAGACTGGACTGATCACTAAATACTTTAAGCTATGCTTATGTTATGCCAATGTATAGATTTTATGATTGTGTATTTGCATTTCTTGTCTTAACTCTAATATGGTACTCAGTAGTTATGGTACTCTAATATGGTTAGCCACTGGTATTTAAAATCCATTATTTGCATCTTGTTCAAAGACATTATCCTAAAGTTCTAAAAAGGAAGAAAACCTTTGTGTCTGTGGTCCCTACCAAAGAGAAGACAAAAATCAGGAATAAAGACATTGCGGTTCTGTACCACATGGGACGTTTGTGACCATGCTCACATACACTTCACATTCTTCACATTTTAGCTAGCTTGCCTGGTCAGAAAATAGTCTTTCCCCAATGTCACGTCTCTGTTGCAAAGATCATTGAAATGTGTATTTCTGAAAAAGCTTAAGAGAAATGGTAAGAGACAAAAATTTTTGTAGTGTCTTGCTTACTAAACAGGAAATACTATTCACTGCCACAGCTGAGCAATAGAGTTAAACAAAGCTGCAAGTGTAACAAACGACTTTGAAGGACAATTTTGAAATTTAGTTTGAACATATACTGTCATTTGTTCAAAAGAACAAGAATGTTGCTTACCCCACTCTTTCAGAGAAGCACAGCACTTAAAACCCAGTAAAATTATCACCAGTGGACAACATGAAAAGACATTTAGCCCAGAACCTGCTAGGCACACACAGCCCCTATGAGGTTTGTGTAAGGTTCATCTCTGTGCAGACAACACTGCAACACCATTCACCCTTATCTAAGCTGCTCATGGAGTCAGGTTCAATGTAAGTAGTTACCGCGAGCCTGAGATACTATAACCCAACACTATTTTCCAGTTAAGACAAGCCCAAAATGTACAAGGAGGAAGAAAATTTGTAGGACAAGACATCATTCCTCTAGACACAATCTATGCAGGATGTAACAGCAAGCTTTTCAACCCATTTTGATGGACGCTTGGAAAAATATACTCAATTGACCATGTGAAACAAAAATCTCTGTACCACTTTAGATGCTGTTTGAGTCACCATGCTAACAGCTAAATAATAATATTCTAGCTGCACAATTCCACTGTATTTGATCACTCTTGAACTGATGGGTTTGGGAGGAAAGGCAGAGATATTTTAAAAGCATTATTTCCTTGAAAGGTTAAAAAATTCAAAGGAGCATAGTCAGGGAGCATTGATTGCTCCCAACCAGTGCATTGATTTTGCAATGGAATGGACACATGGGTAGAGAATTTAGTGAAAGACTCTCTGCTTAGAAATTTTCTTTCAGTTTTTAATACATGATGGATTTGCATTTAAGAATGAATCTATATGCACTCAAAATGCTAGGGAACTCCCGGGTCAGTGTCTTACTTGCATCTTAAATTCTGCATCCTTGGATGCTATAATAAAAACTAAAAGAGAATTCTGAAAGGTAACATACATTTAAACTTATAATGAAGCATAATTACATCAGTAAATTAAGGGGAAGATGTTCTAAGTATAGACCACATATTCCCCAATGCAGCTTTTCTAACTAAAAATCAGCTATTTTATCTTCTCCATTCAAAATACTGGCCTGCATCTTTCTTAACTCTAGTGTTAATTCTCCATTGATTATGTAATTTGTAGTTTTTCCAGGATGCCAATCCCCGCTAATAGCAAATACAAATTACTTCCACTACTGTGGAGTGGGCATCATCAAAATTTCACAAATAAAGTGATCACAAAGGCAGCATTTTCAGCAATATTTACCAGTGGTAGGTGCTCAAGCTTAATTTGGTAACTAGAGTCTGATTTAAAGTAGTCAGTAGAATTTACATTTTATTTTGGGGCTGCCTGTTTCCCAGTGCCATGTCCAGACTCAGTCCCATACTACATCAATAGTAAAACATCTGCAACATCACTCATATCCATTTCAGTTTTAAGTGCTCAATAAAGTCCAATGCAGATGACATCAGGGCTTGGTACAGGTTGGTACAGCACAGAAGGAAGCAAACCTGAGAACTGGAAAGCAGGAGCAAGTGTTCCAAAGGGAAACAAGGGAGAATGTGGCCCAATGTCAGTAACTGCAGTCCTTCCCAGGCCACCTGTTTGCCTGAGTGTCCTGGTTTCAGCTGGGATAGAGTTAATTTTCTTTCTAGTAGCTGGTATAGTGTTACCTTTTGGGTTCAGTATGAAAATAATATTGATAGCAACAACTGAAAACATCAGTTGTTGCTAAGCAGTGTTTAGGCTAAGTCAATGATTTTTCAGCTTCTCATGCCCAGCCAGCAAGAAGGCTGGAGGGCCACAAGAAGTTGGGAGGGAACACAGCCCGGGCAGCTGACGCAAACTGGCCAAAGGGGTATTCCACACCATGTGAAGTCATGTCCAGTATATAAACTGGGTGAATTGGCCAGGAGGGGAAGATTGCTACTCGGGAACTAACTGGGCATTGGCCAGTGAGTGGTGAGCAATTGCACTGTGCATGACTTGTTTTGTATATTCCAATTCTTTTATTATTATTGTTATTATTATCATTATTAGTTTCCTTTCTGTTCTGTTAAACTGTTCTTATCTCAACCCATGAGTTTTACTTCCCCCTGCCTGATTCTTCCCCCATCCCACTGAGGGGTGGGGTGTGGAGATGAGTGAGTGGCTGCATGGTGCTTAGTTACTGGCTCAGGTTAAACTGTAACACTGAGTTGAGCCTTTGGATACAGCAGAAGTTACTTGATCCTTATAGAGATCTTTGTTTGCTGTGAAACATCACTAGTATCATTTCCATCCTCTGCCCAAGCCTACATCTAGAAAGATATGGGCCTAGAGGATCCAAGGCATCCAAGTTACTCATATGTCTTCCCTCAAAGCTCTTCTATGGTTTGACCAAAGCTAGAAGAGCAGATATATATATAACCTAATAGCTTGATGATCTGTCATATATGAAGCAAGACATGGCTTAGGAAGCTAACAGCTTCCTTCAGAAACGGTGGCACACAGGCTTCCTCAAGTAGGTTGTTAGTCTCCACCACTAATCAACTGGCCTTCATGCACAGACAGAACTTTTCATTTTAATCCTTGGGTAGACTAAACATACTTTAGTCCAAGGGATAAATCATCAAATGAAGGGCTGGGAGCTCTCATACTGCAGAAATAAATGACAGTCATCTAAATTCAGCAACAGATTACTTTCAGTTTGTTCTCTGAAGATACTTACAGCTGCCTGGTAAGAAAAAACTTTGGTTGAGTCTACTAGGATTTATTTAAATTAAGTAAGAGTTTTCTCCAAGAACAGGAGCATTTCCACTAACAGGCAGCAAAGGCTAACACTTGACAAAATGGGAAAGCAGGACTGGAAAACAGACACTACCAAAGATGAAAAGCACCTCTGGGTTTACATTTTACACAGCACTGCTACAGTAATTCAGGAAAAATAAAAATTACATGAATCTATCATCTCCAAATCAAGACTTCCAAAATCAATACTGCAGCCATCTTTCCACCCACTCATCTACACAACAATGCCTACCATTATGAAAGTGAAGAAACCAGCTGAATAATAATTAATAGAAGATTATATTAAACATTTAGTCAACTCTCTGAAGACTTTTATTGGAAGGTTTTACTTGGATAGACTGTGAATAAAACCAGCTTTGAACTAGGCAAAAAAATGTAATAAAAGAACATCGATTTAACCATTCAAAATTTAACACTCACACATTTCAAACAAAAACTCAGAATAAGCCTACAAAATAAAAGAACATAACATTATCCTAACATATCAGAAAAATACCTGATGCAGCTGGAGTGAAACTTTTTTTCTTATTCTTTATCCTCGTTCAATTTCTATTTCTATTTTCTATTTTAAGTCTCACGTCATTTCATAGCCTCACTAATGAAAACGATATAAGGCTATGATGTACACATTTCTACCTGAAACTCATAATCATAGTTTGAACATAAACAAAATGTATGTATACAGCAGTAGTCAGGACACTGCAATTTTATTAAATACTTTCACAGACTAGATACAACTCCTCTGTTCATAGGGCTGTAATAGTTGAATAGTGAAATATATTGAGCAGCAAAGTCTTTAAACATTTCTGTAGAACAGCAGCTGAGAGTAGTTTTTTTCCAGCATTAGCAGAGACTATGCGTTTTCATCAATCTAAGAAATGGTTTGATATACTATCACAGAAAGATAAGACAACAAAACAGAAAGTTAATTGCCACTTAGTTGTTAATTACTAAGTGTAGTCTACATGTACACTATCATTTTTTATACCTAAAAAATACATATATAGACCCAGCCACCTGAAACCTGAGAAGTATTTGACAAAGCAGCATCTACACAGTGTGTGTTTAAATTCTGCCCTACTTATGAAGGTAAATACAAACACTAGACCAGCTGAAAGGACTCTGACAGAACAGGGAAAGAAGCACCAATACAGTTGTGCACCTTGAGGATCACAAGTTACTGGTAAGCAAGATGTTTTTCTACTCTCAAATTATACGCCTCCCGGACTTTCTTTCCATTGCAGGTGTTTCCAAAGCAGGAACTCCGCAGACTGCCAATTACCAGTCACTGTCAGTTGGGTGAATCTCAGAGCCTTTCATGCAAACCGCATGCACTGGACTATTCCATCAAATGCTGTGCACCCTCCCACAGTGGCACAAACTACTGATATACCTCGAGGCGTGCAGGGCAGACATCGCATTTGATGAAGTAGTCCAGCGGTTTCTGTCTGCATGACCGGGAGCAGGGGGGTGTTCCCACACAAGTGAAGGAGGTCCCCACTAGGCAGTTTGCATTCCTACACCCCCCACTACCCACTACTCTCTGTGAGGAGGAGCCCAGTTCCTTGGATCTGCCAACCACTGACATAAGCAGCTTGAGAACCATCTGAAGGATCTGGTCCTGCTGGGAAAAAAAAGTAACAACCCCCCTCAAAGACAAATTTTACTGTGTTACTAACAGCTTGCCCCTGAAAAAAAAATATACATGTATTGATAGAGGAAGCAAAGAAGGGCAAAGAACAGACCTTGACAGCACAGGACTCTCCCACCCTCACAGGCAAATAGCAACCACCACAAAACAATAGTTTCTTGGGTAGATGAATATGGCATGCAATACTGAAGGCTGGCACATGAGACTATTGAAAAAATGTTTACGTTCCACTATAGACCGAGGTACTTTAAAAGCAGTTTAAACAGCTGCTTTACTATTTCAGGGTGACTGTGAGAAGAGCAAAACTTCATTTTCTGGAAAAAGATGAAAGAGAATGACAGCCAGAGAGAGCAAGACAGACACCAGACTCCTTCAGCTCAAGGAAATGGTCCAGTGTGATTGGCACTAAGGCCATCTCACAGGCGATGCTAAGTTTTGTGTGTTTTCCTCTAGGTAAGTGGTAAAGAATGTTCCTGCCTCACTGAAACCTTCAAAGGACTTCTAAGAGAAAAGTGATTCTCGGGTGTCTGGAGGCCTGCATGGTGAACAAGAGATGAGATACAGTACCACAGATAACAACTGAGGGCTGCCTTTTGCCATCTGCTTGGCCTTTGGAGGGTTGTAGAATTCAGCAGCAGCAGAGATGGGATGTGGAGAGCCTGCTCAGTGCTTGTATGTTGGAGACGGAGGTGCTGCGCTCTCCCAGTGGGGGTTGTATACGCTTGCTCCCTCTTGCCCATTAAATGTGTTTACCTGAATTAGATAAGAATAATGAAAGACTGCAGCTGCCCTCTTGATGTCAAGATCCATTTTTTAATTAGAGTTCAAAGAGGGGAAAAAAGGCTTTTTGTGCTGAATTCCCATGTCCCTGTTCCAAGGAGTCGAACTTATGCTAACAGAAGTTCCAGCATACAGAACACCCTGGCTTACAGAAGTGCCAGGATGCAGCAGTGCAACTAGACTGGGCTGGCTGTGAGATTACTTTAAAGGAGCCAGAAGCAGAAATGGTGCTTCTAGATATCACTTGATATTGAATAGATGATGTCAGTGCTTCTGTTTTGGCAAGGATGGCTGTAGAAGGGCCAAGAAGTTCCAGTAAGAGATGACAGATTTTCCTCAGACAGTCTGCATCTTTAGCTGTGATGGAGGTCAGGAAAAGGATCTGAATCATCTCTTGCATTAGTCTTTGGCTTTTTTCAGGACTATGTCTCACAGAAGTGTCAATGCTGAAGGACTGAGTTTTATGTAAGAGGTAACTTCGACAGCTGATAAGGAATCCTTGGACTGAGAAGCCTCACGATATGCTAAATGAGGCTGTAAGGGTGACTGATCTCAGTCTCCCATAAGGTGTTTCTGAGGAAGAGTGTCTTCCTCACACACACTGTCCAGCAATTTGCAAGATAACAGTCACTGAAAACACTGCAGGCTGGCCTTGGAGCACCAAGGTTGGTACAACTGGGATCCAAAGAGGGTGTCAGAGGCAGTTTGAGAACACAGCTGCAGAGCTTGGACTTCATCTTTTTGTCTTGGTGGGACTCAGTGTAAATCAGCAGATGACAGACCAGTCAGACTCAGAATCCTTACTGAAGTAAAAAATTTGGCATCCAAGCCACTACGCTTGGATGCAGCTATTGCACAGAAATGAAGGGGAGCCTTTGATTAACTAGTGAAATTCTTCAAGTGTTCAATCTAAAAGACAACTAAGGAGGATATGAAATTATTCAAGTTATGTGAATATCTCAGCTATCTCTATTCTATTGGTGTTTCACCCTACTTGAGAAACAGGGAAACAACCTGGAAAATCAGCCAACCACTTTACTTACTGCTTGATGATAAATAGTGTAAAAGAAGAGAGTATCAAAATTCAAGATCTGTAAGACCTATTTTACTATACTTCATTCAATTTATGGAGCTAATCCCTTATGGCATATCTCACTATAATAATTGCTTGAAATAGCTTTGGTCTGATCATGCTATTGCAACATTTGTATATATGTTGAGAACTTTCAGTTCTTACAAAGCCACCAATGTAAAATGATGTATCAAATAAGATTTGTATTTAAGATAATGCTGTAATGCTGCTTTAGTATATAGAGAAGTGTACAAGATTGAATTACAGTGAATTGCAATGTGTCTTGGAGCCAATCCAACACTTCTTTTTATAAAAGCTGGAAAACTTAAAAACTAATGTAGAAGTATGACCAAGAATTCTAAAACTGACCCTATTCCCACTTGTGTTTTTATTATCCCTATTTATACAAGACATGAAAAAACATCAATCACTTCCTTACCCCTTCCTTTTAGGAGGACTATGTACATGCCTTTTATTAAAATGTAAGAATATCTAAAGTGGGGTAGATAAAAAAAAATGTTCATGGATGACGCACAATAGCTTAAACCACCTTAAAATGGTCTAGAGGTGTCCTCTACCTGCCTGAAATACACAGATTTGTATACCCTATGAACATAAATAGATGGCATAGCTGCAGCAGTTTGACCAGCATTTCACTCTGAAAGAAGCAGGATTCTCCTTGCAATCTGCAAGGGAGTCCTGTGGAAGATTAAGATATACAAAGAAGAATGTATCTATTGTAAATGACTTGCTATCACCTCCAAGTTTATTATGATTTTGTCACACCTAAATAAACACCCGCAACCACACATCCCACTCCTTTCACCCCCCCAAAATAACAAAGAAGGGGTGGGGGGCAGGGAAGGCACTCAAAGGGATTTAAGTTTTAAAATAAAAAAATCGCATACAAAAGTGCAAGACTATCTGTGTTACATTTTCTTCCTCTAAAAATTCTACCCAACACTCTAACAATACATACCTTCCTTAGTACCACACTATACATAACTTTGCTGTATGAATGAAATGGCAAATACAATTATTCTACACAACCTTAACATAAAGCTCTATGTGCAGTTAAGACATTGTAAGTTAAGGCATCAATTTATACTCATGTTCTGAAAAAGCTTACTTAAAGGCATGGAAGAAAAATCTAAATTAATTCAAAGCTATATTTATTAATACTTAGGCCTCACAATCACCTGACTTTGCTTTTCCATCCACTGGAAGGTGCTAAATAGCACAACTCCCTGATGACAAAAGTCTATATTGAACAGGTGGTCTTACGAAAAATCAACTACTCTAAATCTAACTACTTTGTCTTGTTTAATTTTACCTTACAGTTTTCTACCATTTTCACAGTGGAAACTGTAACAAGATAGCCCTTGTAAGAAGAACTAGTGTACAAAATACTCTTGATTGTTAAATGGTGAAGACAAGTCTGCATAAGAGCAAGAACATTCTGAAACTTAGTGAAATTCCATCAGACTGATCACAATCTTAAAATAGTGGATTCTCAGGTTTTCTGAAAACTCTTCTGTTCTTCTCATGTTAATCAGAATGCAATAGAATTGCATGCCACATACAACACATGGCATTCATTTCCCCTCTATCAATAAAGAAAGCAGTAAGTTGCAAGACGGAAAAAAAAAATCCGGGTTCTGAGCTCATTATTTAACCAACATATCTTAACTTGAAGAATAAAAGCTTATTTACATTATGCTGAGGAAAGCCTGATTCTTTTGTCTTACAGATACATAGAAAGATACATAGAAACAACTGGGGGGGGGGCAGAAGTCCCACTTTATTGTTCCAAACCATCAGTTAGTAGTCACTTACTGCCTCCTTAACTATGGTCATGTTTAGTCCAGTAAAATGATGAACTTTTTTAGTAATCAATCAAGTAGTAAAGTCACACTTATTAAGTCTCCATACTGAGCGTAAAAAAGGACTGACCTAAACAATGCACCTTTCTGAGTTGTTTCAAATGCCACTAACTATTACCTCTGCAAGAATAAACCCCAATTAAAGTTTGAGAACCTTTCAGCAGAACCCCAGTGACTGAGTCTGTTCCATTCAACATTACCCCCTCATCATTGATAAAGCAAAACCAGAACTCCAACTGAAAACCAACCCTCCCCCCACATATCCAGCAGCAACCCCTTTCAGTCCCCAAAGCCCTGCCAGAATTTACAACTCTGAGTTTTTACATCAGTTTTAAACTTTCTCATTCAAGTCAGTGTACTGCTTCTCACATCCAAAACTTTCACATTATACAGCTATGTAAAACTTACTGAATATCAATCTAATTAAAACAAGCCCGCTTTGCCACCTCTTTTCCAAAAGAAAAGTTTCTTGTAAACAGGCTTTCAAACAAACACAGGCTACAGGCTATTGATAACGACAATTCACAAAAACCTGTTGAGTCATACTGCTCCATCCCCCTCGCTGAATCATATTATAGGGAGCTAAAATTCTTCTCCTGTAAGTGCTTTCCTTTTCAAGCAACAGCTGTGGTTGCCACAGGTATCTTACAGTAAGAAAGATATGGACAGTATGTCTTCGAACATCCTATCTATAATAAAAAAGCCACAACTATCGTACACTCACACTAAAACTGAAGTTGAAGTATGCACCTAGCAATAAGCCACCACACAATACTGATGCTCTTAGCTTATTCCAACTTACCATTGAAAGGCATTGTAATGGAAGTAGACCAAACCAAGGCCATATAAAAAGGCAGCATTCTGTAAAGGAAAGAAACAATGTTTAAAACCCAAATAAGACAACCATATGCTTTAAGATTGAGTTTTCAATATTTTATTTATCATTTGACACTATATTTCCATTATAAGATGAACATATTTAAATTTCACCTTGAACAGGAAGAACCAAAAAGAAATAATAAAAAGATAGTTAGATACTTAAAAAAAAAGTGATTCTCCACAAAATATTTTTGAGTAATACTAACAACAATAATATTCAAGTAGTTTTACATGAGAGAAAATGATGTTCTTTGTTCTACTTGTACAACAGCAGGGAAGGAAATGATGGAGTAGAGGTCTTTGGTAATTTAATGTATTGAGAACTGTTTTATGACAAACACCATTTCATATTCATAATAATTTATACTCACATAAAAGTAAACAAAGCTACACATGCTAATTTTAGTGTCTACAGTAGAACATTAATTATATGAATCTGAAAATATGCTTAAGGAAATTTCACTTTTCTGAATACCGAAAATACGGACTATCAGCTTCATACCTAAGATCATCATATTTCTTCATCGTTAATCAAATTTTTATTTTATATTTCCCTACTTTGCAGAAGATGAAAGGGGAAGGGAAAAAAAGAAAAAAAAAGAAGCATTCTCCTCTGGAAACTCATTTCCCCCCATTTTCTTTTCACAGAAGGGTATGACTTGCTTCTAAAGTGACACTACTCAGAAAGTTTAATGAATGTTCAACTATCCAATTCTACAAATAATTATTACATTTTTCCTAAGTCAGGAAAAACAAACAAATTGCTTTTTCCTTTTAGAAGTTATGCCACAGCATAGTGTTTTCTATTTAGCAGAGCTATTCCATTATTTGCAAGAGACAACATCTACATGCTGCCTATGACACACTTTTAGGCTTTTCTTAACATGTAATTCTGGTTTTCAGGGACCAGGAATACATCCCAAAGAACACAAAGTTCTGACACACGGACAAGAGATGGAATTTGCATTGTCGAAGATCACAGTCCAAAATAATCCCTCTTCCACTTGCACACACTTCTTCAACAAGTCTAATTTCTATGGAATTCCATGAAAGGAATGCTATTTATGCCTTAAACCCAATCCAAATATAAAAGGTATAACCAAGTTTCTCCTAGAAAATAACTCGTAACCAGAACACAATTCAAAGAGCAGCGTTCATTAGAAACAGGACCTAATATTACCATTTTATTATACCTCATTTGCATCTTCTAAATGCAAATTAAAACCAGGGGAAATGCCAAAGATCTTTTCATGAATACAGCTGGATCATAGCTTCAGCAGTGGACAGCTTCCAAGAAAATGCAGTGGTGCGACCAGATACTATGGCAATCAGAGCACTAGAAGATGTTAACAGGGCAAGTGGAGGGGGAAGTACATAAACAATAGAAGATGACACTTTAATACTACCATAAAGCCACATTCCTGTTTAATTGAACAAAAACACAACATGGACATCATAAAGATAAAAGATCTCTAATTCCATAACCCATGTATTTCTTGTTTTCCAAGTGTGCTCTTGCAACAACAGACTAGGAGAGAAGGCAAGTTCAAAACCCTAGCATACCTAATGCCTTGATTTAAAAGTAATTTTAAATGAAGAAGTAAGATAAGAGATATTTTCATGTGTGCAACACAGAAGCCTACAAACATAGCACACACCCAAGTAACCTCTACTGCATTCGGGTCAGGCTCATTTGTAGAACAGAACTTAGCAAAACTGTCCAGTGTTACCTCAGAGATCCACCAACTGCAATCAAGACTAGATTATCATAAAGAATGGGAATAATAGGAATAACAAAAAATCCCTCATCACCACACTGCAAAATTCAAGCGAAAGTATGCCAGACAATTAAAACCTCTTCAATCTTCAAAGAATTTAATTTCCTCTTCTGAAACTTATTAGAATTCACAGTCCAAAAGAGTTACAGACACAGAAGATTAATCTAGCTGGCACGTTAATGCAAAGGGTTAATAATAATCAACTTTCAAGGCACAACAGGACCAAGATGCAAGTGATTTGTCCAAATGTAATTAACACATCAAGTTCACATGAAGATTTCAGGTTGTCCCCGCCCCAGTAAAATACAAATCAACCATTACTGCTCTGTCCTTTGTTCTGTGACTGGTTTTCCCATTTTTCTCTCATTATCATTTGACCTTGCAAAGTGTTTCAGATTGACCTTAAAAATCTGTTAAGCTGCCACTGTCTTCTCAATAAAAAAACTAGGCAAGATTTAAGACTCTGTAACACTTCAAAATGTAAAGGTGCGAATTCTGAAATGTCAGTATGTATCATATTTATCCATCCTGAAATACTATAGCTCTAACCATATATAACATTATTAGTACTGCTTGCTGATTTAGATTTGTCTTAATAAAGATTAAAAAATATCTTTTAATCTGAGTTTGAACCTGGATGGGACTTTCACAAGGACTGGAACATATTACACTGTTTGAATGTATGCAGTATTTTCCCACAAATAATTCAAGGTGAGACGCACATAAAGTTCATTATTTCAGCAACTAACTTTTCTGCCTGTATTGCAGAATACCATCAAATTCAACGCGCAACCAAGTTCCTACTGGCAAGAGGCAATATGAAAGGCTAGAATAGCATAATGCATATCAGGACCAAGTGGTGAAATTTTCATCCTCAAAATGCCCTTTTTTCTTAACATCGTAAGATTCTGTGACTCTGTTTACCAGGAACACACCCCACCTTAAGAAATCTGTTTTCTGTTGCTTCTGTTACTTTGATTTGGACAAGATTATCACAAAAAAATATCCATCCATGTTTTCCAGTAAAGATTAATTTTGTAATTTAATCCTTGCTATTCAGAATCCTACTATAAATACCTGGTGAGGTAGAATATAAACCCACCTTTCTCCCTCCAAAGATTTTTCAGAAAGAAGTAGAAAACAAAATTATCTTATTACAGTCCTTTCCTTGAACTTCTTAACAATTTTCACAATTACAGAGGATCTCATGCTAACAAAACTCACTCTTTGGCTATTAACTTCTAATGTAATTTTTCTGTTATCAGATCTCTCTCTTCACCAAAATCCGCAGTAAATTAAAAAAAGCTGCAAACTGAAAGAGACAGTACCTCAAATTTGAAGTTGAATGTCTGTTTTTTTCATTCTACAGCCACGTTATTAAAAAGCATACAAATTAGAAATGCTACTTCCAAACTGATATCATTTACATTTCCTACAAACTATCAAAAAATGTTAAAATGTTTCATACCAACCACTAGATGGCTCAAATATCTCTTTCTATTTTACATGCTTATGCAATTCAAGAAGATTGTCAAGTTTATATTGTGTATTCTGCTACTTACATGCACTATTTAATGCTGAGTAACATTTCAATTATATTTTACAAATTGTAGAAGCCACAGTATTTTATTGATAGGTAACTCAGAAGGCAAATATATACCTGTATATACATTCTTATGTAACTGAGACGAATAAGCATGTTGAAAATTATTTGGTCTTGTTTGTTTGAAGCAATCAAGAAAAAAATTAAATTAACCAACGAGAAAAACTCCACCCATCTCAAAGACCTTCTGTATTAACCCAAATAACTGGTTTATAGTCCCTCTGAAGCAGCAGGTGGAAACAGATCCCCAGCATTTCATGTGTTCTGTTCTCTAGCCACTTCAGGCCAAGTTCACAACAAAGCTTTTTTTTCCATCTTCAAGCACAGAGCCAGTGCTTCTGGCAGAAAGACGTCAGACTGGACCATCACAGTTACACTTTATCGATAAACACAGGGTCAGAAAAATGCACCTGTCCTGTGTAACAAGTGGTCATACGCACATTCAGACATACAAATGGCCATCTTAGACTGACTCTAGGAATGTCTAGGTATCACATCTGGGTCCAGGTATTTTTTACCAGTAACTTGCTTATCTGCCACAAGCAGTTAAAACCCTGTTACCAACTCCAAATTTGTGTTTTATAAACACAAAAATATACAAAGAAATTATGCTTGCAAATGAAAATCTGTTTGGGAAGCACTTCTAGAAATCAGAGTAGAAAAAGACACTAAAGAGTCAAAGTGGCCTCAGGGCAGCATCCAGTTGGGACCTTGCAACTTAAAAATGAAAAAGAACACTTTTTGCCATAGTTTCATAGCATTGCTGATGCAGAAACATTCCCTAACACTGCCTCTCATTTTTGCTGATACAATCATTTGTATAGTACTACAGCCAACTGGATGCCTGAACTGATCTGAGTTATTAATATCCAGACAAAAAAGGATTATTTTTAACTGGATCAGTTTCCCATCCAAGTTCAGTGTGCCCACACCCCCCCAACAACTGCATTAGCACAAGTGAAAGCGTGCAATGTAAGCAAAATAAGTAAAAGCTCTTTAAGTCTACACTGCTACCAACAAAATGTATACTGAACCTCCAATGACTTTTGAAACAGAGTGAAATCTTAGATAAAAGATTTAAACAGGCAAGCTAGATTAAAAAATAAAAACCAAAACACAATACTTTATTACCTACTAAGCCCCATATAAATGTTTTGACTTGAGAGAAATCAACTTCTATGGATCAGTACAAGATAGATGAAAACAAGAACGAACATCTCAGCCTGCCTGTCAGCCTTCTCCATGCAGGTCCTTAACCAGTGAGACACATAGGCAAATACACCATTTCTTTTGTATGGCTCTGAGGGGCAGGGCCAGATGTACCTAAAATAACCCCTTTATTTCAGTAAAAAGTTTATAGTATTTACAGAGAAATCAGAGTGTATCCCACCATACTATGATATAAAAAAAACAAAACAGAAGAAACAAAGTCCCCATGCAGTTGGATGATGGAAGTCTGAAGGAAAACTACATAAAAACTACATAAAAAAGATGAAGTTCAGCACCCTTATGGGACCAGTGCCTGTTTTTCATTTGCTTACTACTTCCAGGAATCAGAAAGTCTTTGATGACATATTAGAACTGCTTCCACAACTCCCAACACCCTTTCCACAGCTGCCCAAGTTCTAGCAGAACCTGCAGTCCAGCTCATGTCACAACAGGCTGCAGAAGACACATGTGGGCAGAGGGCCACTGCTCTTCAGAAAACCTAACTAGGAAAACAAGGTTTTACAGTTTACGTCGCATCCTGCGGTCACAGGGTCTCTCAGCCACCTGTTCAAAGCAAAAGAACAGTTTTTTGTGTTCAAATGTGTGAGTATGTTTATTTCTTTACTGAAAAAATTAAAGATTAAGTTTTGACACTATGGTGGTGCCTAATACTTCCTCCTGACACTACTCAATATGTAACAACAGTTCCCTGGAGAGTATGTACTGCATAAAAAATTCCACGCCGTCTCTTGTACATAAAGAGGTTCATGCCTTTGGGAGCTGACAAGCTCTACCAGTTCCAGTCACAAAGACTGTAAAGTGTTCAGGAGAAACAGGGGAGGGTTCAAATTAAGTTTTTTTTAGATTTGTACAAATATGAAAAAGAAAGCTACTTATCTACATGTTCCACACACTTCCAACACCTGCAAAAATACTAAGATCCCTGTAAAGGCTGTATTACAAATTACTATCATTAGTTTTAGCTTCTTCAAGGTCTTCAAGAAATTTTATAGTACCTGAAAAATCATTAGGTTTATACAGGATCTTTAATATACAGCTATATATAACATGCTTGCATAACCCTTCTTCTTGAGCAATAATCACAATACATTGTCAAAAAATTGTTACTGGGTGTGTGCCTGCATCCCAGCAGCCACATGAAAGCAATTAATATATAAACATCATTATTCCTGTGAATTCCTTCTGTGTAATAGATTAATTAATGTGACACCTTGGTAAATAACTACAAAGTAATTTCTTGTCTTTATGAAGTTATTTTTTCAGAGACTAAGTTTGCCAAAATACACCTACTCCTTGTAGAAGGAAACTGGCTAACATATCTTTCTTAATTCATAAAAAATACTTTCCTTTTTTT
The DNA here is from genome assembly GCA_026212715.1 of Elanus axillaris. NCBI lineage: Eukaryota > Metazoa > Chordata > Aves > Accipitriformes > Accipitridae > Elanus > Elanus axillaris. The sequence goes on from JANZLQ010000061.1 coordinate 9,508,731, forward strand.
TTCCTTTCACAGAACAGTTCTCAAGAAGGTAAAGCAGAAAAAACAAAACTAAAACCCAAATAAACAAAAATCCCACACCATCCATGAAGTAAACAAAATTTTTTTTTTCTTCCTCGTAAGTGGTACCTATCTTTGAAATCACTACACTCTCCTCCCCATCCTGCTCCCTTCTCATCTCCTCTTTAGGAAAGACAGTGCATTTGTCCATAGCCTTTGCAACTCGACCGCCAGAGCTGTATCTCCCTTATAGCTCCCCTCTGAATGAACACAACTCTCACAACTTCTCCGAAATACTGCTGTCCCCACCACTTTCACTTATAGACTAAGACAAATACTGCAAAACCTGCTTAAACAAGCTGAAGAGGGAGCCTAGTTCCACCACTGCCCATCACAAAGCTTTCCAACACTATCTACAGAAAAGCCTCTTGTCACACAGGGAAGGACAGGGTACATCAAGACAAGACTACTAGTGAATTACCAAAAACCACATACAGTAACTAATTTAGGATACATTAATCATTTCAATGCCCTCTGAGTAATACACTGTGCTACAATCGCTTTATAGGGCACACTTTAATATGAAAAACAAAATGATAAAACAACATTAAATAACTCAAAACCTCTTCACTAATGATGGAATATATGCAGTTTTGTAAACTGGGTATTCCATTATCCATAAGTAAATTTAGGTCCTTTGCTAAATGGAATACTGATCAACTAGTGTACCTCCTCAAATTTGTCATAAGAACAAACAGCCAAGCAAATGTCTAAATAGTGATTGTTGCTATGGGTATCCGACTTGCATTCCTTCCACTGAAGCTTATAAAATTTCACTTGATGTAAACATCTACATTTTCTACTTGTTACAAATATTTTCAATAATTTAAAGTGTTTTAACAGCTATTTTTCTGAAACAAATCAAGTGAGCAAAGGTGTTGTGCAACACACAAAAATTAAATTCACCTTGAAAGACATTTTATAGAGACAATTCATGTAACCAAATTTAATACTTTCCCTACAGATCCCCCAAATGCTGTTAACAATCACAGTTTCTAATTTATTTTGTATGATACATGATCTAAAGAAACACTCCTGATCCCAAACAGAAAGCTGTATTTGAGACTAGATGCTTTATAAGTAAACCAATTTACCTGAGGCTTGCACAAAACATTGAGATTATCTCTCTGGAGATTACCTAGTTCAACCCTCTGCTCAAGGAAGGGTCAACTACAGCAGGTTTCCCAGGTAGACGTCCAGTTGGGTTTTGAATGCCTCCAAGGACAGAGGCTCCACAAACTCTCAGGGCAACGTCCTCCATTGTTCAGTCACCTTCCTAACTAAAAAAAACCATGTAATTTTTCCTGTGTTTAAAAGGAATTTCATGTTTTCAATTTGTGCCCACTGCCTTTCCTTCTTTCACTAGGCACCACTGAGATCTTAGCTCTGTCTTCATTACTTCCTGCATCAGGTATCTCTACACCCTGGTAAGATGCCCCTGAGACTTCTCTTCTCCGGTGTGAACAACCCCAGCTCTCTCAGCCTCCTCTCCTTCCTTGTATGAAAGATGTTGCAAGCCCTTGTTCCAAGCTCCCTCAGTACTCATTGATGCATCCCATCAGGTCCCATGGACCTGTAGATACCCAGTCTGTTTCAATGTTCCCAAAACTTCATCTTCCTCCATTGACAGCAAGTCTTCCTGGGTCTAGACTTTCCCACTGGTTTCACGGGTCTTGGAATCCTGAAGGCAAGTCCTACCAGTAAAGACCAAGGCAAAGAAGTCATTAAGTACCTTCGTGTTTTCCATACCCTTTGTTACCTGCCCCATTCAGCAGCAGACTCGCAAATTCTTTCATCTTCCTTCTGCTGCTGATGTACTTGTAGAAGCCCTTCTTGTTGCCCTTCACATCCTTCACCAAATTCAACTTCATGTGGGCTTTGGCTTTACTTATGCAATCCCTAAATGTTTGGACGATGTCTCTATATTCCTCCTGAGTCCTCTATCCTTGCTTTTACCTCTTGTATGCTTCCTTTTTATGCCTGTTTTGTCAGGAGCATCCTGTTCACCCATGCAGGATTCCTTTCCTTTTTATCTTACTTTTGGCAAGTCAGGATGGACTGTTCTGGAGCTTGGAGAAAGTTATTCTTGAAAATTAACAAACTCTCATGGACCCTCTTCCTCCAGGGTCATGTCCAAAGGATTCTTCCAAGCTGATCACTGAGCAGAGCAAGGTCTCCTCTCCTAAGTCCATGGTTTTGATTCTTCTATTTGCCTTCTGCCCTGTCTCGGGATCCTGGACTCCATCATTTCACAGTACCTGCAGCCAACGTTGCCCCCAACCTTCACACTCGCAATCAGTTCTTCCATGTTTGCAAGAATGAGATGAGCAGACCATCTCCCTTTGTTGGTTTCTCCATCAGTTGTATCAGGAACTTGTTATCAATATACTCACAAACCTCCTGGATTGCTTTTACCCTATCATGTTGCCCTGCCAGCAGGTATCAGTATGGTTAAGCCCACTATGAGAACCAGTGTCTGCAAATGCAATGCTTCTTCCAGTTTTCAGAAGAAGGCCTCATCTACTATGCCTTGACCAGGTGGTCTGTAGCAGACAACAAGTATATCACCCACATTGGTCATCCACTAATACTGACCCATAATCTCTCAGCTGGCTTCTCAACTGTCCAAAAGCAGGGCTCCATGCATTCTAACTGCTCTTCCATAAAGTGCTTCTCCCTCTCTTCACCTTCCTAGCCTGTCCTTCATGAAGGGGCTGTACCCATCCATCGCAGCACTCCAGCTGCCTCAGCTATAGCACAGCACTTCTGTGATCCCAATGTGATCATGACCCTGCTATTGCATATGAACCTCTAACTCCTCCTCCCATTTTTCCCCCATGCTGCATCCATTTGTGTACAAGCACTTCAGAGATACCCATTTCTGCTGATTTCCCAGAAGAGGCAAGAGAGATTCCCCCATAATGCTGTCCTGTAGTCACTTCCTTATTTTGTCCATACCCTTGAGGTGGGGCCCCAATATTGATTAGCACAAGCAAATTAAACACAGAGCAGTTCTTCTAAACCTCTGTTTTTCTTTTATGACTCCTGCTCTTATTTCATACCTATTAAAGGATTTGGCTTGTTCTCTTTTTCCAGCTAAATACATTAACCTAACAAAAATGATTACATCTCTTCACAAATGTTTTCAATCAAAGTACAGAAATTAACGTCTGTTCACATATACACACAAACAATACTGAAACATCTTTTTTTGGAAGATGACATCTGGACAGGGTATTGAAATAGTTTATTCCCTTTCATATGGCAAGCGATCATCATTATTTATACCCATCACCTTCAAAACATTTTATGAAGAAGAACTACTAGCATGGAATTTTACATTCTTCATTCACCATTTTTCCAACCCTTTCCAGCAAAGATAGGAATCCCACTGAGTTTACAAGTAGCCCCATTATTTCCCTGTCAGTTTCTCACTGTTGGAGAATCACTACTGTGTTGGAAAAAAGCCTTAATATAATTAATTACACAGCTGCTCATGCTACCTGAGGCACTCCACATAAAATGGGAGTGGACAAGCTGAATATACCAAGGCACGAATGACTACAAAGCGATTCAAATACACAGAAGCAAACCAGTAAAAAACAACAGAAAACAATCATATAAATTAAGTGGCAAAACTGTTCATGGTTGTTCCCTTGAATCTTAAGCCACATGGTGCTGGGCAGAAACTAGAACCAAGCTGAATTTGGAACTCTGCTTAATGGAAAAATTTTAAGTTGAATTTTTAACCAAGTTCTCTAAGAATGCTGTTGGTATTTGCATGTTGTTCTTTACAACTGAGTAACTCCTGAACCTGTTAGCTGCCTTCAAATGAATTTTATAGAAAGCAAGACATCTCAAAGATGAAAAACCCAAGGAATGTCACTGAAAATAATTGCTGGATAGAGAAAAGAGCCCCCAAAACAAGGCCTACTTTCAGAAAGACAAGAGTTTATTTACTCCCTCCTCTTTGGAAAGAGACACTTAGCCTATGAGCAGAGATTTAAAACAAGCATGTGCTTTTCCTGCTCAGAGGTGTCACAGGAAACAAGATGTCATTCAGGATGCTTCACTAGGAAAACCAGAGGAATTCCAGTTCCCATGTGCTTACAAAGAGAAGTGGGAGAAAGTAGGACAGGAAGTGTGAAAGGACAAGACACCAGCCCATCACTACCCAGGCTTCATTAGCTCTAGCATAAAACCAGTTTATTCTGCAAACTGAACACAATCCCACATTTGGAACAAAATTCTGTGTATCAGCTTTAGAAAAAAAAGTATCTCACTGGTTGCTTCAATTTTGACTCGATTTTTACATTACGTCAGAAACATCTGAAAATGGAAAAAGTTACTGAATGGCATATTTGGGGGTATATTTTTATGTACTGTCATAAATATATCAAATATTAAAATAAGAATGTGTCAATTTTTTAAACATTTAATTGTTTTAAGTATCGAAATGCAGGATCATTGATTAATGGTTGCTAGTCAGATATCAATTATTACTGAAAATGATTTTCCAATTAAGACTGTAGTTGGTTTAGTAGTAATCACTAATTGGTGTTCTAATTGGTGATTTGCTGTTTTATTTGTTAGAATGTACAAATACTTAAAATAGGATACAACAGACAAGGCAGCAGGCCCACATGACAGGCAGCTGGGGGAGCAGACAAGATGGCCAGCAGCCAAGTGCAAAGCAAAGCAGCTGGGCAGCCCACCAACCATTCCCACAGCGTATTTCAATTCCATCAAATCATCATTTCTTAACAGAAAACTGTACATCAGTAAATTTTCAGCCCACTCTGTGAATATATATACTTGTGAGTTTAAGAGCCTTCAATTTCTAAAGGCAAAACAAACAAAGAAAATAAAAAATATGAACAAGCCAAATGATAGGACACTTCTTTCACTCTCCACCATCTCGTCTGCTAATTCTACACTGCTCTACTTAGCTTTCTTCATCTACTCCAGAGCTCAGCTTTCTTTCCCTCACTAATCCCTCTTCTTCTTACCATTATATCACTGCTGCTGTACCTGATGTTACATAATTACTTCCATCAAAGGTTTAACTTCTGAAAAATTAACTCTGAAAAACTGCACAGGGAAACTTCACAACTGTCCTGAATCAGGAACCTGAACGTTTTTAAATCCACTAGTCTCTCCTCAGTTCTAACTATAACCTTAACTTACAAGGAAAGGTTATAAGAAACCTCTCAAAGTTGGTAGTTTTAAAAATCTTTTCCTCTGGGGCAGTTTACTCCTAAATTTCATTGCTTATGCAGTTAGCCGATAGCCTGGAGGAGAGAAGACAGCACAGAAGAGGGCCAATTAACCAATGCCACAGCATGGGGATTTTCTCCTCCTCTGTTAATTTGACATCCTTTTGCAAGACTCTAGGGAGCTCTTATTTAAAGCTAACTTGTTGAGTTCCACAAATTAATTTTACATTATAATTGCTGCTCCTCAGTGAGAGTGGATACCCCCTTACTCTTGTACCAAAAATCAGCAGAATCCCTTTCTAACCCATATACATGGTACGTGTTCATTCACCCTCCTTCCTGTCTGTCTCCCCTGCAAACAGTTCTTGGATATGCTTTTATCATCTATTTGAAATTTATTATGCTGTTCTACATTTGAGAGGAGAATTCTAGCAAAATGTCAAGTTAACTATACTTATCTTTTATATAAGACCATGCTTTCCAGTATAGGCCTCTATATTGTTCTTTATTAAACTAAATATTGTTTGGGCTTTGAACTTGTTCTTCATACTCCCATACTCAGGTCAGTTTCCTGAACACAATCAGCTATGTATACATGAGATGGACACAAATGGTTTCAAATACTTCCATTTAAAAATCTCAACATACCATATGAAATTCCACCTGCTACATTAATTCTCCATAATCTTTTTTTGTACTTCTAAATTTCTGCCATTCGACATACAAAATTTATTTTGTATTTTAGAATACCAATACTCACCTTCACTTCCAATCATTAAAATCATTAAAAATATTTAATACCAGACCCACATTTACAACTCTTCCATATGATACTAATGCACATGAATTCAGATTTATTTTCCTAGATCAAAGATATGTTTCCCCCCACAGACACAATTAACAACAATTTCCTATCACTTCAGAGAATATTAAGGACTGCTTAAACTTATATCCTGTATGCTATTTCCCATCTATTCTGAATATGCAATTCCTCTCCACCGTAATCTGCATCTCTCTTACCTTCTTATTTAACATTTTCAAAAAAGACTTTACAGCTTTCTTAAATGTTGTCTTGAGGTCCAGTTATCTATTACAATAAAATTTCCATAAATAGGATCATTCTTCAATTGCAGGTATCAAAGATGAAGTAAATTACACTCAGAGAAAGACAAAGATAGTTCTAAGGCACAAAGAAAATTATGTAGGCAGCTTCATAAACCTGTGCTCAGGCCTTGTGGTCACATAGGAGATCTCAAAATGGGCTGCCATAAATATCCTCCCTTAAAATTATCAATACTTTTTACAGTACTTAACCAAAGAAGAAACCTGTCTCAAACGTACAGGAGAATGAACACTAACATGGGAAGACTATGTGAGTTAATTAAGGGTACTTAAGTACTGGTCTGCTAGGAAGAACTCCCAACATAAAAAAAATTTACTCCTTGGGAGACAGCTCATAGCCATTGAAGGCCTGCTCTGACAGATCGGGAATATGACAGGCATGGAGCCTAAAAATGTCTCCTCACAATCAGTGTCAGGGAGGAGGAGAGAACATGAACTCATTTTCTGGAAAGTCTAATTTGTGCCTGATGCCATGCAGAAGCACAAATACAGGCAGGGTGATGAGTGGATTGAGAGCAACCCTGTGAAGAAGGACTTGGGGGTGTTGTGGATGAAATACTGAGTATGAGCCAGCCACATGCATCTGCAGCCCAGAAAGCCAACTGCATCCTGGACTGCAAGAAGCGTGACCAGGGGTGGTTGAGGGAGGTGATTCTCCCCACCCTGCTCTGCTCTCAGGAGACCCCACCTGCAGTACTGCCTTCAGCTCTGGGGACACCAACGTAAGGAGGACATGGACCTGTTGGAGCGAGTCCAGAGGAGGGCCACGAAGATGATCAGGGGGCTGGAGCACCTCTCCTAATGAGGACAGGCTGAGAGAGTTGGGCTTGTTCAGCCTGGAGAAGAGAAGGCTCCAGGGAGACCTTGTAGCAGCCTTC
>JANZLQ010000061.1:9516209-9535298 GCA_026212715.1 Elanus axillaris
TTGAGCAACCTGGTCTAGTGGAAGGTGTCCCTGCCCATGGCAGGGGGGTTGGAACTAGATGATCTTTAAGGTCCCTTACAACACAAACCATTTTATGATTCTGTGATAAGAAGTTTTGTGGAACACTTCCCTCTTTTTAACGTGCTTTCAACATTACATTTGATCCTTTTCATAAACACAAACACATCCACTCTAGGATGTGCTTTAGGAAGTCCAGACTATATTTAATTGTTTAACATGGCAATTAAATACCTGATTCTGTATCAACTGCTAGATATATTCTACTTCTCAATTTCTCCTAGTATTTCACAGAATGATAGTTATGCCTTTCAATCATTTTTAACCCTGTTTAGTGCCTTCACTGTGTGACTGGCATCCAATAAATACTTTTCAGGCCTAAAATTGAGATCCTCTTCAGTAAAACAAAGAGAATCTGCAGGCTTACAACCTGTTTCAGCCCACCCCAAACCCCCTTGAGAACTCTACTGTCTGTGCAACATGCAGACGGAGAATGGAAGAAAATTGCATTTAAACGACTGGGAGTTTCTATACCAGGAATTTTGAGTAACTTGGCTTCATGAGATCCATGTCTTAAATTTTCTTACACATGTCCACGCAGCCTTCATTCTCCGTTTCTAAAAGCACAGTCTACCAAAGTAACTCAGGAGAAGAGATACACTTCTGGATTTAGATCAGTTTGATAACCCGGGCCAATGAACTGCTGTTCATGTCACACTTGACTGACACAGCACTGAGACAGGAAACCTTGTTCCACTTATGACAAAGTAATCCTTTGTCAACATGGCAGATCACACTCTTCCCAATAATTACAAAACTGTCGACCACCTTCTTTTCACAGGCAAAACAGATGAGTCACCATGGAATGGAGCAGTGCTTCAAGACAGTGCTCCAGGACCTCAGCAATTCACTGTGTTCCAGCCAAGTAACAAATCAAAGTCCTACCCCAGTACTTGCTCCCTGAACTTGCATCACCAAAATATCTCGAGACACACAACGTCTCCCAGTTTGCACATGTACAGGCTGTAAGACTAAGAATATATAAATAAAACTAGAATCCCAGGAAAAGATAAAAATCAAGGGTTAGAGAGGTCAACTAGCAGGGAACACAGAAAGATGCCACACGAATTTGGAGTTACACGTCTATATAAAATACTGGAATTAGCAAAACCGTTGAACAGCAGCATTTTAGAAATCCAAAATATCAATTACGTTTCTTTAGAGCCATTTTTATTTTGTACTATTTTTCCACGGCATCACTTAATATTAAATCTCAGTTCAAGACTAGTTGCCTTCCAGTGGCACCACTCATCTGGGTTTGTCCTGAATTCAGAAGTGACATTCATCATCTGTTTGCATCAGTCTTTTCTCTACTCAAAACCCATGACAGAAAAATTCACCAGCAAGGAGTACCTACATGCTCTCTTTCTATAAAAGCTGGTGTTACAGCCATCATGACTGAGGACAGGCTCCCAAGGATTCTTTTGACATCATTGCACATGGAAGAAAGTTTAGGAAGGAAAAAGGCTGACACTCCTCTGAGAGACATATTGTGTGAGTGAAGTGGAAGTGGTCTCTAGACAAGCTTTTCTTCAGAACTTATTTACAAGTTTCAGGCAGATAGAGGGCTCCGTTTGCCTAGATTGTGAGATCAGAAACAAAATTGAGACAGGGTTATAATGCTCCATTATGAACTAGATGGATGATTTCATTTATGTTATTATATTTTTATGGATTTCAGAGAGAGAGAGAGAGAACAGGATAAAGTGTACTGAAATTCTTGTATAGCTCCACAGAGTAATTCTGCTCTAGACAACATCCAATGATTGCATTTAATTGGAAAATCATCCTTCCTCTCCAAAAGGTAAAGACTATGTAACTAAATGGAAACAACTCCAAGTAGGTGATCCTGGAGGAACTTGCAGGCTATCCTACAATTCAGCAGTAACATTTAACTTTTACAATGTTGCTGTTGAAGTTACTGCTAAGCATAACTTCATTCGCTTTTCTAGCATTATTTTAACCCTTACCCTCCCATGCATATCCTCCAAACCTCCAGTGATTTGTGGTTCAGAGGTTTTTATAGCAAGACAAAATGTCTTCATATTTAATTGCTCTTAATGGATTTTTCTTCCCTGAATTTGTCCAGCTGCTTTTTGAAACCATTAGAACATTGCAAGTCTGCAGCATTCTGCAAAACTGATGCAACTTTCTACACAACCAGTGGTACAAAAAACCTCTGGAATATGCAGTAAGCATGAACGTCCTGCAGCAGTTGACAATAGAACAGAAAATATCAGTGGGAGCCCTAGTCTCGTTTAAAGATATTCCCTCTTCTCTGTCACCACTATAGGTTTTCATCCCTTAGCTATAATGAAAATAGTCATTTGGAATGATAATCAGTTTATTTTCCTCTTTCCTTTCGAAAACCAAAGTTCGAGCTAACTGCACATATGACTGATTCACTCCTTTCTTTTTTTCTTCCACCCGCCCCACTCCCCACTGGATCCTGTTTGATCCATCTCCCCTTCTACAGTGTTTACCAGGATTCAAATAAGATTCTCCAGCTTACTTGTTTTCAGGGAAAGTTCACAAAGTTCTGATTACATCATTAAGATATCTGGGAATGGATCTGTGTCTGAAACCAAGAGTCCAACAGGTAAATACAGGAAAAAGATCCAAATCCTTTTTTGGAGGAGAGAAAAACAATACCTGAAATACTTCTGGAACACACATTACGTGGCATCACTGTAGTTACGATGTCTAGTCATACAGTTTTATTGCTATTTTTCTGATGACCCTGAGAATTCAGAAAGAAGAGGCTAGAACAATGCCTGCAATAAGAAACACATGAAGTAAAATCCTTATCCTGAAAGACAGACTGAATGAGGAAACCAGGAAAGATAGCTGTATTTATTTTGGCTGGTAACATCAGATAAAATTTAATTGAGGAACTTTTTGGCCTTGCAGAACAAAGACTAGGCTGGGAAAGAACACCACAGGGTAAAAGATCCCTAACTGACTGTTATTTCTCCTGTATCTGAGATGTTGCGTCTCTCATCAGTCGCATTCCTCTGGCAAACGAGATGAGAAAAATGACACAGCATGAGGGATAGAAGTTATGAGTTCTGAGTTATCCCTTAAAAGTTAAGAGGGATAACTTCTGCAAAACAAAATGATACTGCACAGTGACTTAGAAATCAGTGCCAAATAATTTGAACATAGCAGCCCAGAGAAGTGGCTGAGGATGACAAGCTAGTATTTCCCCAGACTGTTCTGAATGCTGGTAAATTCCTACCTACTTACTACAAACTTGCAAGCTGCATAGGAACAGATGATTAGCTACAGGTTTTCTAGGTAGCTGCAGAGCTTCTCAGCATACATTTTGAAATACTTCTGCTCGAAATTATCTAAATTCGAAGGTTTTGTTTGTTTGCTGTTTGTATCCTTTAGCATTTGCATCTCCAGCATTTTTTCAGCATCTGGCCTTTCCTTCAAGGAGAGCATTCCTGTTTCACCACTGATCTCACATGACGCGCTCCACAAAGGCAACCAGATACCAGACATTACTTCTTGCTACACCTTTATGCAAGTAAACACAAGAAGCAGAACTGATTTCTATTTCTCCTCTACAGACTCATCCTTGTAAGGGTGCTTCGCAGAGCAAAATCATGCTCAAACACTGCTCTAAGAATATTTTAAATTACTTGCCTTTTCTTCAAAGCATGAGCTTATTAGCCTCACACAAGCTACTCACAGGCTCTTTAAAAGACCCAAAGCTGTATGTCTCCCATCCTCCCACCTGCTACCTTCTCCATCTACTTGTACTAGATCCACTCACACTTCAACCACTCCTCCCCCACCCACCCCCACCATACAGAAAAGACTGAATCTGTATCCCTGGGAAAAGGAGGAAACAATAGAGCAGAATACCTTCATTAGGTATATGCTTGAAAGAGTATTTAAATAACCAGAACTGAAATGTCAGATCTGTAGAGAGCATATTGAGAAAGTCAGAATTTGCAAAATAAAACAATTCTTTGTTTCCAAAACTAAGCAGATAGTTCCTTTTTTTAAAGAAATAACTTTAAAATGTAGAAGATTCCTTTCTGAAGAAAAGAAATGCCACTTGTTAATGAGACACAGTATCTACTTATGATCAAACAGAAATCTACAAACTACAAATAAGAAAAATAGGGTGCTGTTTTGTTTTAACCTTTTCCATGTAATGAGAGAGCAATCATATGGAGTATGAAGTAACTGTACCATTACTGTGGTTTCCGCAAACAACAGAATACTTTTGAAAAAGCAAGCATCACATGCATTGTCAATATAGTTGTCTATATTTAGAAAAAGAAACATTTGGTCATTCAATATTATCAACACTCAAATAATATTCTTGCCTACTGAAGATGTGTCCTCTGTTCAAGTCAGAACTGTTCTACTAAACTAAATAGGCCTCTTTCCGAACAATCGGAATTGATGAGTGTCTCCACTGCCACACTTCAGCATGTCTCATATTTTAGCATCGTACATTCTCATCACAGAGACTGAAGAAAGGAAGCATGCTATTATTCTAAGTACCAGTAGATGAAGAATGACAGTTTTTTATTCTGCACAAAGGGAACTTCGGCAATAGGAGAATTCAACATGCATAGAAAGCTTTTCTGAAGAGACTTTTCCATCAAACCTGATGATACGTATGTTATTTCCACCCAGAATATTTGGACTTCTAGACAGTGATCACACATACAGGGTGACAAGAAGAACATTCCTGCTGAATTTCCAGGGTGAAGCATTCACCATTAGAAAATGCTATGAATATTGTTCGGAAACAGATACCATGTCTAGGGTGAGGGGCGAGTGTGTCCTCTGGGATTCTGTCTTGTCTTCTCCTTCTCCTGACCCAATCTCCAAAGCCCATTCTTTCCTCTTTTACCATTAATATTCTGAGTATATTACAGATATTCCAGGGTTTGAGTTCTTACAAGTCCACTGATTAAAAGGGATGAGTGGCTTAATGAATGAATATACACTGAAAAAATTCTGACTACAGACACTGAAATAAGAACTTTTTCCTAATTTAGTGCAAAAGCAAAATATTTCTAATCAGATAGCAACATACATGCTCCCTAAAAAGACCTAATACTTGCTGTGATCCAAACAGGTACATGGTTGATATGTGCAGAGGAGGATTCCTTTGGTTTGTATGATGACAATTAATGGAGACATAAAAAAAGGCCATTTATCAAATTTATCTGGAGTTCAAAGGCAACATGTCAAAATGTATTAGTTAAATTTGTCGGTCCCATTCTTAAGATTTTACACCTACTCTTGATTCCTTTCAAGGAGAGCGAATATACCCTCCTGTCATAATTTCATTAGAAAAATCATCTAATGAAGAGTTAATAATTAGAACCTTGTACAAATTCTACCGTACACAAAATTGGACATGCTGCATTATTCGTCTGCATTAACAATAGTAAAAACCAGTATCTGCTTCTTTCTCTGTCATGGGAATACCTAAGAATTCTCTGTGTTTTAGCTGACAGAGGGACAGAATTTTAGACACACTGTGGAATGCGCAAAACCTAAAGCTGTAACTCTTAAGATTTATTACCCTTTAATAAATATCTGGATAAATGTATCCTCTTTCTAAACAAGGGATCAGTTGTGCTTTATGCTAATTAACAGCATGAAATACATTTTCTCCTTAATCTTTCCAGGTGGCATTCTTTTAACAATGTTTTAGGGAAAAAATGTATACTTCTTTCAACTTGTCTGCTTTACTGATTTACAAGAAATAACATTTGTTTCTGGCATCCAACATTAAAAGATCTTTTTCTGAAACCCAAATACAGTTATTCATTTGCTCTATTTTTTGTGTATTTTATAGATGACCAAGCATTATTGGTTACACAATCATCATTACCTTTCCAGCATTCCAGAGACTCTCTTTATTTATTATTATTTTTCTCTGAAACATTTTGAAAGCGTACATGTAATTCTTTTACCCTTAAGAGGCAGAATTCCAGTTAGTCTTCATAAACATTTAAAAACCCCAATTTTTTAACATCACTGAGTAATCATGCTAACTGATCACACCTATGGGATGCTGAAATAACCTCATCTACAGTGTTACCAAAGCTACCAAGTATTCTGACACAAAAGAGAGATTATACAGTGCACAATGCATAAGTTTAGCCCTTCAATTTAGCAGTCTTCATACTCCAAATTTCTCTTAGGTTTTTTTCTTTTAACAACTTCTTTAGCTTTTCAAACATCGTCTCACATGCAATTTCTATCCATCTTGACATACTGAAGGGACAAGTTCATGATCCAAATGTATTAATAACCTTTAAAAAAAAATCTTTGGAGAAACAGATACTGCTAGCTATGGGCTTTGTTACAGTTTTTTTACTGATTTTTCTTTAAAATTACATTTGATGATGTTGTATCCGCTTGCCCCCCACCTTTTGTTTTGTCAGTGTATATTAGGATCCAAGTGAAAAGTTTTCACCAACAGAATTACTCACTTTTACCCACTGCACCCCAAAAAATTAAATATTATGGGAAGTATGCCCTCAGGTATTTTTCAACAGCAGTTCAGTAAAAAGACGTTGTGCAACTGCTAGATCCTTTGCTCCTGATTTCCTGTAAAACCCCTTCTTTCATGACAGAAAATTCTTATCACCAGCTGCAGTAACAGCTACATACATTAAAAATCATCATTGTTTAATTAGTAAAAGAGGAGTTTCTGTGATCTTAACTCACTCCTCCCCTTGCCATGGACTCTGCAGCAAGTTCAGGACAGAAAGTTCATTTTTATCAGCTGAAGCCCCATTACTCTAATTTCCCCCACTCTAAACATACTGAATTTTTACTATCTACTTATCTAGCTCCCCAAGTGATCCTCAGTGCTTCACACTCCACCTTCTTCTTCCCTTCTGCCTTCCTCAAAGCAGAAGACATCCTGGTCCTTGGAGAGTGATACTGTGCTCCTCACCTGAACAGTTACCATCTTCCTTAGATTTTTATTTTTTTTTAAATCTCTCTCCCACCATGCCTGGTGAATTTATGACACAGAGGTTGCTGTTGGAGAGAAAGCTGGCAAAAGTCTCATTTCAGACCTCCCACAATCCACTCCGGTATTATTCTATATATACCTTCCTCCCTTCTCCCCATATGCTCTTAGCCTTAAAGTATGTTTTTACTTCTCTCATTTTCCTTACATTCAAATTCTCAGCAGGGCTACAATTTTCCTTCCCCCACTCCCTGTGATTCTTCCTCTAGCCACACTTTCCTCTTCCTCATATTATTTGTTCAGTCTCACTCAGTCTTTTTTCTCTCTTCAGCCTTCTCCCTCCCCTCTTCTCATCTTCTTTTTGTGGATATAATAGCTTGCTATCCTGTATTATCATGCTGTATCAAACTCAGACTGTATTTCCAGATTGCTTTCCACAACAGTCTCCTGAAAATGCCTATCAATCATAAATCCCATAAAAATGCTTTTTATCTCCATTACAATGGCCTACTGTCTTCAGTATTTAAAAATTAGGACGTTCCTTTCAAACTTATCTCTATTTTGTATTTGCTGTTCCGTAACACATAATGGTATCAGGCTTCTCTCTCCTTCTTAGTCTACAGTAGGTCTTGAAACAGTTATATTTCATACCTCCTCAAAACATGATGAAAATGTCTTTGTCAAAATCCTTCTACTGAAAGGACTGCAATCTAAAAACTGCTTTAGTCAAGAGTGAGGGGTGGTACAGAATCCCATGTGTTGCACTGATGAACGTTGTATTTTCAGACAGAAGAGCACATAGAAGGTATTAATATCTCCCTTCTCAATGCCTTCCAGAGCCACTGAATCTTTATTCAATTTCTGGTTTTATGTTTCTCTTTCTGATCCTCCATTTTCTCTGAAATTTCTTTGTTCTATTCCTACCCTATCATTTTGATTTTATTTTGCAAATATACTCTGAATTGCAGGTTTTCACCTTACCCATCTTTAGGTCACTTACCGTATCTCCCAATTCCATCTACAATGCCCTTAATCTCAGCAAATTTCACCTTCATCGAGGATTTTTTGAAACTTGCTTTCCTGATCAAGTCTTCTTCTAAATGCTTCTCTGATTAAGACTCCTCTGATCAAAGAACTGTTTCTGTCTTTTTGCTTTTCCTGTACATGCTCTGTGTTGCTATATGGCAATAATTTATATTAAAGGCTTTTTGTGTAATTTTTAAATTTTCTTCTCTGAGTATTCTTACAGGGAAATCTGTCTCCTTATATGGGATATCCATTTTCTTAAAAAAAAAAAAATTTTTTTAAAATCCAAAAAACAAAGGGATTGAATAAAAAGCAGCATTCAGAGATCATCCCACTGCCTTCTCCAACTTGGTTTCAGGAAGGTGCCTGCTCCAACAATTTCTACTGATCCTATACCACTGTATTGTTTCAGTTAAACTATGCATTTATATCTAATTAAAAAAATAATGGAAGTTTTGATGAATTCTGTCTAAAAACATTACTTGGTATTTTGAGGTTACAACAGAAAATAAAACAGTTGTGAGTCAATGAAGTGGAAAATTATTGTCTTGTAACAGATCCTCTAAGGTGCAAAATATTCTCTTATTTGCTGTTATCAATATGTCTAGTAATTGCTTTTTGTCCAACTATTTGAAAAGGGGGAAATAGACTTACAGTCTGGAGAAAAAGAGACAGCAAAACATACAAAATCAGAGCATTGATTTTTTTAAATTTTTTTCCCTATTTTATAGCATTAAGAAAACATACCATAAAAGACATTTGGCCCATGAAAACAGAAAAGTAGAGAGATGAAAACAAGCTGTATAAAAATACTAAAGCAGGCAACACGTCACATCTGAAAACAAACACTCATGGTCTCTTGTTACTTTAGTTCTTTGGGAAAAAAAGCCTTACTACTAATTGAAAGTGTTTTAGCTTTAAAGTTGAGAATATTCCTAGTAACATTTTTACATAGGTTTAATTATAAAACAGCACTGTAAAAAATTACCTAGTACTAAATTACACTTTAGGTCTACATAACAAGAAACATTATAAAACCACTTTCTGTAACAAACCAACAACTCAGCATAGACTAAGATCACATCCTTCTTCCATGACTAGCACACACACATACACAGTTGCATTTTCCTGGACTTCCTAAAGAGAATTTTAGGGGTTTTGGTTTTTTTAACCCCTCTGCATAGTTTTGGATTCTCCTCAGTTTTATAAAGACTATCTGAGAAAAGCGAGAGGAAATTCTGTTATTTGCAAACAAATAGCCAAAATTATATTTCTAAGAATCGTTTGTAAGAGACAAATATGAAGATGCTCTGAGGTAAATGTTTGAACTCAGACAGTAGTTCTATGGTCCGGTAAACACAGGCAGGGAGTACCAAACAGCTGCTTTACAAAACTAGACCAATACCTCACCTTGCTGCAAAACAACTATGGGATTTATCTCCCCCCCTTCAATTTCTTTTTTTTTTTTTTTTTTTTTTTAAACTAGACCATTCAATCTTCTACAGTATAGCCTTGCAACTGTAAATTAGTAAGTTTGTACCATACTTGTACTCAGATATTCTTAAAATACACTGGAACAGAGAAGTAGGTCTTTGAAAATCCTCCTTGGGGTTTACTAAACTTCTTTGATGTTTCCACCCTGACCACATAAAATGAAATCTTTTTAATAAAGGTGATTAGGACCATTTTCATAACAATGATGAAAGACTGCCTGACAGATTTACTGTTCTTCTAGCAACTTTGCAGCCAAAGTCAACAGCTAACAAGAAGTCTACATCCAAATTCACGTCGGAGTATATAACTCTGTAATTAAGTGTTCCTCAAACATTTCGAGGAACATTCAGGTTTTCTGACTGATCTACTCCAAGCACTTCTCTATAAAGAATACTACAGCTGAGTATAACTGAATAAATTCAGGTTTATTTTCTTTCTAAGGCATCCTTGATCTATGTTCTAGCATCCTAGTCCACAGCAAATACTCTTCCATGATACAGGAGTAACGCTTTTTCACAGTAACTTCCATCATTTTAAGGTTCACTTAAGTGCATTTCTAAATACTGTGCCCTGGCAATCCTTGAACTTGTTCACAGATGGGTAGAAATGTTTAAGTATCTGTTACTCCGATGAAACATAGCCTTTATAAAAATCCTCGAAGACAGACAGGATGCTTCTCTGATGAATTAACACACTCAGGATAAGGTACAATGGCAGTGCTCTCTTCAAGCTCCTTGTAACTTGTCCATAATACCCTGGATTTGACTAAAATCCTGTCTAGAAAGCTACATATTCATTCCCCAAGCACAGAGATGTCAGTAATAGATGGCTCATGGAAACACTGCAGAGAATCAGCATATGGAAGCTTGCTGCTACCCCATATACCCATATCAAAAAGTTTTATTCAACATCTGTGTTGCAACAACTACATGCACACAACTTCTGACTGACAATATGTGAACACTCACCTAGCTGCAAAAGATAACAAATATATTTTAATCAAGTTCATCAAACCACACAGAGGCTGCAGTAGCAGTATCATACAAAGCAGAGGAGATCTAATCAAAGCATGGTACAGGCTCTTCTGTAAAACCCTCCCAGGAATCACTCTAGTGAGCAATGAAACCTCTTGCAGCACCACATCTGCAGAAGAAGGTTTCTAGGTCTCCCCTGCCCTGGGAACCATGTCAATGTAACAGATCCAGATGTTTCACACTTATACAGACTCAATTCACTCATGTACTGAAATTTGTTACGACAGCCCTATGCAAAACCAGACATTATATAAAAGAGTTCAGTATGATCAACTGCATTATAATACAACCACATAAGATGATTAAAATAACTTTTTCCAGGTGCCAGATATCTGCCATCATGTTTGGATAAGATCAAGAATATTTTACTCCTTGCTGAGCTTCTAATCCTGCCTCCTCAGAATATGTCAACACCAATAACCGTGGCAGACACACTTGGTATCTTTATTTTCTAAGTAACATCAGAAATGTACAAACTGCAGTTCTAGTTGTTGTCTCCCTCTCCTGAACTGCCCTTCCTATCCATTCATCCCCCACAGTCCTCCTCACCTCCCCAAACTTGTTGACATAGAGGAGTTTTAAAAAGAAATCAGAATGAGGTACATTGCACAGAAGGAAGATTTATTTTAGCATAGGCACATAAGAAGAAGAAACATTGAGGAAAACTACTTGAATGCAAGGACTCTATGAAATTATCTCAGCTTTTATCCAAGTTTTTCACTTCATGAGATTTCAAGTCAAATAATCTTTTTAAATGCAGACTTAAGGTACCATAGTACCTGTGTAGAACAAAAATTGCAGAAACTCAGTAATTTTGCAGGACATTTTGT
Organism: Elanus axillaris; assembly: GCA_026212715.1. Classification (NCBI taxonomy): domain Eukaryota; kingdom Metazoa; phylum Chordata; class Aves; order Accipitriformes; family Accipitridae; genus Elanus; species Elanus axillaris. Next base: position 9,527,636 of record JANZLQ010000061.1, read on the forward strand.
GTTGATCTCCGGGTACCCAAGGACATTACGGCAAAAAGTGGTCTATTTAGGAATATGTGGCTCTTTCAAAACTATCATGGTAGTGTATGTACTACTTCTTTGAAAGGAAGTAATACCTCATCAGAATGGAGGAAGTATTGGTCTGGTAAATGGCAAAACACAGCACCTTCCTAACCTTTCATCTTTACTTCTGTCACTATAACATGTATTCAGAATATCTTTTCGAAAGTGTTTTTTCTTTCTCTCTTTTTTTTTCCATAGGATCAACAAAATGCTTACTGTATTACCAACAAAACAACCTATCCACAAAATTCTTAACGAAAACCACCTGGTAAAAAACTCAGACCATCAGAAAAATCTATGAAAAAAAACGTAAAGGGCTTTTCTGCATGAAAGGAAAAAAAAAGATGAATTGTAGAATGAATATCATATAATGAACAATGCATGAAAACAATGCTCAATTTCCAACCCCATGCAACAGTAAATAAAACCCCAAAGTAGCAGAGACTAAAAATACTATATCAGGAGGCCAAACTATACCCAAAGCAACGTAAACTCTCTCACAAACCTTCCAGAAGTTTTCTATTTATAAAACAACAAACATACAGGACACTTATTTCTACCACATAAATTTGCACTGCACCACAGTAAGTAATTTCAGATATGCTGCCTAACTTTGTAAGTCTGTTCCTGTCTGGTTTCAAACCTGCCTTATATAATAACCTTCATGTGATTCAGCACTCTCCATCAATTTCTCAGTTCTCTAACACAGCTCTTCTCACAGCTCATAAATACCACCCTTTCTTCACACCCTTCTCTCTCTTCCTTTCTCTACCATCACAAATTCTAACAACTCAATTGATGACATCTAGCACTCTTAAGAATTAATTTAAAAAAAGATATATTCTTAGAAAAAAAACACAACAGTAAAACAAGGAAATGTGACTGCTTTTTTTTTTTTAAAGTCATCTGTATCTCTGAAAAAAGTTGATCACAAAGTATAACAAAACAGCATATAAGGGTGACCAAAAATACACCACAAACTTACTCTTCTTGGCTAAATGGTTTCTTACAGGTACAAGGCATTAAGGACAACACAAGAAATCCTCTCAGTCTGGGGGAGGGGGGAAGACCTTTCTCTAGACCCAATCCAGGCAGCTTCCCACTGCCAGTCCAGACTAGCTTCATCACCCATTAATAAGATGAAATATGATTCGCCCATCATTTTTATCCATTTCAGCAAAAAGGTTTTTAACTGAACAATGTTTTTGGACTCTTCCAGGCTCTTTTTCATGCATTTAAAAATTAAGAAAATGTTCAAAATTGTTATGGAAAAAAAACCACTTTGGACTACATGTTTGTAAGGAAGCTCATAGTGAGATCAAGTAGCATAGTATCCTTCCCAGGTGAGGCCAACCACCAGAAGAAAAATTATTGGGGTTTTAGGGTTTTGGTTTTTTTTCCTTTGTAAAAGTCAAAATGTTCTTCTGTCAGCTCTGAACAATGCTCTCATGCTTGCAACTGGCATGGTTTGAAATAATCTCTGCATGGTAAAACTCTTGAGATATACCCAAGAAACAGGTATGTTAGAATATCAGCACACTGCATACAAACAGAAATTGCTTTTGATGAGTCAAGCACAGATCACACATTTTACTGCCATCCATGCTCTTGAAATGAAACTGCAAAACAATCAGAGTTTGCATTTATTTTAATTGCAGATAATATTCTGAGCCACACTGAAACATTATATGCCTATGGAGATACATATAATCATATACACTTCACGCTGAACTCTCTGAAAATGCAGGGAAAATAATTTACTAATCCATCTATCACTTCTAATAATGAGCCATTAGAACAAAAGCCAGAAAAAAATAATTCAAGTCACAAACTATTCTGAAATGCTTAATGTAGGAAGAGTACAAACAAAAGAAACTATTACAATATGTGTTTAATTAATTGATCAATTTCAACACTCATTTACAGCAATCTTTAATTCTCCAAGAGCATCTACGAAGTAAGAATAGATGAATGCTTTTATTTTTGTAATTTTTAAACTACAGGGGTTAATTTTGAAAAAAACTGCTTCATCTCCAAAATGGCTTGGTGCAAAAATGGTACCAACATTGTACAACTTCTGCTGGAGCAGGAACTTTACAAGACAATATGAACAATTTTCCTAGGACCCTCCGATTGGACCTCTCCTTCCATATGTCTGAAAACACATACTTCAGTTCACTCCTCTACCCTTTATTTACCCTGTCTTTCTCCCCTTCCATCCCTCCAATGACAGAAGTTGTCACAGCATTTTTCAGAACGTGCTTATGGTCCCTATAAAATGCAAAGAACACAGAAAACGTTGTTTCTCTAATGCCAGTATATATATGTTATTGATGTCTTTCCAGAATAAGCCCTCCCTACTTGAAATATGCACTTACGCACACTTTTAAGGAAAAGAGCTGCTTAAGATCACACGAGTATCTACTGTGTTATGCTCTCTTGCACCTCTGTCTCAATCATGAGCTTTGTATTATTTCATGTGACAATACAACAATGCTAATTATTGACAGTATCACTATAAGAATTTTTTTAATTTTATTAATTTGAAATCCTGATACCTCTACATAGACTTAGAGATAAGACAGCTATACTAGCAGGATTTTCTCCTGTCTTAAGTAAGAATGCTATCTAAAATACTGAAAGGGACTTTAAACAATATGGTACCTGTGGAAATAAAAAACAACCTGAGAACATTTTTCCTAGTACAAGTCCAGTGCCTGCACAGCAGCTTCCAAGTGGTTATAATTCTCTCAATACTCATACGTATCCAAATATCTATGCTTATGTAAGAAAACCTGAAGTAATGGATAATAATAAAAAAAATATCTAAAATGTGTCAAATTAATTGACCTGCCATTTCAAAAAATGGTGTCAAGATTTATTTCCACTTAGATTTATAATAAATTGTACATACAGGTGTACATTTCCATTAAGACCAATTAATATGCCAAAAAGTAACTGCAGGTGGATACTCACAACTTATATTGAAATTAATCTGGTTTAGAAATTCAATCATTTACAACACATTGAAAAAAAAAGAAAAAGCAGCATATACAGACCTTCCAGTAGTCAGATTGTAAACTGTAGTACCTCTGGTATGCAGATAATGCTGTAGGAAAGAAAAATGAATGTTCATATTGTTTTGTTGCATTTTCTTTGAAGAAAAAGATAGAAAACCTTAACAGTCAGAATACACAACATTAAAATGATAAATGGTTTAATAAAGTAACACTGCCACAATAAGTATGCTGTTATGAGTAATGCATTCCTTAAGATTCTAATTTTGGTTTATGAAATGTCAACCCAAAAGTGTATTTATTATTAATCTTAGAAATGTAAATCAAGCAATATTTTAAAGAAAACCTGTAACAAAGAAAACACTTGAAATTTGGGGATTTTCATCCTGGACAAAGCTGTTGTAAGATTTAAAAATTTAATCATGTAGCTCATTTACCATGCTCCCTGATGTCCTGTAATTTCTAAAGAACTAGTGCAGAGGGACATACAAAGAGAAATCAATTTCACATGCCCTTTCTTTCAGTAACTAGAGAAACAAAAGCAAACAAAAAAAAAAAGCTTACATTTTATTCAACATCTAAGACCAAGACTAACCTGGAAAACAGCACCAAGAACAGCTCTGCTCAGCAGAATATTAGCTCTACTTAGCAACAAATTTCTCAAATCACCATTCCTGCATCCCTCTTCCCCACTAAAAATTCTGGCTGATTCAACTCACCGTTCATCTAACAGGCCACACCAGACTAGAATGCAAACATGCTTTAAGTTCTTATAAGAATGTTGGACTAGACACCATCCAAAACAGAATAATTTTAAATAATGATTCACTGCAGTAAGACAACCTCAACCTCTGCTTTGAAAAACTACAAACACTAAATAGATTAAGATGGTAAGAACAATATATATATTATGTGCAGGTTTATTTCCTGCAAGTACCATGGAATTAACAATAATCTTAAATCTTAGCACCACCTTTCCATGCCTGTCTTGCATATTCATTTCCATAACTTCACAAAAGTCCTTAAGTTTTAGTGAAATATGAACAACATACACGAGGCACACAGAGCTTCCTCTTCTCAAGAATATACCTTTGCACTCATCTGTCTATGGAGACTCATGACTGCATATTTTTAAATGGCTAACTGATTGATGCTGAATCATGTCCATAAGGTGCCCCTAACCACTGGAACTGCTTGTGAAGCCAGCTTCTAATTTTGGTGCTCTAAACTGTGATTTGTTTAGATGCCTAGAGTTGAAAAAATAACTAGGGGAAAAATCACCATCCTTACACTATCAATATGTAACATGTGTAAAAGTTTACATGTAACTTAGATGAATAAAATCACTTTAAAAAATCCAGTCAATCAGGCTAAGTCTTTCACAACAATTCCTTCCCCCCCAAAAAAAACCTGGTACAAACTGAAGTGTATGACTGCAGTCTAACAATGTAAGCTTAAGAATGTTAAGATTAAGCATATTTCAGTCACATTCTGTAATTATGGTAAAAGGATGTTCACAGTCACACAAAATAACCTCCTACCCCAAATACTCCTTCTAGATTCACCTTCTCCCAGTTATCATTAATGACTTCAACAGCAAGGCGTAATTAGCTTTTGAACATGACAATGACTTTGCTTTCCAAATAGGAAAACACACGCACATTATGAAACAGTTTTGTAATGCACCACACTTAAATAAAAGGAATTTTTTTTTAACTCAAGCAGTACCTATTCCAATTTTAAAGGTTAAAGCATATTTCAAATACTTAAGTCAACAGCACCATATTATGCAAGACTTAGGAAAATGAGAACTTCTTGTAATCTATCGGGTTTTTTAAAAAGTAACTTTTGCAGTCAATTATACAGGTGAGATGGATAAAATAAAAAGATGAAAAGAACATTAAATACAATGCTAAGGATTTATACTGGGAAAATAAAAGGCAGAACTTTTTCAGTGTAGCTCTTAAAAAAAATACAGGAGTATCTGCATGAGCTTATCCATTAAATAAGAGAGATGAATACATGTTTCCAGTTAAGGTACTGCTAATAAATTTATAAAATGTCAGCAGTTTAAAAAATACAAACCCAGAGAAGCAAGAGAAGACTTAAAAAGGAAAGGAAAAAAAAAAGGGGGGGGGGTGTGTGTGAAGCAGCCTTAATGCTATTCAGTGACCAAAACATTCCTTATGCAAGTAACGCAATAAGGTGTACAGCTCAAGCCTTTCTCCCTGCTCCTAACTCTAGCTAGTCAGAGCATGCGCAGCCCTCTTCCCCAGCCAGAGACAACAGAACAGAGGTAAGCAGCACTAGAAAAAAGGAGAGGAGACATCTGAAGGTATTCACTTATTCAGACCCAATACGGCCCCATGCCAGGGGAGGAGGAAGATTGGGAGGCACAGGAATCTAGGCTCCACTAATGTCACTGCTCATAAACAAACTTGCCCCAGAGAAATTCTAGCACCTCCATTTAACACAGGGAAAAGTTCTTATATTAGAGAAAGGAGTCTTTGCCCCATGATATTCTACCGGTTTTCCTTAGAGTGCTGATGACTGCAAATTATTGTCTTTTCTAACTCTTCTATTCTTCAATAAAGTTTAGCAACTTCCCATAGCAACAGTTGAAATGACTGCTTTAATGCACCAGGCTCATGTTACAATTAAAAACAAGCACATGGAAAGCATGGAATGCTGAAGCATATTTCATCTTTACATGGTAAGAAGATAAGGCCCTCATTCTAAGGAAGGTCACATTACTCTAGAACAGGAACAAAGATGACACTACAGTCCTCTTAAGTGTCTGAAGAGCCTGATCCTACTTATGGCTTCAGCAACCTCCTCTAGGGATCCAGCCTTTCCTTCTAGGGTAACAGTGTTCTGCTTCTACTTAACGTCTTGAAAATAAAATGCTAAAATTCTCAGTGTTGTGCTGAAAATGCATAACAATGAATCGTGGAGGGATCCCTTACACAGGAGCTAAGCATCCCTTTCCTCCTCATCAAAGTTAAGACAACTAGAAACCATTACTGATGTACAATTTCAGTATTTAACAAGTGCTCAACTTACAGTTAGTTACCTGACAAAGTTTATTTCAGCTCCCTTTACATCTGATTATACACCTGCTCCACAAGCACTGGAGCTCTGCTGAAAAGGATTGAAGGAGTAGGTAGAAAAACAGAAAAGGCATTCAAGAGAGCAATTTTTTGCCAGAGCCCACATGAAACATCCCTAATCAAGTATATCCCTAAGAAGAATTTTGCATGTAAGAGGCTAGAAATTATATTATGAAAGCAGTATTTCTGAAAAACTTAACCAATCTACTAGTTTTTAAGGAGCATAACATGAACTTTAAATTTGAACCCTACCATACTTTCGACTCCCAGAGCAAGTCACTAGTGAGCGGACTTTCATCCCGAGTTCTATGGTGTAGAAGAAATATCTTGTCTAAAAAGTGTATCATGGAACAACAGGCAACTTCCCCCTTAAACCAAGTTTGTAACTATAGGAAATGAGAGCAAAGCCCTCAAATTACAAACTTTATTCTAGATTAAGCAAAAAAAAAAAAAAAAAAAAAAGAGCAAGTGGATCTACTGAGCAACGAAAATTTTACATGAGCCCCTAACTGAAACATAGGTTATGCTTCATCAATGCTGTGATGCTAATTATAGGATTATATTCTCTGGTTTATTAAAAATGAAAAGAAAGTCAGTTGAGCCATGCATCACTTCAGTATTACTAAAAAAAACCCCAGACAACCCAACCCCCCAACAAACAACAAAAAGAACCCCCAAAAAACAAAATCAGAAACAAACAAATCCACAGCACCAAAGGCTGCAATGTCATTTGCACCTTTACTTTTCACGGTCCTTCCTAGATAAGACAATTTTTCTCAGAAAAAAAATTTCAGTGAAATGCTGCCCCTCTTTGAACATAGGGTCAACTCTCATTTTACAGATACAAGTGAATTACCCCCTTTCAGTTAAACATAATGAAATGAGTGCTTTGAAATCACTCTCATGCACAGCAGAATTCTGCAGACAATCTTCCGATTAGGAACTTACTATTGAGCTTTTCCAATTTAGACATCTGCCACTGAAATTCTTAAACATATGAAATTCTTGGAGGTCAAATACATAGAAACTTTTTTCAGCATGCAAAACACTCTTGACCATCTAGAAAACGCATGTTCAGACTTGAAAGAACAGGACTGAGTGTTAACAGTAGATCAATGTTTCTTGCTTCACTCTCAACTGTATTTGTAAAATCATCTAGTCAACCACAGAAAACTCTCTTAAAACCACAAAGCTGAGAGACCACATTCAGACATCTAAACCAGTATTGGACAAGTGACATTCCTAAAACAGGTGCTCATGATTACCTATCTCCATCCTTCTGCCCAGTATTTCATTATTATTGTATTAGTTTACATTCTTCCTTTTAGCACCTCTCTCCAAAACCTGGCAAGTCACATCATTTGCCTAACAGGTAATCCTTATGATCAGACTCTTGAAAACCCTACAACCTACTGAGTGGCAGACACAGAATTTATTATCCAACCCGGAATAGGGGGGTGCAGGATGGCGGGG
>JANZLQ010000061.1:9537441-9548356 GCA_026212715.1 Elanus axillaris
GAGGGAACTGGGGCTGTTCAGCCTGGAGAAAAGGAGGCTGAGGGGAGACCTGATCGCTCTCTACAACTACCTGAAAGAGGTTGTAGCAAGTTGGTGGTCACTCTCTTGTCCCAAGTAACAAGCGATAAGACAAGAGGAAATGGCCTCAAGTTGCAGCAGGGGAGGTTTAGATAGGATATTAGGAAAAATTTCTTCCCTGAAAGGGTTGTCAAGCACTGGAACAGCCTGCCCAGGGAAGTGTTTGAGTCATCATCCCTGGAGGTATTTAAAAGATGTGTAGATGTGGTGCTTGGGTACATGGTTTGATGGGTGACTTGGCAGTGTTAGTGTTAGGTTTACCACCGGACTTGATCATCTTAAAGGTCTTTTCCTACCTAAATTATTCTGATTCTATAATGACAAAAAAAAAAAAATGTTGTGGAAGCTACAGCAGCAAAATGCAGCTCAGATCTCTTGTTCCAAAGCCTCTGGAAAGAGGTTTTTCTCCATTTCCTCCAGAGATTTGTGCTGGAATTACCAAAGAGTCAATCCAAGAAGCCTAAAGCATGTCTTCCTTTTAACACAGAATAAAGGCAGACACGTAAAGGCAACTCAATCATACGTTTAAGAAAGAAAAATCACCAAATAGTCCTCTAAGTAATTTTATTAACAACTACACATCCTCATCTGGAAATACAATGCAGCAGCAAGCCGGTGAGAAGCCCACCATCCCATGGTCATGTCCAACTATGAGTTGCACAGGAGAGTAGGAAGTATTAAATGTGTAAGACATACACGAGTTTGACAAGGAATTTACTGTTACAGAATGTTAATGAACTCTATGAAAGGTCTTAAAATACTGAGAGTATCAGTGAAGGAACACAATGGAATCACACAAAGCTCGAAAATCCTTCACAGAGCATATTCCACAAAATTACTTTTAACACTGAAGTGTTTATTTAGAACACTGCCCAAAAAAGAAAATTTTCAGGCAGTCAGAAAACATGGTCCAGCTATATTCTATAATAACAATCTTCTACTGCTAACCCCCAGCCCCCCCTCTCCACTATTTACAAAGAATATTTTAATGTTCTAAGCTTAAGATAACATTCTTACTGCTTTCTATAGGAATTTCATGTAATGGTTTTTGAACTGCCTGAAATCAAAACACCCGAAATTTAACAACAGCAGCCTGAAGATGAAATAAACAGCTCTAAATAGAAAGAGCCCAATTTCTGCCAGTTATTAACAATTACAAACAGCAAAATAAAAAACTTTAATCCTAAAAGTCACACTTACCTGAAACAGTCATCTCTTCCTCAAATCACTCAGATTGCTATGCTACTTAAAATTTACTCTAGTTCTTCAGGATTCATCAGTAAAAAACAGCCCAGCAGCAACCAGCACAACCCTATCCATGCCAGGAAGTTCTCTCTTAATTTTCCTAAGATGACTCCTACTACTCTGTACCTCAGAATACAGTGCATTGAAATGCTTCCTAATGATAATACTTTCCTTCAAAGTCCTAAAAAGACTAAGACATTAACCACTAGAGAGAAATTCTCTACAGATCTGGAATCGTAAGTACAAAGGAACACATGTACATTGTTGAATTTGGGAGTTGCTCTCACAACCAAACAACTTCACACAAGAACAATAAAAAAACTGTTTAAATTTTGGGTTTAGGCTATATCTTAATAAATGAGCACCTCAATAAATATTCTGTATTTTTTTCAGTTTTGTTTTAAATTTTAGCCTAACAATTGCCAAAAAATGCCCTTGGACTAATTAACACCATCTTATAAATTACTTAGAATATTTTTATATTAGTGTTTTCAACAATGCAGTCACTGTCTACAAACAAAAGTATTTTTAAAACTGTTCTGACGTAGTACATAAAAAAATGCGATCACCACTTCAGTACAGCAATAAGAATTATTTTAGTGCAGTATTTATTGTGCTCTAGTATCTGTGATGTGAATAATCGCATGTTTTTCCCAAATCATTAATTGCATTATCTACTTCCACTTCCAGGAATTTTGCTTAGAGAACAGAAATTCAAGGAGGCAAATGATAAAAGTATGTCTCCACTTATGCAACTTTTAGCTGTCCTCCAAGTCATAGGCTGGAACACAGCCAATACATATGACCCTTCTACAAAAGAGATATAAAGATCCCCAAGGAAAACACAGATGATGTCGGAGTCCATGAGCTCATTAAACAGCATTCAACTAGAACCCAAACCTTAAACATCATTATCTAAACTCTGTACTCCTTATGGAAACCAAAGTCATGGGGAAAAAAAAAATAAAATACCTCCAAGACCAGCAGTAAAGTCCTGGCCCTCCCAAGGAATGCAGTAGCAAACAAAGTTCACAGGTGCATACCACGGAGCCCTAGCTGGACTCACAATGCTGCCAGCATCGAAAAGCCTACATGACAACTCATCAGCCTCCTGGCAAAACCTGAGGCTGAGGTTTCACATTCTGGGGCAATTGCATCACTTTTTTCTGTTAGGTTATTTTTCAGTTGGATCAGTTCCCCACACAGCTGCACGTTCAGCTGTGCCAGCACAAAGCAAAGCGCAGCAACAAGCAGACTGGGGGGTTGGGGGGGGGGGTACCACTAAAGACACACCCAGGGAACAACGGGTTTGGAAACCTCTGAAACAATCAAACAGCTGGGGAATAGCTGCCGCATTTTAAAAAAGAAAATACCAAAACAAACAAACAAACAAAAAAAAAAACCAAAAAGGAGGAAGACATTAGATTAGAGTTAAGAAAATGCTACGGAGAAAACAGAATAGTTTTTAGTTTTGACTGGGAGGAACCAACGTTCTCATTTTGGAAAATCCTGAATCCAACTTCTGACCAGTAATGATCAAGACAATGAAAGCTGGGCACAGAAACCACCTTGAATATGCTTCTTAAGCTGAAACAATCTGCCTTGGTTATAATCATCTGAATACAAATCAGTGGCTCAGAATCTGCAAAAAAGGCTGATCCCTCACCTAGGACCTTCTCCTAAGAGTAGCAGAGGGCAATTAACAAGACAACTCAATTTCATGGCTTCAGAGAAAACCCTTTAGCTAACAACAGCAGTTCAAACATACTGCGTTTTGGGAAAACTACTAGCTGCAGAGCAGCTTAGGAAATTTTAAAGGCTAGGAAAAACATTGTGATACTCTAGTCTAACCTCAGATACAACACAGAGAAGAACGAACTTCATCCAGTAATTTCTGATGTAAACTCACAACTTCTGTTGGAGACAAGTACTTCATTTTTATGAAAAAAAAGCATATTAAATCTGGACTTCAGTGGCTACAAGTGATAAAAAACAATGCACTTCAAAAGAAATTACTACAACATTTAGCAGTTTTCATTCAAAACTATAAATATTTAGACTTCAGCAAGGCATCAGCCATCAACTTACTCCACATTCCAAGGTAGCCTGCCCCTAACTGATATTCCCTGTATACATGCAGCAAGGAAAGCATTTTCCTGGTTAGTTCCAATAACAACATGCAGTAGCCTGCCATGAATCTTTCTCAAAGTCCCTTTTCTGGCATATGAGTCGCAATTCTTATAAAGAAATTACCTACAGTCTTTTTTACTGCATTTATAAGGCAGCATTAGCTACATGAAAATACTAACATGCAATGAATACACCCAACTGAATGACCCATGTTTGTCAACGTATTTGTGAAAAAATTAAACATATCAAACCAGATGAAACCTAACAGGTCTCTATCAACCAAAAATTGCTTCATCTTGATCATTGTTCATACTTCTGTAATCAACTAACAATTTTGTTCTGCTTCACACAAACTATATTGCAAGCATTATTAAACAAAGAACATTGTAACATTTGCCTTTATTAAAGACACACCTTTCTACGTTATATACAGAAGTGTACACATTTATTAAAGATATTTCAGTAAATAAATAATAGGCTTCCAAGTAAAAAAAAGTTGTACAGCATTAGTCATGCTGCCATCTTGTGATATTTTATTAATTATGTCCAATTTATTAAATACATCAACTTCTCCACAACTTTGTCCAAGACTAACTTCAGACTAGGCAGATTTATAGTTCTGAAGAACATCCTGCTTCAGCATTTTATATTTCTGGAACTTCAGGACTTAAAAATTGGATAAAATATACATTAGTGAGATCAAAACATTTCTTAACTCCCTTTTCTTTTTCAGTTCCCAAGCATTTAAAATTTAACTATAATTGCAATTAGAACGCATGATAATTGAAAGTAACAATTTATAGAACAGTATAAAATTTATTTTAACTTTAAATTTATAATGCAATGCACCAGCATTCTACTTCTTTCAAGTAACAGTAAATTAATTGCAGACCACTTATCCCTTTTTGCATTGTGCATAATACTTTTACAGTCTTTAGTCTTGGAGTTCAACAACTGTTGTGAACAAGAACATGTGTCCCTCACTCAAAAACCCCCTTTAACTTCCCCTTTCCTATCAATTAAAACTCTTCCAATATTATTTTCACTACTATCCCATTTCTTTGAAAATAGACACACCTCTTTTTTTTTTTATATTTTGTTACTAACAAAGTTTTTTCACTTCTTGACACTTCATGATTTGAGGTGTGACTTTAAAACAGGCATCTAAGAAAACACTAAGTATTTTAATTCAGGTTTTTAATGTCTAAATATTTCTTCCCACATAGTTCTGCTTATGCTTGTTTACAGTTCTGGAGAACTGGTATTTTCAACCATCATTTGTATTTTTTATGCTGGTTCTTAAAACTATATACACAGTACAACGCAGACCCCCGATCACTAAACCTCGCCTCTGAACCATAACAATGTATAGTCCTGTCGTTCTTAACCATTATCAACTCAATAGCAGAGTTACTACAGTTCAGCCCACAATCCTGTGCTGTCTTTGCTAAGTAAAATATATCCAATAAGACATACTGCACTCACATCATACCAAGTTGCATTACACTAATCAGAAACAACATTCAGTTCGTTTGCAGAGGGGATGGATGAATTTTCTTTAAAAAATAAAATAAAATAAAGTAAAATAAAAACATGGGATCAGACAATTCTTCAGGAAATTCTATAGCCAGCATATTGCCACATTCCCTTCAGGTTTTCCCATGTCTCTGGAGCTGGAAACACCAGTGGTTATACTACACCAGATGCAGGTACAAGTCATAGGTTCCTAAGATGTTGGTACAAGCTGTGCGTACTAAGGTCCCTCAGCTCCCCATATATTCAACAGAAAGAGACAGATGCCTCTATCACTCAAAGCCTTGTGAATTTACACACTGAATTTAGGTAGCTGCAAATTCCTCCTTAGTAATATCGAATCTAAACATTTGTCACCTAAAAAAATGAAGGTGAGGTAGGTTTCCAAGAACCCTAACTGACACTGCTTTATGTTAGACATAGTGAACAAGTGGACACATAGACACACTGTTACAAAATGGTCCACAGCTAGCCTGAATCACTAAGCAGTGCTTTTGAACTACTATCAGTTACAATTCATTTCCCTATTTCTATGTCCCAAGGTAATTTTAAACCAGTATTTTTGTGTTTTTGGAAAAAGGGATGGGAGTAGACATTTTCACAATGGGGGTGTTGTTTGTTTCCTTACACAAAGTCAAACAGAACTGCAGTCATATTAAAACTAAAAAGCAATAACAATGAAAAAAGACATCCCATGGAAAAAATTAAATATTCTGACCTGTTCTAATTAGCTAGGTAGACTAAGATCCAAAACAGCTTTCTGCTCTTCCATACCTCCCACAATCACTGAAAGGGAGGCAGCTATCAGACACTGGGCCTGACACCCCACGTGACATGAAGTGTAAACAGGACAAGCTGAATATTTAGCCCTATGTCTGGTTCAGCAACACAGCAGAGCATCTTTCAGAATCCACACCACTACCAAAAAAGCATCCTACTAACCCAGAAGCAAGAAACCACAAGGGTACATAAGGTTCTGTGTTCACTGGCTGCAATGATGGCAAAAAACATGTAAGTAATTTCAAAGATTGGTGACACAGAGAGTTAAAAAAGAAAAAACACACACACACACTCTCTCTCTCTCTCTCCCCCCCCCTCCTTCCCCAAAAACTCCCTACCCCCATTCTTCCACTTGGTATTTAAAACAGAACTTGAAACACACTTTAAAGTGCAGCATTTTTGCTGTTGAATTAACACTTTCAGCCTAGCCTTACCTATTGAGATTGTGGACATACATGAAAGCAGTAAGACAGGCTCTCGGCCTCTTCACCTATGTCACCCACCTCCCATAGGAAACCTTCAGAGGCATGGATTGAACTGTTTGTACAGTGACGTAATAATGAACCAGAAAAATGAAGTAGGCAGTGTGGTACTACTGTACAAACTAAAACTTTATCCTCATTTAAAAAAAAAAAAGGAAAGAACAAGTTAGAATACAACTGTTTTCATAAAGACATCATCAGTCTTACTCTGTTACAAGCTTTGAAATATAGTACAAACGGAAGAAACAGTGAGTTATCCAAATGGTTTTCATTCTGTTGTGTCACCTACATCAAATGACAATCCCCCAATGACATTTATCAGAAGTACTAAAAAACCTTACCTTTTGGATAATCTTCCAATAAGAGGTTGAAGTGACCTAACTGACAAAAGAAATCAGACTCGACCTTTCCTTCAGCTTTCAAAATTAGCGATTCATAGCAGCGAACAGCCTGGGGAAAAGAAATACAAGGTTTTCAAAATTCTGTATTTAACTAAGGCAAATACTACATTTTCTGTACGCTTTCTGAGAAATAACAAAGTTTCTTGTTACTCTGCAAGGTTAAGAAGTCTACGAACACTCCCGGTAACTTGTAGTCAGCATTACTTTTCAAAGAAGAAATGTAATATTTGAGACAGAACAGATTTGCAAGTTCACTAATTCTAATGCAAATTGATAGCAAATGAACAATAAAAGTTTTATCTGGTTTATTTGTGGTCTCCAGAAACATTCAATTTCCCAAACACAAAACAAACCTCTAACACATATGATGATTTTTAACTTTAAAAAAAAAAAATTAAAATCAATGAAATGCAAAAAGATTGATTTCATTTATTCTTTCCAATTGGCAAGAAAGAAATCTCTCTGATTTTATGCTCATTCTGTGTCTTTTTTTTCTAAAGGATTCACACTTCATTCTACCAGTTGTTTCACTAGTTTTTGCTAGTCACGAATACACTACCTCAGCATGCTTGCTTAGGCAATTTAATAGCTTAGCACGTATTTTCCAAGATCTGATTCTTTTCACGTACCTCTTTCATGTGACAATATGCAGTTTACTACCTTCTGCTTTCTACAGTTACTGTAGACTAAGTAAAGCTAAAGTAAGGAATATGAATCCAATTAGAATAGACATTACTTTGAGAAAAGTTGCCCTAGAAATTTGCCTAGAACTGAACTGATACCTTCTATTCATAGTAATGGTCATGATCTTTAACCTCTTGTATTGTTACCTCATGACCTTATTTACACTTTGGGAATGAATGAATGAATAAATAAATAAATAAATAGGTTTCCAACTTTTTGAACTTCCAGTTTCTTGATTCTGAACATACTAGCCATTAAAATGAAATAGCTGAATAAACTTAAATGGGAGCGAAGGTCCTTAGCACTAGCAGTAGACGTTACAGTTCTCAAAAGCTTGACAGATTTCCAACGAATTCTAATTCCAGCTGGTTAATCCATGACTTTCACCAAAATCATGGTTTGACTATTTTTTAAATTCAGCTGCAATTATGAAGTGCTTGGTTTTAATATCTTACAGTAATCAAAGACCTTAATACTTAATCTGAAATCACAAACTTTGTAACTACAATACTTAATCTGAAATTAAGAGGTTCATTAAATTATTTTATTAAAACTGGAAATTCAGAAGGGGGGAAAAAAAGATCAATCTATCCTGTAATACTTAAGTCCAAATACTAAATTAGTAGCATTGCCCATATTTGTGATTTACTTCGTGTACACTGGTATTAATCATTGAAATGAGAAATGCCAACAATAAAATGAGGAAATGTTAAACAGCTAAAAAACACCTGTGAAGAATCCAAATTACTGATCTAATCTGTATTTTAATTTGCCATTTTTATTTTGCTATGCTAGTTTTAAAATTATTTTCTTAAATGGTAAGCCATAGTGAGATAGGCCTTGCTGTACTCAATGGACACAAAGTCATGTATGTGACCAAATGAGTGGGTCTTGGTTTCTATCCCAAACCTGAGATGTAGGCATTTGCTTTCACTTACTTCCAAGTACAGAATAGCCTTGTTTCATGGCCATTTTCAGAAATAAAGTTCTAATGGATGAAATGAAAGCTACGCTACTGCAAAACTGCAGTAAAATGCGTAACACCTGTATTAAATCTATTAGGTATATATGTGGTATTAAATGATTTAATAAAACCATTTAAATTAGGTATTTCAAACTGTAGCTATTTGGCCACATTCTGAGAACATTAAATTGAGATGTGTATTTGCCTCTACATCAAAGAACTGCTCCAGAATTGTTCATTCATTCTGGGACTTTTGCCTTAGCAAACTGCACTAGAAGGACTGGAATACTGTTGACAGTTAATCAAAACTACTACTCCTTTAATTTTATCCCCACCACACTATGAATACCTCTTGGAGTCAGCCAACTCTCAATCTAAAGAATATGATCCCTGGAATCAGAAGCAAAGCACAAAAGTCCAAAGTGAGCTTCCTAAAATAACTATGTGCGTGTGAACCGATTCTCAATATTCAGGCACATCCACTGAACCTATTCCAATCTGCAAATGTTTTAATGCAATATCTTGATTTTTATGCCTTGCTGCTTCTCCCCACTTTTTGGTCTCATCTCTGGATTCGTATAAACTGTAACACAGTTCTTGCTGGTGCCCCTGATGTAACTGTCACAGATTAATTTGCAGATAGGCCTTCCATTTTCTGATGATATGCAATACCTGCTGCAGCTGCTGAAGACAATATTCACACTATGACATTTTCTTAAATTAGTATTTTGTCTTCTACAATTCAGTCATTGTTCAGAGCATATAGAAACAGCTACCACAATGGGTAGCTTACAAAAACTGTTGGAGAGGAAGTTAGAGTAGTTTATTTCCTTAATTAGATGGCTACAGGTATTTAAAGGTAACTTGATTCTATGAACAAATGTAACAGGGTTTTCCTATACAGGATGTTCAAGGAAATTATAAATCACATGCACGTAAACAGCTAAGCATCGGGGGACCATTAACATTTCCCCAGCCCCTTTTTAAGTAAATCCTCATTAAGAGTACCTGAAGCACTATATATAGTAGAGATACAAAAAGCCATGCCCAAGCCTTTCACACAGATCAATTCTCAACAAGGCAGATTTTCCCTTTGCCTTAGAATACACTTTGAAGATACCGCTAAGCCATTTTACTAACACATCAGCACGAGGCAAGGCGTAGCACACCAGAGCTGAAAAATGCAACTTCCCCTTTAAGTAACAGTTTACTTACAGTTAACTGTTACTCTAAGAGCAATTCAACCACACCATTAAGTACACCCTCTCAGTTGATATCTAACTTATTTGCAACATTATCAGGAAAACACATTTATGCAAACTTAAATTGTGAACGTTGTTTCATATGAATTTTTTTTAAATTTTTCTAGCACATTCTAACAAAATGAAACAGAAAGCAAGAACAAGCTTTACTTCCTCGGCAGGAGCACTAAAGTCAACCTCCAAGCCTCTGGAGGACGAGCAGACGGGTCAGTGCATGGCTCTTGTTCTTCCTAGTAGCCAGAAGAGGTTCATCTAGACAAACTGATTTATCCACCTTTGGCCAAGAAACTTTCTTCCCATCAAACCTCTCCACAAACACCTTTAGAAAGGAAGAAGTATTTTTCTGCACAGGTAAGAATTTGTCTCTGAAATGCTTTGCATCTGTTCATTCAACTAAAAGGGGGAGGTCACAATTACATGTATCTGTGTACAGTTTCTTTGAAGGAATAATCAAAGTATCTCATTTCATTGGACCTGTAACAGAAAAGGCCATATATGGCACTACTTGTGCAACCAATGTAAGTCACCCTGAGACTCTAAGAATTCTAAGTGAGTTATAAAACCCTCAGGTTTTTTAAGTATTGTTATTTCTCCACATTGTATGGATTTATAAGTGCACTCAATAGAGCCAGCCTTGAGAATTGCTAGTATTGACAAACTACTGAGACAGACCCTGCAACAAAACGGACAATGGCTACACAACATCGTACACTTCCTTCCCTTTGTTCAAAGCTGCACTAAGATAAAAGGGAAACCTGAAGAATTTAGGAACTTGGCAAAATAATCACCCACAGCTGCTTCGCAGTGTGGCAACCAGAGCAGAAGCAGGAAACAAATACAGGAGTGGCTGCATGAAAAGAAGATGGTTTATATGATTAAAACAAAACAAACCCAACCAAACCCAATACTCATATCGTGCACAAAAAGAAGGTGGTTTATATAATTAAAACAAAACAAAACAAACCCAACCAAACCCAATACTCATATTGTTTGCCACCTGCTTGATTAAAAGCAAACTTAAGTAATACACTATGGTCAACACTTCTGACATGCCAGTTACAAACCCCCTCTTATAACATCATAGTTTGTGACTGGGGGCATTCTGATTTCACAAATTCAACCACGAATTCTTAGGACACATTTAAATACAATATAGCAAAGAAGAAAAAGGCTTAGTGGATTTGTGAATTTGGAAAAAGCTAGCAAAACATTCATGTGTGTTCACAAAAGGAAAAAATATTTCCACTGTCATCTAAAATGCACTACCAAATCTGTGTACGTTCATTAGTTATTATTTGAAAGGGAAAGTAACAGGAATATCTTTCCCTCTGCTGTCAGAAAAACATTACCTCCCCC
>JANZLQ010000061.1:9550758-9563607 GCA_026212715.1 Elanus axillaris
CCCGGGGGGGGGGGGGGGGGGGGAGCAAGTGGCTTCGTGGTGTTTAGTTGCTGGCTGGCGCTAAACCACGACACCATGGCAGGGGGTTGGAACTAGATGATCTTTAAGATCCCTTACAACCCAAACTATTCTGTGATTACTTAAAAGCCTCAAAAAGAACGTTAAAAGTACAGCATGCTGGTCACAAACGTGCTTGTGCCCCAAAAGACTTAGGCGTCAAGAAGGAAAAACATGAACCAGGCTCTTTAGTACCTTTGTTCTTGTAAAACTTCTATGGTATATTGGAATGTCTGGAAGTTACTCTAATTGCTAATGATATTTATGATCAAAGTCCTTATTTCAGGGACAATAAGAAGTATAGAACAATGGAAACTGATCCTCTTCATGCATTTCTCAAGATATGCATCATCAGTTTTGGCCTAATTATTTTTCTGTGATTACTGCTTCATGAAACAGGACACAAGAATAAACAGTGTAAGCAACGAAGAAGAAAAGCAGTTGCACACATTAGCTACATGCATAGCTTGATAACAATTAAGATGAACTTCCTTTAAAATACACTACTATGGTCTAAGACTTATCTACCATAGGCACCATTTGGAAGAAATATTTGTTACATCTTCAGTATAATCTATAAGTAAAAGAGGAGATGAAGCAGCAAACAGCATAGTAAGGTCAAGGTTGCTAAGTTTACAAGTGAAAATTAACACAAAACTAACTGAAATGTAAACAACACAAACAAAAAATGTTCTGGAGACCGGAGCGAAAGAAGCATACTATCACCATAAGAAACAAACAGTAATATAAAAAAGAATTATCAATTTCAAAACCTACTGTGGAGAATTAGTATCACCAAAATAAATGCTATGATCAGATGGAAAAGAGGAGACACTAGTAACACGGAGATAATTCTTCCTGAAGCCAATTACCACTGAAAAATGAGGGAAACTGCTTCATAAAAAGCACATAACTGCAGAACCGAATACAAAATAAAATATATGCAACTCAGTGATAAATGGAGAAAAGTGACATTTTAGCAGAAGGGGAAAAAAACGAACTTGCCACCAGTGAATAAAGAACACTTATTATCAACTGTAAGACATTCTTTACAAGTGTTTTCTGTCAGACAGATGTGAACTCAATAGTGCAGGCTTCTCAAAGAGAAACACCGGAAGCTTAGTCGTTTTCAGCCGACAGTGTCCATAACCAACTGCATTTGGATGAAAAATTTGTTGACTGGAGTTAATGTAGGACATCGCTGCATTAATTCTGAGATCACCTTTAGGATGCAACCCCCTCTTTACTTCTTCTAAATACAGTAAGATACACATCTATATTCATAAGTGTGTGTATATAGACACACCTACATCATACAGAAAATTAAAACAAATTCTAAACTATCAGCAAACAGAATGCTCTCTATTCTATCACTGAAAACATTACATAATCAGAAGCCTCAGGAGATTATGACAAATTTTGTATGGAATTTCATCATTCCAAGTCCTCCATAGTTATTCTTTAAAGAAAAAAAACATTTTTTTTCCTAAATTCACAGTAGATTTTTCATAGGCAATTGAAATGGCTGATTTTTATCTAAGAATATAGGAACTTTTAAAATTATTTTACCATATTAATTCTATTTCAATTAGAATTACAGCACCTTAATTTAGCAATTGTTCTAGAGCTAATGAATAGTTCACCACACACTAAGATTTAAGACTACTAAATCTCATTCTACTCCAGCAACTCTTACATAGAGTATCACAACTGAGGTGTAAGCATGCCATACTTCAGAACATTTAGACAGTTAACTTTGATAGATAAATTTACCTTTTTTTGAAAATGTTAAACCAGTTGTATCTAGGAGGCTACAGATTTTCATGTAGATTTTAGTAATATATCATACATCAAGCAGTTGTTTTCGATTTTATTGGGTAAATAACTTCAGAAGTACAATTAAAATCAACACAGGAAAAAAAAAAAGACCAATTAAAGCCAACATCTGCATCAATAGCTGCCTGTTTTACCTAAGAAAAAAACCCAAACTTTAAATCTGAATAACTGTTATTTATTCAAAGATCTCCTGATCCGGACACAAGTCTTTGAAAATGTAACAATGACTATCAGCTACCAAGCATAAAGATGGCAAAGAATAAAGCAGCTTGAAAAGAAGCATTAAAACAGAGAACAATGTACCTACATATGCATAAGAAAAAGTCTACAAAGACTGACACAACAAATATGTATTTGTGAAAATACTTAGCCTCAGACTAAGTTGAATGATTTTCTGTGCTGTTTCAATACAAGGTAATATAGAAGAGCAACTACTGTATAATATTAAAAAACTAATACCAATCGCTCTGCTAAACCTGCACACTCTAAATTTCAGTTCCAAAAGGTTTCAAGCACCAGAGGTGGCCCGGTTTTCAGAAATAAACATTGCTGGTAGCTTAGTCTGAAAATACAAGGAAAAGAAGATTTATTTAAGAAGAATGGAGATGAAAATGGGTCAGGAGCCGTTTACAAAGAAAGTGTAAAAACTAACGCTAATAGCGTGGGAAGTATGGAGTTTTCAGCACCACAGGAGACGTAAAATTGGTAAAGGTACATTAACACACAAAGGATTAAAAAAACCACTTAGATGGAAGGAACCTATTTTCAAATACTGAAATACCATTACTTCAAAGTTTCATAGTGCTGGTACTTCTAGAATGGCCAGCATATCAGGAGGGTGCCCCACAAAGATTTTCCATCACATCACTGAAATCTCACATACATGTACCACTCCACATATCATGTTCCTTTTTCCATTGTCATTCATATATACTCCTCTTGTGGCTGCTTAATTATGCTTAGACAATGGGAATGCCGCTCACATATAGAAGTGAGCAACACTGGAACATAACCAAATGTGCATGAAAACCAGCTTGCATAGAAAAATGTTTTGGAGAAGAACATTATGCCAAGTAAACACCTTGAAGAGCATTGCAATAATCCCCATCAAGAGCTGCTCTTCTCAGCCAATGCATGCTAACACCCAGCCTTATACCTAACCTCTCCCACCTCACGTGGCAGTCTGAACAAAAAGAATTCAAATGAGGAAATAAAAGGGATACAGCCACACAACTAATTATCAGTACCAGTTCTGAATGGAAGAGCTAGTGTAACTCATTCTAGGAAAGGAATAACGTCTACTGGAGCTACTTAGCAATAACAGGTGTGGGGTGTACATTCACATAGATTTCAGAATTGGTATTTATGCACTATAAAGTGCAAGTCCAAATTATTTTAGCTACTAGTATGCATTTGCATCATAATAGGCACTAAACACCAAGTAAAATGACAATACACTCAAACATTGCTCAGCAACTGGCCAGCAGAATCTTCTGATAAGCAAAACCTTGTACTGAATTTTCACAGGCAACACATCTTGAAGAATCATGTAGCTGCAGGGTAAATAGCCATGCAGGTTGTCAACACAGACTGTTTTCATTAACATTCCCCTGGAGCTACATAGAAGACCTCCCTCCTGAAATGCTTCCCAAACCCTATCAAATTTGACATCCAATATAGAGATGGACCTTGACAAATACCAACTGGAAAAACATTCATGTATCAAGCTTAATGTCCATTCTCCATGTATCTCTATGTATTTTCAGGGACACTACTGAACTAGAAGACAAAGCCTACTTCAAAGGACACAGCTCCTGGTAGGAACAGCAGGTCAGAAACCAATTCTCATGCCAGGGTGGGGGGGAATGCACACAAAAAAAAAAATCACAACCCCAAACATTAAAAGCATCTAATAAGGACATTCATTTAGGATACAAAAGACCAGGATCCAGAGCTTTGCCTAGTTTGAAACAAAGATTTAAATTTCAGTTGACCATACTGATAGCAAGTGCCTTCAATATCAGATTCCAGAGTCAATCTCACTTTAAAGCCAGAAGTCACCAATGTGATTCACAGTAGGACAGAAACTAAGCTTCCACCTAAACATGGAGAACTCGGTTCACCTATCCTTTCCCCACCCACAACTACAGTTATGACCCTGGGTAGACAAGGTGATTCTGTGATTTAAAACAAACAAATAACTGGATAAAGAAGAATGCAATCTCTTAGAGGAAGGTACTGAGGAGTTTGGGGCCACACCACCATCTGTCTTGGCTGAGCACTAGCAAACATAGCCTAAACTACGAGTTCTTCTCAATTCCGTCATGCTGCTATTCCTTCCAACAGAAGGATTTACAAATACTCTTTTCCACCATGCCCAGCTGGAAAAGGTACAATATGCCCTTCCGTTGGAACTAACTTTCAGTTACCACATACTCTGACTACATAATGCACAATACTCCAACACTTGTGGACAAGAAGCCACCAATTCAAATGACACATACAACAGTGCTCAGTAACATGGGCTTCTACATCCAGTCACATCTAACTCCTTAGTACATAACTCTAATTTAAAGACAAACAAACAAACAATAACTGTTAAAGTCAGATTAGATTTCAATTTTAACAGCATAGGTTAAAAATTAAGAAATAACTGAAAATCCCAAAATAGCATCCTCACCTTCAAGTCATGATTAACTATATAATTTTATGAGTTTATAACAAAACTGGCTCAAAAATTAGTCACTACACTTTAGGAAAAGCAATACACAACTCCATCATACCTATGTCCAAAGGCCAATCCTCTAAGCTGGCTAAACTTCCCAGATTAAAAAAAAAAAAAAAAGGCAAAAAGAAAAAGCTTACTCACAATTAACTACCCTTACACTGTTGATTACATTTGCCAGTCCTAAACTTCACAGAAAATTGCTAACGGCCATTTATTTCTTAAAAAATGTCCATTTGTAGACTGAAAATTAAAAATTGTGCAATGTTAAGTGGAATTCCACTCTATAGAACCCTGGCATTTATCTTGTGCTGCACCCATAACTACCTTTCAGGAGTGACTAAATCAGTATCTCTAAGCACTAAAAAAACCTGCTTGCCTCTGAGAACCAGAGAGAAAATTAAAAAATCTTTAAACAATCAAACTGTGAGAAAGCATTTTATAAAACCACAGAGGTGCAAACTCCATCACCAGAGATTTGAAATGGGACAAAGTATTCCAAAACAACAGATGCGCAGTACGGCATTTAATATCAGGAAGTTCAAAGACTGCTGGCACCATTCATAAACAAGCATGTGCATGTGATTCATATACCAAATACCTTTAAAGATCTCTTTATGATAGATTACTGTAGGGTTGCATTTAAAATGAAATTATAGAAATAACTGAATGATATACATTTCAGACGTTTGTTGACAAGCTCTTATTTTTCACAAACATGCTGTACTCCACAGGATTCACTCAACTTAGCAGAACACCTCATCTTCTGTGAAGTATCTGACTCTTCAACTGAAGCTGCAATGGCTCAGGCCTTCAGGTGAAGGATCAAATCATGTATTGTTTACAGTGGCAGACATCATCAATTTCATGCAGACATCATCAATTTCATGCATACGTTAACACAAAACCTTAGAAGAAACTTCAGCAGTTTTACAAGCAATATAGTTTCCAAAATGCAACCAACTTGAGGCTGCAAAAATGCAGCAACATAGTGACCCAGGGCATGAAGTCACTCAAGTTTTTCATTAAAAAGAGAGTTCCTTAACACTAAGAAGTTGACTGTCTTCCTTTTTAAGGTTTTGGATAAATGAGGCATACCCATGTCTCCCATTACACTGTCACTAATGTAATCTTTGTTTAAAGGTTAAATTCACCTTCAAAGCACCCAATGGCCTGATCATGGAAGATCTTCAAATTGCCAGAATATACCAGTGTGAGAACTGCAGTCAACAAGAACACTTCACAATGCAAGAAAAGCTTATTTCCACAGAACACTATTTTTTCAAGTACTGGTCCCATTGTTATTAGGAAAAGTACGTCATCAACACAGGGTATGTGGAAAGGTGCACACACTTTTACATACGCCTTCATTAACATACATAAAACCCCCACCATACACTGTAGAAAAATCCCTGTCAAAACAGTGTGTCACCAGGAACAAGTGATTCCCCTAGAGAGGAAACAAGGAAAACAGCAAAACAAAACAAAAATCCATGAACCACGCACAGAGTCAGATACTGAATAAAGTTCTGAAGAGCACAATGGGCACAGCCACAGAAGCAGTAAATGAAAGCTCACACAGAATAAAGAAGAGAGCAAGAAGGAACATGCAAGTGAGAGATGAAACCTCCATCAGGGAGAATGGCAGAGAAGGAAAGTAGACAGATCACAGTTTACTCAAGCCCTGAAGGACAGCACCCTCTTCACTGCATTATCATTCCATCCTTACTCCATCTGCCAGCACAACAGCCTCCCCATTACTACTCACCCAATATATACCATCTCTACATAAAAATCATTTCAATCATGCCAATCACTCAGAGAAGAAGTGATTAGCCCTCTGTAGAGAATGTTTGGGGAGGATGAAAAAATACAAAGGTAGGAGTTTAAAAACATTTTTAAATGCCTCAAATTTAAATTAAAGACATTTTCAAGTAATCATAAAAGGCTAGGGGTAGCATGCAAGTCAGTCCCAAATGTCAGTCTTTTTAATCCCTTTATTTTAAAGGGTCAACTGTAGTACAAAAGGTTCATTCTTCATAGCTTTCTGCAGTAACAGGTTTTTTTATATCCCAAAAAAGCAAACCCCATCATTCTGGACCACCTGGGGCCTGTCCTGTGCAAGCAACAGGAGGTGTGTAAACTTTATGCTTAAGCTTGGAAACGTGAATGACACTTGCACATCCAAGAGAGATTATTTATGTTGTCTTTAGGCCACAGATGGAGAACTGGCATCTCATGACGTGCACGTGGCTTACAGGGAAAAACTCCCAACTAGTGAGGTCTGTGCTGCTGTTCAGCACATGGAAAGGCTACAACTGCTTTCAGCTTCTTGGCCAACTAGTACCAAATAGCTATGGGAGAACAAGCTCTCCCAGTCAGCACAGTCAGGGCCAGGCAGCGCTGACTGGGGAGCAGGGGGGGCACAGTAGACAGAGGGGCTTCCTCTCTTATCTGTGTTCCTTAGAATCATAGAATGGCCTGGGTTGGAAGGGACCTTTAAAGATCATCTAGTTCCTTCCTCTCCACATGCTGAGCAGGTGGAAGAGCTCCTTAAGAGAAGTCTTTGACAGCTGAAGACAGGAAGGCCCAGCCCTGCAGAAAAAGCAGAACCAGGAGGCATGCAGGTAAGCCAAGGAAGTGACAAGGAGTCCTAGAATCAGAGCAGAGACAGGGGAAAGCACATTTGAATTAAGTGTTACAAGTTGTAGGCGTAAGATGTAAATTTTTTATTAGCCTATTTGCAGACTAGCAGGACAAACCACACAGAGCTGACTCTTAATTAATGCCAAGTAGAAAAAAAATACAGTATATTGAAAATACGTTTGAGACTTTTTTTGCTATGAGATAACTTGAAAAACTGAAAGTCTTTGTGGAATATTAAAATCAAGTTTGCACCTCTTGTTAATCTCATTTCCCTGCCTCTCCAGATGTAAGGACTTGGCTGCTAACTTTATGCTAGTTCCTCTCACACCCAGGCAGACTAAAAGGAGCATAACCTCAACTCCATTCTCCTTATCACCACAACACTTTAACAGTACAGTTATGATGCACAACATGCAGCAGGTGTAAATAAATTTGTCAACATTTATTCCTTCTGTGTAGTAATGAAATGAGATTTGAGACTCTGGATCACAGTCTCCTGCACTTGTTTAACATACAGTTCAACACACTTACATGCTTTCATTCTTCCTGTGAGTCAGGCCAAGCTCTACCTAAAATCCATTTTCACAGGTATTTAATAGTGTCCAAGCAGCACAAAATTCAACATAATATTATAGTAGTTCACCTTTTAAGTATACTTATTGGTGGTAGCCTATCATTATCTCCATAATTTGCAATGATATGATATTGGCCTTTAGACTGAATTTACAATATTATTTTAGGTCTATCAACTATAAACAAGGTGAGGATATTACAACTTGAAAACACACCCATCAGCATATCACAGATGAATTTTTCAAGTAAATCTAGGAGGCATATAGTAGTAAAACATTATACAGCCATATAAGATCCTGAACTCTGCAACATGCTTATTTAAACTACTCAAAAAAAACCCTCAAGTACATTAATTACTGGATTATGAGGCAACAAGCCAAGATGAGTATATGCTGCCAAAATAAAGCAGATGGAAAAAAACATACACAATTCTGGAGTTCAACAAAGGATAAATTTCCAGCAAAGGTAAAATAAGATGACTGCGATACATCAGACCAATTATCAGTCTAGTGCACCATGCACAGATAAACTGCAAGGAACTGTCTTCCATTTGTTTTGAATTTGCTTCCTGGTAGTTTCAGTTCATGCTCCCAAGCTCTTGCAGTAGAAGAGACTGGGAGCAACCTGTTCTAAAAGCAGAAATATTAATACCATCTTGAGCTGAAGCATTCCATAAAATTTCCCTGTGTTCAGAAAAGATAAATTCAGAAGAGAACTGCAGCAATAAGAGGAAAGAAGAAAAGTCTCTCTTGCAAGAGGAAGTCAAATCAGCTCAAATCATTTAGCTTCGCAAATCAAAAGCTAGTATGACTATCTTCTACAAGTACCACCAGGACAAAACCGGCAAAAGAGAAGAGCGATTTCAGCCTAACAACAACATTGACAGACAAACAAATGTGTGCAATTTTAGACTGAAAATTAAAATAAGGATTTGAAGATTCAGAAAATTAGCATCTTGCATAGTATTTGAATGAAAAAAGTAGAGGCAAAAGAGTCCTTTTAAGTACTCTTTTATCACTTTTAAGACAGCAATTTTCATGAACATAATGACAGCACATGTATCTATTTATCTGTGACATACCTGCCTGCGATATGAAGGGATAGGCTTCAAAAATAGCCAGAAACTCTCACATAAACCTATGTATTCTTTTGTGTTATCTCAAGAAGACTCTGCACAGGATTTCTGAAAGCAATTTCTAACACAGTGTGACAGACCAATACCAATTACTTACTATAAAGAGCTAAATTGTGAAACAAAGGGCTTATGCCCTTGAGGCACTTCTGGATAAAAGTATTTAGGAAAGCTTGGGTAAAAGACTGACCTAACTTTTTAAGGTTTTGAACTACGGCATCTCTACTGTCCAGACAGGAGGCAAACACACTGTCTGTAAGTGGAGAGCTAACTACAGACGCAAAACCCACAGACAGTATTTGAAATCTGGCCAGCTTCAACAACATAAATACATGTGGGATTCAGTGCTTGGATACTCTCCAGAGCATCTCAATTTTAAATTTTAATTAATGAAGGAATGCAATTTTTAGCAGATATATTTAATTTATTAAGAACCAAACCTACCTATTATGGTCTTGCAGATCATATTTTGACTTCAATTTCAGCATTACCCTAACAAGGCAAGTACTAACAGTGCAAGTATGTCAGCATCACCTAACGTAACAACTGAAGTTTCCCATCCTCATACAAACTAGCTTTCCTTTACACAAAGGTAACTGCTTTTCAAAACTCATTTGTGAAATAATTTTCTCCTGAATTTGAAGAAAAGTTTTAGTTTAGCAACCCCCCAGAAAAGAAAAATGATAGAGTAAAAGAGTAAGAATGTTCACAAAGTCAGTAGCATTATATGTTCTGTGATACGCTTCCAAAACTTTATGTAGAAAATTAAAATTAAAGTTGTTTTGAAGCAAAAATAAATGACTATTCATAACTTTCTGTTAACAAACCATTTAAACAGGTGACAAACAAAACCACACACACCCCAACAAACACCAACAGAAATGAGACTGGATATCACTTTTTAAATAAATTTCAATGTCTCATGCCCAACATGCATTGCCACCCATAGCATCGTACTTGTATTGCATTCGTGTGGCAAGGTTTTGGTAGCAGGGCAGGCTACAGAAGTGGCTTCTGTCAGAAGCTGCTAGAAGCTTGCCCCATGTCCGACAGAGCCAATGCCAGCTGGCTCCAAGATGGATCCGCCGTTGGCCAAGGCCAAGCCCACCAGTGACAGTGGTAACACCTCTGGTATAATATATTTAAGAAGGGGAAAAAACCTGCACAACAGCAACTGCAGCCAGAGAAGAGTGGAGTGAGAATACATGAGAGAAACAACCCTGCAGACCCCCAGGTCAGTGCAGAATGAGGAGGAGGAGACGCTCCAGGCGCCGGAGCAGAGGTTCCCCTGCAGCCCGTGGGGAAGACCATGGTGAGGCAGGCTGTCCCCCTGCAGCCCAGGGAGGTCCACAGGGGAGCAGATCTCCACCTGCAGCCCGGGGAGGACCCCACGCTGGAGCAGGGGGATGCCCGAAGGAGGCTGTGACCCCGTGGGAAGCCCATGCTGGAGCTCGGTCCTGGCAGGACCTGTGGATCTGTGGAAAGTGGAGCCCAAGCTGGAGCAGGTTTTCTGGCAGGACTTGTGACCCCGCAGGGGACACACGCTGGAGCAGGCTGCGTGCCTGAAGGACTGCAGCCCTGGGAAGGACCCACACTGGAGAAGTTTGGGAAGAACTGTAGCCTGTGGGAAGGACTCATGTTGGAGAAGTTTGTGGAGGACTGTCTCCCATGGGAGGGACCCCACGCTGGAGCAGGGGAAGAATGTGAGGAGTCCTGCCCCTGAGGAGGAAGGAGCAGCAAAGACAATGTGTGATGAACTGACCACAACCCCCATTCCCCGTCCCCCTGTGCCACTGGAAGGTCTAGGTAGAGATTCAGGAGTGAAGCTGTGCCCTGGAAGAAGGGAGGGGTGGGGGGAAGGTGGTTTAAGATTTGGTTTTATTTCCCTTTACCCTACTCTGATGTGATTGGCAATAACTTAATTTCCCCGAGTCAACTCTGTTTTGCCCATGACAGTAACTGGTGAGTGATCTCTCCTGTCCTTATCTTGACCCATGAGCCTTTCGTTATATTTTCTTTTCCCTGTCTATCTAAGGGGGAGCGATAGAGTGGCTGCATGGTGCTTAATTGCTGGCTGGGATTAAACCATGACATACCAAAAGAATGAACACCACTCTGACCTCAAGAGCTATCAGTAAGATGCTGCAAGAAAAACAGGCATTGGGGAATTGTGGCAGTTACATTAGAAAGGGTATTTTTTAAAGTTTTATAATGCTAAGCTACCATCTCAAGTTCTCTAAAAGCAGTATGTTCCAAGTAATTGTTCACAGCATTGTTTTTCCAAAGATGTTCCCCCCACCCACATTCAAATGGGTAGCATGCAATTTGCTTTCTGCTGCATCATTTATCTAGTTGGTGGGCTTCTAACTCAGACTTACTCTTTTTTCCAAAATACATATAAACAGCCACTGTCACCTATTATTTTGTAATGTTCTTAGTTCTCATAAAGCCAATGAATGCCCATTTTTCTTTCCAAAACAGAAATGTTACCAACAAGACCAGAAGCAAATGGCGAAAAAAGAAACAGATCCAGCAAAATGCAGGATTACAGTTGGATTCTTCTGTCATTTTTGTTCAGGACTCAAGAATCCAACAGCAAACTTATTATCCATTTTCATCAACCCAAGTCTAAACCTGGCATAGTATTTTAAAATTTTAAAAGTGTTATTTTCAGTCCTGGTGTCCTACTACTTGCTTTCACTATCAAAAAACTATCATTATCTAAAGCTATAGCTGTATGAATATAGTGAAAGCTACAAATAGTGGTATCACTATCTTTGTACACTTTATCTGAAAATGTAATGTACCTTTTAAATAGGAACTGTAGCTCTAGTTTGAGGAAACAGGTTTTCAGAGTGACATGCTAAGTATAAAAATACTAAGTGAAAAGACCTTTGTCAATAAAATTTAACACATAGTTTGTTAGCAACTGGAATCTTATGTGAGGCTTTCCAGAAGGCTCAGAGCAACTAAACAACGTCCTGAAAACAGGAAATACATGTAACCACATTCCTGTCCACAAAGATCTGACAACAGTCACGGGGAAGCAGCTGTTAGTACTCTAGCTGCATCAGGGGTAGCTATACTCTACAGTCAAGGTATTAAGCAAAAAAGTATGAATTGTTACATTAGTAGTGATGCAATGCAGGAAGACTTTTCCTTGAGAAACATCATGAGCCTGATTGCTAGCACAATCAAATGAAAGAACACTTCTGTGCCTTAAGAAAACCACTGATCTATTTAGCACTGCCTGGTACAGGCAGGAAGAAGGCTCAGGGACACCTAAGCCACTATGACCATCAGTGGTTGCATAAGACAAGGATGACATGCAAATCTCAAAGTTGGCATAGAGAGGTAGATCATCAGGTCTGGGAAAAAAACAAGTTTAGAAAAAAGCAGAGGTGAGTCTTTCTGGAAAGCAGCCTAAGAACTGAGCCATAGGAATGCCACAGGCAGCTCCACTTCAGTTGCAGTGGCAAAATGAGCACATGCATACTACAGACCTGAAAAGAGGGAGTGTCACTCATGGAAGTCAGAGTTAAAATTACGTTCATAGGCACAACAACTTCATTCCCTGGTATAAAAAGTCTTGCTAGCCCAGTCTGGAAGGACACAAGCTACCATAGAACAAAGTCCACTGCATAAACCAGAATTTTGTGCTGTTAACACTGAATTTGCAGGGAAGGGGAAGGACAAAAGAAATAATCCTTTCTCTTACTACAGCAATCTGAATAGTTGTATTCCAGGGGGACTACATATGGCAAAGCTGTCCCTAGCTAAAGGATACTGTGCAATTCTCAAATATCCCTCCCCCCCTCCTGGAAGATCTGTTATAGTTTAAAAGACTGATGGGTTGTGCATTCAAAACTGCCCCCCCCCC
>JANZLQ010000061.1:9563626-9581380 GCA_026212715.1 Elanus axillaris
ATCTCATTAATTTCCAGGACTCATTTGCAACCACTGGCACTCAACTACTACCTACCATGTTACAGATGCAACTAACTGCTTGGTTTGTATCTGACATACCAGTTTGCAGGTGAGGCAAATATAACATATCACTCTGCTACAATAATAAGTTTCCAATTTGATGCCACTCAAGACCAAAAAAAATGCCACTATAAGGTGTACTTCTTAACCCAAGTTTAGGATTGCAAGCCTTCGCCATCCTGTGACCTCCTTTCCCTCACCTACCATATAGCCTGATAGAAGCAAAACTTTTCATATTTCAGAGGCCTACATTTAGATCGCATGATCAATGGGGACATTTATGTTCCGAATGTGGGCTACTTTCCAAAATCTTGGGAGATCCTCCCTCCACTGGTTGCAGTAGTTTTAAACACATGAGAGGAAATAAGCATGTAACTTCCTGATTTAATTATGTGGCCCAAGCTATATGATACCTCTGACCTCACTGCTTATCTAGGCTGTCTTCTCTACTTTGTAGAGACACCTCCAGAAGCACTATTTGGCTACTTACTCTTTCCTGTATTACAAATCTTCCCACTACCCACAGTCTGCTGTTATCCATCTGCCCTTTCTTCCCTCTTCCCACTCCAATCACACACTTTTTGTTATTCTTCCTTCCGGAAAGTAAAACTATTTCCAAGGCCTACACCTGTTACATATGACAAAGTTTCACAGGACAGTTAAATTCAGCTCACTGAATAAAGTTCTGGGTAACCATTATGTACAAAGCTTTTGTAGTGGTTCAGATATGCTTATAAGGTATGAGGTCTCAACATTTCATTCACTGAGAACAGAGAACACGACTCAGACCTCTAAGAGCTCAGACATACCACTGGTCAAAAACTTAAGGCTTTTACATACTGCCTGCATAAAAGTAGCTAATACTAAAGGGATTTCCCCACAGAGAATGCAGGCTACATGCATGGAAATAAAACACTAAATACTTGCTTGATAGCATCCAAGTGCAAACTACTGAGGATCATTCTAAAATATATGTGTATATTTAAAAGTGCTATTACCACAATTAATTAGGGGTTTCTTGCATATTTATTCATGCATTGGTTGAAAAGCATGATAGCAGACTTAAGGAAAGGTGGAAAATTAATTAGTAATACTGAACATAAACACTGCTTGAAACTAATTTTTCTAAAATTAATATTTCCCCCCTTCATCCTTTCATATCACTACATGCAAACTTATGACAGACACGTCACGACACTTACATGACATGGGGCCAAATGCATGCAGAATTTAAGATAAGCAGAGCTAGAAATGCTGCAGGAGGTGGGGGGAAACCATTGGGGAAAAAAAAAAAAAAAGAATTGGTTAACTTGCTGGAGTGGTTAGGAGGCCAATATTACACAAGCAGTGGAGCTTTAAGTTTTAACTCTTTCTAACCACCCGAAGAAGAGACAACTTATACAGAGCTAAAACATCATACAAACATGCAAGTGCAACTTCATGGGCACTTTTCTGCAGTAAACACCACTTGGCAATGGAAATTTCACCTCTCATTTCAGCTCAATCCCCTGAGCAAGTGCTGTGCAATAGTGACTCCAAGAAGTATCCCTTCTCCAAAGCTACAGGAATTTTCCTTAAGTTCTACATGCAAAGCAAGAGGTCCAACCAAAGGGATAATCAAATGCCAATATTTTGATATACATGAAGGAAGAAAACCCAGCATTTCATTTTTAATGTGTATTTCAAGGAGTAATACAACTCAACTTTACACTAAGAGCCAAAATTATACAGAAGTAACAATTAAATTAAATTCCCTTATCTGACTGTGGAAGGAGAGGCAGTATCATGGTACCTGCCCTACACATTTAGTGTCTGTCCTTTAGTTTCTAAACAAAATATTAATTTGTTCTACTTAAATGAATTACCAACTTAACAAGCAATATGAGGTTACATAAATGTTGCATCATCTTAATGTATGTGTTGTTTAATAATGTTCTTCTACCTGCCACCTGAGTAACACTAGTCATTCCCCCTACATTACAGATTTAATCCACCAAGTGTTATTTTCCAATGTTTTATCCTAATCAAGTTAAAAACAAGGAAAAACATAGTGGCTTATAATTAGAATGTAAGCTGATACAGCAGTTGCAACAAGAGTGAAGAACTTGCATAACTTGTGATACACCTTTTATTAAGGACAAAAAGCAATGGCTCTGAAAAAAGTTTATTTCCTTAACAGCTATCAGTTCAGAATAGTTTTCATCTAGAGAATATTCCATCCTAACCAGAGTCAAATCCTGCACAATCATGTTACAATACAACATTACATAGTTTTTCAGGTTAGAGATAACAAATAGCAAGATCACACTGACTTGGACTCTAAATTACATTAGTTGCAACAAGCTTTAAGGCTGATAGGAATTTTTCATTCTTTAGAAAGCATGGAAGATACTGAAAGTTGAAATTAATACAAGTATTATCAGAACA
Organism: Elanus axillaris; assembly: GCA_026212715.1. Taxonomy (NCBI): domain Eukaryota; kingdom Metazoa; phylum Chordata; class Aves; order Accipitriformes; family Accipitridae; genus Elanus; species Elanus axillaris. Next base: position 9,566,114 of record JANZLQ010000061.1, read on the forward strand.
GCACGTGAAGGCCCCAGCTACAGGCGGCATTGCTGTTTTACAAAAATCACCTCTACCATGTTGTCTGCTCAAACACTAGGGTATGAAAAAAATCATACACCTTGTTGGTTCAACCCTCCAACTAGGGTAACAGTAGAGAGTTCTAACAGGTTTTGATTCTGACATTGCACATAACAGTGCAACAATGCTAACAGAATAACTTCTGTCAGCATACGCTATGTAGGGATTGCCAAGGTAGAGAAAATGCCAGCACAGCTATAGCAGCAGGGACTACTGTCCAACTGAGACCCAAGTGTGAACATAAACACAAAGAGGTTATCTGAATTTGACAGTACACTTGTTCTTAAACCCAGGCACCAATATGTACAGGTACTGATAACTACTAGTCTTCAATATTTTAGTTTTTTAATTTAGAAAAGGGAATCGCTGGCAAACAAGGTGCTAAGTGAAACAGGTAATCTGCTTATGAAAACATACGAATTAATCACTTTCAGCAATGACATGACTGGAAAATCTGGAAAGGTTCTCAAATACTACAGAAAAATCATGAAAATTAAGTCACTGGAGCAGAAGCGTGTTCCTTCTCCTTTCCAGCTATCTGAAGCCTGACAGACCTTAAGCCAGTCATAAATTAATTGCTTTGAATCAGTTTGTCCCATTTTTGAGTTCTGATTGTGGAAGTGAGAAAGCCCTGAGGCAGAAGTTGTGAAATGACCTGTAGTTGGAATTGTTTTCCTGTTTCAGTTGGTAAATCTGCGTATCTGCTTACCCACTCCTCTTGAGGCAGTTTCCTGGTGTTAGAAAATTCCTACTTACCTGTGCTGCAGAATCTTTAATATATGTGAGTTCTAACGCACTGGAACCAGTGCTGCACTATTAAGGAAGCTTCACTCTAACCTCAGTGCTTAAAAAATAAAAATCAGGAACAGATTAAAATAATCTCTGAACAGCCAACAAGCTTTTTCTAGAAGATTCCTGGTGCTTGTCTGGACAATGTAAAATACCTTTAAACACTAAATACAGAAACCAAAGCAGAAAAGTCAGGCAAAACCCACAGAGAGCTTGGGAAGGGGCAGGTGGCATTGCTAGATCTTCTTAAGCAGCACAGCACAGAAGTTCTAAGCCACTCCTCAGTTCCACAGGCGCACATGTTCCCTGAATCCTGAGAGGTTCTTGTGCAAAATGAGTGCTCTTAGCCATTTTCACTTTCTCAGGAAGGTCACTTTCATCTAGGAATCATAATGAAAATCACCCCTTCCATCATTCTCCACAACTGAGTAGCAAATACTGGTCTAAAGTGGAGGGCATAAACTATTCCATTTCTTCAAACTACCAAGGATTTAGCTTAATTAGCAATTAAAAGTAAGTAGCACAAAAGATTCCTTTCTCACTGGATATAATGGAGTCATCATTGTTCTCAGATTTTTGGCCACAATGCAAGCAAGCTCAAAGTTTGCAACTGGCATTACAGGAAAACATCCTACCATTCAAAAGCAAAAAACAAGCTGCCACAGGGAAAGAAAATCAACTAATAAAAAGAAAAATACAACTTAAGATGACAGCATTTTTGCTGGCAGGGAATAAATAGATTGCAATATTCCAATTCCAGCTTTTTCCTCATACCGTTTGGAACACATCTACATTCCCAGATTAATTGAAGACAATCTTCAAGATTAGGCATGACAGTTCTATGCAACAATCATATCTGAGGAATATCTATCATATCTAAGCAATCCTTACACAACCTTCTGAAGCTCTTCAAGCTGTTCCAAATACATCTGCCTCCCCTACAATGGGTTTCCATACTACCATACAGCTTTTGCTGTGCTCTCTATTTTTTTTCTTAACATATGTTTCCTTTCCAGGTTCCATTGAACCATTAACACTTTTTTCAAATTATTTGTGTCAAATAAACTTTGAAAAACGTCTTGTATTGAGACTACATATAGAAAACACTCCCACCAAGACAGTAAAGATGGACAGTGTATAACTAATCCCAGAAAAGTGTCAAAAACCAATAAACTTAAGACATGAACTCCTAAGTTAACAGAGCCCTTTTAAGGTTGAAAATGAGACCTTATTCTGCTCATTAGTTAACATGGACTGTGATGGTCTCTGTGATCTCATCTTACTTAGACAACAACAATGAACTCTGCTGTAAGCATAAACACCTCTAAGTCCTTCCCACATATAACCAGAAGAGGCATTAATGCCATTTCAGCTATTAATTTCCTCCACATAGCAACTACAGTTAAGAAAGCCCTCCACTACAAAAACTTAACTTGCTAATTAAATTATACATGCTCCTATGCTGAAGGTATATTTGAGGATTTTCAAAAAGATGCCAGAAGAGGCTGGCTCGGACATGCATCTCTCATACTGTCTAACGCTTAAGAGTTTTGTTTTCATGCACAACATTTTATTTTTTTTTCCCCACCTCTTAAGCAAAGAATAGGGGAGTATGTACTGTTCTGATTCAAAATCAGCTGAACAGTTTCTAACTAAGGATTCTTTTTCAGAAATTATAAAAAGCAAAAGCTATAGTCACCTTTGAATTAAGAAACGAACAAATAAACACTTATTTCTTAAAAACAAGCAAAAAAGAAATTTGGTTAAGAATTAAAAAAAGACCCTTAAGTCAATTTGCTGATCTTTTTTAACAGGTGAAAACTGAAATCAGATAGTCCTTCAACATGTTATGTAGTCTCCCATCTTTGAACATTTATAATGTTCAAGTGTTAATAAAATCACAAATCCAAAGACACTGCCCCTCCAACCATTAAAACCCAGGAGAGGTTAAAAATACTCAGAAAACAACGCACTTCTTTGCACCACACCAAAGACCAAGAATGCATAAAGTTTTAAGCACCATGGTGTATATAATCTGCCTTTAGTTACTGTATTTGTAACATACCCAGAAGCTCCATTAAAGTTTACCAACCAATATACTCAAATTTTATTCTTCCCAGTATCATTCCATTTTTTCTTTCCTACCAGAGATTGCTTATGACATACTGTATGATGTTATATAACGGATGTTCTTCATTTTTCTTATCCTTCCACTTTATCTTACACTCTTTCTACACTTTGTTGCATTAAACTATATTGTTACATTCTCTAGATAGCATCATTCTCCCTTATACAGGCTTTTCATTCCATACTTTAAACTATTTCTTGCCCTTTTAACTAACATATCCACCTACATCTTCCATACTTCCTCAGCTTTCTTTATCCTTCAAATCCAAAGGCAGCAAAACATGACATAAGAACAAACACAACAGTTCTCAGCCTTTATTTTCACCTTGAGGAAATAGCAGAAGCAGTAGGTTTCTTTACTCTTCCCCTCCTTGGGGGGTAAGGAGGGAAAAGGGAAGCAGCAGTAGAAGATAAAAGGCATAGACAGTGCAGCCAACACTTCTGTTAAAAGAGCAGCTTCCTCTACCGTGCCTTACTTTTAATTCAAAAATGGGAGAAAGCAGAGGCACTGCTATATTCAGAACTTACAGCATATAACTCTTACTAAGCTTTTTCACACCCTCCACAATTTTGTTATCTCTATTTTGTTCCTGTTTACCTTCTTTTTAAAACCTTTTGAGGCAGGGGCCAGCACCATGCAGAGCTATAATGCTACTTTAAGTTAGCAGGAACAGTTAAGATGGTACCCAGGAACAAGATTCAGGTAGCTGCTGGATAGAATATACTAAGACTTCCACTGCCACCCCCTCCTCCCCCCCACCCTTTTGTCTGCATCACTATGTCACCCATTTAATTCCTTGGTTTCCCACTCTTCCTCACATCTAATAACTATCCTTTTCCAACATTTCCTCCACTTCCTTTAACTGAAAGTGTCTTCCTTCTATTATAACACTATATTCTGAAAAACCTTCCCAGAAGACTGTTTCATTTCTCCTCTTTCCCAAAATCAAATGGAGGCATAGGTTCTAACAGAATTCACTAAATACTCAACCTAGATCCCTCAGCATATTTCCTTCATTCAGAGCCAAATCCACAATGACATAAAACAGCTTCATAAAAAAAAAAGATGTTGTTGTCTTCTACAGTCTTTGTTACATATATCCTGGCATGCTCTGTGGCTGCATGTATGTTCAGATCTGAACCTGTCCTAGGTCTCCTAGTGGCAGACTAACTTCACAAAATACTGGTTCTTCCTTCAAAGAGACTAATGAAGCTGGGCCACTGCGCTCATTCCATCCCTCCTCTCCAAAAAGAAATACAATCCTGGCAACCTGTGCTTCCAAAATATATACAATTCCATCTTCCATAAGAAAATAAGGAAGGAAACCTTTCTGCTTCAGCAATAGTTTTATAAATAGTCCTTACATAAACAGTGTCACACTAAACAGGAGCCACCCTAGCCTCTCAAATCTCTCTCTCTCAAAGCACCTACCTGTACAGCCCCTTTTGAGTCTGCATAATGAACCATATTCACAGAATACCAGGCTGGAAGGGACCTCAAGAATCATCTGGTGCAACCTTTCTTGGCAAAAGCATGGTCAAGACAAGATGGCCCAGCACCCTGCCCAGCTGAATCTTAAAAGTGTCCAATGTGGGGGAATCCACCACTTCCCTGGAGAGATTATTCCAATGGCTGAACGTCCTCATTATGAAAATTTTTTCTCTTGTGTCCACTCAGAACCTCCTGAGGAGTGACATGTGCCTACTACCCCTCATATTTTCCATATGACTGCTTGTAAAAAGGGAGTCTCTATCTTCTTTGTAGCCACCCTTTAAATACTGGAACATGGTGATAAGGTCTCCCCTAAGCATTCTTTTCTCAAGCCTGAACAAACCCAGTTCTCTCAACCTTTCCTCACATGGCAAGCTTCCCCATCCTTTGACCATTTTTGTGGCCCTTCTCTGGACCCCCTCCAGCCTGTCCACAACCTTTTTCGTACAGCAGGGACCAAAACTGAACACAGTATTCCAGGTGTGGCCTGACAAGTACTGAGTGGAGTGGGATAATGACTTCATCTCTGCTGGTGATGCCCTTGTTGATACAACCCAGCATCCTGTTGGCTTGCTTTGCTGCAGCAGCACACTGTTCACTCATATTGAGCTTGTTGTCCACCAGCACCCCGAGGTCCCTTTCCACAGAGCTGCTCTCCAGCCAGGTAGATCCTAGCCTGTGCTGTACTCCTAGATTATGTTTCCCTAGTGCAAGACCTTACATTTGTCTTTGTTGAATTTCATAAGGTCCTTGTGGGCCCACTGTCCCAGCCTACCCAGGTCTTCCTGCAGGGTGGCTCTCCCTTCCCAAGCGTTCACTTTCCCCACTCAGTTTGGTATCATCAGCACACTTCATCAGGGTACACTTGATCCCATGTAGTGGTTTAACCGCAGACAGCAACTAAGCACCACGCAGCTGCTCCCTCACTCCTCCCCCCACAGTTGGATAGGGAGGAGAATTGCGGAGGAAAAAAAAAAAAGTAAAACCCATGGGTTGAGATAAGAAGAGCTTAATAATGGAAATAAATAATAAAATAGTAGTAATTGTAATGAAAAGGAAGATTAAAAGAGAGTGAAATATAACCCAAGACAGACAAGTGATGCACAATGCAATTGCTCATCACTTGCTAACAGATGCCCAGTTAGCTACCCAGCAGTGATCAGCCCCTCCTGGCCAACTCCCCACAGTTATATACTTAACATGACATCCCATGGTATGGAATACCCCATTGGCCAGTTTGGGTCAGCTGCCCGGGCTGTGTTCCCTCCCAACTTCTTGTGCCCCTCCAGCCTTCTCACTGGCTGGGCATCAGGAGCTGAAAAATCCTTGACTTAGTACAAACACTACTGAGCAACAACTACAACATCCATGCGTTATCAACATTTTTCTCATACTAAATGCAAAACAGCACTACACCAGCTGCTAGGAAGAAAATTAACTCTATACCAGCCAAAACCAGGATATCACATCACCCGGGAAACTTACGAAGATATTAAACAGCATTGGGCCCAATTAATTCCTGGAGAACCCATTTGTGATAGGTTGCCAGTTTGAAAAGGAGCTATTTACCATCACCCCCTGGGTGTGACCTGTCAGCCAGTTCCTCACCCACTACACAGACCACTTTTCTAGACTGTAATGCATTAGTTTCTGTAGGAGGAGGCTGTAGGAAACCACATCGAAAGCCTTAGAGAAATCCAGGTAGACAATGTCCACTGCTCGCCACACATCAACAAGCAGGTTACTTTGTTGTAGACGGCCATCAGGTTTGTCAAACACGATTTGGCCTTGGGGAATCCATGCTGGCTTTCCCCAATCACGTGCTTCATTTGACTTGTGATAACCCCCAGGAGGACTCATTCCATAACTTTCCCAAGGACTGAAGTAAGACTTATGGGACTGTGATTTCCTGGATCCTCCTTTAAGCGCTTCTTGTAGATGGGGGTGACATCAGCCTTCTTCCAGTCTTCTGGGACATCCCCTGATCTCCACAACTTCTCAAAGATTATGGAAAGTGGCCTCACAACGTCATCAGCCCACTCCCTTAACACCCTTGGGTGGATATTGTCAGGGCCCATTGATTTGTAGGGGTCAAGCTCCTGTAATAATTCACATACCAAATCTTCCTTCACTGACAGTGGGTCAGTGCTTGCATCAACCTGGATTTTTGTTCCCAAGGCTGGGGGCCCAACAGTGCTGGTAAAGACAGAGGTAAAGAAAGTGTAGAGAACCTCTGCCTTTTCAGCACTGTCAGTGAGTAATTCACCTCTCCTGTTTAATAGCTGGCCAATATTTTCCTTCTGTTTCTGCTTGTTGGTTGGTTACGTACCTGAAGAACCTCTTCTTGTAGTTCTTGACATCTCTGGCCAATTTCAATTAGAGCTGAGCTTTTGCTTTTCTAACTGCATCTCTGCACACCCTGGCAATGCCCGTGTAGTTCTCAGTGGGTATTCGTCTGCTTTTCCACTTCTGATACGCTCCTCTCCTGGTTTTGAGCAGACTCAGAAGCTCGCAGTTAAGCCAAAGGGGTCTCTTGCTCCACCTACTTCCCTTACCTTTAAAGAGGGTGAACTGGTTTTGTGCTTCCAGAAGAGTGTTCTTGAAAAACTCCAAGCACTCACTAGCTCCTTTATCCCCCACGGAAGCTTCCCACAGAATCCCTCCCAACAGAGCTCTGAGCGAGCTGAAGTTTGCTCTTCTAAAATCTTTGTCTTAGTAGAAACCTTCAGTTGGTTATTTAAAATTAATGAGTTTTCCATTTTTACTAGATTATTTTTTATCTGAATCAGTTCTCCAGCCTGATTCATCACACAGGCTGGTTTCAACAGCACATATGAGAAGCAAGAGAGAGAGAGAGAGAGAGAGAGAGAGCAGCTGAAATTCGGTTACCTAGAGGAAAAATACATGAATTGAAGTTAAGACCTTAGTTTTATTATTCTACTCTAGATTCTTGTGCAAGTAAGTTTTCAAATCATAGGAAAATTAAAACAGTGCTTAAATAAAAAGTTAAAATGGCAACTGCAATGGAAGAGTAACATAATACTACCAGGAAAAAAAAAAAAAAAAGATCTATGGCCTCTATTTTAAACGCCACTACACTTCATCTTTTGACTAATGCTGAAAATGATATACTGAAATTGTTCAAAATTTTTAAATTCTCAAAATGCAACCAGAAATTTAATGAAAAGCACATTCACAATTCAATCTGCTTTAGACTTTAATAACCAATCTATATTGAGAAGTGAATCATAATCCTCAAAACGCCACTGCGAGAAAAGGAAATGACCTAAAGTCATTTTAACAAACAACAATTAATTTAACAACTTACCACAAGGAAATTCATATGTAGACATACAGCATTCTGGTTGTAGATCATAACACACTTTTAGTCACTCCCCTTATAAAAGTATAAACAAGCTCTTAATTCTACATCTTAATTAAAAAAGTTTCTTCCGTGAACACCATGCAGCAAATGCAAGAACCATAACGGAAGCTCTTTTATCAAAACAGCCCTGATGGTAATCCATGCATCCTCTCATACTCTAAACTGAAAATATCTGAGAAAGAATATTCAATTCCCAAACATGCTTAAGGAGCTTTTTGTTCATTAACACAGTATTTTATTTCCATAAGGAATACTTTCCTATCATTCTTTATTTGACAACAAGCAAACTATCAAACGGCCCATACTACTTCTGACAGTATCATTACAACTAGTCTTGAAAACAAGCTGTGAAACAGCCTAGTCTTGAAACAGGTCAGTCTTGAACACAGCCTTTTCACAAGAGGAATTACAGCTACTACGGCTATTTCTGTAATGCTCCTATTCTGTAAATCAGAATCATATAATAATATATTTAACTATTTTCTCTTGCTTTACAGAACTTCCCTGGTCCAACAAACTCAGATTAGGCTATTATCAGACACATTTCCTCTCTTTCCACATAACAAAAATGTTCTGTGAGATACCAAGATTATCCTCTCAGGTACACCTGTACAAATCCTGGCAGCCTTCTGTAGGGCTCCATACAGGACCTCTTAGTTCATTTTCATCTGTTTTTAGCTATAAAGAAGTATTCTGCTAGTGAACAAGATTAATGTTAACATTTGTAACAAAGACAGTCAGCTGATCTCTATAATCGACACCTGAAGCTTAATGAGCATCACTTCAATTTTTAATTGTGAATATGCATTGTTCAAATGTTACACTTCAAACATCATAGCTACAGAACCTCACCAAGGGAGGCTAAAACAAAAAGTAACTTACATGAGTTGCACTTGTAAAAGACAAGAGAGGTGTGAACTAAAGGACTGGAAGTTGTATACATATACCTGTATGTATTCAGAGTGAGCGTGGTAACAGCTCAGCCTCCAGAATTATCTGAACCAATACTAAAATGTGCCACCTAGCTCAAGTATGTATTCACCTTGGACTCACAGCCCATCTGCTTAATTCATTTCTGAAAAAGCTGATATAAGTCCTTTAGAGCAGTAACTAGTTCTTGCACAACTATTTTAGTAGTCTCAAACTACAAATACACACGTTTCCTTCCCTTTCAGTCTGTTGAAAATACTGCAAAATCCCTCCCATTACCCAAATATCATATCAGTTGAGGACCAAAAAAACCCCTATTTGGTCACTAATCAGAGATCAGCCTGAAGTTTAACTCATGAATCTGTAAGGCTGGACACCAAAGCTGAGTTTGTCCACGGAATGTTAAGTTTGCCTAGTTCTCAGTGGGATAGTAAAGAACAACAGTGGGCTATGGCACATAATTCTGGTACTGGAAAGTTCTTGTGACAATTGTTAATCAGTATAAAATCACTTTATAGCCATAAACATTTTCCATGGCTCTCCTTAATTTTGTATCATCTTACTAATGTAATGAAACCAAATGGTTCTACACGCACAGAGTTATCCAAGTATGAAACATCTACTCTTTTCTAAAATGGTATAACAAACATATGGTATAGCTTTTAGATGATGCTTTCAACACTTACTTCAGATGGTATCAACATTTGCAGATAGCCTTACCTCTATAATTATCAAGTCCACTCAACCCACTACAGTGAACAAACAGCTATAAAGGCTGGCAAGAGGCAGAGTGCCACGCTTTTCACGAGCAGAACGCACACCTGAATACTATGTATAGACAAAAGCTTTAGATTGGCTATTTCTTCTTCATATACAGTACCTGAGATTAGCCGTATAGAAATTTGAAAGCTAGAGCATGTGAGTATCATGATGCACAAATGAATCAATGGAAGCATTTCCATGGTTAAATTACTGGAATGGAATTGGAGGAAAACAATTGTGGCCCATCCTTGCCACAGGTTTTCCTCACACTTTCAAAAATTAAATCATTTATCAGAACCTCTTTTCCTCAGCTGCTAAAATACAGTATTTCTCTCTCTTCTTCATCCTGAATTGCTGCTCACCTTGTCTGTTTGATTATTAACTCAGTAGGGCATGAATTATCTTACGCCTATTCATATGTATCACTTCAAGAAACGGACTGCTTCAGCCTCCAGACTCAATAGAGCGGTACTTAGAAGCTACAATATGTAACGTTTATTCCATAAGAAACATGAAAAGCTACTATTACAAGGAAAAATCTTATATTGTATTCCCTATTAATAGTCTCCTGATAGCAAACATAAAGATTACTGAAATGCAAATACCAATATGCTAGCTGTCCTGCAATCTTAACTACACTTCTACAAAACAACGTTGTTTGTAGAGATGAGGTCCATCCTTGCTTTTTCATTAACATATTAAAATTATAACTGTAATATTTCTAACTTCATTTATTTCCTTGCCTTCAGGAAGTAGTAACACTGCATTTTAAACTCAAGAAACATCCAAAAAGTTCAAGAATGTATGTTTTGAGCAATAAAAACCCCAGGATTTTAAAGAAATATGCCTTGAACACTGGTTTTGAAAGTATCAAAACATGCAAAGTATCTCATACTTAAACAAAAAGTACTGTGTAATGTCCATTAAAAAAAAGAAAAAAAGTTGGGTTTTAATACCAGTTGTAGTACAAATATTGCAAACATGTAACTAAGTCTTTAAGTACCAGCATAGATAAACATCACATAGACTGTTAACTGTAATTTCAAAGTATAAACATGGTACAACCATGAACTATAGAATGTTATCCGTTACACCTTAATTGGATCCTAAAAAATCCTACCCTATTAACATAAAGCCCAAATTGTGTACGGAAAAATACTGATCTTAAAAATGTTAAGTGTATTTATTGGATAATTGGGATTGATGTATAGATTTTTTTACTTCAACCCTTTCCACTTCAGACACCTTCAAAAAAGGCTTGAAAATCAGTTCCACCTGTAACACAATTTACAAAATTTTAAACCAACTTCAGCCTGTTCCATGCTATTATCTAGCATACTGTCTGTTAAACAAATAATAAGAAATGCAGAATGTATTTTAGAAAAACATGAAGGGACAGCTCAGGTATAAATTCACAGAAATTGGAGAGGCTGCCCATTTCTTGGAATGCTTTACAAATGTCTTATGGTGCCAATTCCCAGTTTCTCAATTCCCAGCACTGCCATTATATAAGGCAAACACTATAATTCTTTTTAAAGCAATGTTTCTTTGTTTTGATGAAAATAAATTAAGCCAAAATGTTTCCAAAGGTATTTTTAAAAAATAGCTTTACTACACCTAGACTAATCTGCTAAAATGTTTTCCTACATAATTATTTTTCAAGCAGTCTGTTATAATTAAAACTGAGGATATTTAATTATAGATTAGTAGAAAATTAACATTAACGTCAGCTCTAAAGGGGCAAAGTCAAATATTAATTCACAGTGTCCGGAACCATTTTTAAACAAACACCACCTACAATTATAAGAAAGATGAAAGAATATTGTCACTGTGCACTTATTTTGTACGCTTAATAAAAGCACAGATAATAACTTTGTTAATTTTGTCAACACATGTGGCCTTTACACAAAGGAAATACCATTTTTTAAATCAGCTGGAAAACAAAAGGGCTACAAAACCACAAGAGGTAACACAGAGACCAAAAACTGGTATATTGCTTGGTACTACATCTCTCTTTACATCAACTTCAACATCAATACTTTTAAATGGAAACATGCTTCAAATTTTGCCTACGGAATATGACAAACTGATTAAACTCACTGAATAGGAATTAACAAGCATCTTATACCAAATACATTAGACCAGCTACATCAACCTAAATCCGTATAGAAGCCAAATAATTATAGCTTATGAAACAAAGGTTTATCTCTGAAAGAACATCAACTTTGGCTAAACACTGGAAGTACCATATTAAAGAAAAAAAAAAAGGAAGGAAGGAAGAAAGAAAAAGGAAATGCTTTGCAATTCACTTCCAATACAATGGATGTCCTCCTCTTCTCCCCCCCACTCCCCCCACCCCAAGTCCCCTCCACAAGAAGTCTTTAAGCTTCACCTCCAGCCAGAACATCTTCCTAGGAGAAACAGACAGCAAGGTAACAGCAGGGTTTTTGGATTTGGTTTGTGGTTGGTTTTGCTCGTTCACATTAACGTTCTTGTCAACTACAAAAGCATAACAGTGAGCACTTTCTCCCACACAAGACTGGCTATATTGGATCTTCAGCATCTCAATCAGTTTGAAAGGCGACTTCTCTTTCAATTTTCCTCTCCTCTCTCCCAAAACCACACCAGCTGCAAACTATGATTTTTCAAAAAACATCTTTTCTGCAAAGTAAATACAAAATTTTTGGCAACAGAAAATCCTATTCCTCTGTCACACACACTAATAGCATGTACACCGTTACAGGGAAGTTTGATTTCTTCTGGCTTATCACATATCCAATACATGGAGCAACAATACAATATTCCTGACCTTTAGTCTATATCTTCAATAATTCATAAAATTGTATAGATCTGATGTCTTATCTGCTCTTTTGATTTGCTACACCCAGCAGCAGGAATCAGTTTAGTTCACAATACCACAGCCACACATCCTACAAAGCAAAACTACCAAAAAAGGGGTACTGCAGTCCAGACCTGGAGCACAAATAAAACTCACAGCTATGTTAAAGCCCCAGACACAAAGCTTCTTCCACCCCTGAAAGAGATCCCAGATTTCTTCTTACTAAACTCCGTCAGGGTGTGGCTTCATTAAACCAGAGTTCCCACTGCAACTGCAAAGGCTTCGTCAAATCTCCTGGTCGGCCTGCAAGTGGCCCGAGCCAATGCACTGCCTCCTGCCACATGAACCCCAGTAAAAACGAGAGTAGCACCTCCTTGAGAGTAGCACCTCCTTGTAGTGAGGCACCAAATTTAAGCTCACAACAGAATCCCACTGCTGCACAAGTACCTGTGCAGGTAATGGAGCAGTTCCCTCAACACTTGCAACCCAGGACCTCACCTCACCCCCCCAACCCCTAGCAGCCTCCTCAGATATGTACACTGCTCCTACCATCTTAACCACAGGTAACCAGGGAACACTGTCAGACACTCGCAGAAGAGATGCTGCTACAGCCTGCCTTTTTGAAAAAAAGGTTCAATAGCAGGTGAACTATTCTTGCATGGAGGGGAATACCGATAAATTTTTGCCTTTGTGAAGGATTCCTCTGGAAACGTGAGGCAATGGTTTTCCTTACCTGCTATACTCACAAGTAAATCTCACATTACTTTATAATATGCTAGCTTGTAGATTCTTAAGTCAGTCAGTTCAGATTTCATAATTATGGAGTCTAAGGTCTTTGTTAGCTGTTGTTGCTCCATACACAAAAGGAAAGATTTTGTTACTATCGCTGCAAAACCTATTAATTAAATGCACATATATATATGGCCACACTTTCTACAGTGAAAATAACTGTTATATAGAATTAAAGTTATTTGCTACATTAATTACTCTAAACCTTCCCGTACCGTGTAGGCTGTATGAAGCTTCACACAGACAGAAAAGGAATTGTTTAAGAAACAAACATCTTAAAAATAACAACTTCTTACTTGTCAATAACACTAATTGAAACACATGCACATTCCCTGAAAGTAAAAAGCACAAACCAAACCAAACCTGGTTCAAGCCAATTCCTCTCAAACATCTTTGAACAGTAACATTTTAATCCTCCTACCTCCTCAACAATCTAGTTGTCTCAGAGACAAGTTTTACAAATGTGCTTCATGAATTGGTGTGCAATTCATAAATGTCCAAAAAGCTGTCAGAAAAACTGAGGCAAAACAGCAAAATATTTGATTGCCTGGGGTGTTTTTTTTAGTATTTACTGCATGGATTCATACATTGATACCATAGTGGAGCACGCAGTGATACTTCTAGAAATATACTTCAAAACTATCACAACACCCAAGAACTTCAGTTATCTCAAACAGACTGTTTGTACATACTAAAACTTTAATCGACTGGCATAAAAAAGAAAATGCATTATATGCAAGAAAGGACTCAAAACTAATAAGCCAAATTGCTGCATTGCTTAATTTTCCAGTTACACAAAATAAAACTTAACCTAGTGATGTTTGTTATGCGACAGACAATCTAATTACATAGGACGCTTTTATTTTCTGGCATCCTTGAGCTCTATCCCATGTATGATTCTAACATTTCCAATAGCCTCAACAGCAATCACTGAGCAGACATTAATTCTGGTCCACTAACAGTTAACGTACATTATTTAACTGGTCTGACATGTCACTCTCCTACCTTTTTGGTTTATCTGAAGAAGTACTTGTATAAATAAGTCTGAAAATCAAAAGGAAACCACGAGATTTTTTAAAATACAAGCACAAAGAAAAGTGTACTTGCTTTTCCTTCCATCCTTTCCCCCTCCCCCCATGTCCTGACATTGAGCTTTTCCAATCATGCCAGAAATAAACATCCAAACACAAGTAAGGGCCTAGGCTACCGAATTCATACACGGTTTATAGAGTTAGGTCTTCAGATCAACTAAGACCAGCAACAGAAAAAAAAAAAACCTTCACGTGAAAATATCAGCATACAGCACGGGCACAACAATAGGATGAACAAAGTGTCAAATGCAACGCTACTGACAGGAACAAGTCAGAAAGCAGGAACCAGATGAACACAGCCCCCTGCTTCAACCGTGTGGTATTTTAAAAACAGTTCGACTTATTCTGTCACCCAAACGTTTTCCTCGCGCTCAGTCTTCAAATACAACCGGCAGGCACTCAGCCGGCACAGCCTTTGTCAATAGCTTATGGATGGGCAGCAGAATGTGCTACAGGTTGATAAGGAGGACACCGGTGCTGCAAACGCCCTGCCTGCAGCAGGAAAGCACCCAGAAAGAACTTGCAATGCGCAGGAGTTTCCCTCAACGTTCACCGGGGGCTTCGCGCTCCAGGCGACGTGCATAGTCGTTCCCGGTATTTGTTTCGTGTTTACACACCCCCCCCCTTCTCTTTCTCCTCCCTGTCCGGCCATCTTGGGCCGACAGGAGCAGCCATTACTTAACTAAATGACAGGGCCAACAACTTTTCACAGAAACAAACATCTCTCTCAAGAGGCCGGGCAGGCTCCAGCAACCTGCGGGCCGTCCCGCTCCCTGTCAAGCCGCCCGGCGGCGGGGACGGCGCGGGGGAAGGGGACGAGGAGGAGGAGGAGAAGGAGGACGGGGGCGGGGGGCGGTGGTCGGGACACGGCGCCTGGCGAGGAGCTGGCACGCTGGAGGCACCCGGGCCCGGAGAGTAAACAAGTCACACGGCGACGGACTCCGGCAGCGGCTCAGCGCCGCGGCCCGCCCCGGGCCCCGCGCTCCCTCCGGGTCAGCTTTCC
>JANZLQ010000061.1:9584204-9620459 GCA_026212715.1 Elanus axillaris
AGCGCTCTCGCGAGGCGGCGGCGTCGGCCCGCAGGCGTGAGGGCGGCGGCGGCCGCTTCGTCAGGGCCGGGCGTTGGGTGAAGCGGGTCGGTTGCGGAGTCGGGGGGGTCTGGTTCGTAGGAAGGACCGAAATCAGGCTTCCGGGAACGTCTCACGCGTGAGTAGATCTCTGAGCTGTCCTCGGAGGGAATAAGGGGCTTTACGTGCTCTGCTTGCTTCCCCCGCCTTTATGAGGCCAAGCCTACCTACCCACGGTCTTCCCCCGTGGCTTAAATGTTACCTGGGCGTCCTTGGCTCCTCGACCCTTCCCAGGTTACCCAGCAGCTCCGCGGTCCTGTTTTCCCTTTACCCTCCCATTAATTTGCCCATGCTGCCAGGAAGCTCTGGGGCTTTCTCAGCGAGGTTTTTGAAATTCACTAGATCTTGCCTGGTCTGTGATGCTTATGAGGAGGTCAGCCTTCTGCAGGTGGGTGGTGGCACAGCTCGCTGCTTGTACCTATTTTGCTAAGATGGATCAGCAACAACTTTCTGTAACATCACTGTATTGCTTCTCCAGTGTCCGGTTGAAGACCCATGACTCAGCGGGCTTTTCCTCTGCCAGTTGAATTCCCTCCCCTCAGAGAGGGGCCTGTTTTACAACTGCCAGGTGCTCTAAAGCGTCAGTGAAGCTATTAACTACCTTTGGGAATTAGATAAGGAAATAAGGCCAAAGGCCAAACTGTGCAAGGGATGTTCAATCGCAATGCTGATGCTTGCTGGTTCTATCCCCTCTTTTTTAACTGCCACCATCAAATCATGAAACTGAAGCGTATTTCTTTCTCTGTAGATGTTACAGCTAACGTTTACATGTCAGCGACGCTTTCCAGATGGATCCTCAAATGTTTTGTGGTCCTGGTGGCATCTATAGCATGGTGCAGAGACACTGGCAGAAGTGTGCGAGGCTTGCACTGCTTCCCAGTGTACTGATTGGAGCTCTGTTCAAGACAAATAATGCAAAAGATGACTCAAATTAGTAGGTTCTTGCTCTTCTCAGAAGTAGAATGTTGTCATGTAGCCATGCTTTCTGATGCAAATGTAGTTAGAACAAAAAAGCACCTGAGTTTACTAAGGATGCATATCTTTATAAAATAGCCAGCAGCCAATTGGTTAGAGTATTGCTAGCTAGAGACAGGCATTTGTGTTTAAAGTACTTTTGAGTTTGGAGTCCAGATAAAAAACAAGTTCCTTTTGGTTCTGGGAATGGGCTGTAGTCTATTAATAGCGAAAATAGAGCTATAATCAAGTATCTGTCTCTATCTGTATTTGACATGGCTTCTCAGTTACCTATTTTCTCAGCAGCCCTTCCTTGGGTGCCTAACTCGGCCAAGAACTCTACTGATTGGTAATGTGCCAGAGCTAAGGTATTGTATAAGCACAGATTATTTCTGAGGATTTTGACTATGAGGTCTTATGTTTCTACTTTGCAGTATCCTGATTATAAATTAGTGGAAAGGATAGTAGATGAAACCATTCCTCAGTACAAGGAAGGTAACTTCTAAATTACAGAGCAATTCAGGAGACTTCGTAAACACATAAGCGAGTCTTAGTTCAACTGAAAGTATAACGAGAAACTTCCATGCACCTGGAGTCACAACATGCAAGTTACTCCTGTAGTACTGTCAAAACACTCTTACCCCCTGTATCCTGCCTGTATTGCTTGAATTGAATTTCCAGTTCCTTTTATTTTATTTGTGCTACTATTTGGATGACTTAAGAGGTGCCATAAAGGCCTATGTATTGTTTCAACTCTTCAAGATGTATCCAACTCCTGAAATTGCTGCAAAAAAAGTTGATATGGAAGAAAGATTCAGCTTTGACACTGGGATTCAAGCTGTCATCTCATTTCATGTCAAAGGTAGTTGTAGTATCTCAAGTATCCAGGTTCGTTGGCAAATAGGACAAGCCTGAGCACATATATAGGAAATCAGTCTCAAAAAAGTAACTTCATGTAGCATGGAGCAAGGGAAGCCTGACCTGCTCCAGATCCACTTTTTCATTCTATTCTCACATCAGTATTACTTTTCACTGCCATCAGCTCCAGCAATCAAGTGCTTAGCTTGCCATCGCCAACTAAGGGAGGACCTTTTTAGAGATGGTGGTGATCCTACCATCTTTTTTATGAGCAAAAGTATGGTAGTCTGTCACAAATATTCACTACACATTCACTATAAATCTGTTGATAGGAAGTCCTGACTGGAGGCTTGTTTGCTACAATAAATGCTGTCTAGAGTCAGGAATGCTGCTTCATGCTTTGCGAGAAGGTCCTTGCTGCAGGTCTCCTGGATGACAAACACATGAGGCCTGATCTTTTTCTGATGTCATGAAAAAACACATTTAAAAAAAGGTTTTCCAGGTGTGGAGTCAATCTTGTGCTTATAATAGCTCAGAGGACCTCTAACTATAAGCCAGATCCTTTCACAGTAGCCCAGGAGAAATTGGACAACAGTCTTGGATTTTTGTGATGATGTATACATACTGAAAAAGAGCAAATAAAAAAGCAAGATAACCAAAAGAACCCATAGGATGCCATTTTGTGTCCTACAAAATATAAATCTAACACTTGCATTATTGTCACCTTGCCAGATTTTAGTCAAGCGTCCTGAAGTATGTGACTATTGGGCATATAAGTGAAAGTCAAGCGTAAACTGATACAACTTGACAATAGGTTAGTTGCGGAGAAAGTAGCCACTTTGTTTAACCTTCCATATTTGTTAACAAGGGTTTTTTTTTCATCTTCTTTCTTACTGTTCTTTTCTTCATTTACTCCAAGGTAAAAGTACAAAAGCATAAATTACTAAATTACATTTTTCTTGAAATTGGGAACAAAAGACCCTGCAGTACTTAATTTTTGTATTTTAGCAGTAGCTCCCATATTGTCCAGGAGTTCATAATGAAATGATCTACAATTTGCATGCTCCCTGTACTACCCTCATTAAAGTTCTGATGAGTGTTGTGTTATGTTCTGTGTTATATTTTGACAATGGATGGTGGTCAAGAAAGTAGGGGAAACTGATTAAAAACTCAAGTTTGTTTGTTGTTTTTTTTTTCTCCGAACTGCACACAGAAGTCAAATACTTTTGCTAGCTATAAGGAAAAATAATAATGTGTGCAAGAATTATTATTGACCACATTGGGGAAAAAAGTCTTTCCAATACTCTTAATTACTATGTTGATGGACAAATTGCTCTTCAGTCTCAGAAATACCTTACTACCTTTGGGTGGTGAGGGAAGTAAAAGTGAGCTAATCTAGGAAGTATGTTATTATCATGAAGATATTTTTTTCTTTATGCAAGTGTCAAAAACCTAGTAATTACTAAATGTTTTAGTTATAGACCTTACTTAGTATCGTTCTGTCTTGCTTGAATCATATAGTTATTTTTGTCTATTGCCCTCTCCTCCCCTTGGTTAGCTTGATTTTAAAACCTGAATTGTATCTGAAAGGCTTAATGCTTGAATTCATCAGGAATTTAAGTGGTAATTCATAGTCATAAGAAGTACACCCAGTTATCAGCTAAGCAGTAATAGCCATCACTGTGCAGGGTGTCAGCAGAAATCATAAAATTTCCCTTGAGAAATAGAAGCTTCAAAGGAATTATTACTTATTTAAAAATAATAAACAACATGTCAACAATTCAAACTAAACATGGAAAACCATGAATTTGTATACATAACTTTAACTGTATTTTGAGCTGGTTTATAACATTCAGAAATCAGGGGTTTTTTTGATATTATGTAGATTTGCTGTGTAAGAGAGACTAGCTCTCTGCATGCTAGCATGAACACACTTACCTGTTTGCTTAAGTTCTGCCAGTAGAAGTGGTTGTTAGAATGAGTTATCACTGTATTATATTTATTGCATTCTGTCTATCTCTAATACTATACTAACTAACAATTTCTGCAGAGCTGGAGAAATAAATAAGATCAAAAATTAAACTTGTCCAGGAAGTGGTTCCTTTACAGTACTTCTGTTAGATTTTTTTAATTTCATTTTTTTAAATCATGCTCATTCTTCCCCCACCCCTGCCAGTTTTGGCTGTGTCCATTAATGTGTATTCCAAACGTGGGCATGCTTTCATTTAACTTAATAGTTCCAGAAGATAAGTAGGTAAGTGTCTGCCCTCCCACTAGAAACTGGATGTGGTAGCTTATGACATACCATCTTCCAAAGAAGTCACTCGTTTGACAGATGATGATCATGAATAAGTATCTCTGCTCCTCAAAAACAGTGCAAAGAAAGTAAGATTTCTTGCCTTCAGGACTGTGCTAGGAATTCAATACAACTCTTAAGAAGCTGATAATAAAAACACTGTATTTATATTAACTTATCTTCAGACTGACAATTGTAACTCCCCTGTAACTTTACAGAATTTAGCAAATAATGTCAAGGCGCGGGGGAAGGCAGCATTGTGTTTCTATGGCTAGGTATTTATATATGTGTTGACTTAACATAAGATGCTAGGCTAATACCTTTGTAGCCTGCTGGTTTTCTGGCTTGTAAGTAAAAACAAATAACATTTCTAAAACAGCTCTGAAGCAAAGTTAAGATTTGGGGGAGGGGGGGCATATAAACATTTGAAAGGATGCTTCATGGTGCTCAGCAAACTAGATGAATGGATATCTTGTTTACTTTTGTAAATCCTTGTACAGAATGCAATATTATTCAAGATAGGTTTTTATCTGATATTTTTGTTTTCCTCTTAAAGCAGAGGATGTCACATGCTCTTACTGGATTTAATTGAGTGCTTTATAGACAAATGTTTTCAAAAAGGATCTGAGAACTATGTATTTTAAAACCCTTTACTGTTGTATATGTTGCTTTTTGTTAACATTCTTGTGGATGTCTAAAACGATAAAATCTTTAATAACCAATCTGAAAAGCTATTTTGGTTGTAGTCTCTGAGTCTTTCCTATCCATTTCCTACTATATCTGTCTCTGAAGCAACTTGTAAAATCTGGTAATTTGCACAAGTAATGGTATATATTATATCTTGTAATCATATATAGACAGAAGTTTTAAAGGTGCAAATAGCAGAAGGAACCCTATGACATTGGGTGTCTTGTCCAGAGTTAAGGCAGTGGCTCAAGAAGCTCTATCATACGCTTAGTAGACACAGACAATGACAATTCTTCATCTTTGTCTAAACACAGTTCAGGATTCCCTTAGAGCAACTGGGGAGTCAGGGGGCATTTCAAATAAAATAAAACATGGTGCTTGAATTTGAAAACTCTTGCTGTAGGACATGCAATTCTATTTCTTCTCTTACATTTTAGAATTTTATCAAAATAAGGTGGCATCCCATCAATTTGATGCATAGAACTCAATGAATAAGGAACAGGGTTGTACCCCAAACATATAAATTTGTTCATCATGTGTGACTGAAAGATAAAACAAGTCCTATACTAAAACACAAAACTGAAATTTTAAATATTTTTTTTTCATTGCTACTATCAAGAGGTAGATTCTGTTGAGAAGCTCTCTAGTGGTTTGCACTCCACTGTGCCTTCTGCATGTCAGTGAGAGTCGGGATCAGGTCTCTAACAGAGCTGAGAACATCAGGAGGGTGTTGAGGAAGGCAAGTAGTTTCTACTGTGAGCTTGACATTCACAAAACCAAACCTAACCTTGCCTTTAAGTATACGTTTTCCCTTGCTTCCCTCACCTATCACCTGCATTTCACTTCAGAACCTGTGAAACAGGAAATTGCTAGTGTAGGAATGGTTTGGAGAATTGCCCATCTTAACATTTCTCAAGGTATGGTTTGGTTTCTGTTTGAATGTTTGCAGTTGTGTATTTGTTTGTATAAATATACTCGGTACTACTAAAGTCAGTTTGTGAGCAGTTCTTCTCTAGTGGTTTTTTGTTTTGTTTTGGTGTTCGTTCTGTGAATGAGTTCTGTGGTGGTTTACTCGTGAGGAGAGTTAAAGCGTAGTGTTTCTCTCGATGGCTATATAGTCTCAAACTGAAAGCCAAGTGAGAGGAAGGAAATTGCCAGTGGGCTCAATGGGAGAACAGCCTCTTAGTAAAGGGGACAGCAAAGGGCAGCTTCGCTAAGAACGGGCACTATTTTCCAAAGCCTTGATGTGTTTAAATTGGTACTTTTTCTGCCAGTAGTGTGTACACAAGATTTTACTCTTAAGTTGTGGATTTAAACCTTCAGACAATAGAGCTGATCTTTGTCCAGTGGCTTCTTAGTATCAGTGAGAAGAAAGTCCCTCTTCCCACTCAATTAAAAAAAAAATATCCACATCCCCTATTGAATTCACATGCTTACATGTAAGCATCCAAGTTTGCCACTTCAAGGCTCAATAGCTGTCTAGATACCGTGAAAATATAGGTGCAGTTGGCACTATTTTAAAGACATCAAAGTTTTGAAAGTATGTGGTTACATTTCTTCTTCTAAAGGATAGTCTATATAAAAATGACCGGGGCATAATCTTAAGAAATTTACATTGGTTCTGCTCAGGTTATAGTTGATCCCTGGACAAAAAGGAGGGCAAATGTTTTATTAGAAAACTTAAAACACTATTGTTGCCAATCATGTCATCAGCTCTTTTTTTGATAAGTGATCGGTTTTGCTTTTATTACATGTCCCTTCAATGCAGGCACATTTCTAATGACTAATCCCACCTTGCTAAGGACCTGAACCTGCAAGTTACGGAATACCATCTGAAAAGACCTTCTGCTCACCACTTGGCAGGATCAAGTCCCATTTTTAATGGATCAGTTCAGATAGGCTTGCAAAGTTTGAATGGTTATCAGAACTCTTTTATTCAGGAAACTGGGCAAGAAACAGGTTTTCTTGCAAATTCAGTGTTGTTCCTGGTTTCTGCTACATCAGCCCATGCTGAAGAAGACATCCTGCACTGTTTATGCTGCTGTTCTCTCTGAAAATGTAATTGAATGCAATATGGATCGTTGGTGAAGAACAACTCTTACATATCTACTGTTGAGCCTCTTTTGTGAATCAACTGAATTTTTAAAGTATATTTCTATTTAGGGTTATTAATTTTGCAATGTAAATGCTGTCAGTGGTCTGCAAAAAATTATTACTATTTCTGTCTCCCATTTGGAAGGGTTTGGTTTCAAATACTGCCATGCAGGTGGGTGGTTTGGCAGCTTACAGGAAATGGAGATTATGGCAGCAGCTGGAGAGTCAGGAAAAAGCAGATGAGGAGAGAGCCAAGTGCACAAGGTGGGTTTGACCACTGACTGGTTGAATAGAGGCCTTTTCTGTGGCCGAATTCTTGACTAGTCACTTATTCCAGCTCTTCTTTCATAGTTGAAAGTAGCTGTCATAATTTCCCACTAGTTCTGTAAAACATGAATATTCTGTTAAAATTGCAAAGTGTCTGGTGAAAAGCAGAAATTAATTATCAGATGGTTCGGGTTTTTGTTTGGGTTGTTGGTTTTTTTCCACAATCTTTTCCTTTTTTCTTAGTCAAACCAATGACTATGACAGCACTTTATCAAAAATTACACAGCTGTGTAACCAACATGAAGGTGCCTCAGAACACAGTGACATGACATTTATTCTGTAACAGCAACCCTTGCTTCTGGTGGTCTCTCCCCAGTCACTGTTGCCAATCCTGCGCTGCAGTTTGCCCCAGCCATCCCTCAGTGATACTGATTTAACTGTTTACAATCCCATACTGGAAACTGAGGCAATGTCATTGAAGTAACCTTAGTTTAAAAAAAAACCAACCAAACCAAACAGTACACCCACCCCCCCGAAAAAAAAAAACCCCACCAACCACAACAAAACCCCTAACTTCCAGAGGGAGCTAAAAGCCACTTCCAGATAACTTATATGGTAATTATTCACATGTAGTGTTTTGTGGCACACTGAAAAATATTTAAGGATAACATAATTTTAATATGAAATTAAATACCAGAACAGATGATACAGTGATTGTATTACTGGGTAGCACACTGAATTCAATTAAAACTTGTCTTGTTAATAAATCTTACATCATTGCTGGCTGCTGCTGTGAAGAATTCTGAGATTTCTTTTGTTAAGAGGTCCAACCTGTTCATAATAGTGCCTCTGGAGCTGGTTGACTGATGCACAGCACAGTAACATGATTGCATCTTGTGAGGTTGACTGGAGATTGCTATCACAGGAATAAAAACCAAGTTAAAAATTACAAAACCTGAAACCTTTAAAAGCTTATGACCCATAGAAGTGACCTACTACTAACTCCTTTACTACCTCTAAGTAATTGTTAGTTTGGTTGCCAGTTAGTCAGATTTTAAGTTGGGAGAGTTGGACAAATTGCTATTGATCTTTATCACGAGCTCTGTTTTTGTACTGCTCCTGTACTGATGCCAGCAGCTGTTGCTGGGAATCAAAACCCTGATCCACACACAAGGAGGAATAACTCTTTTTTCAAGATAACACTTTTGAATGCTGCGTTACCTGTGTACACATCTCTTTCCTAGTGGAGCATGGTCAATAAGGAGCACAATTCTGCACAACTAGGAAGGCCAAAAAGGAAACAGCATCTACCAAATGATAAAATCATGTCATTATTTACAGGAACTTTTAGGAAAGAACTTGTGTCTTGTATATTAATTCTTACGTTCAGTAGTATAAAGATTATCTTATTGAACTAATCACTCCCTCTTAAGCCCAGCTTTGAAATGTTTCCATTTTGCTTGTTCAGAAATCTGGGGATCATAGCGAAGATGTCAGTTCAGGAAAGTGTTTAAAGTAACGATAAATAATAAATACCATAAGGGTTAAAGATTAAAAATTGAACTTTTAACTACTATCTGCTTGCTTTGCAGCCTTAATACATGGGCTATGATTCCTGCTGTACATTAACATTCAGAAAGTTTTTCACCATGAACATGTAATTGTTTGTATTAGAAGCTTAACTGTTGTATGCGAAATTAGAATCATGCCTGTGGGTATTTAAAATGGAAGAATAATGCCAGCTAATGACTTCAGTGTAACTAGTAAAATTACATCAGGGAGAGTATTTCAGATTTTGCAGATTGGCCAAATTCATATTGATGAGAAATACATAAGGCTTAGCTGAGTAAAATTTAATGAAACCAAGCATATATTGAGGAAATGAAAGTGTACAGGCTTATTTGTTGCAATGTGTGGAAATTGGTTAACTTTTTATTTGAGAGAGAAATGAAGTTCTGCTTTATGGAAATTTGTGATTATTTTTCTGAAACATTGTTACTTCTTCTGACGTAAGCAGTTCTATGGTCTTGCAGATTGGTTTCTTTAGCAAATTAAATTTATCAAACTTTCTTCACAAACAAACATATTTCTTTACCAGGAGTACACAGAGGCATATTCCTTTGCAGAAAAAAATGAGTTGTTTTGAAATACAGAAGGAAACCAGAAGAGTTTCTTTTCAAAGTTCCAAGTATTTTCTAGAAAAATGCTCCATTGCTTTTCTGGCTGATTTCAACTTTGTAACAGCCTCTTCTGCTCAAAGATAACACACACCTGCTCTAAAGGAATACCCAGCTCATTATGTTGAGTAATGTCAGTAGGCTCTAGTGTTCAGGTCCTGGCAAAATTCATGTGCATTCATCATCTGGCTTGCCATGTGAGCTATGATTTGCATCATGGGTTTTGTTTTGATTACTCCAAGAAGAACAACCGCTGCTCACTTCTGTCCTCAATATGTGGTGTAACCGCATGCTCCAATTTCAGCAAAGTTTTGCTTAACCTAAACACTCGGGTGCTATAAATAACTTTCTGCTGTGAAAGGTATGAGATAGAGCATTTTGGATCTTGATATTAATTGCAAGGAACTGAGAGGTTCAAGATGAAAATAGGACCCATATTTTGGACTTCCTAGTGAAGATAGGGAATCTGAAAAGATTAGAATAGGATTAATTGATTTATTTATGTATTTGTTAATTAATATAAGTAGTTGCAGAACTCACAGTAAAATACTGGACACTTGAACAGTGTTAAAAAAAGAGAGATGCAGATTCAGATACACCCATGCTTTAATGAACCAGATACAACCTTCAGGCGACTGGTGGATGCATGAGTGCTAAAATAGAATGAGATAAATTTCATCTTTATAGTTGGACAGTTTATTCAGAGATTGAATCAAATGAAGAGTGTGTGTGTGTGTATGTCTACTAGCATAGAAATAGTATAATGAATGAATAAAAAGGTAAGCCTAATAATGTTATCCGTAGAACATCAGAAGAAGTAGAACAGAACAACATGTTTTAACCAAACAGCTCGCAAAGCAGTCCTCTGATATATCAAAGCTAATTAGGACAGAGTCCAACAATTACAAAAGATATTTAATAGTAAAGAGATACCCAGCAATGTTTTGTCTTATCTCTTAAGCAGATCATTAAAGGCTTCCTGTTGTATTTCTTCATGACTTCTTTTCAGGAAAATCTATTACCCTCTCCTTGGGAGGAGATTGAGACCTACCAGAACAATTCATTTGGTCTACTCCCAGCCGCTCTGTCTTCTGAGATACAGTCAGGGAATAATAATAGCCTGCATGCATAGTTTTTGCAATAGCAGTCTGCTCTGATTGTTACCTGTCCTCAATTTCCTCATCATGCTGTACAACGTAGGTTCAAAATTTTGATCCAACCAAATCCATTGCACATGTGCAAACAAACTTCTGAATGCGTCAGGGAAGTCATCGCAGCACAAAGTTGAGCCATGAGTTTTACCATAGCAGCAAGTTTGAGTACTGCTGGTGTAGCATAGCCTCAAATTCCCGAGAAAAAGATAGACATTGCCTACAACAGTTAATGTAGGGAGCAGTAGGGCTGGCACCATATGAGAAGTTTCTCAAAGTCTTTCTGTCAACACCATCTTTTGTTTTCATATGATTTTGCATGTGGTAGTGGCCTGATAGTCTGGGGCAAAATCCTTAACAGCAATTCCTCTTACAGTTAAAGGCTGGATAGAACAGTCCTTCAGCTGCTTGTTGGAGGAGTCTTTCTTTCCTGTATGTATGAGAAATGGGGGAGAACAGAGGTAATTAGTTAGCCTGTATCCCAGACTGATGCCTAAAGGTATCATTGTTTATTTTTACACATCAGTATTTTAAAAATAACTTTACAGCTGAACCTATTCTCATGCTCTCAGTTGGCGCTTGTTCTTTTGTCCTTTCTTGGCCTTTCTGCACAGCCTTCTAACGGAAATCGCTGCCCAGTTCTTGTTCTCTGCTCAGCCTTTGGATTTCTAACTCAAATTTATCACTCTTTTTGGGAGAAGTGTGTGGGCTCCACAACTATGTTTTTCTGGGCTTCGTTCTTGTCACACTAAAATTGATGCAAAGCATGTCCTGCCATTTTTCTAAGCAGAGGAAGAAATTGTATAATCTCTCCACAACAGATGCTTCACTGCCACTTGACCTGTCTACAGGCCACTGTTACTAAGTCCTGCCTGTAGGTAATCTTACTATTTAATGAAAAGTGGTTTGGTCTAGAAAAGGGCATATAACATCTATGTGTTTTTTGTGGGGGCTTTTGCCCTTGCTTTATTTCAATTTATTATTGAATAACAAAGCAACTGAATATAATATTTAAAAATCAGTTTGTTTTCTGAAATCAAGCAAACTTCATCCAGGCTCAAAATCCTGACAGTCAGTTCTAGCATTTGCAAGTATACACTGAAGAAAAATATTTTGACATCTAGGCTGTCAGATAATCTGTCAGTAGCAGTTACATCATTGAGGGAGAGAAACTATAACTTCCAGAGTAATTTATTGGGAAAATAAGACATTTACTGCAGTGAAATACCCTCCTGGATGCTAGAAAAGTTACTTAGCATTTTTGCAAGTGAAGTAGTTGGCTTCAGAACATGGGTTATTCTCTTGTGACAAAAAACACAGAAAAAGAAATACTTGCCAGAAATCATCAACAAAGAGTACGTACCTGCAAAGAGCAGCAAGTTCACATACATTTAGGAGGCATTAGGAACCTCACACTGAAGGATGTAATGTATTGTACTCCTTACAAAAGAGGCTTGCAAGGCCCAAAGGGTTATACACCAAATGCTTTACTTGGAATAGTTTTTGAAAGCTTGAGAAGTTCTTGGCGCTTTGTGCTATGCCTGGAAAAACAGCACTGTCTTTTGGGCAGAGGTGTTTCCTGGCATGATCCAACGACTAGCTCAGTAGAGCTTTCACAGCTGTTGGTTTTACATCTCACAATTTTGCTTCACTGACATTTTTCATTTTTCTTTGTCTGTTAAATGTAGTCTTGTTTCTGTAGAGAAATGTCTAAGCATTATGTGTAATGATGGTAGTAATCATTTCCGAAGTGCTCAGAGGACTAAAGCCCAGGTTTTGTCAGCTTGCATAGTGCTGTTAGATGGTATCAGTCTGAGGCTAGATAGTCTGTCTGCTTTTAATCTGGCATAATTTGTGTCCCATACTGATTTACACATAAAATTTAAGTAATAGTTGTGGCTTTTTGGAAAGAAAATAAGGGGGTTTTCATGCATTTTATCATGTAATTAACAAATAGTAAATTTGTTACCCTACTTATTGCTATTGTTGGCAATGATCGCAATAAAAGCCATGACTTTGCAAGAATAAGCAAGACCAGGTGATATAGGAAGAGTAGCAACTTTAAAGATTATTCAGCTCTTAAAGAAAGGTGTTTGTAACATAGGCAATCTCAGCTTTCAAGTTCTTCTTAACTGTGCCCCTGTCTAATTAGTCAGCCAAGTCTCATTGGAACTTACCTTTCCTTCGATTGCTAATGCCACTAGCAGTGCTCCATCAAGCTGCTTCTTCCAGAGTCTTTTTTTCAGTGCTTTTCCAGATTCAGGAGGTGTTTTCCCTTTTCAGATAGGCTAAGCCATTAGATTCAGCTGATGAAATTTACTCTTGAGTTTTGTGTGTTCCATGTCACTCTTTAGAAATTACAAAATAAAATGTGGAAGACATGATTGTAGTTTGTTACACCTTACCACATCTACATCAACCTTTTATTCTGTTGTCATTTTTAGTGGAAAGACAACCTAACAAATTATTGTGGAGCTTCTTTGTTTTATTAATTTCATTTATCTTCAGTGAAACTAAAAAATTAAAAACTTTAGCCATCTATATTTGTCCTCCTTATTTGTTCTTCTGTATTATTTCTTCTTTTTCTGAGGCAAAACAGAAGAGGAGGAAAGAGAAGGCTGAGGGTGAAAGGAGGAAAGGAAAGGGTAAAAGAAAGGCAAAACCAAGGAGAAAATAAAAAAAAAAGCTTTGATACTTTCTCATGAAAACTTTTAACTTGAAAAAATACCCCATTTAAAGGGTTTACAGTTATTCCATATGAAATAACAGTAGTTTTTTCTTTTTAAAAGAAATCTCTACCATTTGTATTGTAAATCAGGGTAGGTCCACCAAGGTCAACTGAGGACAAATTCTGGAAACTTTAGCCACTGTATTACCCCATATTTAATATGTTTTAAAGTACTTCTTCTGAGTTGACAAGCTATGCATATGGTATCTGAGTTACCAGACTGAAGGGCTGTAGCTTTTGGCCTTCAGCCTTCCTCTCTGTCTCCTCACTGTCGTATTTCACTCACAATCTTACTGCATCAGACTTAGATTATCAGCCCTTTTTTGTCAATAAGGCATCCAGGATATTAAAATGTTTTGTATAAAATATAATCACGAGAAATTTAAGCCCATTTCAACTAAAAAAATTATAATCTTTTTCAAAATCATAGCCAATTTTAAAAATAAGCAGTTTAAGCTTTTTGAAATGTGCTGTGGATGTAGTCATGATTTATGTGCAGTCAGGTATTTTTGTGTGTATAGAAAAAACCTGACAAGTTTCTATCTCACATTTCATAAATCAGATTTTTCTGTATGCAAAGCACATGTCAGAAATTTGTATCTAAACAACATGCCAGTTGGCTTCTCCATGTGGCAGCTTGTAAACAAAAATATTTGGGGACTGCACATTTGTGACATGATGACATGTAATGCAATGTACAAACCCCAGTTACTTGCAAGTATCCCATTCCCCTACAATGAAAATAAAATGATAAATCATGCTTGCATTGCTGTATCACAGTTCAGCAGGTAGAACTTTCCGAACTCAGGTGGTACCGTTGTTTTTTCCAAATAGGTGTACTGAGAGGTTAAATATTTTATTAGCGACCTATCTTTGCATCAAAGTGGTATGTCAAAACTGACATGGTGTTTTGTGCATTTAAGCTGTTTGGAACTTTTTTTTTCCCCATATTGTGTTTCAATCAGAGACATAATCTGTATGTACTGAAATCAGTGAAACATTTTCCACTAACTTCAGTGGGATCGGGAATCAGCTGTCAGAGGACAGGGGAAGAATACTGCTGCCTACTGAAGCTGATCTAAAACGTTGCTGTTGACAAAAGAAGTCATGTTCTTGCTTCCACTGATGGCCGTATTTCTGGTTGCATCTTCCGTGCCGGCCTAGCGATCGTGCGGCTGTGGAGAAAGCAAGATCAGCTTGCTGATCCACGTGAGGAGTATCACAGGAAAGAAAAAAATGATTCATCTTGTGATAATTACTAGGGCAAACAGTGTCAGCTATTGTTCACATAGTACAGATTCCAAGCTGTGAATCAACGTCCAAGAGATTTAAATTCAATACAATAAGAAGCGAGAACACAAAATGTGCTACTGGTAAGATATTTTATTTCATGAAAAGCAAAACAAACAGGCCTAGGCTCATGGAGAGGACGTAAAGGCACGTTATTACATTTTTCCAGGTGGAAAAGTCTAAAGAAAATCCTATTTAAAGCATAAAAGGTTGAGCAGGAAGAAAACTAGAATGAACTAAAAGTAGTTGTTATCTGACTGAATGGCTATCCATTGTGGCCCAGAAGCTTTCAAGCTGGGTTGGGGTTCACCAACAGGCCTAACATATAAGTACATCATAAAGTATGGTGCATGAAAGTAATTTAAAAACACCAAGAACTTTTATTATTACTTTGTCAGTGATGTAGATTCTTTTAACATTTTGTCCATTTTTTGTCAAGCCTGCAATCATATTAAACATTTATAGGATCCTCTATAAAAATATTTCTTCTTGTTCTTTTGCTACTACATCTAGTAAAATAGTTGTGCACTTCTGTTTACGTGTCTTGTTATTTTTTGCACCACATCCATTTTTGTGAAATGAAGAGGTAGCAAATAAGAAAAAAACCAATTAATGAACTGTGCAAAAGTTTAGTTGTTTCTAGTGTGGTGACTGGGGGGGGAGAAAGCTGGTTTTATTCCCATAAATCAAAGTAATCATGCAAATATCTGAACCTTATATCCTTAATTTACTTTCATAGGTTTCAACATCTCACTGTTACTTTAGCCAGACTTCAACTAATAAGGGTTCTAAATGCCTCTAGCTTATTTAATTAAAACAGAGTAAGTTCTTTCTTCTATCTCAGCTAGCTGATAAAAAACAGACTTTGTAGGGTGAAGGCCAGACTCAGGATTCTGATGTCCCTGAAACTTCCTTATTTCAAGAATTTTAATAAGTTCTTTATTGTTGTCTTCCTATTGTATTAACACATTCTTTGGTGTTTTCTCTTTATCGTAGATGTCCGGAATCCCAAATTATATTTCTGTATAAGTTGGGACTTTTTTGTAGTTGAAATGTTCTTTTGCTGCTTTTGAAGTCTGACTATCTTCCTGCTGTCTTTCTGTGGAGTTTTTGTAGTTCAGACTAATTTGTTTAATTGATACATAGTTTTGCATATGATTTTGTATTCCAAGTTATGCATCTGTTGCCTAGCTAGTTTTGTAATTATGTCAAAAGAAGAAAACAAACTTGAAAAAACTCAGTAAACCTACCCAGTTAGTTACACGACTACCAAATAGAGAAGCACAGGGTTAGTCAGTGAGGCGAATGTGGCAAGTAAAATGTAACTGGGACTTCAGTGGAACATATGACAATGTGTCATTCAGTTTTACATGGATTAGTAAAGGTTACCCGGAATGCAAGCACTCTCCTAAACCAAGGATGAGGATAAATGTCTCAGGCTGGAAGGAACACTGGGGGGACATGGAGAACTGTTACATCCTATGTTGTATCTTGATAAGTTATTCAGAAAAAAGGAAGAAAGCTGATTATTATCAATTAGCATGAATTCTAACATGCAGACACCAGAGAGGAAAGCAATAATGCAAATGTGGGACTGAAACCAACAAATTACAGTACTCTTGGCCAAGTGCGACATAGTCCTGCTAAGGTAACATGATCAAAAACAGCACTGTTCCAGGGAAGTGAAAAACCTGGATGGCAGACATGCTGAATGAAACCTAGAATAGGCATCGGGCAAGTACTTACAGCAAAAGGCCAATGCAATTTTGCATAGCAAACATACAGGACCAATGTGTATTGCCTTCTTTTCACAAGACTTTTGCGATCACATTTGAAATACTGATTTCAGTTTCATCTCAATAGCAGAAAAATAACTAGGGAATTTACAAAAGAATAGAAAACTGACAGGGAGATTAAAAGTTATGATTGAAACAGCAAGATGTAAAACCCAAACAGAGGAAACTATTACTGATTATCCTAATTAACAGTCCCTTGGGGAGTGGAGTTAGTAAGCTCCCTATGGTTTGGATCCCTAGGTTTGCGTTATGTGTTTACAGTTTCAGAGATGAAAATTGTCAGCAAAAAGGGAATCTTGACCATGCTTATTGTGCTTCCTGGTCATCCCATTCCTAAAATTTGCCAGATGCTTCTGTGATCTTCTAAAGCAGGTTTAATTATTTAGGACTGATACACAATTGAAATGTATAAGCTGAGGACACCCTAAAGCATCAAGAAGGGAACTAGAGTGCAACTCATTAAGTAAAATGAAAGAAAATAGATGAAATTTAAAAATACAAGATTCAGGCTAATTATTAGCAAACATTTAGTTACTGATGTCTACATGGCAGCATAAATCATTGCTTTGAACATTTAAAACTAGATAGAAAAAGACACAGAAAAATCAGTGATTAATTCTGTATTGGTTGGATGTATCAGGATGACTGATAAAATAGGGGTTTAATATCTAAAATCTGTACTGCATCCATCTGAAACCGCATCTGCATGCAAGGCATACCAGAATTTGACCCTATAATTGGTAAAATCCAATTACTTCAATTTGGCAAGACAAGCCCAAAGTATTCTATGCTGCATGAGAATGAAGACTATGAATAAGTAATGTATTTATTTTTAAATAAATGGGAAAGAGTAAATTTTCCAGTATTCCTAAATGCTCATAAATCATTGTGATTTACTGTGTCAGTCTTATTTTTCAATTCTGCCATCTATTTCAGTTCAAAGGCTGTACATACGGAGAGACTGACTACAAGATTTTCAATCTCTGGAAATCCAAAACTGCCAGAAAAAAATTTCTGGAGGCCAAGCTCACCCCTTTACCTACAGGAAGAAGTGGCAGCACTCTTCATTAGGCATTGTCCCAATCAAAACTGCGTTCTGTTTATTAATTCTGGGTCTATGGGATATAGCTGTACCTTTGTATAAAGACGTACATTGAGGTTTCACTGGAAGGAAAGAAAATCACAGGGGTCAATAGTAACATTTTACGTAGTTTTGATGCTGCAGAGGTGGGTAGCTTAGTTGGAGGTTACCCTGTTGTAAGAAAGGATCAAGATGCGCACAAAACCAGTCATCGGTTAGTACTTCTGCTGACCAAAGTACTGGGAGTGAATAGGGAGATCGGAGCAGAATTTCAGCTTTATAGTGTGTTTTCTATAAAAAGCTCCCTTTGATGTCTCTCTCTGTTTCATTCTGCTCATTTTTCATATCAAAGCTAAAACTTTCTTTCCCTGCAATTCCTCCATTTCGCATCAGTTTGCAGCACAGTGAATTAACTCTTCCAAACCAGGAGTCGATAATGTCTTGCTTCAGGAGGTGCCTAATCACTGTGATGAATTGTCTTAAAAAAAATCAGAGACCTTTACAGATGACATTTTCATTTGCAGTAAGTTGAAGATGGGCTTAGCAAACAGCTGCTTTCCACAACAGCCAGGATTAGTCATCTTACTCTTACATGAAGCATAATGTAGTTATTTTATATGGGGAATTATGAAAGAGCCAAATAATTCTGGATTATTGATCTATTTGTCTGCTGGTAGGTTGTGACTGAAAAATCTTTTGCTCTGTTGTTCTTAATTCAGATCCCATTAGTATAGAGTTTACTCTAGGATCACTATGAAAGAAATTGATATAATGCCCACACTGCTGCAAAAAAATGTTTCTTTTCCAAATAAAAATAAATGGAAGTTAACAAAAAAAACATGGTGTCTGGAAACTTAGAAACCACAATGTTTTACAGTAGCAAGACCAATCAAAAGCTGCTATAAAACACGGCTTAAGACATTGTAGAATTGTACTTAATACTTTAGACATAAACAGCCTAACTACAGTGTAATCAGTAATTATTACTCCTGTCTTCTAAAGGATCTATTTGCACTTATTTTCTTTGACTATCATCATAAAAGATAGACTAGCTCAATTTTATGTGTGGTATAAATATACTTTTTCTGATTTCACTATAATTGCCTGTGGTTGTTTAATTTGTCACTGTGATTGAGATCTTTCCTCATTTACACTTCCAAAGTCATACTGACTTGATTTAACAGTAACGTATTGTGTAACTATGAAAATTAGTGCAGGGTATGATGCAGTAAACAGCATTTGCAATAAAAAGTGGAACATAATTTGCCCTTATTTATACCCAAGTAATCAAGAGCACTTTGTAGTAATTTCTACAGTATGTTTTTCTATATTTAGAAAAACAACTGTCTCTCTTTTATAATAATGAATTAGAAGCTGTAGAAATCTTCCAGCTCACTGCAGGTCCTTACAGCTTTTCTCCTCTCTCCTGATATACGTGGTGCCAGTTTGCATAATGGACGAGTCACCTTCCAGCACGCACCTTTCAGGGGTGCCCAGCTGATGCCCTTGGATGCACCTGCCTCCCTGGATCACATCACCCTCCCGCTGCATCCCCTTTCTTGCGCCTCTGCTGTACTTTGCTGCCTGTTTTAATTTTTTTCACCTGCAGAGTAGAAACAATTTTGCTTTCGAATTTTACTACTTTCTTAAAGAATTTGTCATGTCTCTCTTTATGGCTGAGTAGTTCTAAATGTCAATTTGAAACCAGGCCAGAAGGTGTTTGGGCCCAATGGGAGCGGCCAGCCGTAGACTCCCATGCTTGGTGTCCCAACCAGCTCTACGCGGCCATGCTCACGGGGTCCCCGGGGACAGAGCATCGTGTCCGGCTGGGCTTTCCTTTGCCAGGTAGCCTTCTGCAGGGGCACGCAGAAAATTTCATTAAATAAAGTTTGTTCGGTGTAAATCAGAAGCAATTTGTTTTCAAAATTCCCCTTCATTGGTGCGTACATCTCTATTTAAAACCAGTAACGGGAAGGTAGAGACTGCTGAGTAATGGTGGCAGCTGGCCAGGAGAGCCTTTGCTGAAGGTGGGTGCCCATGCAAGCCTCTGCCGCGGGGAGCTGTGCAAATTTGGGAGCGAGGAGGGGGAGTGGGACTGAATCTGTATCGTCCATCGAAGGGGGAAGAGGCACACCAGGCTGCTAGACCCAGAGGGGAGGGCAGCTTGCTAGAGAAAGAATCCTAGAGGCCCCTCAAAAAGCAGGTCTTGGGACTTACAGGTAAAGGAGAGGGTAGAGACTTCTGGGAGACAGAAACGTGAGCAGGTACGATGATTTGTGTTGGAGAAAAGGGCTGGACAAGACCTCACAGATGTGTGTGTCGTTTTTGTGCATTTGGAGTGTCTTTCTCTAAGTGCTGTGGATATCTCACGTGGTCAAAGAGAGAAGAGGGGACTTGAGAGCCATCTCAGGCCACCAGAGGTACCTTCTGAGGTCAAATGTTCAAACCCTTCAGTTTCTTCACAACAGACCTTTATTTACATAACCACAATGGACAACCTGCAGTCTGTTCAAACTGTGCTTACTTCTACCACCTGCTTTGAGCAGCCCCTGCATGGAAACTGCTCATGTGTTTTACCTGCATCCACGTGATCCCGAGTGTGAAACGGTGACCCTTGGTCTCCCTCTGAAGTTCAATGGTGCGCTTCCATTCCTTATTTCAATATTGCTATTGCTTGAGCAACTTTGGTTGGTTGGCAGTCTAGCACTAGATAAAGACCTCAGCACTGCATAGGAATCTCAGTTTGAGTTAAGAATTTAAAGAGATTTTACTAAGTACTATTCAAATTCTTTTTATGTCAGCTTAAATTAATATGCAGAAGTGAAAAGGCATGATACTATATGTTAAACGGTGTTTGTACAAGACTGCCCTTTAGCAAACAGTTAGTCAGAGCGGACTCTGTCGCTCCGGTATGTGTAAGGTATCAAAGGACTTTTTTACCAACTTTGTTGGAAATAAAAATTCATATGTCATTTTTTCTTTATTCTGTGGAAGATGCCATTTATTTTGTAAACAGAAAGCAGCTGTTTGCAGCACTAGACATTAAACTAGGAAGTCTTTTAAAAAAGATTTGTGTTAACTAAGAGCATTTAATAAGTTCACAATGTGAGTGCTAATGAATGAGTTGATTTTAATATGTATCACATTTCACTGTAGAAATATCCGTATGTTTTGTCTACCCGCAGTTTAATTTTATCCTCACTTGACTTTTCTAGTAGGCAAGGCCAAAAGTAAACTGGGCGATCCAGTACTACCAATCCAGATAGATAGATAAAAAAAAGAAAGAGAACGCTGGGATAAATCTGAGCCAGCGGAGAGGACAGATAGATGCCTGAACCTGAAGCAGTGCTCCCCAGCTGGCGAGGATGAAGCACAGGATCACCGACCCCACTCCAAAAGTATGACGGAGCAGTCAAGGCGGGCACTCCCTGGAAATAAGCGCAATGAATTTCAGGCTGAGAAAGGGACACGTGGGAGTAAAAACCAAGGAAGGAGAATGGGGATCAATTTTTCACCAGATTTTCTGGCCTCTTGGATTTGCCAGTCCTCCTGCTTGCCAACAGGGGAAGTCCCCTGTTCCCTGCTTCTTTATGCTCATTCCCAGCCAGGCTTTGTGTGGCAAAGCAGCGGCGTTGTTCATTGAGGGACAAATTTGAATTCTTTGATCTTAGTATCCTAACTTCACATTTGCTGGGTAATTAAAAACAGGCAAACATGCATGCACATGTTTAAATACACCACTTATAAGTGCTTATAAGTGTATAAGTACTTATAAGTGTCATTGAGCTGTGATTAATTCCTCACATTTCATTACAAACTGATAAAAATCCATTAGAGGCCAATGAATGGATCCTGCTAGGAGCAGGCCCATATCTCCTCTGTTCTGCATAATCTGTAGCCACATACAACTTTGCAAAGCACAGGCAAACACTAACAGGACGATTTGGCAGTATTTCATATCTGCGTTGCACATGTGAAAGCAACAGTGCAAGCTGTAAGAATATTTAGCATCAGGATACCAGCAGACCTTTCAAGTCTTACGGACACTTCTGCCTCCGTGGAGGGTAACAGCATTTCTTCTGTTCCTGAGATAAACTTGCTTTTCTCTCCTTTCCTTCAAAATAGACACTACAGGGACAGAGGGATATTATCTTCTTGCTAGTGGCACGGAGGCAACATCTCAGATACGGATTACATCAGAATTAGCCTTCTTGACAAATAGGTTATGAAACCATTGCTTAGTCTCTCGGCAGGTCCCAACCCTGCCTTCGCCCAAGAAACCCTGAGCAAGCTGCTGCCTTCTCTCTACCACTGACTACAGGTAGGCATTTTCCATTCCCTTTGTTACCTCCTGCATTTCGGGGGTTTTTAATCCATCTGGTGCAAGGTATGTAACAGCACAGAGCAAGCACAGTTAGAGGGCTTTATCTGCTACCAGTTCAGTTAGCTCAGTTAAACACAGGGGCCCCTGCCAGCTATGCCACCAGAGCCACAACCCATCTGCATGTAGCTCTAGCTAAGAAGATCTTCTGAAATACCCTTTCTGTGCTAAATATACCGATTTCCTGATTGCATCTTGCACCATTTGCTCCTGCCCCCAAATTCGCGCAACGGTAGCATCCAGTTTTGCTCCTCTGACATTTGGGGAGGCAGGGAAAGGCACAAAGTGGTGGTGGGGGGGAAGTATTTATAGTTCCTTTTACTGCATTTCAGTATGATCGCTTTCTGGTTTCAAAGAAAATGTAACTGAAAGCCAATGTGGGTTTGGACTAAGGAAAATGTTAGATTAAAATTAGCATTTTAAATCAGAGAAATGATTTGTGAATTAAAATACTTTCTTCTTGTGGCTTTGCAGAACCACCTTCCCTTTGCCTTCAGGGTAGCCAGAACAATTTTCAGGCCAAACCAATATTTGAATTCTTGTTCTTCCCAAAGAAAACTAGTGGGTGGGTTTCTGTCTAGGAGCTAAACCTGAGATTTGCCCTAACGTTTAGCTGCAGTTCAGCTTTGGGGAGGCCACCATCCTGTCCCTCCTGCCAGCTTCCACCAATAATGGGTACACGGTACCCTTCAGCAGACAGGGATAGCTTTATACCAAAGTTGCTACAATACCTGGTTTCCCACTGATCATGGTAGAAACACAGTCTACAGCAAATACAACTTCATTTTCATACCGAAGCAATCCACTGCTTTAGAGTAACAACACTCAGCAGTGTCTCTGTTTGGCTGTTCCGGCTAGTACAACCCAAAAGGAAACACTAAGCCTATTCAGCAAGAAAATACCCTGCAACAAGCTCAATGTTTGGGTTTTTTTACTTTTTAAAGTTGCTTGTCTTTGTGCTATGACACAGTGGACTAAGGGAGAGTTTTCTGTTCTTTGGTTTGTTAAACAAATATGAACAACAACATTATAGTCACTTTCAGTCTTTTGGGCAACTGGAGCTAGCAATGTAAGCGTGCCATACCAAACCAAGCAAGGAAGGGCTATAAGATATGCCTGGTGAAAAAAAAAAAAAGAGAAAAACTGCTTCTCAGCCCTCCCTTCAAAACCCATCTCTGCCTGTCCCTATGTTTGTAACCTACAGCCTCCATAGGATAGGGAGTGATGGCATTTATTCCCTTAGGTTCAGGATGCGCTTGAGGGACTCCATTATTCATTGAATTCCAGAAAAGGGAATTGTTTTCAGCATAATTTTCAAAGCAGAATAGTAATTTGGGTTGGTTTTGAATTGTGAACCAGGGAAAATATGTTGGAAGAGTCCAGGCTGTGAAAGCCTGCGTGTAGAGGCAGTGTTGGTCTGCCCTGGCTCGTGGTCTGCTCATGCCACCATCTGAGGGGCCTGAGAAAATCCCAGAGGCTGCAAATCTAAGACGCAGGAATGGGGCTGTGTCTTTTCTTGATGTGTTTCCCTGCATTACACCCCTTTTGGGGGCAGAATGGCTTTCAGCTCTGATGCCTTCTGGGACCCGCTGGCAGCATGGCAATGCAAGCTGCAGTGCTGGCATGAGGAAGGGCCTGAAAGATCCAGAGAAAGCATCGGGAGCAAGCGGCTGCTCCGTGAAAGCAGGCACCACGTAGGCTGGCTTCTCTGCTGGAAGCACAGCCTTGCGAGGCTGGGTCCCAGGTTCCTGCCCTCATCTCCCTGGTAGCACGGAGACCTGTGACTGGTCCTCTGGTGACAGAGGTTTCCAGTTAGATTGGTGCAGTGCCCTGCGGTGGCAGTGTGAGAATATCCCAACATGACCTGACTCATTTTTGAAGTCTATCACATTTTACCATAATGAACCTGGATCAAAACCAATGCAAAACCGTGAATACAACTTCCTATTCCTCAGTCAGCAACCATGACAGAGTTCTTCATCCATGCTGCCTTTCAAACCCCATACTGCGATCATACAATATCCCAAAAGTCAATGATCAGCAAAAGTTATTTCTGCAGGCCAGGAAACAAGGAGCAGGAACTCCCACAAAGGAGTCCTTCAGAAAAAATTACCCATTATTATTTTGTTCATCTAAGGTATCTAGCTAGCCCTGATCGCTATGGATTTGAATTTTTCTTCCTTTAAATTATTTATCCTTTTAAATTCTTTGTGAGATATGTTGCAGATATAGACATAGAGACCCCCACCTAACACAGTGTAGGAGGTCTGGGACAAAATAACACCTGAACCCAAATCCTAGGCTGTGGCTTTGACCACTGGGCCAACTTCCTCTATAATCTTGCTGGATTATGGAGAAAAATAAACAGTTAATTTCACCAATAATCTAATAATACAGATTTTACATTATATATATTTTATATACACACACATAAAATAGAAATGCATGTACATTTATTTCAGGTAATATTTATAACCTAATGGCATTTATATAATATATACATGGTTTATCTAACATTTAAATTATATATATGCATATGTTTTCAAAGTGCATTAGTATGACACTTAGTATGACATGTTGTCTCTCACTGCAGAATTAGTATTTTC
The DNA here is from genome assembly GCA_026212715.1 of Elanus axillaris. Taxonomy (NCBI): domain Eukaryota; kingdom Metazoa; phylum Chordata; class Aves; order Accipitriformes; family Accipitridae; genus Elanus; species Elanus axillaris. The sequence goes on from JANZLQ010000061.1 coordinate 9,608,649, forward strand.
TACTTTCACCCCCCTGATCATTTCTTATTACAACCCGCAAGAAAGCAGCTTCATCAGTAACTTATTTTGGCTGACATACACCTATAAATGTGTAGCATTTATTTGCCATATTGCTGCTCACAAAATGTTGCCATGCTGTTGCACTCCTTTGTTTAAAGTTCTCTAAAAGGCTCTCTGCAAGGGCTGTGTAGGAGGCTTTGCAGCAGGGAGGTTTGAAATTGTTTTTCTGAAAATTGTTCTGAAAAGTCTGTCCTTTTCAAGGTCTTGGCCAGCTACACAGCTATTTTTCTCTTTTCATTTTCTTCTGCAGCACTGAATAACAGTCCCTAGCTAATATTTTATATATAAAATACATGGCTGAATCTCTACCGTATACTTTCTTCTTTAGCAGCTTTTACTGGGCACTGAGGAACTCTCAGCGATTCTCTTTTTGCCAGCATAGTATTCAGTCCCTTAGAGACCAGCCAATTTAGGGATCAATTTTACCACCATTACACTCATCATGCATTCCTTATATTGCATGCAGTCCCCTAGATGTCAATGGGTCTCTTATATTTATGGAGTAAATTGATACCATCTATGTCAAAAGCTAGTCTTCAGCAGTTGTCTCTTACTCACCTGCGATCCAAACAGCCTCAGGAGGTATTCCCAGGAATGCCAACCAGCTGGCATCAGTACAGCTGCCAGTCCCCTGGAAGAAAATTCCCTCCAGTTTTGACCACAGCCATGGAAGAGGCAACCAGACCCCCCAGTGCCAGCAGTCTGCATGGGGTCTTACACTCAGCTCACATCGGTGGAGAAAAAGCACTAGATTTTGACTTACAGCCAACCTTTTTCACCAGATGTTGTAAAGTATGTGATTTACCAGGTTGGCGGCCAGGAGTTTGGTCCTACGCTCCTAATGGATAGGAAGGAGCCAAATGGTCCACAAGTGAAAATCCTTGTCTGATTCAAATTGTGCCGGCTCCTTTATTCATGGAGGTCACAAGTATCCTACACAGAACTTGGCACCGATCTGGTTCTTGCACACCCCCGTACGCGATTCAGCCATCTGAGCAGCAACACTTTCCTTAGCCTGCTCACCCAGGAAACCTACCTGTGTCCAAAAGTCCTTGCAGGATCCGTCCTCGGTTATGCTGTGGTGCAATGCATTTCACATGAAGACAGGAGCAGTCAAAGTTTTTACATTGACATATATGTGAAAAAGTGGATACTTTCCCTTGTTCCAGGTGCTTGGACTATAAATCCATAGAGAACCTGAGTAAACATAACTTTCTTAGTATGTTAAAAAGTTCAGACTGTGGAAAGAAGACATTTCTGAGAAACAGATTTTAGTCTTTGAAATAATTAGACTGAGCTGAACAGATTTTTGGCATTATTTGTAAGCCAGTCATTGTTCAGCCTTTGTACTGAGAAAAGCAATTATGACTCCTTTGGAAACATCCTTAGCTGAACTCTTAAAATAATAAAAACACTCCTCCATAAGACCACATCAACATATGGTTTTCGTAATGACAGCACAAACAAATCACCCACTCATCAAACACATTTAGGAAGAAGACAGGAACAAACAGAACAAACAATTTTTCTGAAGATTACTTACTGGTCCTGATCAATCAGAAAAAAAAAATCTAAATTGGATTCAGGAACTGCCTATGGGATATAGAATACACAGAAAATATGCACAATACAAATAAGCAAAAACATAAATACCACCAAACACTGTAAAGCAATGTTTATAGATAATATGCTGTGAAGTTGTACTTCAAAAATATTGAGCTGCTGATTCCCAGCTTTATGATCAACTCACTAGTTTACTTTTTAACTTTGGTGATACATCATGAGTAAGCAAGAAAGAGATAAAGTACATCTACACTAGTGACTGTTATCAGAACATCCTCCCTGGTTTCACCGCCTTCCTGGTAAATCCAGGGCAAGGTCCCAGCTGAACAAAAGCTAGTGGGTGATGAGCATCCCTGCTGTAGTTCTTTCTGGTAGATGCTGCTTCGTGGTGACTACATGGGTGTCAACTATTTTGAGATTCACAGACCCTCATCACCCTTCTGTGGCTCCAGCCAGTTTGGCATAGCTTTGTGCTGCATACTGAGAAGTTAGTATCGCTTCAGAGCAGTGAAGTCCCAAAGCACACCTATTGAGGCCTCTGGAGCTTAACGTTAACACAGAAAATACCCTGGCAACATAAGCATCCATGCTTTCCAAGAGCCTGGTCTTGGGGCAGTCCTGAAAGCATCCACGTCTTTACAAATGTGGGAGTTGAGGTAAATGGACGCAGAAAGGTTTGAAACTGTAAGTCACTCCTGATCTTACCTCACATAATATATAGAAATAAATGTACATGCACACACACATACAGAAGGCCTATACCTTTTCATAGCTTCAATTTTCTCACCACTTTTGAGCACCTTTCAGGTACTAGTCCAGTTTTTCTGGAGCCTGGAAGGACTCCCCTTCTCCTTTGGATCACTATGGCTGTCTCTCTGCTTACTGCAGCTTTTTATGCCTGTGCTGGAGACCGTGCCCAACAGCTGCTTCTCCATAACCTCTTCCTCTGCCAGGTGATGTACAGATCAGTCTTCCCGCATGACCCATGTCCGTGCAGCACAGGTGCAGCTTCCTGGGGCTGACCACTGAGAAACACCTTGGCTGCCAGCAGTGGCCAGTGCAGCTTCCGCTCAACTCCCTGCGAAAACTTCGGCCAAACCTTGGTGTACAAGAAAAAAGGAGCAAATGAGCTCCCCGAGAAAAATACCCAGAGAGAGCCCTCAGTATGAAACAGAATTTAAAAAATGAACATGAGCAGATTCCTCCAAGAATCCTCCTGCCTGCATGTACATCTTTTGTTTTTGCTTGCCCTCTTCCAAGTGAGTATGTGTTTTGTGACTGTAAGAATAGACAAAAACTCCACATGCTAGTTTTGATTCCAGCTGGAAAGTGGACCAAGCAAATCTCCCACACTTGTTCTCCTCCTCCAAGTAACTCTAGACGAGACTGAATGAGAACAGCGTTAAAACACTGAGGGCTGAACTGGAGCCCCTGCTACGATGCTCTCACTGTTGCTGCAGCCTGTAGGACTGGGTAGATGGTATCAGCACCAGGAATTATATGGCAACAAAACCTTCTGCAGATAGAGCCAGAGTGTCTTGCTTGTTGTCAATGCAATTAGTTAAAAACAGGAAAAGAAACTAGGTTTCCTCCTCTAATCCCTACCCCTGCCATTTTCAGGTTCAATCAGACTCAGGCTTGCTGCTGCTACAGATGTTTAGTTCAGAATTATGTCCCAAATTGCTTCAGCAGACAGAACTGCCTCTGTCCTACCATGTGCTGAAAGCCCTGCATAGTAGTGCTTGGTCTTCTTTAGGGGGGCGTAGCTCTCACTCTGCAAAAATCATTGTCAAGCTCTTGGAGAGACCAAAAGTGCTGAAGATGATCAGCGGTGATGAGTCACAGTGGGTAGAATACTTCCACAGAAACAAATATTAATTAAAATCAAGGGGGAAAGGTGAACATTATCTGTCTTTTTTTTTTTTTTTATCAGAGGCAATGGCTGCTTTCAATTTTTGTCAAACTGTGTTACTATTTTCTCAGAAATCAAGATCTGAGTATTTAAAAACTGGAAAAATTAAAAGTGCTACTGGAAACAATGCTGTCATATAGTCTATTATTATTGAGCTTTGAAAGGTATCTAAGTGACAGTCTGATCCTTTGGGGAATTTCTCAAGACTTAATCTTTGTTATAAAGAAATTATTTAAATTTTATTTGTCATTGCCATTGCAAAGTTAGGAAAAGTCTTGCTGACAAAGTACTGTTACTCTGTATGAGTGCAATAACAAACGCCTCTAACTTGTTAGTCTGTCTCCCCAGTTGCCAGGGGCCTCAATCTTTGCAGGAAAATTACCCTTGAAAAACAAATCTAGTCCTCCTAATCTCAGGGCTGCTAAAGTAAGCTAGTCCTTTGGCCAGAGAAATGTTATTTTGAGATCTGCATCTGGGAAGGGGATACAGCCACAGGGAACGGGGCAGTTGGCAGCAGCCCTGTTCTCTGGGAGTCTCATGTTTGACTGTATTGGCATGTTTTCAGTTATCTGGGGCAAATTAATCTAGTTTTATTTCAGCCACAAATAGGAAGCACGAAAGAAGCTGTAGGAGGGTTCTTCATAAGCTTGAGGTGAGCTGAGAGCAGCCAGGTGTTTCAGTGAATACTACCCATGACTAGCAGAGCAGTATTGGATTGAAGGTTTTTCCTTGCCAGCAGTGATGACTCCCATGAATTATCTTTTCTCTTTGTGTACTGTCCAGTGTTTACTCATTACAGATCTGTATTGTTTTTCAATTCTTGCAAGAAAATGAAAAGCATTATTACCACATTTCCCCTCAGTTTAGGATTTTTAACCTTTTCTTGGAGCAGGCCTTCACTAACAGAAAATCCTGGAATTCTCTGGGCTCTTTGCTGCTCAGACAGTATTTCTGGAGGTTCCTCAACTTTTTCAGTGTGGATTGTTTCTAAATCTGCCCTGCCCAGTTATTATCCTGTTACTGTTAGCTTTGTAAAAAGCTATGCAAAATAGTTCTATTTTTCTCTGAATTTCTTATGTGCACTTATGCTGCAGAAACTTAATAGGAACATCTGTTTAATAGGAACATCTGTTAACTGTGGAATGGTATGTATGATTGATTCATCATCATAGCTCTTTTAAAAAAGTAATTCTTTACATTTCCTTTGCAAGACTGACTTCAAGAAGGTCCTCTGTCAGTCCATGTTCTCACTCTCTCCGTCGGTTTGTCCAACTACTTGAGTGACAGTGGCAGGGAACTCCAGAAGCTATAAGAAGGGAGTCAGATATTTGTCTCTGAAGGACAACTTAAAAATAAAACATATCACTATATTCATGATCACGGCTGTCATGGTTTAACCCCAACTGGCAACTAAGCACCACACAGCCACTCGCTCACTCTTCCCCTCCCCCGATGGGATGGGGAGGAGAATCAGGTAAAAAAAGGAAAACTCATGGGCTGAGATAAGAACATTTTAATAACTGAAATAAAATATAATATTATTATTAATAATAACAACAATTATAAATGGTAATGAAAAGGAAGATAAAGAGAGAGAAAGACAACCCAAGAAGGACAAGTGATGCACAATGCAATTGCTCACCACCCGCTGACCAATGCCCAGTTAGTTCCCAAGCAGTGATCCACCCCACCCCAGCCAACTCCCCCCAGTTTATATACTGGACATAATGTCATATGGTATGGAATATCCCTTTGGCTAGGTCGGGTCAGCTGTCCTGGCTGTGCTCCCTCCCAGCTTTTTGTGCACCTCCTTGCTGGCAGAGCATGGGAAATGGAAAAATCCTTAACTTGGGATAAGCACTACTTAGCAACAACTAAAACATTACTGTGTTATCAACATTGCTCTCATACTAAATCCAACATACAGCACTGTACCAGCTACTAGGAAGACAATTAACTCTATCCCAGACAAAATCAGGAAAGTGGCTAAGAGCTGTTTAAATAATTTCTCTGAAATAATACAGTATTACAGTCTGAAATTTTATAATATGGATATACAGTAGACAAAAGGTTACCTCCAGAAAGTTAAAAAACTTTTATTTTTTCACTTGCAACAAAACTACAAATTAAGAACACAAAGTTTGCAGAAGACTTTTTTAAAACAAAAGAAAAAAGAAAAAGTCATGAGAAAAGGTTTTAAAAAGAATATGAAAACAGCTGCATCTCGTTGAGACCTATGTCACATTAAAGACAACCTTCTAGTGCTTTGCAAGACTTTCTGCTTTTTTAAGACTCTCAGTTCCCCTCCCAGCCCTTTATTTGCCTAGGTAATCACAAGAAGCCTCAAATTTAGCTCAACACTCCAGTCTTTATTAAGCATTTTGACGCTGCAAGATTAACCTTCATGAGTCATCTCCTTCTGCAGTCTGCTCCCACCACTTAAGTATTAGCTACCTCCCAGAGAGATCCTAAAGCCAAAGCTCAACTTCACCAGACGTGTGCTCTACCACAAAACCTACCTGTCCTCTCTCCATGATCTCAGCATTGCCCAGATGCATGGCACACAGAACATCCGAACACATTGATGGGATTTATACAGTAGCATGAGGTTATGGTCAAAGCGCTGTGCTGTTGTCCAAGTCTAGTAACAGATCAGAGGTGACATCAAAAGATTAATGGATAATCAGCTTGCATTATTAACAATGTTGTAAAGAAAATGAAGAGGAAAGATCAATCTCCCCCCCTTAACTTTTTATTTCCTTATTTTTCCAGGCTAGGCTTATGGGAACGTATCCTGCCACAGCCTGACCTGACACTAACCATTGGTTTTGTTTAGTAAGTAAAATGCAGGTGCTGTGGATCCAGTGCATCTTGCTTGGGTGATGTCTTTGGTTCTTACCTGTTTAAAAACCTCTCACAGCACACTAAACTTAAGGTTTTTCTTTTTTTTACCTACTAGTTTAATCCTTCAGCAAGGAACAATTTAAACTCTTGTTAGTTAATCTAGACAACAGACATCCCTTTCTCTGCCCTTTCCTCCTCTCATATGTGGATTGTGGTGGGAATTTCTAATTGAAATTTCATTAGGATAAACAAATTAAGATTTATGGTTGGACTCGATGATCTTAAAGGTCTTTTCTAACCTAAATGATTCTATGATTTTAAGATGAAAGAGACTGTTATAAAATTATAGGACTATGAAATTGAAAAGCAGAATTTCTATGGTGATCACAAAACAAATTCTTATAACTAAGTAACATTTTACGAAGTTAAGAAAAGCGACAAAGGTTGAAGACAACCAATACAAGCAAGCCGTCAAAAGTCTCTTATTGTCAAAACTCCTGGTGCAAGCTTTCACTCCTGCTCCAAAAACAATCTGGCAGCTCTTGCAGAAGGGTGGTAACCTCCAGGAGTCAGTCTGCTGCCTTCCCACAACAGCCACTGCCTAGGACCCCAGTGGACCGAGAACCCAAATCCCTTTCCGTATCTGAGAAGACATTTCTCTGTCATTTGCCGGCCTATTGAGCTTTGAATAACAGCATGTCCCATCCAGTTTTTTAACAAGAATCATCCACTCCTCCCAATATGTTTATTGCCAGGTTATTCAAACTGTATTTACTAGGTTAAATCTGCTGAGAACGTTTCACTCACATATATGGCCTAATGAAGGTGGCCTGCAGTGTGTGTTGCCTTCAGTTTTTATAATTAACCATGCAAGATGATTAAAAATTCAAGCTTGGAAGTCTGGTCAGCAGCAGAAAGGAGCTGTTAGGACCAGAATCACACAGGTGTTTGAAGGTTGGGGACTCTCCTCTGCTTTTTGTTTTTTAGGTTGCTTATTGCAGGGTTTTTTAGTATTTGCAAGGTAAGTATGCCGTGTATGTTCTCTGGCAAGCCGTGGTAGTTGTCCTGGTTTTGGCTGGGATAGAATTAATTGTCTTTTTCATAGCTGGTATAGTGCTGTTTTGGGTTCAGTATGAGAGGAATGTTGATAACACACTGATGTTTTCAGTTGTTGCTAAGCAGTGTTTATACTAAGTCAAGGATTTTTCAGCATCTCATGCTCTGCCAGTGAGAAGGCTGGAGGGGCACAAGAAGTTGGGAGGGGACACAGCCCGGGCAGCTGACCCAAACTGGCCAAAGGGGTATTCCATACCATGGGACGTCATGCCCAGTATATAAACTGCGGGGGAGTGGGGCTGGAAGGAATAGCCACTTGGGAACTAACCAGATGTTGGTCGGCCTGTGGTGAGCAACTGCATTGTGCATCAGTTGTCTATTCCAATCCTATTATTATTATTATGTTATTATCATCATCATTATTGTTGTTATTATTATTTTGTTATTATCATCATTATTATTTTCTTCCTTTCTGTCCTACTAAACTGTTCTTACCTCAACCCACAAGTTTTACTTTTTTTTCCCTGACTCTCTCTCCAATCCCACTGGGTGGGGGGGTTAGTGAGTGAGCAGCTGCATGGTGCTTAGTTGCTGGCTGGGTTTAAACTACAACAGTAGTGAACTTGCTTGTTGCAGGTCAGATGGTGGATGCACAGTCTGAACTTGTAGCCAGGGCTTACAGAGCAAAGAAAGCAATTTTTCTGTACAGTCCTTCTGATGCTATAGGGAAACTTTTTGATTCTAAAGAGCCTTTAAGGATGAAGCCAAAATGTGGCCTGAGTTTAAATTGCCTACCTTTGCTTGAAAAATTTGTCCCAATAGACAGCTTGAAGAAGGCACCTGTGTGCACTTAATTTGAATGGGGTTGGGGGATTTTATACATCACGATGGGGCTGGTCAAAAGCTCACCAAGATAATCTAGGTCTCTGGAGCCATTAGGCTTGCTGTCTCTGCACAGGTTGTGAAGTTTGCACGAAGCAAGACCAATCCTGACAGTGTTTTCTGTGCTGGCATCAAGCCAATCCCACAGGCAGTGCCCGCAGACCCCATGCAGCGGTAAGACACACTCAGCAGCCACCCAGGAGCAGCTGAGGACCTGGCTGAACTACCCACCATGTCTGTGGTTGCCAGAGACCTACTGCACCCTCCACAACTGGTACCCCATTGGGAAATGTCTTGTGTTAGGAAATGGGTGCATCCTGGTGCTAGAAGACAGATACCAGAGTCCTGCAACCTGCCAAAAGGTCTTTCTCTGGCTCTTTCCCAAACTCCTTCCTTTCAACTTGTCATGCTGCCCTGACTGGCTGGGCAAGAGGGGTGCAAAAAGAGGCAGGGCTGCCTGGTGTATTCGTGTGGGATACACAGGTGGGATCCAAAACATGTGCAAGGATGGTCTTGCTGAAAATGCTGCAAAGGCTTGTGGACCGCACTTGTGAATGCACTTGATGAGATGTGTGGGTATGCTGAGAGTACAGCACCGTGGGGTATGGCCCAGAGAAAAGATTATAGACATGATCATTTGTACCAATGAGGAGACTGAGCCCCAAGATCAGAGGGACCTCAAGAAGTGACATTAAGTTTGGAGTAGTAGTTGGACTGCTAATTGCATGTGAGATGCAGACACAGCCTAACAGATAGGTCACAAGACAACAATTAAACTTCAGACCAAATTCAGCACCCAACATTTTGTCAATGCGCACCCAACTATTTAAGACAAGCTCCATTCAACCAGCACACTACTGCTTTCTAGTTTCACTCTCTGAGTTGATGCAAACAGAAGTTGCATGTAGAATATAATGCAGTTTCTAATACTAATCTTTAAAAAGTGTTGATCACATAAATCTCTCCATTCTGAAGGGAAATTAATATAATTGTTTTTACAGACACGAGGAAAGTCATCTGAGAAGTGCTGCTGCATGATCAGTTAAAAGTAGTGAAACCAAATATTAAGAATTTGAGCAACAGAAAGTAGAAAAATATCTCAGCCAGCAGGCTCATATAATCCAAGCACAACTTCCTAGTTGCCTCACTTACCTTAGTGGCATCTGACTTGGAAATCTTGCACAGACTTAAGGCTGTCTCTGTCAGGCATGGGACAAGAAGTTTCAAAGCACTGACTGAGGTGATACGAAACAAGGTGGCTATAATGACCATCCTGAAAATCTTTTCTGTTATTTCTCTGTGACCTCAGCTGCAGAATGATTATGAGAAGCAAAAGGTTGCAGGAGCTCCACAGGGATGCACTCAGCCAGAAGAGTAAACAGTAGCAAAAAATTATCTTCTGGGATCTCCCCAAGAGATAGAAATAGAGCTGCTGAAAGCCAGCCATACAAACTGCTGTAGGGTTTGCAACTGCATCAACAGTTGTGAAACTGAAAACAGCCAACAGGTCTGCCTGCGTTCGCTGAAGCACCTGCCCTGTTCTTCTGGCCAGGAGACCATCTGCTACAGCAACCAGTCCCATGTAGGCATACGCTGGATGAGTTAGCTGGGTTGCCTTTTGTCCAGTCTTGGCATCGTGAAGGAAGCCAGGAAAGCTGCTGCTTTAGTTTTACTAGCGTGCTGCCTTCCACTGTTAATTATAAGGACTGTGAAACACACCAAACTCTTTTTTTTCTTTTTTTTTTTTTGACAAGCTGCTAGTGTTAGAGAAAAGACTGTAATTTGTTTAGCAATAAAAGTCAACAAGATTTTCATGATTGGGAAAAGAATACCAAAAAAAAAAATATTCATGCTTAACATAAAAAGTCCAAAGATGTGAGGTGTTTGTCAAAACACGCTGTAAGAGACAAATTTGTGTTCCATGCAGAAATAGATTTATTGAAAATCTTAAGGAAAACAATATATTACCTAGTTCTGTCTGGCATAGTATCACCTGCTTATCATGATGGCAAATGTTTTGCGATAAAAATCAGTTAATAAGCAAACCACTATTTTATACACTAACTTCCAAGTTTTATATGCTAACTTCAATCTCCGAGCTGCTTTAAGAAGTGCCTCCATGTGGAACGTATGTTTTTCTTCTTTTTTTTCTTGCATGTCTGTTAAGGCTGGTGTAATTAAGGGGTTAATTAGAATCTTAAATGCTTAGTTTGCATGTTGCAAGATATGTCTCTCTATAAAAATATCTTTATAACATGGGAAAAAGCAGAATTTTTTCATTATAATTGCCTGTCTTGTATATTGGCAGCACGAGAGTCCAAATGAGAGACTGTAAACATTTTTAAACAAACATTTTCCAATTTCATTATTTATAATAATTATTGAACTCTCTTGCTTTCTTGGATGTTCATATTGCCACAGTGTTCCTGAAGCAGTTCTTACTGTGTCTGCTACCTCTGTGTTACAGCAATAAAGGTTGTATGGAGCTGCACAGAATAAAACCAAAATAAAAGCAGCAGAATACAACTGTGTGCCTTTTTGCCCACCAAAACACCACCGACAGCCCCCACCATTGCATCAAAGGAGGGAGCAAAGTGGGGTCAGGCGATTCCAAATTTAATTTTTGAAAATGTTTCACGGCTCACATCATTGACTTTAACCTTTGTTCTTTGAGGGGCCCTGCATTTTGTTTCCCTTTCTGGTTATTACGTTTTATGGGACACTTAATGCCCACGGCAAGGCGACCGCGCATTTTCCACCGTCCCCGGGTACTGACTGCTGCCACCCCTTCACTTCTCACCCACACCGAGACTTATTCCGAGACTTTCTGAGGACCTTACACCTGTCACCGAGGAGAGTGAGTCTCCCACAGCACAGGCCAGATGCCCCAGCCCGCCCAGCCTCCGGGCCGCCACCTCAGCGGGAGAGGCGCGCCTCGGCCCTGCAGCCCCGAGCCTTCCCGGGCAGCGGGGACGGACCCCCACGCCCCCGCTCCGCGCTGAGGCGGTGACCGCAGAGGAACCGAACCCCACAGCGCCGGCCCCGCCGTGAGGGAGGGCGGTGGAGGGCCGCCCCCCCACCCAAATGGCCGCCGCCTTTTCTCCTTCCCCGGGAACTACAGCCCCCACAATCCCCCGTGGCGCGGGGGGCCGTGACGTCACCCCCGCCTCAGGGAGAGTCCCCTAGGGCCCCCGCTGGGGGAGGGTGGCAGGCGCATGCGCGCTGCTGCCCCGCGGCCGCAGTGGGGGTGGTGCCGGGGTTGGCGGCGACCATAGAGCGGCGCGGCGGTTGGCAGGGCAGAGCGGCCGTTTGGGGGCGGAGCGAGGTGGCCCCGCGCCCGGCTCCGCTGTCAATAGCAGCCAACATGGCGGCGCGGAGGTCCCGCACCGCCTCAGGTCAGTAGGCTCCCCGGGGGCTCGGGCACGTCCGCAGCGAGCCGTCCCGTCCCGTCCCGTCCCCTGAGGGGAAAGGGGAGGAGGAGGTGGCATGGCGCC
>JANZLQ010000061.1:9620559-9637479 GCA_026212715.1 Elanus axillaris
GGGGAATGGGGTGGAGGAGGTGGCATGGCGCCCGCCCTTCCTCTCAGGGGGGGGGGGGGGGAGCAGCCCGGTGCCGGCGCCCGGCGGCGGGGGAGGGATGTCCCGGTCTCTGCCCCTCCCCAGCCCTTTCCCGGCTTCGCAGTGGCGTCCCGCCGTTCAACTGCCGAACCCCCTTCGAGGCGGGAGTGGTGTGACGGGGGTGGGGAGGAAGCGGTGAGCCCTGAGGTGAAGCCGCCTTAAAAGCCCGACGGATAGCTCTGGGGTCGCCGGGGTCTCGCCGGGGGCCGCTGGACCCGGCCTGCACATCCTCTGACGTAACAGATCTCCCAGTGCATTGGTATAACCTTATGGCGTCAGGCCTCTTCGCTCAGGCGCAGTTTTGTGCGCGTGAAGAGTACGCACAATATTACCCCGCGCAGAAGGGAGTATTTTTTTATCAGTAGAAAACGCTCCAGCGCTGTTGTTTTCCACACAACGTGTTATGCTTGTGTGAGTTTGGATTTGAGTAATGGTAATTTAGGGGCGGGATTAACATAACTAACAATCTATGACGGTGTTTTTATGTTCTTCTCCATTTAAAGGAGTTAAACAGTTTGCTCTTGGTACATCAAAGCTGGAAAAAATGTTCAGGAACAACTTTTTAGCATTATGTGTCTTGCTCTTTGTGTTTTAGTACTCGGGAACACTCATGATAATAAAGGGAAATAATTTGTACACACATGTATTTCTTGCGGTGTCCAACTTTTTACACATACTTCTTGTAACAGTTAAAAAAAGCTGCTGAAATTATTAATAAAATGCATCTATCTACAGTCTTAACTTATAATTTTAGGTAGTAATTTAATTTCTCTTCCTTTCTGGAATGTCCCAGCCTCATTGCTGAACTTATATTTCACCTTAAATATATTTAACTGAAGTGGCCTTTAATTCATGTATGTATGTCCATAGGACTATGATATGCTTTTAAAATACTATTCTTTAAAAAATTCAAAGTAGTCTCTTCTCTCTGATGTTTAAGTACACGTGGTATTTAGGATATCTAATTTGAAGTTTTAGGAGGCCTATTTTGGAAACATTGCAGAATTGTACTGCAAACATGGAACTTAATTGAAATTCCAGCTTCATCTATTTCATCTGTTGTTGAAAAAGAACAGAAGTGTCTGTTACTGGCTTATTACCATATGCTAAGGTCTAGCTCTCTGAGGAGAATGCTAGGCCAGAAGTTCTCAAAGTCTATCCAGAAGAGGTGTGTGTGCTTTCTCTTAAGTTAGACGTGTTTCACATTGCTTACGATCATAAAAGCAATTGTAGTAGCTCAGATGAAAGCCCAGCATCTGTGAAAGCCATCAGCTGCAGGATAAGCTAAGAAAAGTTTAACAGGGTAAGCGTGTACTGATACGTTCTCAGTTTTTAATGATTTTCAGCCCAGGACATTGTTAGCCATGGTTGTCTGTGTGTCTGACAGCCCTTGGTGGATTTCTGCATGCCCTCCCCTCCGCCCAATTTGTTGTTTTGTTTGTTTGGAATCCACATCACTTTTTGGTATCTACAGCATTCTGCAGCGAGCTGTTCCACGGGTTAACTGGGCCTTCTAGCAGGTGGTGGGTGAAGGAGAGGAGAGGAAGATTTCCTTTCTTTGTGTTGAACAAGTTACCTGCTAGTTTCATCTGATATCTCTTAGTTCCTGTACTTGAACAGGTGGCGATTCCTGTTCGATGTTTCTGTGCCATTCATGGATTTTTATAGACTATACCTAACCTATAGTCTTCTCTTCCTTACCTTGAAGATGATGGCATAAAATCTCAAAATCCTTTGTTCTGTGAGCTGCTGGACCATAGGTAGCCTGTATGCTTCAATTTAAACCATTGGATTAGCCAGTTCATACCAAAAAATGGTTCTGTTAATGTTTGGGGTTTTTACATAGTTTGTTATTTCACTGTGTAACTGAGAAAACTACTTTTTTCTTTTTTTTTTTCTTTTTAAGAACATGAAAGTGATGATGACTCCTATGAAGTGTTGGATTTAACAGAATATGCACGTCGTCACCATTGGTGGAATCGTGTGTTTGGCCGGAATTCAGGACCAATTGTAGAAAAATATTCTGTAGCTACCCAGATTGTGATGGGCGGCGTGACTGGCTGGTGAGGGAGCATCACTTTTCATAACTGTCCTACACTTTTTACTGTGTTAGAAGATCCTTTTCCAAGGCTATTTGAAGCAGATATATTTATCTTCTGTAATGGGATTTCCTTTATCATTGAACAAGATTATTCATTTGTGAACAATTTCTTAACTCATTACTCTGACTCATTCTAAAGTGTTTTGTAGTATTGGTAAAACACCAGTTATCTAAGGGAACTCATACCAGTTACTGTGAAAAGGATTTGGGGAAATGTCAGAGCTCTAAAAGTGCAAGGAATAAATGGAAAATTACTGCATATAACTTGAAAAGTTTATTTCCTTACTAGTGTGGATTTAGAAACCTAGTTATGATACTATAGCTAAAACACATTTTAAAGGTAGAAGAAATGAAGAAAAAAAAATGTGTGGCAGAATATACTTTTAATTAAGAGCCCCATTTCATAGAGGCTTTTTTCCCCTCTAAATTCAGCTGGAGCCATTTTGAAGAAATTAAGTCTGCTCCCATGTTAACTGAAGAGAGATACCACAGCATAGTTATGCTAAAATAATTCATGGTGAAAGCTAGACAGTAAGATGAGAACTTAAACTGGAAAATGTGGCCACAGCCTTTGCAGCTATGTCAAGGTATTTGTTATTTGTCAGAGGTGTTTGAATGGTATTTCTTTACTCCAGTACTCTAAAAAATGTAAGGTCCGTGAAAAACAACATTATTGTAGCACAGTAACTTTTAAAACAAAATTATGCAAGATTTGGAAGGTGAAATAGACTAAAAATGAATTTGTCATGTCCAGGCTCAGTACAGCTTTGAGGAGTATAGGCTTAGCTTTCAGTCTGTTTTTTTTATTTGCCTCTCTAGCCTTAAAATTATTTTTGAAAGTTAGGTGTGTATACATAAACTCTGAAGCTTCTAGAGAATAGTTCATCTGGCATCCATAAAACCTGGCTTATTGAAAGATCTGGAAGCTGTATATTTCAGTGTCTGTAGATGTATATACTTCTGTGTGTGTATTCATGTGTATAAATATGAATCCACTATTCATATACAGGGGAAAGAAATTCCCCTCTGTGTGTGGGCTGGGGGTGGGGTCCAGACACCAGCAGAGTTGCACAGAGAAGTAACGGAGCCATCAGCCTTGGAGGTATCAAGGCTGAGTTAGGACCCTGAGTGACCTGATTTAGCTTGGAGGTTGGACTGGGCTTTGCAGCTGGCCCAGTTTTGGGAAGGTGGCTGGACTAGATGACCTCCAGAGGTCCCTGCCCAAACTGTTCTGTGATATCGACATGTGTGCTGTTCTCTGTTTGATGTGGGAGTGCTTGGAGACTGAACAAGATAATTAATTTTCTGGTTGCTTTGATCCATTAAAAATAGGCTAAGGCCATGTCCCAGTAGAGGGGCCCTGCTGATTTTAACTCTTGTGGTAGGGATGTAACTTCTTTTTACCTGAGATACTTAAGTTGTAGGTTGTGTAGTTAATATAAATGATGGTATATTATATTTACTTTCCATTTGGGAACAGTTATAATGGTACTTTTATATTATTATTTTGTGCTTTATTAACATGCAACATTTAATAGCAGCATACAGCTTTAGTGTGTAGGCAAGGTCTGGAGATTTCAAGCTTACTTTAAAGGGGCCATCTGACAGCTGTGAACTAGCAACAATTACGTTGTCTTGTGTTAGACATTATTAATTAATTAAAAATTGCTTGTATTAAATATTTGATTTTAAAATCTAAAAATGTGAAATTGTACATTTGCTTTGTTAAATGAAAAAATAGTTATAGTTGTAGTCGGGGAATTTTGGAGTGTGGCACTGTTCAGCAGACAACTTCATTGGACTGGGTTTTTTTTGTTTTGTTCTCCTAAGGTGTGCGGGATTTTTGTTCCAGAAAGTCGGAAAGCTTGCAGCAACTGCAGTAGGTGGTGGCTTTCTTCTGCTTCAAGTATGTAGCATTTCATGCTTTATAAGTTGGCAAATGTTATTTACTAAACAGTAGGGAAAACACAGCTGTTGGGTAAAAATTAATTGGGAAGGCTTCTTACCTACTTCATCTTTTTAGTCATTTCAGTCAAAAACTTACATTTCAGCTGGAACATTGTGTACAAAGGAGACGTTTCTGAAAATCAGTGGTAAACCAGAATCTGCTCTGTCCTGTAAAATAGTTTGTAGTAAGCCAAAAGAAACCTCTGTGCAGACACTGAGATGCTGTCTGTGATTCAATATTACTAGATTAGAGGAACTGCCTGTAAACCTACAGTTAGGGAGATCAAGGAATTTAAGCTGTGTTTATTTTAAATACGTTTGAGAATTTTATCAGCGCTTTAGAAGAAGTAGGTTTCTTTGACAGTTGCTTGGAAGACTTGCTCTGGTCCCATTATGAAGCCATTTTTTTCTCTTTTTCTCCCCATGCTGTATTTACTAGTTATATCTGTTGAACCTCTGAAGCTTTGCTGATTTCTGATAGCTTCATTGCATCTTCCTGTTCAGTTGCATTTCAAGTCCAGAATTTTTTAATGATGTTATCTGGCTTGACCATTTACATTATCAGATATTGTGGTTAGGGGAGGACATACTTCCAAAAAGCCTTTAAATTAGATGATGAAACTTTAAGTGAAGGAGAATTTCATATATCCTTCTGTAAGATGCAAGGTTATTATTAATTTTTTTACTGGCATTCTTCATGTCTTAATACCTGTGAGCTTGTCATTTTTCCTCAAATCATTCTAGAGGAAATGGACTGGTGCCTACTTAGGTTCGATGACAATACACCAGTTTTTGAGACAAGATGTTAAAGATTTTTATTTTTTTATTCTTTCGAACATCATCCTGGAGGATTTCTGAAAGGCATACTCCACTTTTAGTTATTCCTTTGATTGTAATGGCTGTTGCAGTCAACCATTGATAAGGAGGGGTTGGATAGTACCTCTGAGTGCTGCTGTGTAATGCATCAAAATACCAGTTTGTGGGAAGTAATCTCACTTCGTTCATGATCATGTTCTCTACTGTTTTGGGATTTGTTTTTGTTTAAACCCCATGCTAAACATGTAACTGAATTGCAGCATTCTACGTAATGCTCTCAGAACTATTTGGTTTAAGTTGTTTTCAACAAATATAAAGTGTATTTTATTTTGAATTTCTCAAAAGCAAGCTTCAACAACAGTGTAAAAAGTCAAAGAGAAATAGTTTTGATATGAAGCTTTATAACGTTAGCATTCGTTCCACTTCACCATTGCGTATTGATGACATCTTTAAATCTGGAAATCACTGGTTATTGGGCTTGTACCTAAACATAGGAATGAATTTTACAAGGGTGTTGAATCTGGAATGGTTTAGAATCATCTTGATGTAAATTTTTGGCAAAATGTGCTATGCCAGCAAATGAATCAATCTGATGGAATACTCTGGACTTTTTAGCCCATGATGTGTATTTCTGGATCACGAGGGAAGGCTTAAATCTTTATATATATATATGCATGCAGTGGATCTTGAACTGCTTATCATCCTTTTCATCTGGCTGACTTAAAGATCCAAATCTCTCTTCCCATGTTGTATGCCATTCGTCTTAATTCTTTAAATGACAAGTCTTATCTAGATATGACTGAAGAGCTACAGAACAGAGGCTTGGCATCCAGAGGTAGCCAGCAGAATGTTGCCTATAGGTGTCTTCATTAGTATTTCTGATTAGTGGAAGCTGAAAAGTTAAAACTTAAGACCTACAGACAAAGAAAAATAGAAATTGCTTAAAACACATTACTTGGGCAGTATTTTTGCTTGTTGAGCTGTGAAGTTTGGGAGTTTCCTCATAGATTTGCCATGTGTTTGAGTGTCTGATTTCTTAGTTGATCTCATTTACAGTGTATCTGAAAAGGAATATTATCCAAGAGGAAGAATGAATTGCATATTTTGATTGAGTTGTCTATATCTTTAATTAAGTAAGATCAGATTCTTTTGGAAGGGAATGAAGTAAATGCCTTGGTCTTTCATTTTAATGCAAAACTTTTGCATTTTAAAGCTGAGTCATAAATTCTGTAGTGTAGCTACATTTTTTTTAGTCTTTAATTTTTTTCATTTAAAGATCACACACTGTGATTTTAATTTCCCTATGAATACATTTTCAGTGCTTCCCCTGAGTGAGCAACGGAGCGTTTCAGCACCTGACTAGAAACTTCCTTTTTATCTGTAAATTTCTCTGAAGTTGAGGATTTCATGTCAACTGCTGATTGCAATGTTGATATTGTAATTACCTGCTAACACAAGAAGAACTACAGAAGGCAAGGTTTTTGGCTAAAGCCCATTCAGTGAAACATTTCAGTCCTGAAATTAAAAAAAAAATGCATTTTTTCTTCAGCATGTGATGACTTCATCACAAGAAATCTAGTAGGAGACTGAAAGCAATATGTTTTGGAGTGTCAGTTTGTATAAGAAGCAAAAAAGATTTTTCAGATTTTTCTAAGTTATCT
Organism: Elanus axillaris; assembly: GCA_026212715.1. NCBI lineage: Eukaryota > Metazoa > Chordata > Aves > Accipitriformes > Accipitridae > Elanus > Elanus axillaris. Next base: position 9,627,163 of record JANZLQ010000061.1, read on the forward strand.
AGAAGTTCTTCAGTCTTAATACAGATTAAATGAAAAGTAGTCTGAGGAAGAGAATAAAAATGACATTAAGGAATTTGCATAGTTTTTCAAAATTAATATCTGTTACCACATCTTTGTGCTGGATATTTTGACACCTTAATTTGATCAATTAACCATCTTTTTTTTATTGAAATAGATGTAGTTCTTCAAATATGCTGGTATAAAACCAATACCCATGCACTGTATTAAGGAAAACATGATTCATTTCTCATAACAAGTAAGGAATTTTCCTTGTATAACTTCTGGTTTATACAGCACAATTTAGTGAAATCCTGAAGAGTAGGGAAGTATGGACTCATGTGATTCTGCTATAATGAATTAGTTAAAAATAATTGTTCTTAATGAGCACCTGTTCTCTCTGTGTTTTTAAACTCCTGTATCCTTAATAACGGTTTCATTGCTTTTTTCCTCTGCAGTCATTTTTTCATTACGTGTTTATGACTTATTTAATGATAAAATTGTTTTTTTGTTCAGTTATTTGTGCTTTCACTAATATATTTTGCCTCATCCTATTAATATGCCATTGACAAATTCAGTTCTTTGTTAAATTATTTTGTAACTTAAGAAAAATAAGTCCTTGAAAACAACACAAGAAGCAAAATGAACTCTTAAGATCTCCTTGGCTATATATTCAACAAGGGTTTGTTGATACATGCCATGATGATGTTGTAGCATCTCAGTGAAGTGGGGAGAGAAAAGCATGCTTCTGGGGGTGGGGACTTAATAAGAAAGAGTTGTATTCTGTTTTGTGTTGAAATATCCTACTTGACAGTTGATGTGTGCAGACTTTGAGGGAACATTCAGTGGAATAGCCAAAGCAAATGGTAGTTGGAAGTTAGCCTTTTAAAGAAATAACATATTTCTGGCAGGTTTTGACATGAAATGGAGAGGCATCGTTTCTCTGCCTTTGTAAATTGGAGTAGTTTCACTGGTTACAGTGGAGCTGTGCCAGTAGATGATGGCTGAAGATACAGCCTTTGCAGTTTAATTCATACAAAAAATGTTGTACTATTTCTCAGTCCCTCCTTGTCTTTGTATATTGAAGTTAGAGGTTTGTCAGATCTGTTCTGGAAACTGGTTGAGTGTGATGGGGGTTGCTACCTATCGAAATACCAGAAAATACCTGGCTTCTGTATGCTGCGCAAGCAGCTGAGCACAGGGAGCTCACATGTACCTTCTGGGCTTGGTTGAGCTTTTTTACTATGAGAGATTCTGTCTTTGAGGAAATTAAAACTCTTTTGTTCCATCTTGCCATATAAATTTTTGCCTCTGAAACATTTTTTGCTCGTTACTTGTAATAATGTTTCACAATAACAAAGTACTTACATGCCTCTCCAATATCACCCCCAAAATGAGGTCTTCCCTTTTTAGATTCTCTGTTTTCTTTGATTAGTGTAGAGAAAGATGCATGTATTTTTAGTATTTCTGCATTGATGTATTTTTGCAATTGCCGTTTTGGAAAAAATCCATTATTTTTTTCAACAGTTCTGGAAGATCTTGAACAAAATTAAATTTTACTAATGTGGTATATGAGAGAGAGAGAGATTATTCCATTATCATATATAAATATATAGATTTCTGTACATATAGAAATCTACACACACACACATACCCCCCCACTTCTCTTCAAGAAAACATATTATGTATATATGTATGACTCCTTAATATATATAAGTATGGAACTGATAATGGAATATTATTATTTTAATTTGTTATTGTAGGGGCTGGGTTTAAAAATACTAGTGAACTTTAAGAATTTGTCTTTATGTAAATTTACTGTTGTAAGCGAATAGGTTCTTTATGAAGTATTAGGGTCTAAAAATTGAAGTCTGTCTCACCAGCCTTTGAGTTCAGTGGGATTATTTCTGTGCTTACAAAGTTATGTAATTAGTAGGATTGCAGCCAAAGGAGATATGACACAGGCTCTGACTATCACTGCAGTGAAGTACAATTTTTTTTCTTCTCAGTTATAAATTTTATATTCAAAACATTGTCCTCTGTTGCTTATTTCATAGATGTGTACAAACACTCAAAAGCAGAACTGAGGATCTCTGCTACTAAGTTCAGGGAGAAAAGTGGTATAATTTTTATTGTGTGAACTGGAGTTCCGATACAAATGTAAGTTGTAACTACTGGAGAGCTAATCAGAACTTAATTAAAAACTTCTGCCTCATCTTGGTACTGTATGGATAACTAAGCTAATTAAACTAGTCTTAATGATGTGTTTCTTTTAAAGTCCATTGCTTATTTTTTTTACAAGCAAGCAAATATATTAGCATTTCTTACATTGTGTTGGACTAAGTAGATCAGTCCATATTTAGTTCTCAGTTTTATGAGTTAGAAGGCACCAGTTCAGTGCTTGGGCCTTTTTTTAAATTCTTGTGGTAATAGTAAATTAATAAAATAAAAATTACCCCAACGTGCAACATTCTCCTTCCCCACAGCTATGTTGTCCAGTGACTGGATGTGCAACCAGTACAGGTTTAAAACTGGTTCTATGTTTTCATAGTGTATCGACAGTATTTAATTATCTATCCCTGCCTAACACTAGTGCCCATGTGGATAAATGGTTTTACAATAGACAGGGAAGGTCAATTAATTTGTTATATTCTGAAGTGTGAAGTAAGGTATAATATTTAATAGGTTCATTTTGCATTTTTCCAGTGAATTGGTTTTTTAAATGTTGTGCAAAGATGGAAACTGAAGTTTACTTTCTTACATAGGTGGTCTTTTAGAAGCTTTGCTTTGAATTCAGACAACATCTGTCTGATGTTTCATTTTAGTTTTTTTCAGGACCTTGAAATTCTAATTTGTGCTGAAGAATGTTGGTTAATTATTATGGCTGTTGTAAAACAAGCTAGATGGTCTAATTTTAGTTATTTGGTAGAAAGAACTATGTGAAAGTCGAAATTCAGCACCTGTAAGCAATGTGAAACATTTCTTTTTATGCCAAACTTAGTAAATTGTTTATTTAAATGTCTGTTCCACACAAGTTCATTATCTGTGACTTTTATTTACCAAATGTACCATTTGCATAGAACACTGTTACATAAGTTTTGTGAATTTGTCAAACATGACCTGAGAAATCTCACTTTTCATGAAGTTTTTTTGTATAACAGTCATTTACCTGTAAAATTAGTGGTCTGTATCTGTTTTTCTTGGCAGTTAAAATAAACAGTAATCCTTAGGTTTGACTTTTTCCTCTACTCTTTTTTTTTTTCTCCCAACTAACGAGTTGTTTGTTTTAACTATTCTCTAGAGCATGCAGCAATTGCCTCACTTTTTTATTTAAGCTATGATTTTGTAAACATTTAAATATGTGTTTCTTTTGTGAATTGTCTTAAGGAAATTGGTGGGACTGTCAGATGCTCTGTTACTTGACCAACATTTTTTCAGGATCAAATCTTAGTAAGAGAAGTAAGGCAAAGGGTGGGCATGATGGTGAAAACATGCTAAAAATCTCATGGATGTTGTTTAAACATTTGGGGACTTTGAGTATAAATAAGTATTAACAATACCCCAAAACAGCCGTTTTGCGGATGCTACAGAACTTGTGCTGTGCACAGGCCATGTTATTTTTCTTCTTACTGGCTTTGTTTTGTAGAAAGTATGAGAATTCTCTTGTATTTAATACTTTTTTTGTTGGACAGTTTAAATGATGTAGGAGAGTAATAGTTTTCAGTATTTCTAAGGATGATTCTGATTAGGCCCAGATACCCTGTCAGAAATTAGAATTCCACAATTCTGAAAGAAGCTGAAATGAAACAGTTTTTTCACTGTTGTCCTATGAACATGCTTTTCTCTTTCCTTTTCGAATAAGTAAAGTTACAGTAAATGCTGAAGGAGAAGCATTGTTCTTTAAAGCTTTTATAACTACAGAATAGAGAACTGGTAAAATTAATGAGTCTACTGAACTTTGCCATGGCTTGTTCTAATTTGAACTGCTGTTACAGCGGAAAATATTGGTGTTTGAAGCAGAGTACCTGCTGTAATTGGAACAATGTCTTTTCCTGTATCTGTAATAGAAAAAAATAACGACCCCCCACCTTTGTAGGCACTAAGATACTGTATTTTGACTCATCAAATGTTAATTACAACTGTACTAAATACTCTTTATTTTCCTAGATTGCTAGTCATAGTGGATATGTACAAGTTGACTGGAAGAGAGTTGAAAAAGATGTAAACAAAGCAAAAAAACAGTTAAAAAAGCGTGCAAATAAGGCAGCACCTGAAATCAATACTCTAATTGAAGAGGTAAGTCTAAGGTGATAAACTGTTTTCTACCAGCCAGTTTTTCTTACCTTCTACTGCAGGTGATGATTAGTTGGAAATGCGGGTGCAAAACTGGAAGGCATCAGAAATGCCTTCTGTATAGGCTGTATATTTTATTAAAAGTTATCAGATTGTACTCTTATATTCATGTAGCTTTCTGTTTTGTTCACTCTTAAAGATGACAGAAATTTCAAAGTTAATGCATTTCTACAGCTGATACAGCTGATGGACTGCCATTGGCTTTGTCATTTAGTCTGTGCAGATTCTTGGCTAGTGAGAAGAGCCAGAAATGTCACAACACAGTAAAACGTTGAGGGTGTTGTGGTTAAAACATGGTAGCTACAAAGACAAAAAAATCTTAGAGTGCTGATAACAAAATTACTTGGTTGGAAAAGACTGACCTTTCTTTCTCAAGAAAAGCTATAACTACAGTTGTGGTTTTTATCTCATTTTTACACAGGTAGAAGAGTATCTCTTCAGAATCTGTCAATTACATACTATGTTGAAAAGTGGTAGCCTGTGATACTGATCAGTGTCACTGGGGCTATTTCATTCTGACATTTGAAGACTTTATTATTTATTTATTTTTTAAAGTATGTTTAGCCTGTTTTTAAATATTTTCACATTCCATGCAGGTGATCTAAGTTTTTCTCAATAACTATTAATCCTGACTTGGAATATGCTGCAGACAATGTAACAGCAGCCATACTAGCGCTCTGTAATTAAGTTTTGACATCTCATATTTAACCTGTATGGAGTTGCACACAGGTTGATAAAAATTACCTTAAATTTTAATGTGAATGTGAAGTGGAAGTTCAAGAGAGATGGTTTTCTAGCTTCCTGTCTACCTCAAATAGCTTAACCTGTCCTTCTCCATCACCCTGCAGAAATGGGTGGGACAGGATGGGGTTTTTTTGTTTGTTTTTTTCTTTGTTTTTTTCCCCTCAGATTATATTACTGTCTTCTAATTGTGTACTGGTAGCCAATCTGAAGTGTTTGAAGTGGAGGATTTATGAAATGGCACGTTCGATATAACATGTTATACTGTGCTGTTACTTCAGGAAATATTGTACAGAAATGTTGTCATACATAAGTGTTTTTTATAGGCTTAAGTTGTTAGGAAACCGGTTCATAATGTAGTGAAGTGTATTTCTTTTCCAATGATCTAGTCTTCCAAAACTGAGTTTTTGTTTGTTGGTTTCTTTTAATCTTTTCTCATGTGATTAAAATTGAAGTCATGGTGTTGAACATGCTTTTTTTGCCAAGGAAGTTTGTAAAACATCTGTCCTTTTTTGATTAAAACAAGAGTGGTATTGGCATGAAATTACTATGACAGTTCTTCTGTATTTTGACTTTTAAAATGCTAACTGTACTTTAAATATATTGTTAAAGACAACTGAGAGTCAGTGCCAGCAGTTGCCACCTAGCTTTATATGTTTTTAAACACGTTGCTTCCCCCTGCACCCCCCTCCATAATTTTAGTTTTCTTGTTTCCAGGCAATTGTCATAAGTATTAAATGCTACTGTCAATTAACTAACAATAACTGAGTTCTTTACAAATATTATTTTTTCTTCTCAGTCAACAGAATTTATCAAACAGAACATCGTAGTGTCCAGTGGATTTGTTGGAGGCTTTTTGTTAGGCCTGGCATCATAAGGACCTGAATCGTCTCTTCCTGATGGCATTCATGTCAGCAAAGAGCAGTTGTGGTGACATGCTGACTTAAAGCAGTGTGGGTCACTGGACCTTCCAGAGCACGACGAGTGGACTAGCTAGACACCTTGGAAGCTTTTACATTTCAGGCTTGTGCCTCTTGAAGCTTGGCAGAACTAGGATTTGCTGAAAAACTGTGCAGTGTGCTCATTATAGCATTTCTGGGCAAAACTGGTTCATCTTCATCATGACTCTTTTTATCTATGACCTTTCAAGATCTAGCATTTTTTAAAATGTTATTCTTGGAATATAGATAAGTAACCACACTGTAAGAAAGAAAGCTCCATTTCTATGTTTTCAGTTAAATATCGTTTATTTTAAAAGTATTTTTCTTCATGCTGTAGTAGACGGTATCAATGACTACATAATGTATATGATATTGTAGTTTCAGCCTTATGGCTGTCCATGTTCTTTAGAAGTCACTGCAATAATCTATCAATCTGTAATACCTTTTTACAGAATATTAAGTAACAAAGAATCATGAGCTTATTAAAGGTGAAAATTGACTTTGACTCTGGCCTTTGTGTACATAGAAAATAAGAAAGTCTCGTGTTTATAGCCTGCAGGCATCTGATACAAGTATTTGCAGGGATACTTGTGATATTTGTGTGCTAAGTAAATGTATATATGTTTTTTTTCCCAGATGCGCAGACATGCGTAAACTCATTGATAAAATGAGTACACCGATAATCGTTGCAAGTGCAGACTCCACAGTGATCCGATGCTTAAATTGTTTTGTACTCAGTAAACCACAGAGGTCGTTTTCAGACTTCAGTAGTTGGTGAGATGAAGAGAAGAGGCTTCTGTCCAAGCTCTTTGCAAAGGCCAGTACTTTGCAGGGCTTGGTAGGATGTCAGTACAGTGTGTGCCTGGAGTGAACTGCAGTTCATTTTAGCAGGAAGTGATACTCACTTTCACATTCACCTCTATTGCCACTACATTCTCCTCAACTTAGATTTTTTTTTTTTTTCTTTTACAGTTATCACTTAATTTGACTTTCACTGTCTAGGCTGTCAGCTATGGAAAAACAAGGGTACAGATTGGCTTCAGTTAGCTTACTGGAAAAGTGCCTATTTATTCTGAAGTCTGGGAAAGCAAATGGGACTTAATCTGCTTGGATGTGTTTGCTGCCTCTGATGGATCAAAGTAGGGACCAGATTCTAAAGGAGATGGAGGCATAACTGTAGATGGGCTGGAAAATTTATTCTCTAGTAGGTTTTTAAGATAGTTTGGGGAATTTTGTTACTGGGTTATTCTGAAGAAGTTGAGAATCCAAACAAATGCTTAATGCATTTTTCTGCATTTCAAACTTGTGAACCTTTTAGAAATTTATACTGGAGAAGGACTGTTTGCTCTGCCCCCATTTCTCTGTTTTTTACAGTACCAGCAAGTTAATGTGAAATGGAGTCTGTGTCATGCAGTTTCTGTTGGATTCTTGTTCACATGTCTGAACAGCATTGGCATCGGATGGATGCGAACTTCGGATGTACAGGACATCGGATGAACATCCCATCAGCTGGGCTTTATGTGAAAGGCGTTTGACATAGTAACCTAGTATATATTTAGGTTAGCACATTTGTGAACTTCGGAGGTCTGTATTACACATTGACTTCATATATGCGTGCTTCTGGCCAAGGTGAGTTACAAAGCACGTCATGCATATCTGTGAGGTTTAAGGGTTTAGTTAAGCTAAAGCCTGTTTAAGACTGTTGAGAATAAAACTTCACGCTCCACCCCAACCAAACCCCCAAACCCAAGCAACACAAATGGCAACAAATAACATGTTAGCATCCTAAATATTTAGTTTTAAGGTGAGTATCTAAAGCTATGTCAACACAACTGTTGCAGTTTATTGGAAATGTGAAGCCCAAGGAGGAATGTGCATGCTGGGTCCTCTGGGATTAAAGAAAAATTAAGAAAGATGAAAGTGTTAAAATGTGAAAGTTTCTTTGCCTTAGTGTTCAGTCCAAAGGATAACAGGAGGGTAACCAGTCAGCTCTTCCCTGCTGATGAAGCTAATGGATTTTTGCCATGTCAAAAGAGTTGCTGAAGCTAACTGATGTGAGTCATCCACCCTGACTGGATGAACTTGGGCATTCTGAAGGGCTTTGGGAATCAAGTGACCACCTCAGTAGCATGAACCTGTAAACCTGCATTTTCAGAAACAGTCTACTCTGTGAAAGCATTTCAAGGGATGAGCATCTTTTAGTATGCTTGCTAAAAAGGCTGCTTATGTGACCAAAAGATAGACTTTTTAAGCTAAAAGTAGAAATTAAAAAGCCCAAAATGAAACACTCAACTTATATACTAGTATGCAAGACTGATTTCTGCAGAGGAAAGTTCTTCTGCTATTCTGTTGCCACTATCTGAGATTCTCAGTAAGGCAATGAATAAAGAACTGATTTAAATATATTTGGGGGGTTTATTTTATTTTTTGAAGCCTTTGGAATAAGCAGCGTAATGTTTTAGAGGATGTAAAACTGTCTGAGGAACCAAGAAATAAGGAGAAATGGGATCACTGGAAAGGTGAATGCTGGAACGCTGGTGGTTTGTGTTAGGATTGGCTTTACATAATGCATTCATGACTTGAGAAGAAGGATGACTGCTGGCACAGCAATACTTGCTGAGTTTGCTGGTGCAGTTCCATAGGTTGGTGAGGTAGAGGGGATGCTACCAGGAACTACAGCTAGAACTGATAGGGTGAAGAGGTGATGGAGTGGCAGACTTTGATAAATGTAGAGTACTGGGACAAATAAATGCAGCTTTTCCTGCAAATACCTGAGATTTTATATGTGTCAGCTCAGAACAGTGTCATGTATATCACTGTACATAAGGAATGCTCTGTAAAGTTACAGTCAGAAAAATGAATGTTGATGGGATTACTGAGAATGGAATGGAGCATAGCAGAAATACTGTTTCTGGTAGTAAATTCTTCTCGGGAATGATTTCAAAGTTTGTTATCCTCTCCAACAAAAACTATTGCAGGCTAAGAAGATGCAGAGAAGGGTGAAATAAAGACTGAAGACATTTTTTCTGAAGAGCTGTTTTGGGGAAAAAGAAAGTACCCATTTTAGAAAGTAGCTGGTTAAGAAGGAAAGTGTTAGAAATATGTAAATTAATGAAAGGCTGAGCCAGCATTTCTATGCTTTTTATTGTATAGCTGAAGAACTTAATTGAAAGGTGGAAAACATGAACCTACCACAGGGAAACAACTTTTCACAATAAGGCATAATTGGTCTGTGAAACTCATTTCCACTGCCTGCTACTGAAACCAAGGAACAGGCTCTAGACAGGAATGATCAGCTTAAAGAGCTGTTTTTTCCCTTGTCTGATTGGCACACAGGTGTGATGCAATGTGGTGATGTCCCAGTACTGGGAAAAATGGAAAAGTTGCTGTTTGTTATTTTGGGGCAATTTTGGAAGTGAGTGGTGGCTTCTTAACTACTGAGACAGCTGACATGCATCAGGACCTGCGAGACTGGAAGCCAATTTTAATTAAGGTAATTGTGGGGTGGGTTGGCACAAAGCGTCTGGTGCTGATCCAGTGCAGCCTGAAACCTCGGATTGGGTTTGGTCCCACATTCAAGCTGAAGAGGCCATCTAAATCTTGGAGCACTGAGGAACATGGTGCAGAGACTTAATGTGGGCTTTTGTGCTCACACTCTGGACTGGAAGCAGCATCGCTAACCCTAGCACATGTGGTGCTGTGCTTTAACTAAGAAACCTTGCTGGACCCAAGCTGGCTCTAGTTTATAGCTTGGGTAAACCAATACAGTGTTAACAGATTGGACTAGTTCATGGGTTCAGCACCCAAAGGTCCTCTGTCTCCATCACCCTTGTCTTGTCCCCTGACCTCTGTGTTCTTGCCTCCCTGGTTTTGTGTTGCCTGTCTTTGTTTTTTCACAGCTACGTAGAGCACCGCAGCATACACTGTTGCTGATCTGTGAGAAAGAGGAAATGCAGTGCTTGAAAATGGGGGTGAAGTTGGGGAATAAATCCTATGACCTAATTCAGCTGTTGGACTATCTGTTAGCTAATGCCTCTAGAGAGCTCAAGGAAGCTGGAGACATCATTCAGTTGCCTCTTCCTGGGAAACCTGTCCTGCTTCCTAGACCAGCACCCTACCTACCAAACCGTAAGGTATTTTGGCATGAGATACCCATCCTTGGTCTCTCCAGGTGACGTATTCTATTGTGTGGATGTGTCTCAGCAGTCGTGGGAGTGAGGACAGAAACTTGGGTCTCATCTTCTCGAAGTCTACTTTAAGTCATTTCTAAATAGTTAGATATGCT
>JANZLQ010000061.1:9637517-9659413 GCA_026212715.1 Elanus axillaris
GGTATTTTACTGCTTGTTTGGTAGGATACTTATCTGAGAATTGGAATATATTGTTAGACATCTCATCCTTGATACATGAGTGTTTGGCTTCACTGTCAAATCCCCACAAAATCAACTGCTCAGAGCCTTAAGCTGTAAAAAAACATCTCTGCATATGGGCACTGTATATTTTAAAAATACTTAATAGAAAATTTTAATGCCCACAAAGGAAATTAATGAGTATTGAACCATACAATTCCCATTTACCATAGATGCTTTGAACTTTTATCACAACAAGGAGGCTATCTACATACACTTGCCCATATGCACTCATGGGACCTAGAGAATTAAGAGCCAACATATCTAGTGTGATTTTTAATTAAACAGCTTACTTCCTTGAAGTATTAATTGTGAAGTAAAGGTTATGCTGTTTCTTCTTGTGTTTAATAGACAACGAACTCATACTGCAGCCAAATATACCGATTTTTATTTTCAGATTTCAAATCCTCTCCAGTGAGACAATCAAAATGCTTTGATAGCTCGACGTTGTTCAGACAGAAATCTAAGCCAAAATACATCTGAACAAATCTGTAAACATAAGAAAAACCTGCAGATGTATGAAAGGAATGTATGAAAATCAAGCATTGCCAAATATTGTTTTAGAATCCACTTGGGACAAAAAAGAGGAGGAATGAAAATTAACAACAATAAGGGAGTCTGTATTTTAATGGTCCTATAACAGTGTATGTTTGTTAAAGTTAAAAAATATTCAGAAATTGCCTTTTGAAACATTGATAATTTTTTTTTCCTGTTTCTATGGCATCAAATATGATACTTAATTTCCAAACTTAAAAGCTTCTTGTGCCAGCTAAATTGCATGCTGGCTCCTGTAGGAGCTTTGTTTTGAGGCTGCTTGTGCAAGTAATGCTAAGCATATGCTTCAATGACTAACCGGTTTGTATATGAAAGCAAAGGCAGAACAAACATTGGAAGTGATATACATAATTTTTTCATGTTGTTACAGGAATCTAATTAGGCTTTGAGACCCTCGGGTAGTCTGTAGAGAATCAGAAAACCATGGACTGCACAGTGTATGGGAGTTGAAGGTAAGGCATAAGAAGGGGAATTTGTCTGAATACGGATGTCGAGCTAGGTACCCTATGGCCTGCTTACATAAATGAAAGGAATTGGGCATTTCTGTGGCAAATTTACCTTAATCTAAAACTGACACCTACAGTGGCTCAGATGAATCTGACCTAGAAGGACCCACTTTTCCTCACTGTTTCTAAAGGCAGCCCAGGCCACGACTTGCTCACCTGTAGGTACTGAAGGTTGGGTGAGATGAATTCCATGAAACACGTTTGAACTGCCAGGGGCATGAAGGATGAGAAGGTGATTTGCCAAGGGCAAATCATGCTTGCCTGGTGTTTTCCTTCTCTGATGAAATGACTGGCTATATAGAGAAGGGAAGGCTGGTGGAGTGGGCTCATACATGGGCTGAAAACTGCCTGCACTGCCAGGCCCCAAGGGCAGCGATCAAAATCTTGGTGTCCAGCTGGCAGTGGTAACAAGCATCAGGGGCTGCTGCTGCATGAATGTTGTTCAATATCTTCATCAAAGACCTGTGTGATGTGCCAGAGTGTAGCCCCTTAACAAATCTGGGGGTGACACCAAATCAGGAGAGGCATTTGGCACAGTGAAACTTAGAGCTTCGACTCAAAGGCAAAGCCAGGGAAGTTGAGTGTTACACAAAGAGCAGTCTTGTGGAGTTCAGCAAGAAGCAGAAAGTCTGGTGCCTGGGGCAGGTTAACCCCATAGACAGGCACTGGCTGAGTAGCAGCTATGCTGGAAAGGGCATGGAGCACCTCAAATTGAATGTGAATCAACCCTGCACTTCCACTGCAAGTGAAGGAAACCACATACTGAGGTACCTTAGGAGAAGCATGGTCAGCAGTTACGGGAAGTTGTGATCCACCTGTCTGCACTTAACCATTTTTGGGCCCTCCAGTTCAAGAGGGATGTGGAGAAATAGGAAAAGATCCTGAGAAAAACACCTCAGCTGATTAGTGCCCTAATGCATAGGACCTACAAGGGCACCTGAGGTTGTTCAGCCTGGAGAAGAGAAGGCTGAGGGGCAATCTAAGGCAGCGTACAACTACTTGAAGAGAAGTTACAAAGATGAGGGAGCCAAACCCTCCTCAACAAGGGTCAGCGGCCACAAGCTGTGGTTTGGGAGGGCCACGCTGGACATTAGGAAAAGCTGTTCCACCAGGAGGGTGGTGCAGCACTGGGATGACTTGTCCAAGGGCTGGTGTGGGTTCTTCCTCCTCCTCAGGGGTTACAAGATTTGGCTGAACAAAGCCACAGCTGACCTGATCCAGTGTTGATGACCAACCATCCTGCTGTGAGCAGAAGGCTCCAGTGGTTCCATCAAGCAGCACATCTATGGAACTGTGAAAGTAAGTGTTACCCCCCTCAGCCCCTCAATCTTCTGGGTTTGGCCTTGTGTTCCTGCATATCTGAACAGACATCATAAATGGTCTTCTACAGCTGGTGTCTTCTTACTATTCATACTGAGCAGGTAAAATAGATGCTGAGGGTATGTGGTACTGCAATTAATTCCAGCTTTTTGCTTCAAAAAAAAAAAAAAAAAGCAAATTTATTTATTATATGAGCATTGGGAAGGTTAGAGACCTGCCAAATGTTTTTTGTGATATTACATTTGCTTTTAGAAAATTAAGATCCTTTGCTAGGTGACAAACGGGAATTTGTGTATATGTGTGATTTGCTTGGAGTTGTTGCAGCAAATTCTCAAATATGGAACAGCCAGAAAAACACTTTTTTTTTTTTATTAGGTACTCCTACACTAATTTAAAAATAGTAAACTGGAGCAAGGTAAGTATCAAGGAGTGATGTGAAAAAATACATTGATAGAAAATAAGGAATAGAATATGTGATGAAGATTGACATTGCAAGTGAAAAAGGAAGAGGGGAAAAAAATAACAGAAAATAACGGAAGTTGCAAAGTGATTAGGGAGCACCGAGAGAAAGATAGGAATGGAAAGCTGGTGACAGATGAGGTTGATAAGGCAAAGGGCCTAGAGGAATTCCTTGCCCCAGTAATCACAGAGGCAGCAGAAGGCAATATCCCAGGAACTGGGATTTATTTTCCTCAGGGAAGGAAGGAAAATGTCAGAAGGTTTTACTCTTGCACTGGAGTGGATAATAAGGCAATTAGTACTATTAAAAGTTGTCAGCGCACCCAGACTGAAGTGATAAATCACATCCTGGGATTGTAAAAGGAGAGGGAGATGCTGGAAAGCTTTTGTGGAGCAGTTGTGATAACTTACTGGAAAGGGAATTATTGAGAACTGGTGAGTGTTTAATGAAGTTCACACTGAAAAATGAGAGGGAGCACCACAGTCCCAGCATTTACAGATCTATAAGCTTGAATTCACTTCTGCAGGAGAAACTAAATACTGGTGAGTCATGGCTGTGCACATTTATAAGTGGTAAAATGAATATATTATTAAAAATACATTGTTTTAACATACATACCATGGGAGAAGTACATATAATACAAATTATTTGGAGTCTGTTGCACAAAAGATTTATGCAAATAATCTCTGCTAATAGGATTTCTTAGTGCAAATCCTTTCTTGTCAATATGAGACGAGGTCTTGTCAATGTTATGCTCATGATTTACCTTTCCAAAGGGTTTCTGACATTTCTACAGTTTCAAATGTTGTTTTTCCCTACATTAATATATATTATAGATGAGGTAACTGCTAACTGTTCACAAAACTCTGTAAATATGTGAACTATGCAGTTTATTATCTGCAGGTTGAATAAGAAGGGAGAGGAATACAAATTCTCTGTATGCTATACCTCCACACACCTTCCTTCGTCGGGTCTCCACACCTTTTTATTGCTTGATCTATTTTAGATAGGAACGTGATTCCTTTATGAAATAGTTTGCTGCCAATAAAAAGAAAAGAAAAATAATGGGCAAACTTCTCTGCTTGGGATTGCGGGCTGATTAAATCCTGTGTTGCCCAGGGGAGTAAGATCCCGTTACCCACATTCATCCCTATGGGATGGTGGCAAGGTAGGCCCTGGCAGCCCGGGCCTGTCCCACCGCCCCAGCCCGGAGCAGCTGGGGGCACCGGGGCAGCCCCAGCCCCAGGCATGGGGCACCTCCCTCGGTCAGAAAGGTGGGCCCATGGGTGGGGGTCAGGGTGAGTGGGGCCTGTGGCCGGGCAGGGCTGCATCACAGCTCGGCTGGGGACTGGGGCGAGGGCCTGCACCGGGCAGTAGCTCTCCGAAGAGGCTGCCCACAGCTCCTTCTCCCACAGCCCTCTTCCCAGTGCCAGCTCCAGAGTCAGGCATGGGGGCTGTCCTCGGGGCCCTGACCACCAGCCTGCATCTCCAGAGATGAAGAGGTGCTGAAGGAGTGAGACCAGGCAGGAAAAAGGTCACAAGCTCTAGACAGTGTTGCATTTACCTTCTCCTAGAGCTGCATGTAGTACCTTCCTCAGGAAGCACCAGCGGGATCTCTGCTTGAGGGGAAAAGAAGGAGATAAGGAAATGGGCTGGAAAAATCTGAACCTCTTGAGGGGAGCAGCATCCACAGAGAATGGTTGAATAAACGAGTCCATCTTTAGCTGGCAGGAGGAATCATCTGGTGGAAGATGTCAGCCAAAGGGTGGCAAAGGTGCTTTGCAGAGTGTTTCCAGGGTGCCCAGCACCAGCAGCACTGCTCTGACTGGGCTGGTTGAAGAAAACCAGTGAGGGAAGAGCTGTGGGAGTGACAGACTGTGTTACAATAATCACCAACGGGAAAATGAGAGGAGCGTTCAGGGACACAAAGGCATCTCTCGCGTCCTCCCCACCTACAGCAACCACCCTGCCCCGTATGCTTACATAGAACCTGCCAGTCGGGGTTTCTTCTCCAGGACTTGTGCACGCCCAAACCCTAAACAGATGTCAATGGGACATGGTCATCACCACAGGGTGGCTGACAGGCCCTCAAGAACCTAGGTTCTTGTGTGGTTCAGGCATGTGCCCGAGGCTGGGAGACCTCATGGGACCACTGTGTAGGTGCACTGCTGGGGCAAAAGAGCTGCCAAGGCCAACCTTGCCAGGACGTCCGGAGGCACAGCCACCCAGGGCTGGGACCGTGGGCAGTCCCCATGTCCTGCTCCCATCTGAGGAGGTGCTCCCTATGTACACCAGTTCATCCTCCCACGCGGTCTCTGCTCTGCTTCACAGTTGCTGTGCGGGTGTGGATGTCCAAACTCATCTTTGGCTGAATTTCAGGAGTCGGGAAAAATAAAGGCAGAACTGAGTCTGTCTGGAATTAGCCTGCTGAGGGCCAGAAAATCTGGTAGCAACCCAGTGAGCGGCTCTGCATGCGTGCATCTAGGCAGGCACCATGTTTCTGGGGTTTGTGCACTGGTCCAGCAAGTGTGACTCAGCTGTGTCCTTGCTTCACCTCAAGGTGTCCAAATTAATACCTGCTTTTCAGTGCCGTGCTGCTCGGACTGGACATGGCCATACCCCTGGTGCTGTTGCGGCAGCACCTCTCCACATGTGGAACAGAACCCCTGAGGCTGGGAGGGACATCTGGGCCTCAGAGCAGGCTCATGCACCTTTACTACAAAGCATTTCAAAAAGCTGGTTATCCCCATGTAGAGGGAAGTAACACCAATGACGCGACCCAACCATCCCCTAATTTCTGCCCAGCCCCCAAACAGTCTCACTTTTTTTTTTTTAGAAAAAGCATTCAACACCTTTCCCTGCAGGTGTTTCCCCTCTTGAATTCTTGAGCTCTACAATAAGCCCGTCTCAGCATCCCTAGCTCTGACTGTAATTTTACCTCTCTTATCTGTGTGCTGGCTTTATCATGGCTCTTTCTCAGCAGCCTAACTCAAGGTTACGCAGCTGTGCCATATCAGAGCTGGGCCTTGGGTCCCTGGTACAGAGGCAGCCAAGCTCCCCAGGGGAGGTTACAGATGTAGGGGGGGGTACAGCACTCCCCTGCCTGTGTTACTGTATGGGTATTTTGGGAAAGAGGACCAAGCCTACAAAATCACGCTTTACTCCTCAGGTCATATAACAGATGGGCATTGCTTCAATTCCTGTTGACTTGGGGGTGACAAGGCAGTGCGCACCACTGTCACCCATCACTTTTGCTCCTCCTTGTTACCTTGTCACAGAACCAAGGAGCTATATGACATCCAAAACTGACGTTTTCTGAGTGACATGCAAAACTTGAGGACAAGTATTTTTACAAATGGCTAAAAGTGATACCATTCCTGTGCAGTATGCATTATTCTCAATTTGGGGGTTGAGTTTCTTCCAGCCTGCTCAGCATCGGGAGACACGCAGTCTTGTTTGCTCCTTGCTTCTTCCTCAAACCGATCCCCTTCAAGATAATGAGCAGTGGTTAACTTGATCTCCCCAGCTCCATAATCTAAACTGGAATGGTAGTGTGAGGCACCCACAGGTTTTGCGTTACTTTTCAAAGGCTGTCAGTGCTTCTCAGGGTTGGACAGCAGCAGTGCCAACTGATTCTGGTTTTCAGACAGGGTTCCTGTTCCTTCACAAACAGGTTTCATTTTTCAGAAAAGGCAAATTGAGTTTTGTGCAAAAGGTTTCTTTCTGAAGAGAGGAGGAGACGTGGACATATGCAGCCCCAGGTTCACACCTGGAGCAAAACACACACAGCTGAAGTGGCAGCATCAGTTCTACACAGCTGAGAAAATACTCCTGAGTAATTTCTAAAATCAGTGTATTTTGGTTTTGTTGATTATCTGCACTGCTTTTCTTAATCTCCAGCTTTGTAAGAAGCACGAAGTCTATTGTGTTCCTATTCAGGTATTACCCAATATAGTGTTCCTTGGCTCAGCAACTAGTCACTTAGGCCACTGCAAGTTCAATAAGGGATCAGAGGCACCAGTCAGTTAAAATCTCCAAACATTTTTGTTGGAACAAAATTGCAAACCTTTATCTCACTAGAAGGATTTACAGATTACACATGACACTGATAAATAAGAGTATCAGTTTAATGTCTGACAGGTCACCTCTCAGAGGACTAAAACCTGCGTTGCAGAGGGATAGAGATGGTTATCAAATGATCATTCCTGTCTGTTTCTTTTACGAAAACTGCCTATTTTGTGGCCAAGTGGTACAAAAGCAAAATAATTTGGAAGAGTTATTTTAAGGCCAAAACCAAGTTCTCAGAAAACCTGTCACCCAGTCTTCCAGTATGTACAAGGTTGTTAAAAAGAGGATTATGATCAACTGCTCATCGTGTCCATCAAAAGAAGGACAAGAAGAAATCGGCTTAAACTGAAGTAAAGAAGATTTAGGCTAGGCAATAAAGAAAACTTCCTAATGATGGGAATCATGCAGCACTGGAAGACATAACCCAGGGATGCTTTGTTCAACTTTTCAAATAGAAGATTAAGGAAACATCCAGCACTGATGGTTCAGAAATGCTCAGCCCTGTCTCACTGCATGAGGCAGGAAGGGTTGGGAGGGTGCCCCTTACAGCTGTGAATTCCTCTGACTTTGGATGTGCTCATCTAATGAAATGAGAGGCTTTTCAGGTAGCCTAATGTTGCTGAGGGATTCATAGGGGCATAATGAAGTCCTTCAGGCATTTGGCCCTCTTGAGCATCCAAAATTTCACTTGATGGACCTCTTTAGTAATAAGTGCCATCCCTGCATGCATGTAATTGTTTGTCCAAGATGTAGATCTGGGTGCCACCTCATCTCTGGTGGGACAACACAGAGGGCTGTACTCAAGATGCCTGAACCCACGTCAGGACAGCCGAGCCATCCATGTGGGGTTTCTTGTCATCTCTACCAGCTATATATGGAAGAATTGGATACTGTAGGGTGTTTCACATGGGACAGGGTGCCTCTGTTTAGACAACTGAATCACAGCCCTGAGAGATCCAGCTGGGAGTCTCACCCTCACCTCTATACAGCTCCCATTTGAAAACATGCAAACAACTCCCAATGTGTCTTCTTCTGAAATGCAAAACTGCTGACCCTGACATGTTTTTTAAAAAGGGGGATGGGTTATTTTCCAAATATTGTCATTGTTACTCAAGCCTCCTGTAAATTATCTGCCACAAAATAGAGTAAATGTTGCACCCTGCAGAGTCTCTCAGCTGAGAGAGGAGTCATGGCCAGAGCGACCACACTCCACATGCAGTGATGTCCCTTCCCTTTACCAGGACCTCGAGTCAATACGAAATTATCTGAAAGGCAGATACTTTCTGTGCTCAGCTCTTGCTGGCAGCTTGGCCCTTACAAAAGTCTTCATGCTTTAAATTACCAGTGACACCATAGCAATCTTCACCATAGTGGACCAAGCACTGAAAATGTATAAAACTGTGGTCAGCCATAGCACAGGACAGAACATGACCCATTTTTCTTGGTAATGGGTTGACATCATGCTATGCACGTCTTGTCACTTGATGTGCAGACTGTAAAGTTGTGATTAGACAACCTCCCCTCACCTTCATGTTCTTACCTGAGAGAAACTTGACCAAAAAAATGGAAAATGTGATTGCAAAGCTATATAAAGTAGCAGAGGGATCCTAGGATCTGTTAATTCCTGAATTTATTTAGAATGATTTATTTTAACTGCCTAATTTCAGTTTGATGGGTCCCTTTGAGAACTAAGCAGGTCATGTAGCTAAACTAAGCAAGAGCTTGTCATCTTTGTGAACTGCTTCTGAGTCATGTTTGTACTCAAAGGGAACAGTGTCATGCATTAATTGAGTCTCAGTGGTTTAATTTCCAATTGACAGGTAAATAGTTCTAGTTCTTAAAAAATTACACAACAGAAAAAACTCTCAGTAATACTCTGGTGAGTTGTCCCAGGTACATATTCTTTTTCTCTTTCCAGATCAGCACAAACTGCAAATGCAGTTGATATTGCATCATTCTGTTTCAATGCAAGTTATTATAGTTTGCTGTATTGATCTGATTATACTGAATTTTGGCTCTTAATTACAGTTAAATTAACTTTACTTACTTAATACAGCTGCATGTTTAACACTTAATAAATTTGCTAACCATTTCAGTGAATCTGTTCTTGTCCTAAAGCAATATCCATTAAATCTGCCAAACTGTCGGCTAAGGAATCTGGAAGAAAAGCAGTATGGACACAGTTTTAAGGGTCAGCCTTTCCCAGCTGTTTACAGATACAGAAGAGAATTTAGGCCTGTTGATCTCTCCACAAGGAACAAGAAAGTTGGAGTGCTTACTTTTCTGATTAAAGAAACTACAGAGAAATCAGCATCTCCTTTTGCCACCTCTGAGATTGTGGTAGGGTGGAGTCCTGGCAGGGGAAGGCAGGAGGTAAAAGGGGATTGTGGCTGGGATCTTCTATGTATAGATGTCAACCCACCACCCTAGCTGGGTAGCACAAACCAGCCCAGGCCAATTTTTCCTCAGTTGCATACTTGCTCCTTATTGGGAGACTCACAGCGCAGGAGAAATGTGTGAGACAGCAAATATTGTCAGAAGGCTGGTAGGTGCTTCAAGAGCAAAGGTATGTACAGAGGATCAAGCCTCTCTGTTGGGATGTTCAGCACTGGAGGTCTGTGGGTGGACAGAGAAAGTCTCGTGCTATCTCCACCCCTCGTCCCCTGCCCACCACAGCTGGGAGAATACCAGTGGGTGGTGGTGGTCATATCTGCACCTGGAATACCTGGGGCTCTGCACAAATAAAGCCCTCACTAGCAAGCATGAAGTCCCATCTGTGCACACACCCAACTGGCTGTTACTTTATTTCAATACGACATTGCATCTAGGAAAAATACTGCTTAGTTAATCATGAGTTTATTTATATCCCTGGGATAGGAATCTACTGACTTTTAGCAATAGAGTCCAACTATTTGAAAGTGGCTATGATCACACTATACAGATGGCTGCTGCTTGACATTTGCCTGTCCTGATACAGCTGATGAAGAGAGAAGGCTTTGGAGGGATCTAGCACTCGTCTTCCCACACCTACAGGGAGGTCACTGAGATGAGTGAGACGGGCTCTTCACAGGGGTGCATGGCAGGATGGAGAGAGACAATGAGCATACATTGAAACAAGTGAGGTTCAGTCTGGACAGAAGTCATTTGTTTCCCATGAGGACAAGCCCAAAGCAGAGCAGGTTGCCCAGAGAGGTTGTGCAGGCTATTTCATCGGAGATTTCCAAGTCCTGACTTTCCCAAGCCATGAGCAACGTGGGTTGATCTCAGACCTGATCCTTTTCTGAGGCCCCCAAGGTCCCTTCCAACCAGAGTTATGCTGTGATGCTATGCTTACTTTGACACTTGCTGTTGGCGATGCATCTCCCATAGGTGGGATCAGCCTGACCCCAACCCCTCTATCTCCCTCCCAGAGAAAACAAGTTATTCTCTGGCCAAGGGTACTTGGTGTTGTGTTACCTGTTGCAAGGTTGCTTGTAGATTCTAGCTGAGCAGTCACTCACCCAGAACAAGACATGGGACAAGACGTGAAAGGGGGAAAACATACGGCAGGCCAAATTTGAGCCTTGTAACTTCAACACTGTAATCTCCCCCTTTGGTAAACCACACAAATGTGCTTCTCCTTCTGTGTTATGTGCCACACTGTGGGGCAATTTTCAGGCCATCTGTGGAGGTAATTCCCTCATGTCAGCCCAATTGCACTACTGAGTATATGGTGGAACTGCTTTTGCAAACATAAGAGAACTGATTATTGGCAAAAATGCCTTTGATTAGGGATATTACTCATTTACTTCACAGTAGCAATGACAGAGTCTTGATGACATTTAGGAATACATAACATTACTTCAAATTCACTATGTTTTCACACCTTGTTTTCCTTGACCAGCAGATGATCAAAATAGACAAATCCATTCCTAAGAAACTGCATATTTATACAGTATTTTTGCTTCACAGAGAACACATTTTAATTTACTAATCTGTATGAATTGTGTTCTTGTAAATTACTCAAAACTGTCCAGTATCTGGGCTGATCATTGTAGCTTAGCTGTGATGGCTAGCAAGCGCCACAAATTTTTATATTTCCAAATCTATAACTGTGATGAAGCAGGCACAGAACACAATTAATATGTTCCTACTTTATTAAAGAAGATGGCAGTTTCACTCATCTAAACATGTCCTAAATGTATAGGTCTTAGAAAAATGGCCTCTCTCCCCTTCATAAAATAGAAAAAAAAAAAAAAAAGTCCAGCAGACAATCTTCTACTGCATCTCAAAGTCCCTTTTATGTTGTCTGTCCAGCCACCCTGGATCAGAAATGGTGTTGCATTTTCTCTGTGCACATGTAATGAGAGTATACATTTACCCAGAGACTGCATCTTTGTTCAGAAAAATAGTCCAACTAGTCCAGAATCTGTACTCCCTCCTAAATGAGAAGGGGTTCTCTAAATAATCATCTATATACCCATGAAGAAAACCTATATTGCTGTGCAGAGGGATTTAGATCACAACTACATAAGAAACCTTAATCCTGGCATCTCCTATCTTTGTAACTGGAATATTTTTTTCAGTCTTTTTTTTAGATCCTGTATTAATATGCCAGTGAATTGTATAACATGACGAGTGGTATTTGCAGCATCTCTTTGTGATCTAGAGAAGAGGCGGGGGAGCAGCATTTGAACGTGACACAAAGTTATTCAGGTTAGGCTGAGCCAAGGGAGAGAAAAGAATTCCCAACAGTTTTGTCCAGCCTGAGCATGTGGGCAGTGGGATGATATGTTGGTGCTCATTAATGCAAAATCACATGCAGTGGATGGACTAACCTGAAGCACTCTGCACAGTGCTTGGTCCTGAATCACAGACAACAAAGACAGGGAAAGACCGGGACACCACTGAGCACTGGGAAGCTCAGTGTAAACCAGTATTCAAATCACAAACAAGATATTGGAGTATATAAGGAATGGGATAGAAAATATACTCAATATTGTGACATTACAGTGCCATTAAAGTTTCTCTACAGAGACCTACTCAGAAAAGCTAATTTAGCTTAAGGAGCTTACTTTCCCTGAGATCCCTCTGCAGACAAGAATGAGCCCTGGGCTCTCTCCTACGAGGCATTTTGAGCATCTTGTGGTAGGTTACTGTTCTCCACCATCCTTCAGAATAACCTGGTGTTCTCCATGAAAATGGAGGCTAATGCTAGCCCTTTCTCTATCACGGCATGCAGAAATGTAAGGCACGATTAATGAAAATTGCTAGGGAAGTTAGGAAAAAACAAATTAAGACTGAGGAAGCTGTTTGATTTACACAGGGAGCAATAAGAAGTATACAAGATAAGGAAGTCAAGAGCAGGTAGACCTGGCACTTCTGACTTTTTCATAAGACAACAGCAAAACCCATCAGTGACGTTGAGAGGCAGAGGATGAGAGAGGAAGGCTGTTCCACTCAATGAGGGGATGAAGTGTCATTGCCTTGACAGCCTTGCAGGATTAAAAAAATGTCATCCACTCCACAACTGATGAGAGTACCAACAGTTATGCTAGCAAAGACTAAAATGCAAGCAGTCTCAGGGCTTGGGTAGCTGTGCTTCAGATTACAACTTAACTTCTTAATGTAGAAGCTGGATTCTCACATTTGCCGTTCTTCCACCAACGAGCAGTTTATTCACTGGTCACCCACTCACACAGCTTCTGCATTTCTCCCTGAGGTGTCTGGCACAGCTATCCCCAGAGACAAAATATCCCACTCGCTGGATCAGCCTTTGCGATCTCCTCAGCCTTTTCTGAGCGAGTATACAGTGGCTAGCTGTGCAGAAGGAAAAGAGACCACAGGGACAAGCCTGAACATGCACCTCAGAGCAAATGATGAGCCAGATTGCCGTGAGTGAAAGGCCACCCATTCCCTCACCTTTCCAGTGGGGTTCCTCCCAGACCATTACTGCAGATACACATCATAAGAGCCTGGGTGAAAAACAGTGCTAAAAGAGACTGCACAAACTCATTACAACATCCCAGTGACCCTGGGGTGGATCAGCTGTACCTAAGCCATACCTAGCAGAAATCTGTCTAACCTGTTGTTACAAGCACTGGAAGGTGAGGATGCTCGGCTCAGCAGGGGTGTGACACTCTTTTTCGCCATCCTCACCACTACAGCATTTGTCTGGTGTAACTGGATGGCTTTCTGTCATGTCTTATCCACTATGGCCATTAAACATAGATAAAGAATCACAGCTGCAGAAAGATACTTTGAACCTTGGGCTTGCTTACACACAGCATCTTTCCCCACATTTGCTGCTCTCCTTAAGGCTTTGGCCCAAGTATCCAGGATGCAGAAGCACAGCGAGATGCTGTCAGCACTGGGAAGGTTGTCTCCCTCTTACCTGGAAGGCTTTTGGGGTTTTCTCCTTGGCCACACTTTTTCCTGCTGTTCAGCTCAGAAGCACAGGATGCTCAAAGCTATGCAGCAAATGGCCCCACCAGCCCATAAGCACTCCCTGCGTCCTCCCCTCCTTGCTGCACATCCTATTTTTTAAAAGGGCCCCAACCGCTCTCAGATGCAGGAGCACTGTGAGAGCACACCCACCACTCACGTCTCTCTCCCCCAGCTCCTTTCAGCTCTGCTACTCCCTGCATTTTACAGCTATTACAGACCAGAGAGTCTTCAGCGCAGGCAGCTGCATTAAGCACTGGTAACAGGAACCAGAGGGGATCTCACATTTTGCCTCTGTTTGAAAGCTCCCCCCTGAATATTTGTAGTAGCCCTGTCTAGTCCCCACACCCCTGACCCCCAGCACACACGCACATGCACACATACACACACGCACAACCTCATGCATGGCCCATATTGTTTCTCTTGTACCTACAATGCCTGTTTGCCTGTCGTAAAAGGAAATTTGGTGGATTTGGAAAAAGGGAAATCATATCAAGCTGCATCTCCTTTTTAAATTTTGTGGAATCACAAATCACCTGATTATTTGTTTTAGTCTTTTCTCAGGAGTTACAGGGATGGTGATTATGTCTAATTCCCTGCCTCCACAATTCCCTGCCCCTACTTTTAACAGAAGCACTATGCTTGTCCTCTTCTAGTCTTCTTCAAAAAAGGCACTAAGCTCTCTAAGCTTCTCAGCATCACCTGCCAATTTTCCTACCCATAGAGTAATTCTTCCCTTCGTTTCCCTTTTTGTTACTACAAAAAATGCCGTTAAAATGCTTTATTAGTATAATCAAAGAATAGTAATATTTTATCTTGTGCCTTACACTTTCTGATTTTGTCTCTGTATGCTCATGCTGAGTTTTTTTTAACCATTCATTTTTAGATATTTGACCTAGTTTCTATGTTCCGTACACTCCCTTCTTGCACTTGAGATCATTGAAGAGCTTGTGATTTCACAGATATCTCTTACTGCATTCTCTATCCTTTCTACACGCTGGGATATTTTGTGATTCTGCTCCTACTGTCTTTTGTTTATTTATTTGTTTTATAATGAACCATCAACTCTTTCTGGAGCTCTTTTCTTCCATAGATTTGATTCCCAGAGGAATTTACCCGCTAATATCCTTTGTGTTCATTAAATTCTGCTGCTTTCAAGTCCTTTGCCTTCAGGTTATGTTATCCTTCATTCATTCCCCGAGGCTTACAAATCCTGTAACTCTCCCACCAACATTGTCCTCCACCTTCACACTCCCCAGCTGTTCTTCTCCCGTGGTAGGAACTGACTCCAGGACCGCCACCTGGGAAACTGCTTTCTGTACTGCTGCATGACAAAATGCTGGTGACACACTCACCGAGCAGGCTGAGCCCTAGTTTATCACGTTCTTCATAACTATCAGAGTAGATAAAGACCTTCAAAACAATCAGCATTTTTTTTTTTTTAATTATGCTGCTAGCTGCTCAAGAAAGAGCCTCAACTATCTGAGTTTCTTAGTTATGGGAAAGAAGACAAGTGTGATGGAAGTGTTTTTTTACCGTATTATTTCCTGCTACTATTTAGAGATCAGGTCTATTGTACTCTACACTTTGTCTGAGAAGAAATGTATGTATCTGCTTCTCCCTCACCAGTTCATATTTCTCCAGTTCACTGCTTTCCATTTCTTCCTCATGTACACAGTCTCATGTAGACTCTGTGGAGCATCCTAATGGGAGGGGAGAGCAGAGCTCAGGCAGTCGCTGAACATTCCCTGCTTGTGAGATGTGAGTCTTGCACAGAGATGTGTCTCTTCACAGGCAAGTCTTCTAAGGGGGATTACTTCACCCTTCCAAAAAGTCACATAAGTTAGGCAGTAAGATTTTGCGCAAACCAGAAGCCATGATTTGACTATGAGGACCACTTTATTCTCCGTTTCTTTAATAGGCAGCTTTTCTTCTTGAACCTAGACAGTTTAAAATTTTGTGCTGAGACCACGATGGTTCACTCAGTTTAGTCTGATTTGATCTTGTAATCTTCATCATGAACTGACCCTACAATCTGAAACAGAAACATCATAGCTACATTAAATACCAATAAAATTATGTGCAGATACAAAGATTAACTCATTCTATCTTGACTTTTTGCTGCATGATCCTGTCCTCCTCATCCACATAAAAATTATTCAGCCGCAAAAGGCCCTTGAGCATAACATGACATTTACAACATCTCTGAGTATTTCTTGTTTATTTCTCATAGATTTCCTTTGGTAATAACCTAGTCACTCAGCAACACTCTACAGGATACACATACATTACATGATTATCTCATATTTTATACAACACACGTTAAAGTAATTAATTTTCCCAGGCAAATGTCATACCATTTAGTTCATTGTTAGGAGCCAAATATTTGTGCAACCGTTTGTTACAAATATATGCATAACCACAGAACACTTTAGGTCTGTGGTATTCTTTAAGTGTAATTTAAAGGGACACTGTCAAGGTTGTTACAGTCTCAACTTGCACATTAGTTTTTGTTTCACTTGAAATTCCCTTAAGGATTCAACCTCAACTCTATTTATTTATTTGTTAACTACCCTTGCTACAGCATTTAGCACACAAAAATAAATATGGTCTTACTGTGGTGTGGAATGTGCTAGCAACCAGCTAATGTCATGCCCTAGCATGACCGAAGAGTTTCATCTCTCATTTAAATCTTCTTTCTCCTTTCCATTAACTAGGTCTGGAGTTTGCCCCATCTTTTGGGTAGAACCATATCAAATAAGAACAGGTACCTCCTTCATAAAAAGATCGAGTTTAATCACAAGTTCAAACTGAACTTCAGGTTAAGACATTTCTTTCTGTGCTAACACAGGTTACCTCCAAACAAACAGACAAAACCCCATCAGGACAACGGCTCTAATTTCAACAAATAGAACACAATTTAGCCATGCAGCATCAGGACTGATTGCCTTGAAAATACATTTTAAGGGCATGAAATCACCTCTGATATATAGTGAAGTCTGCTTCTCCCATCCCCTAAATTAGGTCTTACCCATACTCCTCACACACTGATACAAAAGCCCTTCAAAGTACATTTAGAGAAAGGAAGAGCAGCAGTGGAGCTCTGCAGTAAGAAATTGTGCTCAGAGACTCGACAGGCTGAACCAGACGGCTCCATTCAAGCTAACAGCCCAATAAATCCTATTCCCCACAGACCACTTATTCTTCAGTACATTCAATCAACAGGTTTGGAAAGGGGGACCCGACACCTTTCTCACTTATTTTGGCCTTCAATGAGAAAAGCAGCAGTGAAGAAAAGAAGCAGAACCAAAAGCAGTACAAGTGGGAATGTGAAGGGGTAGGAGGAAGCACAAACCCAAGAAAGCAGAAAGACAGGAGCAAGAAATATTGAGAAGACACAGCAGAGTGACAGTAGAGATGAGAGTGACTGGAATAGTGCAGCACCTTGGTGAGACTTCTTTTAGATTATTGTGAATAGCTACCTTTATTCTAGGAAGACGCACTCAGTCTGGAACAGGCAGAGAGAAAAGCAGACCTGGGTGTTCAGAAGAAAGATGAGTTATCACACAAGCAGAGCGCCAAAAAGTCTGCTTTGCTAAACTTGGCAAAAAGCTGAAAGGAGATGTGATTGCTATCTGCCATTATGTAAGGAGCAGGCATCAAATGGCAAAAAAGAGACATGTTATTCAAAGGACAATGCCAAAACAAGGATGAAAAAGATATGTTTACCATGAATGCCTTTAGGCTGGAAGTTAGAATAAAGTCCTAATCAGCAAAGGGATTACATCTGGGGTAAGCCTCAGTTCCTAACTTACTCATAATTGACTGATTTCAGGCAGTTTTGAGAAGCCGGTATTGACCAAGACTTTTGATCCATACAGATGACCTCACTATCATTAATACAGAGCTTGATTAATTTAAGAAACAATTTCTGCTGCAGTGCTTGCAATTGCCAATGTCTTGGTCTCTGTGATGGAGGGGATTACTGTAATTCCTGTTCTGTTTTTATTCTGGCAGATTTTACCAGTTTTGAGACCACTGCTCGGAAACCCCAAATGTACTCACTGCTTTGATATCTTACACTTCCTTAATTTTTTCTACGGACAATGTGCTATCATATTTGAAGCAGAATGGATGAGTTCTCAAAGCAGCTTTGATCTGTCCTGGATCCTCAAAGCAGTCTGCAAAGGGTAGCTTGAAAGCTTTTCATTTAAAATAAGTGGCATTTCCTCCCCTCTCATTTCAATTGAAATAGAAGCTGAATGCAGGGTAAATTGTATTGTAAGCTTGATTGCAGAAAGCAAGTATACTTCTAAACCAGTCTTGATCAATAGTAGTTTCTTGTAATTGACTGTAATCTATCTATCTATTTATTGCCATGGGAATTTTAAAAATTGTTGGGTTTCTTTTGTTGTTGTATCCATCAGCCGAAAAGATTTAGCTGGAAAATGGAGGATGGGAGGGGAGGGAGGAATTGATCAGTCATGCAGCCTCAACCGATGGTGTATCCTCAAGGCATCTTGCAAGACTTGGAGAAATGCCGACAGAATTTTCCTAGGCAGAAGAAAGCAGACTGGTAAGTCTGGCTGAACAGAGCCAGGGATAGGGTTTTTGAGTGTCTTACGGTGCCTCGTTGGCTGGATGGGAGCGCTTTGACAATGGGCACGGAGATTTAGGCTACGTGCAAATTACACCACTGCTGGAAAGGAGGAAAAATGTGCATTGACACTTCTGCTGAGCCAACCCCCTCGTTTTTGTCAGCAAGGCAGTGTGAGAGCAAAAAGAAGAAGGTCAGGAAATGTTCATGATATGGATGGGTTCAGTCCCACTGACATCCCAAACAGGTCAGGAATAAAGGAAGGAAAACCAAATACAGTCAGGAGGGAAATAGCTGTCTCCCTTCTTTATCGTGGCCATGAGTGTGATCCACCATTCTGCAGTGTCTGACACTGTCTTCAGGTGCCTGGATGCTGCAGTTGAGGTGATAGCAGCATTTCCCTGACTTTCATGGGGCTTTCTGGGGGTGGCTGCCCTTTTGGGCTGCTCCTGTTAAGACAGTGACCATACCCCCCTGCCATGGGGGCTCCATGTTCCCAGGTGATTTGTCTTCATGCTGCAACCGATGTTATCTGGAGGGAGGAACATGTGCTTTGCTCTTTGTGCAGGTGACGACATAACTTGGAGGCTGTGACTACATTTTGACAAATGGTTATGTTGCTGCTGAGTGCTGTATTCATACTTTCCTCCTGTCAGTTTCTTAGGTACATTACTTATCACGGGTTTTTCCTACTCTTCCCAGCAACTACTGCATGCTGTATTAAATGCGTGTCTATGGTTTAATTGCAAAAAATCTGCATTCTGCTTCTGAATTAAATTACAGGCTTTTCTGTCAGGTTCATTTTACTAGCGTGGCTGCATCGCAAATCAGCCCACATAAGGAGGGTGAAGAGGAGCCGAACAGCTACTCTGTACTGCAGATCTCACTGAATATATGCAGCGGGGGCAACTCAATGGTATCTACCAGGCCCAGAATATTTCTTTTTTGTGTGCTTTCAGAAGTGTGTGGGACTTAGGAAAGTGGCCCATCATATTCTCCCGGACTTCAATGACAGAGAAGTCAGGCTGATTGCAAACATCCCTGAAAAGCTCACACCTTATGTAAAAGAGCTGTGTATCAGATGAGTAGGAACTTCAAAATGCTTTAAACAGGCATGGCAAAGTGAAACACGCCCACCGAGCTTGTTCTGTGAGACAGCAAACTTCTTCTATCAAGTTTCCAGAGGCTGAGGAGTTTGTGAGATGGTATGATGGGGTGGGGACAGAAGGGGAGGAAAACCAGCCTACTGCACAGCCTCTAGCACAGAGGCTGCACCAGGGAGGTAGCACCAATGGGGGTACTATGGCTCCCACCCTTCTCCCTGTCCAACGCCTTGCTTCCCCAAAGGTCATGGCAGATCCAAGCAAGGTGACTCATGTGCAGATGTGCCTTATTATTAGGACATGCTGAATTGGAGCAATTAGCCGTGGAAAGGTCATTCAGCTAAGGAAACCTTCCAGTGAGACTATGCTGGATGTAACTGCTTTTCTGTTCTCCTACCCCCTACAGCATTGCCAGGAGAAAAAGGTTACGGGCCATGAGCATTGGAAATTCATGCTCAGTACCTTGCCTTCTTGGGGCAGTGGGCAGCTGCAGCAATAATGTGCTGAGTGCACATGGCCAGCACAGACCCACGCCCACAAAAATGCCCGATTTTCCCTGTGTGGGCTGTCTGGAGCACTCCACAGCGGCAGCCAAAAAATATGGTCTGAGTGTTGTTTCCTGGCCACTGAAGAAGTATCTTCATATGCTACATGTTCATTGATGAGTGAAAACAAAATAAATGATGTAATAAAAGACATAGGAAAACAGAAGGAATTTCTATTTCTAAGGGTCATTCATTGATGGTATCGGTTGACCCACACTGCACTGGAATGAACAGCCATGTCAGGATTTGACCCAACGCTAGCCAGCTACAGGTAGGGCTGTAGTTCTCTGTGTGTGTATGTGTGTTTGATTCCTCTAATCCTATCCCCTATGTGATTTCTGTGATGACTGTTACCGTGTTTGATATTTTTCTACGACAGGCCTAAGGAAGAAGTGATAAGTAATAATTTTCCATTCTTAATTTCTGGTACCTAATTAAGTGTATGCCAGAGGTCAACTTATGTTCAAGTTTTAGTGTGCTTGTGGGATAATCCACACAGGGCCATAATTCACTTTAAACTAGGCAGCCTGGGAACAAACTAATTTTGTACACCCCAACCTTAAAATGGCCTGTAGAACCAGCCCTAGAAAGAGGATGAAGTAACACATATGAAGGAAGCAGAGACATGTCTTCACAGTGAAGTGACACTAACTTATGCTGATTTTAGACAAACTTTCCCGGTCTCCTCTTCTTTCCAAACTTTCCTATCCTAACCTGACACAACTTGGAAGTGGAAGACCTGGTCTTCCACTCAGACAAATGGACTAACAGGAGCCTGGAGCCAACAGCATTTGGTCAGAGTAAACCCCACTATTTTTTAAAAAATTAAGCCTTTTCTGGAAAGTTTTGAGTTGCTCAGAAGTTTACAATTTGAACATCCTCACTGATTCCAAGTTTGCTAGTAAAACTCAATCCCAATGCAAAGAGAGAAGCATCTCTGTCTTTTTACCACAGAAACAGTATTTTCCACATTTTCCCCAGCTTTAGCTTCCCTCCTGCTTTCTTCCTCCTTTGAACTGTACAACTAATGCAGTCTTGCGTACATTCACCACTATTATCTGTAGAGTACTGTCAGAATATACATTTAATTTACTACTGCCAACTGCTTGCCTTTGTTGTCATTAACAATCTTCATTTAACAAAAAGCTTTTATCAAAAATGGTTTTCCTGTAGTACTTTTGTTTTCCCCAGAAAAGGCATTAAAATTAATTTGTTTTCACTTTCTCTGTATTCTTGAGTGAATATAGCAAGGAACAAAAAAGATCAACATGTGAGAGAAACCCCAAAGAGACAGTAATGCAGAAAGAAACAATTCTGTTCTAAAGTAGATTTTTTTTTTCACTTTTGAAAGCGAAAAAATGATTGAAGACTGGTAGAAAACATCACATTGAAACTGTGCTTTTGGTGTACAAGGAAAACACTTCCCTTCTCCACAGCTCCCTGTGGCTTCTCTAGTGGGTGAGGCAGAAGGTAATCCTATGCAGAAAGATTTGACCTGAAGGTTAGGGACGATTCACGAGATCTTCTGCTGGAAATATATTGGACTCTCTACTGATGCTGTGCACTTCGCTAACCTTCCTAAAGAAGTGCTGCTGTTGCCCTTGCATGTTTTTCACATACAGCCTCTGCCCATACTGCCTGAAACCTTGGAGGAATAGTTTATTATTGATATCAGAAGAGTATTAAGACATTTCAACCTCCCTGCGATGTAATGAGCCACAAAAACTAAACAGGAGATACCAATTCTGGAGGATAAATAAAGCGGAGACACTAACTCTTTACTATTGTGTTTTGACGATGGTTACTACCCCAAATGAGAAGTGATGCCTTTAGTTGCAAAGGGTCTATGGGAATTCTGCACGAAGCTGCAGCTAGGCTGGTTTGCTAATCTCAGACAGGCACATTGGCATACATATTATAAAATACATTGGAACCACTTTCTGAAGATCCTCGGTCTCTAATGACAGCTGCCAGACCTGAAAGGTATGTTTTATGAGTATGCCAGCTGTCTCCCATGCAATGGTTGTCAGGTACATAAAGACATATTGAAAGAATATTGGGGAATCACATGAATGTGCAAAGAACAAATGGGGATGCTGAAAAGCTTCACTGCTGAAGTACAGCAGTGTTGCATGCCCTGCAATGACCCTTTCAGAATTTGCGCAGCTTTCCTTCCTTCCTTCCTTCCTTCCTTCCTTCCTTCCTTCCTTCCTTCCTTCCTTCCTTCCTTCCTTCCTTCCT
>JANZLQ010000061.1:9667328-9684111 GCA_026212715.1 Elanus axillaris
TTTCTTTTAAAATTTATTTTTTTTTTTTTTTTGTTTTTTTTTTTTTTTTGTTGTTGGCTTTTTTTTTTTTTTTTTTTTTTTTTAAGAAATAACTGTACAGACTTTTAAAAGAGATTATTTTGCATATGTTTTTAGGTGCATTTATGGTGAAGGGGCTTATAAGTAATTTTGCGATTAAGAATCTCAAATAGTCTTTCTGTCAAATACTCAGAAAGTTATAAGAATGCCACAAAAGATTCTTAACAGAATTGCAGCTGTTGGGCCGCATATTTTTCATATCAAATTGTGAAAGGTGTTGTGATTTCATCCCTAAATTCTGGAAAATTTCCAGCAGGAGCAAACCTGGATTACTTTGATGAACACTTTACCACACTGTAGCTCGCCAAAACCCAGAAAGAGATGAAAAGCAAATTCTTCTAGAAGAAGCTTTGAGGACATGAAGAGCTTTCCTTTGCTCAGGAAAACTGCCACCCTCACTGTGCTTTGATAACTATGCCTTTCTCCTTAACTCATGCTTTGGTAATAGGGGGAAAATAATTAAATACTTGCTGTGCCAAACAGTAGATCTGTTCTGTGGCACCTTCAGCATAAATTAGATGTTTCTGCCTAGAAATTTCCCTTTTAAAACTCAGCTTGACTATAGTTATTCCACATTTGAACTGATAAATGCAGAAAGCTCCCTTCTGTTCTGACTTCTCCCCAACTCTTTATCAGCTTACCAAGGAACAAAATTATTAAAAAAAGAAATAGAAGAAGAAAGGGCAGCTCGGCAGTGCTCAAAGGAGAGGGAGAAAACCATCTCAAGTGCAGATGTGTTATAAAGTGGCTGCCAGAGCCTGTCAGTGCCTATCTGTTCCAGGGTCCTGTACCAGGAGAGTGCCAGTGCTCACTTCTTGAGGGAGGGGGGTGATGACCACATCAAGAGCTGTTCCTAATGCCTACATGTCAGTGCTTACACTACGCACCGAAGCATGACATTTATATCGCGGCTCAAAAACATGTGCTGATATGAAATATTTTATTTTGGGCATGATTCCTGCAAATATGTAGCTCTTTTTTCAATCTTGTTACATTCTTTTTTATTGATTTTCTCTTTTATTCAGTAACCCTTGTTCTTGAGTTATAAACATATGGGTCAGGAGTACTTCTTTTTTTCCTTTATATTATTCTTTAAACTATGATACTCGCCATGTGCCCTTCTATTCACCCCTATGTAAAACATTGCTTGCTTTTTAAATTTCTTGTTTGAGGAAGTGCTTCCATACTCCCCATCATTACCGTCCCCAGTATGTGAACCTTATCTGGTTTTGCAATGACTGTTTCAAAGGGTGCTGGCTAGCCCAGCTTCTGTTAACCTAAGCAAGTTATGGCCATTGATTACTATGGTATTAAAAATAATAATTTGTAAAAATAGTAAGTCATTTATTGTTTTTCATACCACTGTCCTTGCAAAAGTAGTATGTCAAAGGATTTTAAGCAAAGGTTAGGCTAAAGTAGCGATTGAGCTGTTTGTGTCAAGGGCAGCTCTCCATTCTTTGTCATTGGATTTCGAGCACTGCAAAGCAGGTGAACAGTTCAGATTGTAACCTTCAGTGTGCAGTAGTTTGTATACATGAGCATTGAATATTATGAGCCAGGAGGTTGGTTAGCTGCCTTTCAGATTCCTCACTCTCTTTCCTATTGGTGGAATGAAATAACTATTCGGTTACTTTCAGGTTTTGCTGCTTCACTGCTCGCACTTGTTCCCAGAACTGCTGTCCTGAGTGTTACATTATCTTGGAGCACTTGAATGTTGTCATGGTGAAAAATGATTATTTGTATCATTTTTTGATTTATGATAGTAACTTAGAGTTATGTATATCTTTTGGGGGAGTAATGATTTAAATATATATGCATGTGATAATTAGTGATGCCCAGTCTTCCAAATGTAGTGGAGGAGGCAGTTTTGGCCCTCTGCTACTTTACAGATGTACCTCCTCTGGTGCTGCTATGAAAAATTTTGCTGTCCAGCCTTTTTCTCTACCCAGGGCCTTCTCTGTGCTCACCCATAGCATCAGTTCCTCCCCCCTTCAGCCTCATGCTTACCCAGTCCCAGGCCGAGGGAGGGCACAGCTGCGGTAGCCTCCGTCTCCCCTTACTAGGTGTATTGGGGTGCAATTACCCAGTGGCCCTTCTACGCCTTCCCAGACAAAATGTTTTGAGGATTTGAGAGGGCGAGGAAGGGAGGAATAGCAGAGTGAGAGAAGCTAACAAGTCAGGATTGCTACTCATGGGAGGAGGGGTTAGTAGAGCTCCCTGTTGGCTTTTCCTATTTCCCTGTCCTCTCCTGTGAGACTGATGTGTGTGGGGGTCCTTAGAGGCTTGCTGCTGGAGTGCAGCTCACACCGGCTGCCTCCATTCGAGGGAAGTGGCCAGCAAAGCAGGCAGCTCACTAGGAGGGACGTTCCCACAGGCAGGACTGATATTCATGTGAGGCCAGAGGCTTTTCTGCATCACTTCAAGACTGGCTCCAGCCCCAGCCAAGAAAGGCGAGTAGGCAAGATGGGTTTCTTTGCAGTTGGTTGTACATATTTTTTTTATGCACTCCATCCTTAATTGCCTGAAAAAATAGTAATAAAATAAAGAAATCACTACAGAGACCTTCTTTTGGAATAAGCCCAGAAGAAACAAATATTCTGTCTTTTGATTCGGATCCAACCTCCCAAAATTCAAATGTATTCACTAGTACAAAGCTATTTATTTTGCGCTTGGAGATGCAAGTGTAAATAAGATCTTTGACATAAGTAATGAGAGCAGGCTGTTCTCTGGGGTACTCCTGAACCATTTCCATTTGTCCTCTGGCGATCTATAGAAAAGGCTTTTCCCCTCTACCTTTTGGAAGAGTTCTAGTGGGTGACTTGCTTCTTTCTACCCCATGCCTCAATCCCTGTTGCAAGGAAGGCAGGGATGGGGGGAACAGCCGGTATCATCCTGTCTCTCAGCCTGGGTAAATAACTGGAATGTTTTTCCATTTTCATCTATAGGAATGGCAAATTGACCACTGAAATAGGTCACTTTACTTGCAGCATTCCAGTTGTTACAGGTTTTTAGACTCTGTATTAAAAGTAATTATAGAGAAACTTTTACATGATTAATCCCCCTTGCCTAGATAGGTAACTCTTATGGATTTAAAAACAAAGACACAGATTTTTTTCTCTTTTTCTTCCAAACTTTTGACAGATTGGGAAAGAAAAGTTCCACAAGTCACAGCACTGGGGTTACTGCAATAATGTTGCTATGCTGGTTGGGGAAGATAAACCTGGAATAGGAGGTGAACCATTACCTGGTCAGAGGCTGAAACCTAAATACAGTGTATTTCCTGGAGGGATGCGAAGTGATGCTCCTGCTTGGGTAGCATTTGACAAGCAGGTATGTAGAAATCTAAATCTGTATGTTTTTTATGAATAGCTACAATATGACAAAGACGGTATAAAGGTGAATTCAGTTCAGAACATTATTTTGTGCATGCAAAAGAAGCTCCTAGATAGACAAAAAGAGTGGTAACATCTATTTTTCCATCATATTGTTATATTGGACAATTAATATAAACATGTATCATGCTATACAGCATCATATAAAAATATTTCTGTATTGGGGTACATCCCCTACAGGATATATTAAAAATAAGGGAGTGGTTGACATATTTCTTTTTAGTGAAAATGGTGACAGTAAAAGAATTATTTGGCAACCTGGTAAGAATGAATATAAGGTATGCCCTAGTCAAGGAGAAAATGTGCATGGGCAGGGCAGTTGGGAACCATTAACCTCAGTGGAGTCCTTTAGACTCAGAATTTACTTACGCCATCATGTTTGCTTGCTCAAAGTCCTGTTCACTTTTGTGTGATCTATTCACGTGTAATATAGGTAGATTGTGTCCATTATAGACAGGAATTTAAAGGTAGTATCATTTTATTTTGCAAGAATGTAGTGACACCTTTAAAGTTAGAGGGTTATCAAATAACTGTAATCTGTGATGATATGAATTTTGTAGCACACTATCATTACTTTCCATGTTTAAATTTAATGTAAATTCTACTTAGCAGTGTTTTCTTTCTAAAGCAAAAGGCCTACAATCAGAGAAGGAAAATGATCCAGAAAAAGAAATCATTCAGCACATTGCAGAAATGTTGCATGACTAAATGATTATGGTATTTAAATATTGGGAAGAATGGCTAATCTCATAATTTTTGCTTTAAAAGAAAAGCCATGCAGGTAATTGCAGTGCAATTACGCATTTGTCTTTTTGGCAGACCAGAACTACTACTACAAGAAAATGTAAGGTTTGTACAGATACACATGACTTCAGTTAGCATTGCCTCTGAAATCTCTAGTATTGCTCACATAGTTTTCAGCAGTGTGCTCAAGCATGGTCTAATGTGGCAAAGTGTTAAGGTTTCAGTCCATCCTGCACTTGCTTTATCTGCACCCTTCTTTCAATGAGGAGGCATGTGTTGGCTTCTCAGGGCAATATGTAAGTTATCAGGACTTGGACCCAAGTTTATGAAATAAAGGGGTTAGTTAGGAGGCAGTGGGAACCTGCCACTGAGCATCAGGCACTGAACTTGGCTGGTGAGATTAGCTAGCTAGCCTTTTGACATTTTTTCTCTAATCAGTGTATTCCTCCACAGAGCAATACAGGACAGGAGTTTGCAGGTTCAGAATTGGCCTCTGGAGGGCTCATGTGTTTGTATTAATCGCAGATTGTTAAAGGGTACTACCCAACTAATTTAGCTTCCCCAGTTAAGAGCCTAGAATGCAGCTATGTCCTCCAGTGCTGCAGTTTGTGACTCAGCAGAATGGACTACATGAAAAATGGTTTGAGTAGGTGTTTATCTTTTTAAAT
Organism: Elanus axillaris; assembly: GCA_026212715.1. Classification (NCBI taxonomy): domain Eukaryota; kingdom Metazoa; phylum Chordata; class Aves; order Accipitriformes; family Accipitridae; genus Elanus; species Elanus axillaris. Next base: position 9,672,211 of record JANZLQ010000061.1, read on the forward strand.
GTAGTCTGCTTTCTTACCGTTTTTCTTTAGTTTGTAACTTTCAGCAGTACCATAGTAGTTGGAGGAAGGACTGATATAAAACTTCATTATTAAGTAGCTTGAGAAATAGTTTTTGCAATTTCATATGCTTAATAGGAAGCAGGTGTAATTTAATTTCTTCTATGATTAAGTACACACACAAGGCCTCCTGGGCTTGAAACGATGTTTATAATTTGACTACCACATGTGCCAGTGAAACCTTGTGCCAACTTTACAAAATGCCAGGGAGTTTATTCAATAGTTGTTACTTTCAGTTTTCATAGGTAACATTTAATTTTTTAAACAGTGGGATGGGAACTTTGCACACAGCAGTGTACTACAGATGAGACATGAGTTAGAAGTGTTACATTTCAAGTATTTTTAGAATTAACTTCGCTTTTAAATGAAAAGTAAGTTGTCTTCTTTCTGTCCCTTCCCTTCCTCACCCTTCCTGAATCATCTGTTTTGATCTGCAAAATTGCAGTTGGCTGCTGCATATATTTCAGTCATACACTAGCATGTTGATAAGGGTATAAAGAGAATAACGTTTAAGTGCAAAAGAACTTGCACAAACTCCTCGAATGGAGTAAACCAGGACATAGGTGTATGCTCAGTGAAAGAAATAAATACAGTGTATTTATGACCTGATTGTGCTTGGAGATCTGTGCAAACAGACCATTTTACCTGGCTGGTGTCTCACGAGGACAACCATTCTCAGAAAAGATCATTGACAAAATTAAGAACAATTAGTAGGGGCACTTGAACAATATGTTTGTCAAATGACTGTACTCTAGTGGGACTAGCAGAACAGGGATAAGAGGGTGCAGCATCTAAGGAAGTCTCCAATGGTTGCATGGCTTATCAGCAGCTGGGCAAGGAATGAAATTCAGCTCCCTATCAGCTGAACCCCAGGATGTTCAGACTGGGATATAGTGGTTCCACCATTGTGCCTTTGAAGTCCCCTGGAGTATTCGAGAGATTTACCCAGGGCTCCTGGTCCTTCCAGAATAGTAGCTGGAGGCCAGGAAGGATACCTTGGTAACCAAAAATAGCACTATACACCAATGTTTTAGACAAATGGAAGGAAGAGGAGATATTAAAGGGCGATAGAGTTGTTTGTGTTGGCTCTGATGTATGTCACGTGTTTTATCGAGTGTTTTTGTGTTTGATACATGAAACAGTGAAATCCACAGTTAAAAATTACATGTGGCCAGAATGATTTTTTAATTTTATTTTTCAACTATTTAATCTGTAGGTTGTTCAGAAACTTGTATGTTGTACTACTTAAACGAACCATAACTGGTAATGTCTAGATTCTTTTTTGTGAAGATTAAATGTCATCAGGTTTAACAGGTAACAGTTATGTCATCTGATTACAATTTAAATTTTATTTCTCTAATGGTGGTGAGTCACAGTGCGAGAGAGTTGATGCCAAAAATGTGTCTGTCCTATTGTTTGATGCATGCTGAAAATTGGTGGGATCTTAGCCTTTGAAATAGTTTGTGGAAGCAGAGTTTTCCTCATCTTCATCTTGCACTTAACCTGCCTGAGAGAAGGCAGAGTGGCCTACTGAGAAGTCTGACTGGGACACAGGGCAGTTGTTCTTGTGTGCTCCTGAGTAATCTGCTAGCTCTCTCTCCCCAGATGTAGAAAAAGAGGTTGTTTTTGTCTGTTAGGGTGTTTTAAAATCTCTGCTGTTAGTATTCATGGAAGTACTTTGAGGTTCTCAAAGGCATGTGCTAAAGGAATACAGGCTATGAACAGGTCTGTTCTGTCATAGGAATCTCAGCCAGCTTACTAGATTTCAAACATTTTCAAGCCGTGGTCTGCCAGATGCTCACTGAAACATAAGGAGCAGCTTAGTTGGCTTTTTTTCAATGCTTCAGTTTGTCTAATGAATCAAGAATAAAGGTAATTGAATTTATTTAGTAGAATTACTGTCAAAAGTGAAGTATGAATTAGCACTGATTTGACCCAAATGTGTTGGGGGAGCAGGACAGAAACCTGTTTTAATTAATGCTTTCCTGCATATACTTAACACAGCAATGCACTACTAAGTAGATACTTCTTGCATGTTCCCTTAAAATTGGTCTTGATGATTAAAGACCATAAATTATACAGAGAAGCGCAAAACTTGTGTAATTGTTTGCCAAGCTTGAACTGAGATCTCCAGACATAAAGGCCACTGTAGTAAACCACTGACCACCTCACCTATGAAGGTTTTTTTTCTTGCATTATTGCTATTGCAAGAGACCATGAAGACCAGTTGGTATAATCTCTGAGATTTCTCCACTCACTGAATTGCAAAACCAAGTAAGTTTTGAAATGCCAATATTGCACAGCTCTAAATGACTCCTGAAAAATGTCGTTTCACTCTGATATCTTCAGTACCATTTATTAGATATCTTGCAGGATCTGCTTAAAAAGAACTCTTCTTTCCACTTACTCAATGGTAAAGCCATTACTGTCATAATGCACTTTATTTTCCAGCAATTCATTGAATAGCAGTCTAAAATTTGCTTCAGGATCTAGGTAGCTCATTGTGTTATCAAAAGTGCTTTGTTCAGAAGATTTTCCAAGCAGCATGCAGATAGTTTTATATTTGATTTATTTCTTTACTTTAGAGTTCCATCTCTGCTTAGATGTTGTGATAATAAAAATGCCAAGCAAAGAATTTTAAATTTATGTGATTTAATGTGGATTTCTGTTCTTGCATTTCTGAGAAATAAATCTACCTCCTGAAATCCATACGTTTAGTTACTTATAATCTATACAAGTTTATTTTATTGACTATTTTGCAAAGGCATTGGAAATTTTGCTGCTTTACACTTATTTATTGTTTTTAATAGGTATTGTCTTTTGATGCCTATTTTGAGGAAGAAGTGCCTGAAAAACATCAAGAGCTATATAGAATCAGACATTGTAAAATATACTTCTACCTTGAAGATGATACAATTCAAGTGATTGAACCCCAAGTGAAAAATAGTGGCATAACTCAAGGTATCTATTTTTAGTAGCACTCTTTTTTTCCCCCCTTTATATCTTTCTTCAGTGCAGTCTTGGTCCATTCCAAAGGATACATAATGTGACTTCTTATAATTAAAATGGAATGTAAGTGAACAGCTATAATTGCCTTTTCTTGTTACGGATCATAATGTGTACTTTTTTATTGTCTTAGTTTCCTTAGATGTAGGTTTTGTAAGGCAGAATCCCCTCCCATACTCAAAGATACAATTTTTTCTTTAATATAGTTGTTTGAAATCATATGAGAGTGGGTCTTTTGTCAGTGTTGTGTCACTTCTACAAAAGCAATTTGTGTTCTAGATCTCCATTCCTGAGCCTGGCTCCTTCCATCTTGGCACTGATAGTAAGTCCTCTAGTGGCAGCTCTGTAACTGTTCATTAGCTGCTGCAGTATCTCTGCCATTATTGAAGGAGAGCGCCTTTTATCCCTTTGGCTGTTGGTTCTTTTATGATTAAAGTGCCCTTGGCACAGTAATTTTTCCTTGACGCCTCAGAAGCTGCCTTGTCTCAGTGTCACATCGCTGCACTTGGGCCAGCCTGAGGACTTTTGGAGGAGAGTTTACTGAGTTGATTTACTGAGTATTTACTGAGTATTAATGGATTTTGTTTACATTAAGAAAATGTGACCTAGTGGTCAACATCCTGTTGCAGAAGGAGAACACAGCTGCTGCTTCTTGGTGTTTATGGGTCACTGCCAGACTTAAAAAGTTTTCAAGGGATACAGGCCAGATTAGCAGGATATCTTGGCTGAGTATCTTGGGATGACTGCGCCTCTGAATCCCCAAAGATATTTTGTACATTCTGGTGGATCTTAGCACAGCAATTTTCAAAAATAAGTTAACCATTTAACTACAATATTCTTTTCCAAGATGAGCAGATGCTATCAATTTCTCAGTCTACCATGTAGGATAATATTTAAACATGTTACGTGCATCATTACTATTAGACCTGGGATAAAATTACCTGTGAAACTTTTCTTAAAGCAGTACTTAAGGCCCTGCTCTGCCTGTGTTGAGTAGTTCTTCTTGCCAGAAGACTTGTTGGCTCTTCAGCAGGAACTGATTTTGAATTCAGAGAAACCTCGTCCTACTCCTACCTGGGCAAGTGCTTTTTCAAGACCTAAAAGCATGCTGGATCTCTTCTCCTGGGAACTCATATGCATGAGGCAGGAGATATCAACGGGTTTAGGTTTTCCTTCACTTGTGTGTCACAGGAGTGGGAGTGGCTGTTTCTGGATTTTGTGGCTTAGAACAAATGACCATCAACAAAGGAAGTACAGTTAACCTGAGAGGCAGAGGTGATGTCTTTGAGTGGGAAGGTGGAAGCCAGGTTCGTTAGAGCATGATAAAGCAAGTGCAAAGCTGATATCTGTGAATCTAGCTATAGGAATAAGTAATTTTCATTGTCTTTGTAGTATGGGTTGTGCAGGCTACCCCTTCAGGCTTGATGTTCCTGGCAGTCTAGTCATGTTCCTGCAGTGACCAGAAGGCTACAGTTTTCCCCTATTTCCTTGGTTGTATCTTGTGTTAATTGTGGTTGGAGTCACCTTTGGTACTGGATCTAAAATTAACTGAATATTATTAGAGAGAAATAAGAATTCTCTCAATCTTCCATGCAAGGGTGTTTTGAAGGCCTCTATGACTTTGTATGAGTGTTTTATGTGGGATAAGTGTGTATACACAACGTATTAAACTAATGGATTAAAAAGAAATGTTCCAGGATCTCAAAAGTGCACATAATTTATTTGTTCCTGGTACCTGGGCTGGTAAGGAAGCTCTATATGTTGACTGTGTTTAGGAAGGAAGACATACTGTAGGTTGAAAGGCCCAAGGACTATTTAGGATGTGTTTAGGCTTCACAGTTGATGAGAAAGTCTGGGACCTATGCTTTTATCATAAACTTCTACATAAAAATTATTATTATCCCAAAGATTAATATGATGTAGAGGGGAGAAAGGTGGTGGAGGTGCCTATCAGAGTATTCTTTACTCACCTGCACTTGGGCATCTACTTCGTGCTCTTTAACTGAAGAACAACCACAAAGTTGTTATGTTAAAGGCACTAGATATTTGTTGTTGAATATATGCAAAAGCAGTGCTTCTTAAAAAGAAATCCCAAACCCTTAACTGCTAGTCTTACTCCATTTTCAATGAAAAATTGGCCTGTTGCCTCTTTTATTACAATTATATATCTCTCATGTTTAAAATTCCCTGTCCTAACTGGGAATTTGTAAGCCTGAGAACAATAGAAGTGTAACTGTCTGCATTGTGCAGCTGGCAAACTGAAGCACAAAGGAATGAAAATCTCACTCATGATCATGCAGAAAAGGTCATAACAGGACGAGGAACTGAACTGAATTTCAGGATCTTAACCATAATGCTGTCCTCTGCACGTCTGCTGAAATACTACATTTTGGTTAATTAAAATGCCAAGGGTTGTAGAGGAGAGTTCAGCTGTAGGAGAACTTGGGTTGTTGAAAGGCAAAGTGCACTGAACAAAAGAGCACAAGTGTGCGGGTGTGGGTGAAGAAAGAAGTGTGGGAACATCAGGAGCAGAATAGGCTCAGTCTGTGTGAACATTTGGAGAGTTGCAGTGGTTGGAAAGGGGTTGTGTAAAGGAAGAACAGCAAAAAACAGTGATGGAAAAAGTGGAATTGGAAATGTTGAAGGCAGAAGGTGGTGGTGACCTTAACTTGGATGTTTACCCCTGATGGAAAAGATGTAAAAGAGACAGCTGAAATGGCTGTTCTCAGAAGTGTTCTTGGAAAAATAGATACAGCAGTGGTGGGGTAGATCAAAGGCAGGTAGTGGGGTAGATCAAAAGTAGATCATCTTAGCTTGGCTGGTTAATGCCTTGAGGCCATGGGATTACCAGTGCTTGTGCTGTAACCCACAAATGAGAGCTTGATGGTCTGAATGGGTGTCCTTGGGCATGGTGGGATCAGAGAAATGTAGTCGTTTCCCACTGTACTCTCCACTGTGGGTAATACTTGTGGCTTTGCAGAAAAAAGACTTGGAGAGGCTTATGGACTGCAGGAAGATTTGGTGAAGGGACAGCTGTCAAAGAAGTTAGAATTTCTAACTTTGATTATGATTTTACAAAACTAAAACAAATCGGCTTTGTGAAAAAAAAGCGCCAGAAAATGTGGGTTTACCATTGATCAAAATCTCAGAGTGACAAAGTGAATGATCTGTGGGAAATGTATTTCAGTGACTTTAAAAAACGCTTTATGGAATTGGCTGCTGTACTTGGACATGAATTTGGACAGATAAGGTTGCTACTAAATAACTGAAATTTAAACTTCATTTAATTTTGGAAACTGCCTTGCTATAGTTTGAACTTTGGAAAATATTAAAAGCATTAGAAAAAATCTATACAAACAGAGAAATTCAATGCAAAACACAAAGGAATGCAGAGGCCGACATGAACTTGAGAAACCAGAATCAAAGCAAAAAATACCAGGACAATCACAGTGCACAAGAACTAACTAAAGATAAGGGAGTACACAGTGAAGAGGAGGACAGTAAACTCAACCACATAACAAAATCCACTATGTTCTTCCAAAGCCAGAATGCTAATTATTCTTCCCATATAAAAAGAAATTCTCCCATGGACAGCCAGCCTAGATATGGCAGTGCAAGTGTTCTGTAGATCTAATTCCCACTTAACAGGACTGTGGCTGGCTGATACTGTCTTATCAAAAGGTCATTTATGTCCCATGGGGTTGACTGTAGCTTCCAGTGCAATCCAGGCCCTGCAAGCCAGCACAGAGTGGAGCAGCTGGCTGGTTTCCCCAAGGTCAGCCAGCTGAAAAAGAGAGTGGAGCTGCCTGCTGGCTGGGTTCCCAAGGCCGGCTGGCTGAAGAGGAAAGTACAAGCAGGAAAGCAAAGTTGCAGTCAGCTGCTCCAATATAACCGATTATCTAAGAGTTTAAGACCTCCCCTGAGGCCTTGAAATAATTGTGATTTTGCCGTACTTGATGGTGGCTAAATCATGACCTTGCTGTGTTCTGAGGCGAGTGAATAAGTGAATGAAAGAAGCCCTTTTGTTTATTGGGGTGAACTCTTTGCGTTGCAAGAATATAGTAGTGGTTGCTTCTTCTCCTTTCTGTGCAAGCAGTCAAAGAGTGTGCAAACTCCAGGCTATACCCATTCCTCTCCTTTCTCTAACACACTCTTGAGTAGTGCAGAGGGAGCCAGAAAGCTGTGCTGAAGAAATTCTTGATACCACTTTATTTCTTCTGCAGAGTAGTGTAGAAGCAGAGACCAAATCATTTGCTGCCCATCTTCATGAGTTGCCCCATAGTCAAAAGGCCTTCACTACTCTTAAGATCTCCTTAAGCTGCTGCTGTAGTTGCAAAATAATTAGAAGCCCTGAGAGAAAAGAAGATATGCTACAGGTTGTGGTGTGGGAACTTGATGCCACTACCACTGTCAGAGAAAAGTAGTACCCCAACTCACTTTACAAGAGCACAGTAGAGGAGAGCTTTAGCCTGACCAGATGCAATAAACTGAGAAAAGAAACATCAAGAATAGCCATCTATCCTGAGCAACCCGAGTGTTGCACATGCTCAGATCCTCCTTTAACAACTTGTAGCAAATTTCTAGAAGTAGAAATGTAATTATTTTCCAGAAGGAAGGACAATTTAAAAAGTACGGAGACCTAACCTCAGCTGATCAGGTTTTATTAAATTTCAAATTCAACAATATAAAATGTATACTCTACATGTGTAGATCAGGCACAGTGATACCTAATAAAAGCAAAGGATTGCTACAGATATTATCTTTACAAGACATTTTCCATTAGGAAAGAAATTTTTATCCCTCAGAACAAAATGGGCATGTGTATTATACTTTGAAAAGCGATATGAAAAAGTAGCTGAAGGCTTATTCACTAGTTCTGAGGAGAATATACTCTCAGAAAACACCTCATATTAGAAAATTGTCCACCATTATATTTTCACTAAAATGATGATTCAACAGGATTTGCAGTTATGTGGAGGACTGTTCTGACTTAGCACATTATCTGTTGATTTTTATAGGAGTGACCCAAGGATTAGCCAAAATCACGTAACGTATTTTAAAGTATGTGGTTTTGTTAATGGTAATGAGATTTGCATCATGTTTTGCATCATGTTAAAATGTGCTAATTACCATGTTTTCTAACTAGTATTTCCATGAAGTTGCATCTTAAATATAAGTATTTTAAGCAGATAGATATTCAAATTTATTTTACAGTCAAAGGTCAGTAACCACAACGTTGGATTTGGTACAAGTGAAACATCAGGATGCTGAACGGGTCTTAAATAATTGTTTTAATGGGAACATAAAGTAAATCTGCTCTGTTGCTTTATTCCCCTGGAAAATTAAGGGTACGTTTTCATTGTAGGAGTTAGAATTTAACAAACAACTCTGATAATGTAGTAGTGGAAGGTATTTCATACAGATTAGTCCTTAGGGAAATAAAGCGAACAATAAAGAGTTTCCATGGACTAACTTAGGAATAAGGTCCTTCAAACACCAAACAAAACCATGTAGCGATATCTTTCTTTCTCCTCCTCTGCCTGTCTTTGTCCCCTCTCTCCCCAGGCCCTCCTCTACCCCCACCTACCTCCAAAACAAAATAGCAGTGCTGGAAAATCATCAAACGGGACTCAGTGGGAAACTACCAGATGCACAGCTGAAGGGCACTAGAAAGAAATCCAGTTCTGTAGTGAGAGATAATGAGATAGACCTTTTAGATAATTGTGTCTAATAAACTATTATTGTAGTAGTAGGTTAGTACTGGAACTATTTTTAGTTTTGAAGTTTTTTTGTGTTTACTTCAGTTGTCTTAAAGTTTCACCCTTTATAATTACTGTAATTTAAAAAATGGTGGGAACCTACAGTGGCAAGGAATTATTGTAATAGTATGGGTTGGTTGTTCCTGTCTGGTCTCTAGCCAGTGGGTATCTGCATTATAAAGCTGGTGTTACAGAGGTGTCTGGGTTGGTAAGCACAGCAAAAAGCCTGAGATTGAAGAATGGACCATCTTTTTATTCTCTGCAGGGTATTTTCACACAACTATATTGAGGTATTGATGTGGCAAAACTTTCACTGTTGTCCTTTTTGTTCTCTCATAATGTTGCAAAAAAAGTTTTGTCCCAGCTATGCCAGTGTGCTGCTCTTTGTGAACTCTAACTTCACTCAGAATAAATCATAGCTTGTCATACATGGAGCTGCATATCTTTCTTTAATTATGTGTTACATATTTATTTAACCTACTGAGGCTGTAGCTTATAAGTTGTTTCTAATATACTTGTAGTATCACAAACTTGTTGAGGTTGGAAAGGATATCTTAAGATTGTCTAGTTCAACTCCCTTGCTCCAAACAGAATCAGCTAGAGCCAGGTGCTCAGGGCCATGTCCACTTGAGTTTTAAGGATCTCCAAGAATGGAGACTTTGCAACCTTTTTTGGGCAACCTGTTGCAGTGTTTTATCACCCTGACAGTAAAAAGGGGTTTTCTTGTGTTCAGATGGAATTTTGTGTCTTTTAATTTGTGTCTATTGCCTCTTGTCCTGTCATTGGGCACCAGAGAGAAAAGCTCCCTCCCATTGGGTATTTATAAACATTGCTAATTTCCACCCCCCGCAAGCCATCTCTGTTCCAGGCTGAACAGACCCAGCTCTCTCAACCTTTCTTCATACGAGAGATGCTCCAGTCTCTTAATCATCATCAGTGAGTACTTTTGAAGCATTACCCAAATCATCAATGTATTTGTGAGTTTTCAGCTGATTGAGCAATAGCAGAATCCTTCTCTTTTAATGTGGTGGATGTAAACAAGTACAATGCTCTCAGAATAACAGTCCTTTCATTTAAAGACTATCAATAAGAAAATTTAAATGTGCATTTACTTTAACAAAGTTAAAATTTCTCTTTTTTTCTTCTCCTCCCCCCTCTCCTCCTTTCTTTTTCTTTTAGATAGTGTTCCTGTTAGACTATGGTTTATGGGTTCCTGGCTCTTTATTTTTGAGATGGATTCTTTACTGCAGCCCAGCAATCAGCCGAACTCATCTCTGTTGTCTCTACTTTCAGTGTGCTCCTTAAGGAAGCTCAGTTGAACGTGCCTGCCTCCATGCTTGATAGGTCACACTTTTTTCCTTGGCAGGGCAGGTTTTTTCTCTAACCTAGTTACAAATGGCTCTCCTCACCCTGCAGAGCGTACAGACAGATCTTGTCCCTCCCATACACCTCACCACATGGTTTTTGCACAACTTTTTTTTTTTTTTAAAGAAAAATTAATGGTACTAATGAGTATTGGAGACTGCTGTTGCTTTAAAAAAAAGTGAAAATGGCATCTCTCTCTTCATCATGAGAAAAAAATATTTTGAAAAAAATACTAACCTGTTACGTTTGCACCAACAAATGGGAATTTATTCCAGTGGTTTCCTCTTTGCTCCAGAAGGTGGTAATTTTCTGTATTAACTCCAGTCAAATGCTAGAACTTGAGGTTCCAGAAAACAATCAGCATAAAGTATTGTTGTTAAGAAAAAGGATACTCTTACCTAATGGTTCTTTTGCTGAATGAAGGGTAATTTTGTTTGTCCCATATGGCTTCATCTGTTTTGGTCATATCAGCATAGAAGAATAGCAAGTCTGTGAAGTGATCCTTAGAGCAAAGGATATTTACTCTATGAAATAATTCTAATTCTTTTACAGGAACTATTGTCCGACGGCATCGGATTCCACTTCCACCTCCTCATGAAGATCAGTTCTATACTATAGATCATTTCAATATCAACATAGAAGTAATCCTTTATGCCCGAAAATATAAGATTATAGATTGTGACCAGTTTACAAAAAATTTCCTGAGGAAGATGGGAATTAGATTAAATCCTCCCGCAGGTTGTCCAGATGACCCGTACACCAAAGAACGGCAAAAGGTCAGATCAGGCAGTAATAGTGAAAACTTGATTTTAATAGAAGTGCCATTGCTATTAGTAATATGCATTATATAAATTATTTCTCTAAGAGCAAATAGAAAGTAGCTATTTAACATAATAAATCCCAAGAGAAAACTTGCTTTTAAAAAATTTATTACATGGCTCATTGTACTAACATAGTGAAGTCCCAAATATAACAGATTTTCTCCTGATGTGTTCACACACCTTTTGAAACAGAACAAAATTAATTGCTGAATATAAAATAAACCTTTCAGTATTAAGAGAAAAAAATAGGCCCATTATATATACTTATCATTTTGCTTGAGCTAATTTGATGATGATAAACACTTTTAAAGTGTTTAAAGAAAGATCTAATTGGAATTGTGGTTGAAGCATATCAATGGCTTCCTGCAGGCTCACTTGGTCTATTCATATGTCATCATTCATCTCTACCCCACATGGTATTAACAGGTCTTTGTATGTGTAAAGCAAATTCTTCTGCCACACAGAACCCAGCACTCTGCAGTTTTATCTGAATGTGCTTCCCTCTTTTATGAGTATATGGGAACACATACGCAGGTCCTCCAAAAATCTCACTCACAGCTCCTAGATGGTATGTGGATTCCCCTCTGCAGGTCTTGGGGTCTTTTCTCTGGAAATAGTAGCAGGAATGATGTTTTATGTAGGGAATAATGACAATTTCTTTCAGTTCTGTTTTTCTTGATTAATATGAGTGCAGATGGCACTGTGTTTTTCTCTTGACCTGACTCTGTTAGGACTGTTGGCCCACGATATACAGCCTGTTGTGATAGATCCAGCCTAGCACTCTGAAAGCAGCAAATACTCCATGTGTCTGTTGCATTGTCGTGGTTTAACGCCAGCGAGCAACTAACACCACGCAGCCGCTCACCCCTTCCCCCCCCCAAGTGGGATGGGGG
>JANZLQ010000061.1:9684211-9740324 GCA_026212715.1 Elanus axillaris
CCGAAAACATCAGAGTGTTATCAACATTCTTCTCATACTGAACTCAAAACACAGCATTGTACCAGCTACTAGGAAGATGCTTAACTCTATCCCAGCTGAAACCAGGACATGCATTGAACTTACTCCTCCTGTTGAGAAAACTGCTGCAACTCTCAGCAGCAAAAATAGAAGGTAATTTTGACTGAGATGTGTAGGACAATTTGCATGCCTCTGAGGCACTCTCAGGCCAACATGTTGGTTTCACTTCATTCATGCTTTCAGGCTTTTTGCAGTCCCCCAGTGAAAAGCAGTATTTGTAATACATCTCCTGGTTCTGTGTAGTGGTGACTCAGGCTGGCCATGGGTTGCTTTTCTCTTACTCAGGCCTTGTAGCTAACAGGTGTGTATTAACATGTGCTGAGTTGTCTTGATATTGGCAGACTGTGTTAACATTGCATACATTATTCCATAACCTGCTCAGATTTTTTTTTGGGGGGGGTAAAACACAAGCAAAACATCCAAGTATTGTGCATACTTGTGCCTAAAGAGAACGGAGAGGGGAAAAAGGGCTAAGAAATAAGAGCATCAGAAGACCAAAATTTACTGAAATCTGTATCTTAATATTCTCAGTTGGTGAGAAATTACAGAAAAGTTATCTAGCAAATTCTGGCTGCTTTATGCTCTCACTTTCCTGTGACTTATTTGTGGAAAGTAATTTTTTTATTTATTAAGGGTGGATTCCTTGGACTGCTTTGAGCAAAACTAAATTGGTTTGCACCAGACTCCTAATAGATGGCCAGAAAATGAAGGTATGAAGGAAAGTAAGGAATATGGTGAGACAGAAAATGAGACCAGTGAAAATGTAGCAAATCCCTTAGATTCATATATCTGTACTGTTGGAGATGATATCCCATGGATGATGATGTTACCTGGCTCTGTGGCTGTATTTGGTTGCTCATTACATCTTCAAGGATCAGGAAGGAGGAAAGATGGTACTGGGATGGTAAATACCTGAGTTGTATCATGTGAGCATGATGATGCCTGAAATGGAAACGGTGCTGCAGAACACTAGGGACATTGGCAGGCAAAACTTGGTTCTGCTCTCCTTTTTTAAGATTTGATGCTCTGAAAGAATGGGCCTTTTCCATCTCAGATTTTTAAGGCCAGAAGATGTACGAGTGGATAAATAGAAATTTAGACAATGATATAAACTGCCCATAGTCAACAGTTCTTTCTGGTCAGACAGTTCAGCTTACATTACCTCATTGATATCTGTTGCCATTCTTCTTTGGAAGCAATTCTGTAGAATTTTGGAGATTAGAATGATGGTCTTGCCCCTTTTTAACCCATTTTGGGCATGATGGGTTTTGACTTGGGAAAAGCACCCTGTTCAGGTCACCATTTACATATGTGACTGTAACTAACTATGTAATTGCAGTTGTTGGATTGGATCATCATCCTGGGATCTGATTTAATGCAGTGCTGCTGGTTTTGCAACAACCATGACTGTAGCTAGCATCTTGTCATAGAACACATCAGCTTGAATATATCTTGAGTTAGAGATTTGCTATTCCTTTTCAGACCTATGGGTGTATATTGAGAGGAGAACATACATACTCAGTACCTGCCAAATATATGACGTGAATCCAAAGTTAATAAACTATGTTTTAAAGCTAAAAGAAATAAAACACAAAAGGAAAAGAAAGAATTAATTCTTTATACCACATCATCTATAAGAAAATAATTTTTAAGGAAGTAAATCAGGAAGGGTGATGCTATTTGAAGTTGTAGTCATCAGATTACCATGGGCAATATGTTGAAAATATGAGCCATACTATAAATAATTTAACAATTCTCTAATCAGAAGGACCTTATTGCAAGAAAAACAAGGATCAAAACCAATCCAAAATTGTTTTAATATATTTTCTCAGGGCACAGCAACCCTGTGAATAGTTCTTTGGTAATGGCATAAATACTGTTTCATGTATCATAATTGTGTAGTGGTATTTGAAAATCCTAAAACCATGTTCTAAGATTAGATGGTACCCTGCAGTTTGGTATCCTGTTTTTAAGAGCAAACAATTAAAAAGGTGTTTCTCTTGATTTTTCCTTTATGTGCAGATTCTGGATAGTATGAAGCCATTGCGCCCTTATGAGCGCATTGACACTTTGAAACAATTTCTGGAGCATGATGGGCATGTATTACGTTTTTTCTGTGTGTGGGATGACCCAGAATCCATGTTTCATGACCCACGGGAACTTGTTCTGCACTATTATTTGTCTGATGATACTATTGATATAAAAGAAATTATACCAGTAAACTCAGGCCGGGATGCAGTTCCACTTTTTCTCAGAAGAGATAAGCTTCCAAAGGTGAGGAATGAAAATTTCAACTTATTTCAAATTATTCTACTAATTAAGAAATTTTAAATGCTTTGCTTTGAAAATCCTGTATTAGGATTGTAATGGTATTTAGCAAGTGTTATCAGAGTATTAATCATAATTGCATGATTTAGGTTTTGCACACATATTCATATAATAACTTAATAAGTGATGAAAAAAAATAAGTTTAGGTTTGTCATGCTTAAATTAAAACGAGAAAGAATTTAGGCAGAAAGGTATCCTATGATTTCCTTTCTGTCATATTAGTGTATTAAGGCAAACATATTAATAAAGCTCTGCAGTAATGGAAGTCCAGAAAATTAATTAATATTGATAGAAAAAGTAATGTAAAACTGAGGTGAATTCAGATTTGATCTGTATGACTTACATTTGGAACCTTTGGAAAAGCCCAGTTTTAGTATTCTATAACATTACTTCTTTGTAGAAAATGTAGAGTGATTTCTTAAAATTTAGTTCCTAGATTTGGGACCTTGTGGAAAGCTAGTTAAGATCAATAGGAATCCATGAATAAACTTTATCTGGCATTAATCAGGTGCTTATATAGAATAATGTCAACCCACTGATGGAGTAAAATACTGGGGAATCTTTTCCCTCCTTTTCTTCTAATACTGGTAATCTGTTTGTGATGCCATAGATGTATGTAAGATGTTATAGTAAAAACCTAACAGCAAAATATTGCACTGTTCTCACCTTGTGCATCCTATGTTCTGAGATGCTGATTTAGCAGTGGCTCTATGTTAACAGACCCCTTCTACCATTGAAGTGCATGTTGTAATTTTAAGGGCTGGCTTCTTCCTCTGAATTCAGAGAAAATTTTGAGGACAGCAGACAGAGATCAGTCGAAAGTTGGGGTGTCAGGGAAGGTGGTAAGACAAAATAACCCACTTTGGTCACCCTGCATCAAAAGCTTGTTCATAATTTTAAAAAATGTAATGTGTTTGTGTATGAAGTTTGATATTATTGGGATAAATTACTATTGTAATTTTGAAACTCACAATAGAAAGAAAAATACTAACATTTTTGCTAATAGAATCATGCTGACTTGAATCCCTTATATTTGTGCAGTGGTTAGCCCAGTAGGACCAATTCTGAGTGGTTCTTTTGCATGTTTTTATCTTTATTACTAATCAAAATAATAGCCTTCAGAGCAATTGTTGACAACAACGTGCTGCTTTGGGTGTGCTCACCTTTGCTTTCTGTTTGCTTCCAAGAAAAAGGAGACTTTGCTCTTGGATACAGAGTAAGATTCTGAATGCTTCTTCTGGCATACAGACTGTCTTTTGACATGTAAACTGGCTTTTAGGTTTAGTGGTATAATATTACCTTAGAATTTACTAAAAATTATCCCAAGAAAATACTACAATAACAGTCAGTCTGTAAAAAACCTGCTAGTTCTAAGGTAACTGTTACCTTTCTTCACTGTTAACTATATTACTTAAGAGTTGGTCTCTCCTCTTGCAGTATGCTCCCACTGGGCTGTATCAGCCGGGCACAATCACCAGTCGCACTGTTCTCAATGTGTTTGGAAAGTTAGTAGGAAACAGAGGCCATTACATTCTGGACAATCGTAAGGTCAGATATTATTGAATACATCCAGCTGTTGAATGTCTTTGTAGTAGTTTTTGTAATTTCTGTGGTTGTTATCCTGTACAACAGAGTTAGTTATAAAATGGTGTTGCCACTGGAGAGTAGCTCAAATGAAAACTACTGAGATTTACTGTATGTAAATTCTGCATTTGTGAAAGTGAGGTAGCTTAGCATGGGGTGAAAAATACTTGCAAATGGACTATGAAGGTTATATTTTAAATCACATGCACTAAATGATCTAGATTTTAAGAAAAGTTGTGAGATTCTGAGATTTATGGAGCTGCTGTATAAATGTTCCCTCTTTTATTAGACAGGAGCAGTGCATCAGGAATTTTACAGAGACAGTGACCTGAAAATAGGGGCAGTAATTAACGTTTGGGGAAGGAAGATAATACTCTGTGATTGTGATGAATTCACTAAAAAATATTACAGGACAAAATACAGAATCGGTAAGTAGTGATAATTATCTTTCCTTATGAACATTTTTGTACTTCTGAGTTTGACAGAGCTGTCTTTGAATTTTATTACTGTCAAAACATGTTCATTAAAACCTTTAGCAATAACAATCTGTTGTAGGCTGTTAACAGCAAAGCAGTAATTTTGCAGGTGATCAAGAAGGGCTTTCTTATATGTTACTCCACTGAAAACTAACACACAATGTACATGTTCCTAACTGCCTCTATTTTAAAACTAGAATGACAAAATAGTCATATGGATGGATTGCCTTTTATTCTACTCTCCTTCCCCCTCCCATTCCAATAGCTGTGTTTGCAGTCAGAAACTAATAAGGAGCATGTAGTGAGTGGGTAAGTAGAATGAGCTCAATTATTCCCCATTATACTATGTTTCATTTTAAATGGATGTCAGAACCCTCAGATAATAAGATTTTCTGACATGACAGTAGTAGTCTGTCACATTATTGGTTTTTACAATGCAGTTTTGTGTATTCTGGACCATTAGAGTCTGTATTCTGTGAAGTTTCAGCACTGAATTCTGGAAACATTTAGCAACTATGTCTGTAACAGAAAAGCATTCTGGAAACTTGTAACAATAGCAGCATTCATTTACCTGTCTTTGAATTCCCTTGGTCAGACTTGCTAATGGTTCTATTATGGACATCTTCCTGCGAAAATGACTTAGTTAATTTCTGGCAGTTTTTTCATTCAATAAATATAGTTAAATGTCTAACTGTTCAGACATGGTTGGAAGAATCCTACTATGGCCTTTCTCTGACATTGTGAAACTAAATACCCAAGCAGACTCTTTCAGCTTGACTTGTGATCAGTAAGAGTGTAGTGTTTGGATCAAAGCTTGTCTGCTGCACTAGGGGGATTAAATGATGTAGCACTGCCATTAAACCACTGAATTTCTTAATTGGCAAAACATGTCTCATTAGGACTTTTTTTAATAATAGCTTGGCATGTCTGTACCAAAATAAATTTTCTTACGCTAGCCAGTGAGTGAGGAAGCCATATTCAATAACCATAGTATTATCTATAATAATAGTGAATCTAACTCCAGAGATGCAAAACATGGGGTTCTTCCCTGAGAATTTCTTCAGCCAAGACCACTGCTGCTATTTGGCAGCAATATCCTCTGTCTGAGCAAAATATCCTGGAAGAGTGAATGGGGATTTCTTACTCACAGCAGGCAATAAATGAAATGCAGCTGACCGTTCTATATCACCCAAACCATGCAATGAAGTGTTACACAAACGCAAAGGCTCTTCCCCTCCTACAATGCTGGCTCAGTAATTACTAGTTATGTTGCTGGATGTTAAAGTTAGGTGGTTTGCAAGTTAGGAGAAGTCAGAAGCTGCTGATGTGCAGAATTGTAGAAAATTGGGACTATAGGTGATCTAGTCCAAGCCCATTGTTCTGAGGCAGGATAATGTATATACATAGATTGTCACTGACTGATGTCTGTATAGCCTTTTATGTCAGCATTCTCCAGTAGAGGAGATTTCTTTGCCTCCCAAGGTATCTTGTCCTAACCTCATAGTTAGAAATGCTGCTTAATAGGTACTCTGAAGCTGGTTTGTGTAAAATGAGAGAGTAAAAAACTTACCTTTGTTGGATGTGGAGAACAACTGCTCAGTATCCTCTTTTTATAACAACCTTGTACATTTTTTAACACTGTTCCAATACACCGTCTTACCACCCTACGCCTCTTCTGGGCCATTTGCTGCTAGGGGAAACCGTTCAGTCTTTCTCCATAGTCCATTCTTTTATATCTGTGATAATTTTTCTTGTTTTTCTCAGTGCTGTCTCCAGTTTCTCTGTCTCCTTAACATGAAACACACAAAGATGTAATCTAGCCAAGACCTTTGGGAAACTGGGAAGTGTTCTGCACGTATCTTTAAGGATACATGATGGCAGAGACTGGCTAACACGAAAAAAACATCTATGTTGATGCAGCCAGTCTTGTTCACAGAAAATACATACTTTCTTGGAGCTAAGAGATTCTCACAATTTGCTGTGAAATTCTTTCCTGCTTTCCCCATCAGGATTAAAAAAATGTAGGTATGACTTTTTAACTAGAAGGGACTAGGAGTAGAATCAGGGTAGGTTTTGGCTTAGATATAAGTAGGTTTTGAGAGAGAAAGGGTGAGGGTTCACTTCTTATACTGAGTGAGTTACAAATTTTGTTTGTGTCTGGTGGATGTACAAGGTACTCTCAGTGGGCTCAGTCCCACACAGTGCCCAGCATTCTGCTCCCATCCAATTAAACACTGAAACGTGCTTAATTGCAGTTTGAGTCCAGGGAGACCATTTACTTGAGTAAGAGTAAGTAAGTGGATAAATTAGTTCTTACATCAAGGCACAGTGCTCAGCACCTCGTGGCATCAATCCAGCTGTTTGTTACAGTGTTTTCACATTACTCCCCTTCAATTTATACTCTTCTGCCAAAGCCATTAAAGAGGCCGACATTTATTTTTGACTCTGCAGTTTCAGCATAAGTTGCTTGTGGATGGAATTTGCCCTTTAGGAGAATTAAGGGCAGTTTAGATTTCCCTTGAAGTGCATGATTATGATATCTGATATATTTCCAATGTTGGTTTTGTCTGTTTTACTCTTTATATCATTTGTGAAAAGCAAAGGAGAGCTTTTCCCTGGGTAAACAGTAGCTAATGCCCTTCAATAGGAAGCTAATGATGTTACTATCATCTAGCAGTGCTATGAATGTAAGAGAAAATGCCTTATTGTGTGATACTATCTGTCCAGATTCTCTAGTGCAGCCTCAGAGGAGAAAAATATTCTATAGCCATGTAGGTGTTGTGGTCACCCAGCTGAATTGTGAGCTATACTGATGTGCAGTGAGGGAAGCTGATACTCGATCTTCTCACTAAATATGGTAGAAGCGTAGAGTTGAGTATAAAGTGTTCTTTCTTAAATAACAAATTGTTCCTGAAGGAACGAAACCAGTAAAATCTGGTTTCTTAGTGATTTTTATTCAGTGTCCCAGCACCTCCCAAGCCTGTCTGCTACGCCTTTTCGCAGCACCCTGTGATCCCTCTCCTGTCTCAGCTCTCCTCGCCCTCCCACCCCCTCATTTCTCAGGCTCCCTCTCTGACCTGCTGCCTGGGCAGAGCAGCGTGCGGGGTGATCGGCTGGCCAGTACATGTGTGCTTTTGGCCAGGCAGCTGCTGCTGGATAACAGCTGACTTCTTGCTTTTCCCTCAGTGGGGGCATTAAAGCCTGCTGCCAATTTTCAGTAGACTCGTCAGAGATCAGAGTCTCTCTGGCGTCTAACCTCTCTGTTACATGTGGTGCAGACTGAGCAGTGGCTTCTAAATATACTAATGCATTTACAGATGCCTTTTTTTCCTCAGGTAACTGGAATAATCATGAAGTAAGACTGTAAAAGGAGATTTTCTTTGACTTAGAATAAACAGTCATGTTTTAGCTGCATGGATGGTTCTGTGAACACTAGTTTTTCTTTAATCTTGCATGTAAAAGTTGTGAAGATGGTGGTATTGCCTTCTTATTTTACTTCTTACCTCAATTGTGAGACAGACTCTCGCAAAACCCAGGTTTCAGCTGTTTTTTATACATCTCCTCTTACGTATATAGAACATCATGTTAACAGTGTCATCCCTCCAGCACTATCACCACCTCTTATATTGTCCAAGGCTAGTGGGATTTCTTTCACCTGTTCTTGGCTGTAATGCTCAGAGTTGTCTGTCCTCTTCCTTTGAACGTAGAATTTCTTGCCTGCCTGCTATATACTGCTATTCAGTACTGTTATCACTCTAATCCAAAAAATGTAGCACTTGACTCTTCCTTGAAATATGGTTTTATCTAACACATGAGGATTTTCCTATAGTTCTTTGACTGAGGGCAGAAGGTAATCTTAAAGTGTATACCAAAATCTAACCACGTATATTGAAACTGAAAGCAGACAAGCTCATTCAAGCTGGTTTAATGCTGCGTCTGTGGCAACAAATTCTTCTGGAGGAATTTTCTCTTTTAGTTTTTCTTACTAAGAAGGCTATGCTATCTTCAAATTGCTTATATGCTAAAGATGTGGCTAGAGCTGTTTTGTTTCTTGCTGTTCCTACTGCTTGTTCAAATCTCACTCAGGTTTTGCTGTCATAAGTTACTTGTACATGGTATGTGTTTGATACTCTAGGTGAAATATCCTATGTCCATCTCCTACTGGGCATCAATTGATGCAGTATCAAGGGGTGAAACTGTCCGTGGGGAAAATATCTCTGCTATTCTTTCTGGAAGTAGAAATTTGTAATCCTGGACTTTAAATTTACCCTCTACGCACTGTAAATTCACACTGAAAATGTTACAGCCTGAAAGAAGAGAGCATTGATTCCTTTTCCAGACTGGACAGAGGCAATTTTCTTAAGAAACAGTGATAACCTTGAGAGGAGTGCATTTTATGTGTAATGCAAGTTGTCTGTCTGATTCTACCCTCGTGGTGTGTGGCAGCGCAAAGATGAAATGAGTTTTGAGCTCAGGTATGGCTATTAGGCTACTGGACCTAGCTGGCTGTTCAAAAGTTGCAGAAATGAGATTTTAACTAGTTTCATAAACTGTATTTCTCCATGGCAATTTCCTTCTGAATTTTCTCATTCACAGGAGAGGATCTGAATACATAATCCTTTAAAATCCTGGAAACTGTTAGGTGGCACAAGGCTGGATGTTTACCTTGTTCTCTTTAGTGAATCTGAACGAAGCACAGGCATTTTACTTCGGGGAAAGGGTGGGAACTTCTCTTTGGACTGTGTTTACTTCCAGGCTTGGGTTGTGAGGGATTTAACACGCTCTTTGGGGCTAATACGATATTCCTCCTAATTTGTAGTTGCCTTCTAGTTTATAAATCCAATTTTCATCCACATGTGCTAAAGTACATACAAAGGGAAATGCTTTAGCATTTCTTAATGAATGCCTTATGCGTGAGTGTTAATGTGCGTACACTGTGACCTGCATGTAAACACATTAGCTTGTCTTTTATCAGTCCAACTGAATGTCCTGGCTTCCCAAATGCTTTTGGCAGGAAGCACTATTATTTGCAGCCACGCAAAGAGAAGGACTTTACTTCTGCTAAAATACACTCAGTTACAAACCTCCGGGCTCTGAGGGAGACAATATTGGTGCGGGTTAACGTATTGCACAACTGAAAAAGGAACGTTAAAGTTTATACGCAGCACGAAGACCCTGAGGAGCAGCAGCCGAGCGCGGGCCGCCGCGCCAGGCCGTGAGGGGAGGGGGGGTGGGGCGGGGCCGCCGCCTGCCCTGCCGCGCGCCCACTAGGTGGCGCTGCGGGAGCGCGGGAACCGCTCTCGAGAGGCCACTTTTTTGGTCACAAACAGTATGAGAAAAGAGTATTTTGGTGCATGTTTACATACACGCGTACTCTTTCACGGCGAAGATTGCTTTCAAAGTTGCTGAATGGACTTTCTTTTGCATACGGGCCTGGCCTTCGTACTTCTCAATCACAGAAAGGGCACGCGTAGTTTTTTATGGAGAAAAATGTTGGCGTGGTTTTGCAAAACCCCTTTTTGACTGGTTCAGTTGCAAGTATTAGCTTTTCAATTTGGACCATATTCTTCTAAGAAGTAAAGGCCAAAGGAGATCTCATAGTGTTTTCAAGTTAAAGAAAAACTCTGACATCTGAATGCTTTCTATGTATTTTAACTTCATACTGCTGTTAGACGAATAGGAATTTAAGAGAGTATGTTGATTTGATCTTCCAATATAGCCATGTTTAAAACATTTTAATCACAAACCAATGTGGAAAATGTTCCAAGTGACAGCAATTTTGTCATTCTCCTCTATTTGCACTGAAACCCGTGCTACAGGTTTAGGCTACTCACATCTCTTCAGTTCTGGGTAGAAAAGTTAAGTTTCAGAGAAAATCCCTTTATTCCATGGGATCCGCTTTTATACACTGGTCAGCTACGTCACTCTTTGCCTCCTGGGCTGCGGTTTGTGATTCCAGTTTGCCTCATGTGTTTGTCTTTCACTTACTAGGCCAGCCGGCTCTGCCTTCTTCAGGGCAGCACCTCCAGCCCACCGTGGTGTGGAGATGATGCTGCTCTACATGGGCAGTGCTGCACCAGTTGGCTTCGACCTTCTTATTGCACCCATGTCAGTGTGGGAAGGGCTCTGCGGGCTGTGGGGCGCCACAAGCTGGGCTTGGGGCCATGGCAAAGAGGGCCAGCTGCAGCCTGGGCTGCCCAAAAATCAAGCAAAGTGACTCTCCCCCTCTGCTCAGCGCTCGTTAGGCCTCATCAAGGTACTCTGTCCCCTTTGGGGTCTGCCAGGACAGGAAAGACATGGACCAGCCAGGGTGAGTTCAGGGGAGGCCCCAGGACAGTCAGGGCTGGGGAACACCTAGGGGACCAGGGCTTGCTCAGCCCAGGAGAGGCCCTGAGCAGCCGCCTGCACCCACCCACGGGGAGGTTGCTGAGGCCAGGCAGCCCGGCTCTTCACAGGGGTACGAGGTGGGAGGGCATGAGACGACATGCATAGTGGAAACAAGAGGCTCAGGGTTGAGTATGAGGAAAAACTTTCCTCCCTGGGGCAGGCTGCCAGGGCAGGCTGTGCAGCCTCCATCCCGGCAGGCGTCAAGCCCCAACTACACACAGCTTGAAGCAGCCTGGTCTGGCCTGGGGCTGACCCCATCCTGAGCAGGAGACCACGCTAGAGACCTCCCGAAGTTCTGTTCAACCTAAATTATCCTGTGTTCCTATGATCTATGTCTTCATTTGCCTCAGGTCTGCCCATTTACTTTCTCCCATATACAAATTACTTTTTTCCTGTCACCATTTCCATTTTCCATTAACCTTATTTAACCAGCAGACTGTATTACTCTCTTGAAGTTTTACATGAACCCTGCTGGCAGCTGGAAGCTGTGTTGCAGCAAAAGTGTGGTGCAGGGAAGCAACAAGGGGCCAAATGATACAGCAAGATTTTCACCAAGAGAGGAGTGAGGAGGGACCATAGGGCAGCAGAGCTTCCTATAGGAAGTGAGTGCAAATCCCTGACCAGACATGTCTCTGCTGAGTCAGAAGAGCTCCTGCTGTATAGCTGGGTTAGTCAGGACCATTGATCACTGTGAGGAAAGACTTGAGACTGGGGAAAATGAGGAAAAACAAAGCTTCTGAAACTCTGCATGAAGTGAGATATGGACTGAAGCTATTGGCTTCAATGTACCAAAATCTTCTCATATATGTCTGATTTAAATAATGAATAAAATTTTATTTATTTATGTATTTATTTTCCTCTGACAGAAAGCAGAGGGCAGGAAACTCATAAGTGAAGTATTTACTTAATCATGTTGTCTCAAAGGATGAAACTGAAAAATTAATTTAGAATTGTTAATTTATTATTTTATCCCATTTTGAAACTATATTTGTCTTTCCTTTTGCATGTGTATCTTAATGATATTTGTCAAACATTTTAAGATTATAGATGAAGTCCTGAAACACTTGAAGAAACAGTAATTTTGCTGTTGGCTCCTGTGGAGTCTTTTTCTACCTTGTAACAGTACGAGGGATCTTGGTTTGACTTTGATCAGTGCTCTGTTACAGAAATAAGCTAATAAGTACTCATACTGGAAGTTTAAATCCTTAGTCAAATGGCTTCATCAGAACATAAATAAGTTTTGCTGTCTTTGTTGTAGAGGATTTCACCCCAGTTCCATATAAGGCTCCACCACCTCCAAAAACAGAAAAAAAATTTCCTCCTTATACTGGATTTGGTTCTGAAGAGGATTCTCTGTGCTCCTGTATGGGTCTGCTTCCCAAGCCTCCCCAAAGAGATTTCAAGAAATTCATGGAGAAAGACAGGTATTTCAGTGAAAAATATTTCTAACTTTTTTAAATTATGTCTTTTTGTGAAGGAGATAAATGTTAAGTAGGAAAGTATTTTTTTCAGCAAAATATGCAGCTCATCAGACTTCTAAGGGACAGGTGCATGAGGACTGGTTTAGTGACATGATACTCCAATTTTCTGCAAACACAGCAAAATTTCTCTTTTGAGAAGGCAAATACTCTGACCCTCCCATCCTCTACCTTCTTCCCTTCTGTCTTCAGTGGCAATTTGTTGGAAATCTTAGTCCAGGAATTAGTCAGGAATTTTGTATGCTTCAGCAGTGCAACACTGATTTGTTTTTCTGTTTGACTTTCTGGCATTTACTTTTTTTGTCTGTTGAATTTCATGCAATTTACTGTAGCAATATTAAAGAAGTAATCCTTTACTTTCCATTATGAAATGGTTTTTCAGGCAGTGGTTGTTGAAGCCTAAGTGGAAAGCCAGGTCACATGCTAGAGATTCACCTGTAGAACCTCTGTAAAAGAAGAAAGCTATTAGAAAAAGGCTTGGAAATGTATTGATTGTGCATATAGCAGTACTGTAAATAATTTAAACCACCATCACTTAACAAATATCCAACTAGTAAGATCATCTGGTGGGCCTGATTTTGTGGAGGTAATCCTAGTACGTATTGCTATTCAGAATTTGAGTTGAAAAATATACATACCTAAATGTGTTCTTTCTTTATAAATTCTCTGGAAAGAAGCTTGGAGTTTGATTTGCAACTGAATTTGAATATAAATTCATTCCAGACCTGTGGCAGAGCAGTAATTTTCCCCTGAAAATGATTCCTTTCTGTCTGGCTGACTCTAGCTGGTTCTGTTAATTTAAGCTGAAAATGTTTTTTGACAAAGTAGGGAATCTTATGCCATTTCCCTTCGTGGTCCAGGAATAACACAATTAATGTATGTTACAAAACTCAGGAGAATACATATCTTAGTGATGAAAACTTTTTTCATACTCTGTTTTTGATTTCTTACCTCTTCTTTTGCTTTTTAGAAGTGGTATGGAAAGTAACATACTGCGCTTTCTTGCAAAACTTGTCACAGATAGTCCTATTGACAAGGATCGGAAATTCATTATTTCCTACTTCCTGAGTGATGACACCATTTCAGTTTTTGAATATACACAGCGAAACACAGGTAAGATGTAGTGATGTCTTTCAATCAGTCCCAGTTGCCCTGCTCATTTGATTAGAGTTTACAGTAAACATTGTGGCCAGACTCAGCACAAGCAGAAGCAGGGATGTGGATTTTTAAATGCAATGGGAGTTACATCAGCAGGTCTACTGCATTATCTTGCATAGCTGTATGTCATAGTAATTTATGATCCTCATCACTCAGAATAATGCTGTTGATTGTATGACAGTACTTCACAATATCCTTTGGGAATGGGCAGTTTAATGCCTTGGAACTTTTATCACATTTTAATATGCAAATTTGGCCTCTAAACATTTGTTTTGGTTGTGGATATTATACAGGAATTGTATTGTAACTGATGATAAATAGGGACAGGAAATGTAAGACACTGAGAATGAAAGAGTAAATCCTTTGTTTTGCAAGATTGTGTTATGATGTTATGTAACCTGTGTAGCACCCGTTGTATAGAAGCAGCTCATGAAAGCAAAACAGCTGTGATATTTTTTAACAAACTTTATCATTAATCATGTAGTGTTGAGCATATAAAGAGTGAAGATTGCCCTGTGCTAGTATCTGTACATGCGTGCGTGTGTGTGTGTATAATACTGAACTGAATTTCAAGAGCCAGACTACCAGTGTTTAAATGAGAAATGCTTTGTTACTTCTCAGTTGCTTGATCACATTTATCCTATTGCTGGAGCATGGTCACCCAATGTTGTCATGGTTAAATTCTTTTCATCGCCGTTGTCTGTTACAGGCTGCTTCCAACTGAGGATATAAAAGGTTATGTGATTTTCAATCATCTTTTTATACCCGTGGAGGTTCTTGTTCGTGGATAGAAGAACATAGCAGTGGGAAGGATGTCAGGAAGTCATTCTGTAACTCAGAGAGATAGGGAGGCCTTGGCTAACCATGACCCTGCTGGAGAGATTAGTGTATTTCTGTGAAGCCCGAAAACCATCTGCAGCAACAGTTTCAGAGCAGTTGACATCCAGAAGTGCTCTGGCACCTCTCAACATGTGCAGTCAAAGGACTGACTCTTAAAAGCTGCTGTCAGCCTCTGATAAATCTGTAGAGAGAAAAAAATCAGGAAATCACATTCTCTCAAAGACAAGGGAAAAAGAGTAATGTAAGATTTCCTTAGTTACCATGTTAGGCTCTTGTGGAACCTTGTGACTAGCTCTTTTGATACTGCTTGAATTGCCCTGTATTGGCTTCTTGGCACAGAGCACCTTAGTATGGTATTTCAAGTATGCCCTGCAGTGGCGACCAGCTCACTGTCTAGAGCAAAGACTGTCCTAGGCAGGACTGTTCACTCCCCTTTGCTTCAGGGACTGATGCCAGCAGATGACTTTCTGAGGTCCAGTTTTTCAGTTT
Organism: Elanus axillaris; assembly: GCA_026212715.1. Classification (NCBI taxonomy): domain Eukaryota; kingdom Metazoa; phylum Chordata; class Aves; order Accipitriformes; family Accipitridae; genus Elanus; species Elanus axillaris. The sequence goes on from JANZLQ010000061.1 coordinate 9,699,030, forward strand.
ACAGTTAAGGACTAAATATTCTTGCAACCCTACGTTTAAGCCTTTACTGAAAATTATTTCTGATGTTAGTCCTTCTCAGACCTATGATGAAGATAACATCCATGAAAAATGAAGGTGTGGTGAGTATCTAGACCCTTCTGTATTCCCAGAGAACTCTTTCTGTGCCAGTGGTACTACCAAGTAATTTTGAGTGCCCTGCACATTTTCAATGCAAAGAACTTCTAATGGCATCTCTGCTTGTATCCAACTATATTATGAATGCATAAATAGGGACCTCACCCCCAAATAAAATAAAAGCAATTCTCTGAGAAATGTTTTGAAAATGCATAGAGTACCTTCCTAGGATTCAATGAGCATTCCCAGTTAGCCCTGCTCCACTGCAACATCAAGATTAAGCACTGTTTATGGCAGCAGTGTCCTGTCATCAATATTTTACTAGTTTCGTGCCATCCAGTGGCCTGTAATTTATGCAACTTCTTTTATTACAGCTAAAGACACATAGACTTATGTATATATTTATTGTGTAATGCTGCTGAGACCCTCAAGGGCAGCTGAGTTCCTCACTAGTGAATGACACATTTGATTGGCATTCTTTATGTCTGGAGACATAAAGGATGCTAAGGGTACAGCTGCACTGTTAAATTAAAGAAGTCCAGGGAACAGTTTGAATCTTGGACACCAATCATATGTATTGCCTGTTCCGTCACTCCTGGTTCTCCTTTGCACCACTCCAACTAGACAAGGCTCCAGAGAGCCTGGGGCCCCTCCTGGGGGATTCTAAACTCTCCTACAAGGCAGTAAGGACAGGGCTGCACCAGGTTTGGCTTGCTCCACCCTTATCAGTCGTCTAACACTATCCCAGGAGGTTTTGCACACTCAAAAATTCAGGTCCTCCTACCACATTCTGGGTCTGCAAAACATATCCTCAGTTTTATGCTGTAGAACACCACTCTGGTGGACTGCAGCACAACCCTCACATACCTTCAAACAATTTGAACACAAAAAAATAATAGCTGTGTCTTAAGATCCCAGATTATCACACAGTACCCAGAGGAAAGCCAGAGCCACACACTGTGCAATACAGATGTGGTCAGTTGGTCAGGCTCTCAACAGCATGGGTGCCAGGCCAGAGATTGCCTCCTGGCTTCTTTGTATTTTGGAATGAGAATATATGCTGGGATTACAGCTGGGAGCCCCTTGAACATTGCTAGTCAAACAGAATGTGAAACAATAAGTGGGCAAGTTTGCATACCAACAATAACAAATGCTTCAAGATGCGTATAAAAGGCAAGTATCTGTAAATGGGTTTTTAAATTCCCTGGGATGCTAAAGTGGATGGCGTAGCTGACTTTCAGAGGTGGTAGAAAGGTGAAGTGGAAGGATGTGGCTAAGAACTGGCCATTGGAGAGTAGTGAGAACAGCCCTGAAAAGGCAGGATAAGAAGTAGGGATGGGGAGGTGAGTGGGGTAGAGCAGCAGTTGGAAAGCAGCCTGGGACTGCAGAAGTTTCTTTGTTCCCACCTTCATTATTTTCTTTTTTCTCCCCTTCTCTTCTCTCTCTCTCTCTCCCTCCCTCATTTTAGTCATGTCTGAAGGAAAAGTGAACAGGTTTCTTCGAGGTTAAGAATGAGAAGGCTTTGCAGAGGTCAGATAAGAGCAGCTAGGAAAAAGGAGTAAGGCATGTAAAATGGGAGCAAGAAGAACATTTGTGTGTGAGAAGGAAAAGTGTTGAAGTGGATGGGTGGGAGAAGAGTAAGTCTGAGCACATCTTAGAGAGGGGTGAGTTAAAACAGTAAATGACTCCCAAAATAACAACTTGACCATCCCTTTTGTGCACAGGTTCAGAGGGCTATTTTTGCCTTTTTATTTGCATGAATTGATAGAAATTGGCAAGTAAAAATGTTTCAAATCACAATCCTAAAATGGAATTAAAAGTTGGTCATACTTTTCTCAGTCCAGCAACCTGAAGGTTGTAGGCAGGTACTTCACACTATTAGTAATACTGTGAAACTGTATTTGCAGTATGTAAATGCATAGGGGTGGACATCTTGAAGCACTTTTTGAGATGGGGGTCAAAGCATGAGAACTTTGGCTCCCCATGCAGAAGATCACAGCCCCTTTTTAACGCAGTATAAGACCAAGCCAACAGCTGTACAAACACCTGCGAAGTCTGATCTGATATTAATGTAAGCGTGTCTTTGGTTGTGGTGTTTATTTTGTGCTTTGAGCCTAGCTCTTGTAGATTTCCATCAAAATTTCTCATCAAGTGTCAGTGTAAAATCTCTAACCTAATAAGATATTTTTGGTTGTTTTCCTTTATACCTCTTGAAATATTCTAACCCGTAACATTTAAAAAACAATTATGGGACAGATATATTAAGGTAAGTTTCTAATCTAAGTGCACAGTTGCAGGGAAATAGACAAGAGTGAAGTTCCAATCTTAGAGAGACCAGTTCTGTTTAAATATTACAAACAGTTACCAGGATTATATAACCTAAAATGTCATATTTGTTTTAATAGCTAGTTGAAAAGAAATGTATTGAGATTAGAGTTACATTAGTGATTTGAATTGTGTTTTGATTCAAGCTAGATCTGACAATTACCATAGTGTGTTTTTTGTCTTTTGCTTTTATGGTGCTAGTAAAGCAATTAAGACAGCCATCTGACCCAAAATCTGGTTTAATAAGTACTTTATGTTTCACATTAATTTATAATTTTGACTATAAAAAGCATTTTATTACACTGTTCATCAGCCTTTATTGGACTTGCATCACTACCTAATATGTAAGACATAATTAAACATTACTAAAGTATGCTTTTTGGCTTTTGGCTTTGGAAGCTCAAATATGAACAGGAAACAAACCCTCAGCACTCCAGAGTTGTTGTAGGGCACATATCCTGATTAAACTAAACATGTAACAATGTTTTCTAGAAAGCTTGGTACATCAGTGTGCAATCTTGTGGATTATCCAGAAGATATTACTGGAAAGTGAAATGTTCCTTGTGGATTATCCAGAAGATATTACTGGAAATGTTCCTTGTGGATTATCCAGAAGATATTACTGGAAAGCGAAATGTTCCTTTTTACATACCCTTGAGCACTGTGTGCAGTTTCCAGTGGCACAAATAAAATCATTATAATGTGAAAAGAAAATGTGACATACCCAGCTCACAAAGGAAGTAACAGATCGCAATTAAGTTGCATTGGCAGAGCAGTGTGTGTAAGATAGTGTCATGTCACTCCTACTTTTTTTTAACATTCAAAAGCCCTTAAAAATAAATTAAAACTACAGTGTACCAGAATTCATGATCTTTGTAGGATGGTGCTATCTTAAGTTGTGAATATTTTTTTCCTTTTTGCTTTAACAGTTCAAGGATAATTGCCTGCATCTTACATTTTGCATCTTATGTTTCTCAAGGGTCAGTCCCAAGGCTGGTGACAGGGTTATGGGAACGATTTGAAGAGGCACATTTCTGTCCCATTTTAAGGAATAGAAAAAAGAGGGAAGGTGTTTGGCAGGCATTCAAATGAGACATGTCACAGAATATGCACAATGTAACTGTTGCTGTGGACACTGGCAGAGACAGTTCTTTTAGCAACAAGAGGGAGTGGGAGGGTGTATTATGAGACAAGAAACTCAAGGATGAAAACTAATATTTAAATACAAACCAGCTGGTTTGGGGTGTCTTCTGGGTTTTCTTTTGTGGTTTTTTTTCCCCAAGTAAAGCCATAATTAATTATTTACAATTCTATTCCCGTAGGGATACTTGGTGGGAAGTTCTTGGAAAGAGGTCGCATTAAGAAGCCTGGGCAGGAGCTATTTAAGAGTGAGCCATCTGAATACTTCAAGGCTCAGAATCTGTTTGTTGGAGCCAAAGTTTGTTTCCATGGTCACAACTTTCTTTTGGTGGATGCTGATGAGTACACTTTCAACTACATGGAGAAGCATGCAAGTGAGGTGAAGCAGGCTCTTGTTATTTTGTGTTATCTTTAAGGACTTTACCTTATCTATATATTTTTCAGAATTATTTATACCTAGTTTCTTCACCAAATTTCACACCCAGTGCTCTCTGTCTAGCAATGGATTGAGGAGATGTTAGCTAGGGAGTGCATGGAAGTCTAGCCACTCTTCACTGTCCATTCCCCTTCTACTTTCTCAGCATCTACTCTTACTGTACTAGAGGTTGTTAGAAGGTATATCCCTGCCTGTTCTTTCTTGAGACTGTTTATGGACCTCTTGTCCCTGAATTGATCTAACCCTTGTTGAACTTACAGATATTGTTTGCTTCCACAGCTTTCTGTGGCAGCAAGTTGAAAAGTTCACTGCCTACTATGTAAAAAAAAAAAAAAAGATGATAAAAGAAGTAATTATATTTTATCTGCTTTAAACCAACCTCCCGCTAGTTTCAAGGCCAATTCTAGTGTTCTGGGGTTTCGTGAAGATCCCCATTCAACTTAGGCACCACCTTCATAATTTTGTAAGTCTCAGACATTCTTCCCCCTCAGCCTAATTCTATTTCATTATGAGTCTCACTCTTTTTAGTCTGTCCTTGCAAGGCAACTGTGAGATGTGGAGACTGGAACAGTGCACAGTACTCAAGATGTGGGCACATCCAATTCAGAGTCTTACAAATGAGGCTATTATATTCCCTCATTTGATTTTTTGGCTTCATACATATTTATCTGCCAAAATGTTTCCCTTGTAATATTAGAAATTCATATCACATTCAGGAATTCAAGCTTACAGTTTGCACTGAGTTTCACTATCTTTTGGTGTTGCCTTTAGAGGGGAGAGCAACAATAGATAGAGAGCTGGTATGCCTCAGCTGATGTATACTTCATGCTATCAGTCATTACACAAATGACTGGTAAAGAAGTTGTCATTCACCAAAGCCAGAAATGTATGCAATAGGAGGAAATTGATTGTCCTATAGCAATTGTCACAGAGGTCAAAAAAGAAAGGTTACAGGGATAGAGAACCACAGAAGAGTCACAGAGTTTTGTGGTTTTGTGGGATTTTATGTTGGTTTGGTAAGTAATGTAGATTACTTTTTTTTTTTTTTCCCAATGATGTTTGTGCTGCAATATTTAAATAAATGTACCCTGGTATATTTGGAAATTCCTGTTATGTGCAGCTCTGACCCAGTCACTCTGAGATGCATCTTAAGAATGCATCAGCTCAGGAGCCAAGGCATTTCTGCATCATGATCCCTTTTCTGGATTGTTGCTTTGTCAGTGTGATCCTGAACATCAACCTGTGCAAGTTTTAATTGTTCCCTGTCTGCTGGCTCACCAAAGTGAATGAACCTGCAAGACTCTCAAGAGGCCAGTAGGCCTAGTGCAGTTTTAGGGACTGTGAGTCTTGATGCCGTTGTGCTGCGGAGGCAGAGGTAGATGCAACCTGACCCTGTGCTGCCTTTGTGCCACACGTGCTGTTCTCACTCAAATGAAAATAGCAGAATGGTGTGATTTCTTTGTAAATTAACATGGAGTTAGCACCACCTGCCTTCCTTGGAATAATGAGGAAGGTCTGCAAAATGCTTGTCGATGTAAAATGCTACAACTGCTAAATGCTTTAAGCAGTAAAATACAAAGCTATATACATTATGTTTTCCTACTGCTGGACTGTTTCTCCTCCTAGTAGGAACAAAGCCAAAGCTATTCTTCAAAATGCAGTGAGCATCATTAGATTGTAAATGTTCTTTGGAACTGCTGTTTGCATTGATTATCTTGGATCAAACAGGTGAGATCTTAGTTTTCCAGACTGAATGATTGTATATTATCAAAATAAAATCTGCAGAATGGGAAGAAGCAACACTAAAAATACTTCTTGAAAGTGAATTTTGAAATGTTCTTTGCACAGTTAAGATTTTAAAACAGCTGGTATATAAAAAGGTTTATTCTCCCAATGATAGATGCTTTATTCACATCCTTTAAATAGAGCTCCAGAAGTAAGGACACACCTTGTTTGCCTCAGTTCATCAGAGGATTGCATACTCAAATCACAAGAACTTTAGGAATTATTAGAGAAGAGCAGAGCTGGAAGATGGTTTGAAGAAGGGGAAACAATTTTAAGATTACTATATTTCTAAAATTAGAATAATTTTCCTTCTGAAAAGACAGAGGTTTCCTTTCAATGGAACACATCAGTATGTTTTCTGAAAACTGGTGAAAGAAATCCAGATGGAATGTTTTTCTTCTGGAAAGTGCCATTTTGACCACATGTCTATAGGCTTATGTTGATATAGATGAAACTTTGGTAATCATAGTGCAGGTGGGAATTAATTTTGCTATCACTGAAACATTTCTTTGATACCATATGAGATATTTGAAAAATTTCAATTTTCTGTTTTTTGTATTTATTTTGTATTTGTTGTATTGGTTTTATGTTATGGGGAGAGAAAAATCATTGAGTCTTTTCATTTTGATTGCTACCTATACTGAAAGTAACTTTAAGGATCTAATTCTCAAAACATTTTCAACACTTTTAGTTTCTTTTCCAATTTGAGGAAAAAAAAAAAGTATTTAGAAAATGTAAATTTGCTTGCAAAACGGAGCATGTGTTGTGCACAGTCCTACTGGTATTATCCAGGTTTGGGGAGGACTCTTCGAAACAAGGCATCACTGTGCCTCCTTGGAAATGAATTTATCATATCTGAAACAGTCTCAATTGTTCAAACTTCGTAGTCTTCTGCAGCACAAACATGCAGGTTGATTTTACTTCCACTGAATTCAACATCAGAACCTCTGACTTAAGACAATCAAACAAAACTAGATTGTGACTACTACCATGTCAGCAATTACATGAGAAGGGGGGAAAGCGAGTAAAGAGTTATCCCATGCTGCTTGGATACTCGATGTCTATGTAGGTGTTTGGAATATGTAGTTTAGAAAAAAGATGTAAAAATAACTGCTTTGATAATGTAGAGAAGACAGGTTTTTAAATAGACAGAACACTTTGTCCATCTTTAAATACTCTGCTCATTGATGCCTTCTGCCCAGTCTTTTCTCAATCTCTCTTCCCTGCTTTTTCAGCAAAAAGCTGTATGCTTATGGCCCAAACAATAGCAGCTTGGGGAGTGGCCTGAAAAAGTTGCTGTCTCTAAAACGTTTTGGTTGCTGGTCCAGCTGCTCCACACTGCTGCCTTGCATGGCATTGCATGCCAGGAGTGTACCTGGAGCTTTAGAATAGGCAGCAATTGTCTTCTTTAAATCTGAGCATGTTACCTTTAACCACTGGTGTATTAATTAAACTTGGATCAATTTATACTGCTCTGGCAGTGTCATAGGGACTTCAAATACCATTTTCTAGATCCCTTGGAACTGATACAAACCTGTAGAGAGCCTTCAGCATAATTGGGAGTGAGGCCCAATCTCTGTTGTGATTAGGTCCTTAATACCAGTCATACTGAATTTCAAATTGCTAGTTAAAAAAAACATTGCTTATTGGAAGAAATGGGAGAAAACTATTTTAGGACAGATCATTGTGCTTTGTAAGTTAGATAAAGCATGATAGATGTAAGGACATATCAGATACTCATACTTGGACTCAACCCCGATTTAATGACTAAATACATAGATGTTTTATGTTAAAAATAAGTATAGCAAATAAATCTTTTGTAGAGATCTAACAGAACAATCTGAATATAGGGTGGAAGCCTTAGTCTTGCAGTTCTGTTTATCTAAATTCAAATTTATTTTAATGGCCTACTTAGGAAGAAATAAGCATTTGTCTTATATGACAGGAAAAATTGGTTCCTAACAAATTTCCAATCTGCTAATTTTGAGTATAAAAGACAACATAGTCTAATATGAATGAGAATATCTGTTGAAGTAGTTCATTAGAGCCAATGGTGAAAAGATTAGTTTTAATTTGGTGAAAGTTATTGAGAATCAAGTGAGGTGCAGCAACATAAAATGAGGACCAAGTTATTAGAACTGTACTTTAAATGTTTCTACTTCTTCCTTAACAATACACTGTTTGAAGCTAAAGTGGATGTCCCTTTATGTAGCTGGAATAAGCTTTCTGAGTGTGCATGATGTGACGATTTTTGTTTAATTTTTATATTTTCAGTAGGAAGCAATTTTTTTCCATAGCAAGCTTTCCTCCAAACTTACCACAGTGCTTATTTATGCATCTGAAGTGAGACAATGAAGCAACTAATGATACTTAGCAGTTCAGCATTGCCCTGCATCATGACAACTCTTGCTGGTACATGCATAGTTGGTTGCATAGTGCTTTTCTTTCTAATCTATGTCTTGCTTTCCTCTGTTAAGTTCTCTGTGGCTAATATTGGTGTCATCCTTGAGAAACTGAAAGACATAACTGAACCTCGTTCCCGAGAAATCAGACAGGTGTTTGCAGCCACTGACCCTGAGCAAACCAAGGTGATTGAATATGAACCTTTCAGGTAAGACAGTGGATTTTGTTTTTTAATATTTAATGAAGGTGCATTCCCCAAAAATGTATAGAGCATGACTGTTTCTTGATGCTTTCTGCACATGTTAGCTGACAAATGGTGTACGTTTGTTTTGCATTTACTTGGAGACTCTGTGTGAAAAAGAAAGTGAATCCATGCCCCCCCAAAAAAGAGAAATGTGGTAGTTTCAAGTAAGCTGAAAAGCACAACTGAAATCTGTCTACTTTTTATGGGAGCTGGCACAGAGTGTTGTGAAGAAAGGCAAGTCTACAGTAATATATACACTGAAAGATAAAGAAAAGTCCACCCTGAGAGTCAAACAAATTTAATTAGTTGTTTTGAAATTTGAGAAGAAATGTTTGAGTTACCTCCTGAAAATGGTGTTATTTGGGTTTTGAATCATTGGTAAAGAGAGTCTTCATGGAACTGAGGTGTATTGAAATTATAGAATGGAGTTGTAAGCATCTTTAAAAAAGACTGGAATACAGTAGCGAGAGCAATAATTAATGCTTGGATAGTAATTTCAGCATAGATAGGGGGAGTAGAAATCTGGATTCTGGCAATGATCCAGATATGGCAATGGGAAGTGTATAGATACTTGAAAGAGGATCATGCTCAAATCCAAGCTGATTTCAGTTTATCCTATAGTCAGAACACTTGAGCGTATGAACTGTGTTGGGTACTGGTAAAGTTAATGATATTGAACAGAGGAGGAAATTTTACCTAGAAGCATTTGGTTTTCACAGTGGTAATACACTGTGTGTTTAGGAACTGTCATAATAACTAAAGCATATAAGTAGATGTATATTGCGTGGAATGTCATCCCTATAGGAATGTTAACCAAGGCAGAAATTGCTTGTGAAATATCTCAGAAGAGATATGATCAGCAGAAGGTTCTTCCATCAGTTCAAAGTGAAAGTAGTGAGAAATGAAAACAAGCTGGTATTCAGAAATGAAAGATAAGTGATAAAAGGTAGGATTTAAACTAAAAGAGGCCATAGTTATTGGTATCTTTTGGTCAAAATATTTCTTGACTCAGGTATTTTACTCAACAGAAGCAAGATTTGGAATTGTTAATTGCATTAAGAGGGAAAATGTTATTACTAGAGTAAGAAGGAGAGAAAATTGAAAGTTAATGTATGCCTGGAGAAACTTTATAGCACTTGGAAAAGGGTTTTAATCTATATGCACAATAACTGTTTGAAATCAAATAATTTTGGTTTTAATTCAAATTATGAAATAATAATAATCTGTAAAACTTCATTTTTTTACAGGCACTAAGAGCAGGTCAAAGTTTTGGAACATTTGCATGATGAAATTGGTGGAGCACACTTTTAGAAGGGATGAGTGTGCTTTTAAATAGCAGGGAAAGATTTTTATTTTATCAGGAAGAGGCTCAGTTGAGTGTATATTTAATCACACTTGTATTCTGTGCAGCTGTGAACAGCCCAGCTGTTTAATTTAGGGTAGTGCTGTTCTGTGGCATGGAGTTAAGATATGTGTAGTCATATGGTATTGAGGCACTTGGTTTCAGCAACAAAAATGCAGTAGCCCTCTCCATAAGCAAGAGAGAAAGCAGGGGAACCCGCTAATAAATGTTTTCTTGGCCTCAGTGCTCACCTGGGCCAGTCTGAGCACCTACTAATGGTCTACATCCCTCCTGTGGTGGCACCACAGAGGGTCTGACAGGAGGCATTCGCACTGCCAGAGGAAGAATTTGCCTCTATGGAACATTTAACTTTTGTGCTTTATAGTGGTAGTAGATTTTGTTTCTGTTCATTCATTTTATACCCAGTAATCTAAGGGCTCTCTTCTTTTTATTATCCATGTATCTTATTTTAGAACAAAAGAAACAATTTTAATGACAAGAGCACTCTCTGCACCTATGGAAAGTCAAAGATATTTTTCTGTGAATAGAATATGTACTTTCAGTTTTGTATTTTCTTGTGTACATCACTGTTTATTTTTAATCTGTCATGGCATTTCATGATTATAACTAACTACAAATTATTATTTTTAGTACAGGCAATTATCTGTGTGACAGCTTCAACCAGCATGATAATCCTCTTTTCTTATCTTAAATACAGCTAAAGCTTTACTGTGCTCTGAATTTGGCTGTTCAGATTTCTTCCTTTCTAACTCTGTAATTTTATATGAGCTGCATTTAAAAATACACCTCTAAGTATGATGTAGTGTGGCAGAATTGTAGTTATACAGTTTACTCTAACTACTTTCAGAACCCAAATCTACAGCACATCATCCAGGAAATACATTGTGTACACTGAAGCTATCCCCTAAGCTATCATTAAAACTATTGAAAGCTTTGTTAAAAAGAGAAGAAAAAAATAACTAAAACTTAGATGCCTGTGCATCACGTGGTCCTATCCAGACTGCTTTTTCTCATAAGCTACTGCAAGACTGCTGTTAGAGACAAAGAACCATGTGGGTTTAACAAAGATGCCTATCTTCAATTCAGCTTGAGAAACAGCTCTCTTAAGCAGTTAATTATTATTTCTTCTTTCTTTACCAAATTCAGATTGCAATCTGTCTTATTTCTTCTACAACAACAAAAAAAAGTAAAACAAAAGATAACTAAGCTGTGGAAACAATTGTTGCAGCTTGTTTCTTTTTGTCAGGAAGAGTTTAGATGTAATTCTGTTTGCGAATCTTGGGTCTCGCTCATTAGTCCCTAGCAATCACTAAAATATTCCTTAATTCCCAAATGAGACAATAATTTTATCTAGGGGTTTTGGTGACTTTGATTGTCACTGACTGGCTTGAGAAAATAAAAGACCTTTAAAATCCTGACACTGGAAAAATCTGTGCCATGTATAGAAATCCAGCCTGTGGAAATACTCAGATGGGTGATGTTATCTACATGCTTTCAGCTTTGCCAGCCCAAGCATTCAGAGTGCTAAGCTTATCAGGCAGTATTGTCCTTTTCTTTGTGTTTGCAGTAATATTACTGCAGGCTCCAGGAAAGAGGCTCCAGTTTTGACTGGATATCTGAATGCTGCTACAATACAAATAATAATATTCAGTAAGTGCAAAAATAATACTGACAAGATAATGATAATATTAATAGATGGACCATGTTTTGGTCATTGAGTTTGCATAATCTCAAATAAGGTTTGCTACTGTCAACAACACGTCTTCTCCTTATATTTATCTTCTGCCACTGCAAATAAAGGATATTCCAGATTTATTTAATATGAAAAAAGCAGCAGTTGAATCAAAGTAGACACTATACAGTGTTTAGCATCCTTTTTTTTTTTTTGAATAGCTGTATAAGTGCAATCATATTCTATGAAGAGATATCTTCATTTGAACAGGACTGCACAAGACTCTGAGAGGAAGCAAGTGAAAAATTATATTTGTTGATAAAATTTTGCAATTTAGAAGGGTACTAAGTTTCTGTGCTTTCAGTTCACATGTGGATCTTAAGACACCCATTATCAGATTCATTCAAGAATGTAACTGTTCTCCAGACAGCAGTTTGAGTTTTTTGTCCGAACTTTGTGCATCACTAATAATTTCTTCCATTAGTTTTCAAAGATCAGTATATAATCACAGTGATGCAGTACCCTCAAGGGTACCACAAGGTACAGCTCTAATTGCATCAGCAATTATGGTGAAGCTTATTCTTTGTGCAGTTTATCCGCAGTATTATATATAATTAATCTAGTTTTGACTGAGGGACATAGGCCTATGTTGGTACTTGCTATTGAAAAAAATCCTCCTGAATGTGAGTTCACCAGAGGCAGATGTTTGGGATCATAACGCTAATGTAGTTACACTAAGCCAGGTTTTTCAAGAGGCCTTGTAGCAGCAGAGGTAACCTACAGTTCAGGCCAGTTTTTTTCCAGGAGAGCAGGAAGCCTCCTGGGTTTCCTTGAATACCTTGCTACTGGTGTTTTTTTTCCCTTATGCTGTGTCAACATCCAGGTCATATGAAGAACTCTGTCATCATTGAAGGCAACAAAACCCCTACTGCAAAGACAATGTAGTCTTTAAAATTAGTCCTTCTCCTCCACTCTACCAACTATATAAAGCAGAGGGAGATTGTTCTGAACTGTAGTTACTAGTCCTAGTTCTTAAGCTCCAAAGCTTGTGTCCATTTGCTGAAATACTACAGGTGCCTTCAGGAGCTTAACAAGAAATCACTCCAGGTCTATTACCAGCAACAAATTGTTGATATTAACAGGAATGACTTGTCATTCAGTGCCAGCACTGGCTCATCAGATGGATCTCAGGAACATTTCTTCTTCTTGGGTTGGGCTGATTTGTATGAGCAGCACAAGCAATCTTGGGAGAGCTCATCTCAGGCTCTTCCCTGCATGGTTCTCTGCTGACAGTGTCCAAGCATAAACTGGTCTTGCTACTGCCTTCTGTCTTCCATTCTTGCCATGAGGGCTTGTGATTACAAGTTGGGTGTAATTTTCTTCCCTCTCTCTGTGACGAGTTTCTGTTTTCCTTCCCCCAGCTTTCCCCTGAAAGTTACCAGTCAGGGCCAGCTTTCACAATACTTTGTAAAGTGTGGCTTGACACTTGATTAACATTCTGTTCTCTGTTGGGATCTTCTGCCCCACTTCTCCTCTGACGTTGTTAATTCTCTCTCTCCATTTTATGCAACTATGGTTATACATGCTTTGTGTTTATAGATAATTAATCATGTGCTGCAGAATGCAAAATATAATTAGGAACAGAACAGGGTAATACCTTGTTAATTCACTATCTTGTTGGATAAATGCAATGATAAAATTAATCTCTGCTAATATTCCATGCCAGTATGACATCTCTGGGAAAAGGCTTCAGTCATGATTATTAGGTATTTTTGTATGTATAGCCAGCTACTGAGGAAATGTGGACATTTTGCAAAAGTTTAAGAGTTCGGGTAATTTCCATTATACCTCCTTGAACAGATCTGGATTTCAAATTTAAGTAGATCCGTTCTTTAAAGATCTAAATACAGCATTTTATAATAAGTGCACTTTAATCCTTTCCCCACCCTGAAATTTAGTGATTATTAACTGGTTTTAACTCCTTTACTTAAAACTGATGTAGGCTGTTGTTTTTGCAAACAGAGATTTGATAGTCAGTATCACTGATGGAACATTTTCAGAACATGAAATTATGACTCTTGGGCGCTATTACAGTGTGAGAGATGAATATAAAATGGACCTCCGCTTCCTCCTTGCAGTGGCTCAAGAACAACTAAAGAAAAATAGCTTTGAGAATTTTGAACAACTGTCTGCAGTGCTTATTTACTACGACCGTGAAAAGTAAGTTTGCTCTATTTATCCTAAGCTGTTATTTGGGAAGCTCTGCTTGTAAACCTACCTACTTTCTGCTTGTTGCTGAGCAAATGATATATTGCAGCCAAAGAACATTATTTGTAATGTTAAGCAACATTCACTTGAAGTAAATCTGGAAAATACCTAATGTACGCCTCTCCTCCTCTCCTTCTTTTGTGTAGATGTGGAGTGCTGCCCCACGAGACATGCAGGACTATTTGCAAGTCATTTAAATTGCCACTGGCTGATGATAATCTGCAAGTTTTACTGACCATGTAAGTTTAGGGCAGATAATATGACCTGCATGCCTGAGTGCAAATCAATGCTAAATATCTACTGCAGACACAGTTCTTAGGGATTTGTCATTTATATAATAATAATTTCATGATGCTGATTTTGTCCCTATAAACATGCGGACTTTCCTATTTATAGAATATTTATAATCAACTGAGGTGCATCCATCTTAGCAACTTCATTTTGTCTGGCATGGTAGATCATCTGTTTTTTTCCAGAATTCTATGGAATTAGTCTTATGGGAATCAGATACTGATACTTATAATTATCAATGAGGTTCACTTTTTTTGCATTAGTTGTTCCTGAGTATATATAAACCCAATAATTTTGTGAAAGCACGTTATGTGAGTTTTAAAAAACATACCAAGATGAATACAATGAAATGTCCTTGAATCAAGTAGACAACATCAGTAAATAAAAGTTGTTCCCATTAATCTCTCCTGAAACATATGTTATTGCAATTTTTAAAAAGGTAAAGGAGTGTTGGCATGGTTTTGGTATTTTTCCATAGAACATTTAATTGTTTTGAGACAAATTGCTTGACTAACTGTGTTAATGGGAATAGAAGTGAAAAGAACTAGTGTTCAGTATGCTTGTATTAAAGGCTAGAGTAAGAGTAGTTCAGAGTAACCTGTGGTGTTTTGAACACTTATGTCATGTTGAGTTTGGTTTTCATGGCCAGGTTTTCTGGTAGTAGGTTTAAATGCATGCTCGTTGGTCTCTTCTTTCCCTTGTGGGAAATGGCTAAATGTTTTGTCTGTGCCTTCATACTGTATTAAAAACAGAAGCAGGCCTTATCTTCTGTCATGTTTAGATGCTTTCAAGTAGATATATTTCTTGATTTCAGGAGGAATTGCAAACTAAGCATCTGGATTTATCAAATAATGGAAAGACTCTTGTCAGGCAGAAATGTGGAATCCATTTTAGTGAAGCATCTTTGTACTGTAAGCAAGACTTCCTACTTACATCAGTAGCAACAAGACTGCTTTAAGAAGCCTAAGGGGCTATTTTTCCCAAAGCCCCTGTTTCCAGACCAAAACTTTCAGAATAGTTCCCTGCAGTAGCCAGATAGGTGACTCTGGCAATTTGCTGTTCATCACTTCTGACTGTTAGGTTAGAAGCATTAGTCATCAGAAGCATGTCTGAATCTTAGCATTAATCTAAAACTCATTTTTTAGAACTCCCACTAAGCTGCCCAACACAAAAAGTGTTGGAGGACAGCTGACATCCTGTACTAGACAAGGGGTTCTCATAGTTTCCACTTCATAAAGGCTGAAATTGAATAGATGCACAGACAAGGGACTGGACTGGAGGTTTTCCTTTATGTACTAACTCAATGCTGATGAAAAACAGACAAGCCTGGCGCATCATAGGCTCCAGAGATGTGTTTATTGTTTGTGAATTTATACCAGGGAAAGCTTTTGTGAAATGAACCTCTTCTCTCCTGAAGAGTCTCAGTGTAGGCAGTTAAAAAGAAAAAGCCCAGTATACTGTAATAAAAATTAGAGATAAGCTTAGAAGACAAGGAGAAGACTAAGGGCTGGATTTCACCCAGCTTTAGCCAGGGACCCATGAGATCTGAATTAGGATTCAGCCTCTGTAGATTCTTTCTGTAGATGATGGAGAAGGAGATAATCTCCTCAGCATGTGTAAGAGCTGGATTTCTAAATTACCATCCATTTTCCTTTGATTCTAAAGAGGCTGTGGCCAGCCTGTATTGAGATTTCTGTATGAGAAAGGTAAATGGTGTGAAGCTGGGCTTCAGAAATCAGTGTGAGAAGTAGTTCATATGATGGAGTGCTATATGTAATGCTAGTTCTAAGTTACATATCAGCTGCTTCAAAAGATGGCAGTTTGTGGTGAGTTACTGCACTGCAAGTAAGAAGGAAGATTGTCAGAGTCTTAATAATCTGTGTAGCTGGTACTGCTTGGTAAGTTAATTGTTTCATGAGGGTGCAGAGTTAAGGAAAGATTTTTTTTTTTTGAGTGTCTGAGAGGAGTTAATTTCCAGTAATTTGGAAATCAAGGAGTAGTTTTGGCTGCCTGAGATTTAGACTTTTCTCTTTCTTTCCTCTTGCTTCCTGTAGTTTTCTTTGAGACTGAAGAATCATGAAACAGGCAGGTTTATTGTTAATGAAGAGCAGTCTCACTCTTGGGGAGTATGCAATTTAATGTGGGCAAAGTTTGTCAACAATATTCTTTCCCTGTTTTTTTTTTTTTCCAATGGGGAAGCATGTAATTTTGTGTCAACTGATGTTTCTGAAGCAAGGGGTGGTGGTGGTGTTCCTACTGTGTGTATCTGTATTTATGAAGGAAGAAAGTGGTACAATAAAAGTTGTTGGATTGATTCCCGCAAAATCAGTATATATAGCTAATGCACTAGCTGGACCCCATTCAGCTATAAAATGATGCTAGATGATGTGATCAGATAATAGTTGAAGACTGTAGCTATATGTTTATTCAGCTTTGCTATCTGAGATTAGGTGGCAAAGACTTTCTGTAGGACTTAATGGTTCTATTTTTCCATTTTGAAAGGTAATACTCTTAAAAGTATTTATTATTTACATTTGTAAATTATACTGCAATGATCTCTCACTCATTAAAAGCATGGGATGGGACTAGAAGTTACTGTCTAATTTTGTGGTCACCTCCAGATGACCCAACACTTTGTTTACTGTACCCAAAGACCATTCAGTTTCCACAGAGTACAGGGAGAATTAGCATGAAGACTGAGGTTTCATAGGACCCTTTCATATTGTCTGTCTAGGGTAAATTTATAAATTTAATTCTAGGGTGGTGAAATAAGTAGGATTTAGGTACCCAACAATGTGTCCTTTTTTTCAGTTTACCTGAGCTGGCTTATTAAAAAGTATTTCCTTTCTCCGTCAGCATTTTCTCACTTAGTTTTTTAAACACAGGGCACAGGTTTTTATTGACAGTGTATTAAGCAGTGCAGATGGTACACAATTGTTTCTGCCAGAAAACTACAGTAGTCATTGTAAACATTTCTTTAAATTTATGCAGGCATAATGAACAATTGTAGTTCATTTAATAAATAAATGTTGCTAAAGTGCTCAAGTAATGAATTTAGTGTTTTTTTTCTGTTACTTTTATTTACTGCAATGCTAAATGTATGCTAACAAGGACTTAAAAAGATGCAGTCCTTCCCTAGAGGTTATATAAACAGCTGGCAGATAAGGAGAGAAAAAATGGAGCAAAGAAAGAATGGATGACAAGTTTACAAATATTATACATTGATTGCTCTGCATTAGTTTAGTTGTTAAGCATATGTCCCTATTTTTTAAAATACATCAGTTAATTTCTGTTAAAAGCAGGTGTGCAGTTCTTTACCTTTCCACAGTACCAGGGTAGGACTATTGGAATCTGGAGGGGGGCTTGTTTTGAAAACATTAATCCCTAGTGTCTCAGGTAGCAGTGCCTGATAACAATGGGCCTCCTACGTGGTCATCCCAGTTCTCGTCATTAATAGGCCAGGTCAGGCTACTCCTGCCTGCTCAGCTTTTCCCTGGTTTGTGGCTGGGTAATAATTTTTTACCTAGTTGCCTACCTGTAATGTGGGTTTTTTTTAGGGCTGACCTGTTTCTTTCAGGAAGCAAACCCTCTTTTCCTGCTACAGCAAGTGTCCTGGTAGCAGGAGCAAGATTGGAAATGGTCACAAGATCTTTCTCTTGCACTCCGTCTTCTGCTCATTACCTTTGATGCCTCAGACTCCCTATGCCATTTGTGATGAAAAGACTCTAGCATTAATATTTGGATCTCTTAAAAGAAATTATTTGTTATTAAGTATACTGAGGAACCAGTGGTTCAATTTATAGTTGTTCAAGATGTGAATAAAAGTATATACAAGATGGTAGCTATTACTTAATTCATACTGATCAGCTGCATAGATTTGTTCATGCTTGCTGTTTTAAATCTTTTCATATGAGCAGTTATGACAATCTAAGTTTATACTTGTGTTACACAGAGACTATCAAACTGGCTGAAGAATCCCAACATTTTCTCTAAGGTTAAAGCAGCATGGTACTTCTCTATTATTATCAGATTAACTTCTTAATAAATGTTATTCAGATCTAAGGAATTAAAAAAACCTCTGTATGAGGTGAACATGAACTTTTCACATAAATATTTGGGTCACAGATTTCTTGATGGAAAAGAAAAAATATTTATAAGTAGCCTTTACTCACCAAGGCATCCTCAGGAATGGTCATGTGATATAACCAGATTTTTCACATATCTGGAGTATATAATTATGAATATATTTTTAGAAGCAGAAATGTGCAGTTATTTCTGTAAGGTCAAAGGAAAAAAAAAACCTCTGCAAGCTATGATAGGGATGGGGGAGTGACTTTCATAGTCTAAAATCACATGCATTGGTGAAGTCATAGGGCAAAACTGAAGAGAAGCATGGTTTCAAGAGATCTTTGTTGCATCTTCTTGATAAGACAAATCTAATTTCCTTTCCTGAAGAGCACTGTCACTTTCAGTCATATTAACTCCAGCCACTGAAATGTATGACATCTCTGTCCTAATAATGCACAAATTGATAACATCTCCTTAGTCCATCTGGATACTCTGTAACAAATTGCAAGTGTGTGCTTTTAGTAGATTGATACAGTAAGTCACAGCAGAAAAGAGAACTAAAGAGTAGATTATTTTTTTTCTTTCTGGATTATTCTAGAGTAATATTTTAAGATGCTTTCTGTAGCTGTTGAAATATGGGATTTAGGAATCCTATTTCCTCTGCCCATGTTTAAATCTTTAGTTATAGTTAACTTCATGCCCATCTTGTCATCTCAGTTTGCTAGTGCCGTCACTTCAAAGGACTTTTCTCCCTGTTAATGTTTGTCAAAAGCAGAAGCAATGCTTTCCTTGACTTCATTGCCTAAACATAAAGTTTAAGTAGTTCCACACCTTCACTCATTCTTTATTTAAAAATCCTGCTTATGCAGCTCTGCACCTTGGCAGTAGTCTTAATCTTTTGACTTTTCACAATGAGCAAAAGATAAATACATATATAGTAATGAAAAAATCATCATGCTAGTTCTGAAATTCAAAATCTGTATGCCATAGTTTTTTGCCAAGAGGTATAAGCTTTTTTATTGTCTTGTGACTTCTAATGCAAACCTCCTTTCTTTTCCAAATTACCACCTGCAAAAAACCCTGAAAGAAACAAGAACCCCCTAGAAGTGGGAATCATAATTTTCTTGTATAGTGGATATATTCCCCAAAAGCAAGGCTTTATGAAAATCTTAACTTGCGTGTGAGCTATTATAAAGCAGGAAGCTATCATAGGAGGGTTTCTCATTGGCAGTGTTTCAGGCTCCTCTTTAATACTAGTAACAGTAGCATTCTTTCTGACTTTGCTTTCATCTTCAGCATAATTCTCTGTACTTAACATTCCAGTTTATCGCTAGCATCTCTGTTTATGGCTCTCAGTATATTTTATTATTATCTCTCCTGCTGACTATTAAATGAAAGGTGTGGGGGGAGGAGAAGGAGAGGATGAGTTGCAGTTTATTGCAGTTTATTTTTGTCACTAGATTTATTTCTCCTCTTCTCCAGTATTGTTTTCCAAGTTTGTGCTGTAAATTTCCCCTTAAAGTACCTTCATGATTAATTTTTACCAGAACATTCTGCAGTGATTGAAGGGGTTTGAGGCCCATGTTTTGTGCAGTGCTATTTCTTTAAGAACAAGATAAAATAATTTTTTAAAATACTTGTTTCTTGGAAATGTTCTTGCTCCTATGCAGTAGTATTTGTCTCACCAGATTACAGGGGAGAGTTGTTTAACCTGATGTTTCCCACCAAAGAATAGGTATTGAGTCTTGCTAGTTGTATATGTCTCTCCATGGACCCCAGTGAAGCACAGACACTTCCAGGGTGTGCTTATATGCCTAAATGAGGTCCCTTTTATATGTAGGTAGTGTTAGGTGAGACAGATGTCATTCACAGAAGCTGCTAGTATGGTATTTATAGCAGAGCAGTTAAGCTGTTCATTTCAAGAATGATTTGCATGGTAGCTTCAGCTTGTGAGTATCTTTCAAGCATTTGACAAGTCCCACTGAAATAACAGTGGTTCCCAAGTTCTTTAATGACCTAAGTGTTCTGCTGAATTGAGGACTTTTTTTCTGAAGCTGCTTCATCCAAATCAATGGCAGAAGGATGACGTGGCTTACAAATCTGTTCCCGTGGGGTTTGTTAGTGCAGGGTAATGATTTTAGAAATCTGAGGGAGAGTGATAGTGTGTTCCACATGTACCTGTAGACCTTAGCTGGCAGCATATATATCTTCATGCAGTCAGGGGACCCTCAAAATTGACACAAATATATATATATATTCCATAGAAATAAAGAACAATGCCATGAACTACCAAATGACAAGGCTTGTGATTTTTAAATCTGGCTATTAATTGATAGATTACAGAGCTGTGTGTTTGTCAGTTGCAAATTGATCCCAAGATGTATGCAGACAGCATTTTTGAAGGATGTGGAAGCCATATAAAGCAGGTCAGTTGTGTTATAGCACAGCTCTCTTGTATCATTCTACCTGTTTCTTTTCTACACAAAGGAATCACACGCTGATCATCCCAACTCTGTTTGTCACCATATGCGAGTTGTTTGTGAGATCCTAGTGTTGGAAAAGGTTGGGCAGTGCTTCAAAAGTAAAATGAAATTACTTTAAATGTAATAAACCTTAAAGAAATTGGATTCTACTATGAGAGATAATAATAAGGTGTAAGAATATGGAATAGAATGTATGATATAGAAGTCCTGAGTGCTTGGTAGTGTTTTTCTGTACTCCTGCTGGTGTTTGGTAACAAAAGAATAAAAAATTTTATCCCAAAGGTAATGCAGTAGTATGCTGTATATAACATTATACAACTTTGTTAAAAATTTCCTTTAACCTTGAGTCATCTTTTGGATGCTTAGGTTTGAAGATGACCATAAGCAAGTGGAATATAAGAAGTTTGTGGATGGGCTGAACTGGAGAGAGAATCAAATCCCTGCTTCCCAGATGATAAAGGTTCCTCTCAAGGTAAACCAGTGTATCTGAGCAAAGGAACAGTAGAGTACATTGATATAATTTGTCCAACATTAACATGAGTGCTTTATCCAATGGAGACCACAATGGTTTTCATATTTGCGTATTTGTGCCTGTTTTCTTCAAGTAATTAGTTTTTTTTCTGGGAGGTTTAGAACGAAGCAGAGAAGTTAAACTGGGACAAGGAGCCCTGTAACACCCCCATGCCTAATAGATGTCACACGTCTGTGACATTTTTCTAGAAGAAAAAAAAAAGAGAAGGGGAAACAGGTGTATTTGTCCATGAACAATGGGCGTGAATACTGCTTCACCCACAAATATTGTTGTCATATGTCAAACGAACTGTTTGCTTGCTGAGGTAGTCAGGAAATACTTTAAAGACCACTGACACTGCAGAAAATAGCTATGTATTTTTTATAACTCCATAGAACTTTGTATACAGTACACCACATCACTGGCAGGTGTACAGCAAGAACAGTATTGATGAATCAACTTTGTATATCTCTACCAGCCTGCTACTTAGGGTAAATAAAAATATGGCATCAACAAACTGCAGAGATTAATCTGATCTTGCCATCTTGTGCTGAGTGGAACATTTTACAATAGATGGTGCATAAGGCAATTTTACTGATTTTTAAAAACTTCATAATAGATAAATCGAAAGCCCTTCTGCCAACACATAGTTTTGCTGTTCTGGCCTAGCCTATGTGTTGCTATATGTGTACAGAATGTGTTTGGTTGTATTCAAACCATTTAGAAACATAGGATTCCTTTAAATTCTAGTTCAACGGTGACATAGTTTAAACCAATATTGCTCAAGTACTGTGCTATTAACTTGACTCCTCTCTTACTTGGCTTACCAGCTCTTTCTTCTGTGGCATCTCACGAGGGCCCAATGCTGCCAGTTTGCTCTGCTTTCCATAGTGTTTTATTTTTCACTTTGTCATTGAGAAGATTTTTTCCATCTTGTACAGATAAAATCAAAGCCCTTCCATGTGTTTTATACTGCAGTCCTGTGGTTCAAAGTGTGCATTAAGTTTTGTTCAGTGGGTATTCTTTGATTTTACAGAAGAATTCTGTGCTTAAGTTATAACTCAGTACTTAAACAGTGACTGCTCACAGGAGATTGTGTCAGGATAAGGGGCTTTGTGAGCCTCAGTACCACAGAAACAAAAAGAATTTCAGAGCCTGTGCCTGGAGGATTTTTGCCTTGAAGATGGTGCTAAGCTCTGTGCCAAAAAGCAAGGGTGAAAGAAGCAGAGGCACAGATACACTTGCTGTTGAATGTGTTTGACCATTTTTTTCCCCTCACAGGATGGCTTATCTAGCCATTGAGAATGACTTGATTTCTGGCAGGTGAGGGAATGAGATGGCTCCTATGGGGTGATGGTGGGGTGCAAGTGGCAGTGGAAGCAAGAGGCAGCCTTCACAAGTTGAAGGTGTGGGGGAAAAGGTGCTTGTGAAATAAGCGGGAGGTTGAAGTGGATGTGTGTGGTGTTCTGATCAGCTTAAGAGATGAGGTTTTGTTTGGGTATGAAGAAGATGTTATCTTTCCTTGGAGGACAGGAGTGGATGGGCTTTCCAGGAGTGGCTGATGCCTAAGAGCCCCAGCTGAGAATGGTACATGGAGTTATGTGAGGAAGGTTACAGCTGGAATCAAAAAGGAAGAAAGCATCAACAGAAATTGTAATCAGTCATCATCATGCTGGGATTATCAGTTCCACATCAGCTCCAAAGCCTTGCTGTAACTGTCATACTGACATATAGCACTGTTTTTAATGAACTGTGCCCAAATTTGTGCCAGTATAATTTACTGAGTTTTATCGACATTATTATTTTGTTAGTTAGCTGCAATACCTAGGCTACCTTTGGTACAGTACAAGAATATTTTAATGAAGAGACTAATATGAAATGGAAAAAAACAGAGAGAGGAAGGGATTTAAATCTTGTTCAACTTTAGAATCCAATTGCCATTCTGTTCATGATTTACCATAAGTTAACAGCAATATTTTGGGACTACAGTACCTGTATTTGACAGATAGATTTCAGCAACAAAGTTGTGCTTATTTAGCTGACTTTTTTTCTTCTTTCTGTCTCATTATTTTGTATGATTTTTGCTGTTGAGATGTAGATGACTTGCAAGACTTTCAAGTATAAGCATCTTAATGAAGAAAATATAGCATTATTTAATTTGAAAATACCTGCAAAAGGGCTAATGTTAGAAAATGTATTTAATAAAATATTCTGCAAGATTGATAAAAATGTGCATGTAGTAATCTTTTAAGAGGATGTACTATATTATGGTCCACTGTTTCACAGATTTGTATGTGGAAATAATGCAGCTCATTCAATCTTATGTTGACTAGCTTTTAATTATTCTTGTTTTCAATATTATATTCTAACACATTCTTTGGGTTACTAATTTCAGAATGAAGATGACTGGAGCGGACAACCACCATTCATTCCTGTGAAAGGGATCAAATACTCACCGCTTCTGGATGATCTGTTTGGCAAGG
The DNA here is from genome assembly GCA_026212715.1 of Elanus axillaris. Classification (NCBI taxonomy): domain Eukaryota; kingdom Metazoa; phylum Chordata; class Aves; order Accipitriformes; family Accipitridae; genus Elanus; species Elanus axillaris. The sequence continues at coordinate 9,722,616 of JANZLQ010000061.1, forward strand.
ACGAATAATCTGATCTGTGCAAGGCACTACTTTTGGATTAGCGTTTCAGCTCCAAAGCTTAACTTAGATACTGAAAACATTCCTCATAAAACGAGAATATCAGATATAGGTTTTACTGTGTTTAATTTCTTATTTCAACTTAGATATATACTTTGTGTGTTTTTCTAACTCCTTCTAAATCAACAGTACTCTTTTATACTTGCACAAGCATAATTAAAACTATGTCCTCTAATCTTTGTGTCTGGTTTTATGGAGAATTTACAAGTATTGGGGAACCTTTGAGTCAAACAGAGCAAAATCTGACTGACCCTGCTTTGTTCTGCAAACAAAGGTTCTTGGATAACCTCTTAAAATATCAGGTCGGACTATATTAGCACAATAAGGTAATTCCATTCAAATTTCCTCTCTTGCTCTTTAGCTTATATCTGTGTTTTTGCTATATCCCTGTGGTGATGCTTAAGTACCGTTTGTGTCAAAGTTTGTTATTTTATGGAGCAAATGCTAGCAAGGCTTTAGCACAGTATAGAGTTGCTCTGGTATCAGAGATAATTATAGCTTTCCAATGTAGAAGTAATTATTTTGCAGGCATGGCATGGAAGCTATCAGTTCTTGCTTTTTGTTTTAAATGTGACTCAGATTAATAGACACCCAGGTTTACTTGGGTGAAACATACATGAAGAGAAGATGTTTCAGTACAATTTTAGTGTGCAGCTTTCTTGCAGTAGCACTTTACTTGTCCTTTGAAAATTAATTGATGCCTTTCTCTTTGCTCAAAATTGCAATGAGTAAATGGAGTTCCTGTTAGCATTTTTGTATCTTTTTAATCTTATGCCATGATTAGATCTGAATTTACTGCATGCCTTTGTGAGAGAAGTAATTATGCTAGAATAAAGAATGGAAGAGCTGAGGTGAAGGGGTCAGCTGACTCATCTGTAGTGATTCCACAGGGGAAGAGGTGTAAGCCAGTGCACCTCTGCCAGTGGCTGGGAAACTCACACATTCAGTAGACTGAGAACCCTGTGCTTTCTGTAATCTGAAATTACAATTCGGGGAGGAAGTGTTTGATTGAGAAGGATGAGAATTCGATGTATCTAAATCCCCAAACTGAGGGAAAGACAATAGTTAAAAGAATAACTTAATTCAGTAAATCTCTATCTTTTTGGAAACTTGGCGATCTCTTTTAGAATTATGATTCCATTTAGAAATACCTTGCTGCACTTCTGCATGATGGTGTAAATGAAAATTTTAATTGTCTTCTCTCTAGCCCCGCCCCCAGCTCCTGAGAAGAAATTCTTTTCCCTCCATATGGTAAAATATGAAGCCTTTGGCAGCTTTTTTACTTTTTTGTCAGCAAAAAAGGACTTGAGACAAGGCATAATTATGTTTGTTGCTTCTACTTAGAAGATGTTTGCAATAAAATGGGTAAGTGATGGTCTGTGTCCAGGGGATCAAAAAGAAAAACTGTGAAAACTTGTTAAAGTGTTCCAAGTTGTAGACAAGACCATGTACTGCTTTTTGATCCAAAAGAGGAAAATTATCTTACATGACAAGAAAAATGTCTGACCATGGGGTTAGTGTCAGGAGCCAACAATAATAACTTGCGTTTGAAGCCAGTTTGATGAAAGCTGAAGTTTTTTTAAAACATGCCACCAAGACTGAGCCTGACATTTTAATTGAACCATAGAACCATAGAATGGTTTGCATTAGAAGGGACCTTAAAGATCATCTAGTTCCAACCCCCCTGCCATGGGCAAGGACACTTTCAACTAGACCAGGTTGCTCAAAGCCCCATTGAACCTGGCCTTGAACACTTAAAAGGATGGGGCATCCACAACCTCCCTAGGCAACCTGTTCCAGTGCCTCACCACCCTCATAGTAAAGAATTCCTTTCTTACATCTAATCTAAATCTACCCTCTTTCCTTTTAAGGCCATTACCCTTTGCTGTATCACTGCATGCTCTTGTAGAAAGTCCCTGTCTGGCTTTCTTGTAGGCCCCTGCTAGGTACTGGAAGGCTGCTACAAGGCCTCCCCGGAGCCTTCTCTTCTCCAGGCTGAACAATCCCAACTCTGTCAGCCTGTCCTCATAGGAGAGGTGCTCCAGCCCTCTGATTATCTTCGTGGCCCTCCTCTAGACTTGCTCCAACAGGTCCATGTCCTTCTTACGTTGGTGTCCCAGAGCTGAATGCAGTACTGCAGGTGCGGTCTCACAGGCATGGAGTAGAGGGGGGGACTCACCTTCACTGACCTCCTGGACATGCTTCTTTTGATGCAGTCCAGGATGCAGTTGGCTTTCTGGGCTGCGAGTGCACATTGCTGGGTTGTGTTGAGCTTTTCATCAACCAACACCCCCAAGTCCTTCTCCTCAGGGCTGCTCTCAATCCACTCATTGCACAGCCTGTATTTGTGCTTGGGATTTGCCCAACCCATGGGCAGGACCTTGCACTTGGCCTTGTTGAATTTCATGAGGTTTGCACAGGCCCGCCTCTCAAGCCTGTCAAGGTCCTTCTGGATGGCATCCCTTCCCTCCAACATGTCGATGCACCACACAGCTTTGTGTCAACAAACTTGCTGAGGGTGCACTCAATCCCACTGTCCATGTCACAGACAAAGATGTTAAACAGCACCAGTCCCAGTACTGACCCATGAGGAGTGCCACTTGTCATGTGTCTCCTTGTCTCCACTCGGACATTGAGGCATTGACTGCAACTCTTTAAGTGCAACCATTCAACCAATTCCTTATCCACAAGTGGTCCATCCATCAAATCTATGTCTCTCCAATTTAGAGACAAGGATGTTATGTGGTACAGTGTCAAATGCTTTGCACAAGTCCAGGTAGATGATGTCCATTGCTCTTCCCTTATCCACCAAGGCTGTAACCCTGTCATAAAAGGCCACCAGATTGGTCAGGCACAATTTGCCTTTAGTGAAGCCATGTTGGCTGTCACCAATCACCTCCTTATTTTCGATGTGCCATAGCATAGTTCCCAGGAGGATCTGCTCCATGATCTTGCTGGACACAGAGGTGAGACTGACTGTCCTGTAGTTCCCCAGGTCTTCCTTTTTTCCCTTTTTAGAAATGGGGGTTATGTTTCCCCTTTTCCAGTCAATGGGAACTTCCCCGGACTGCCACCACTTCTCAAATAGGATGGATAGTGGCTTAGCCACTTCATCCGCCAGTTCCCTCAGGACCCGTGGATGCACCTCATCAGGTCCCATGGACTTGTGCATCTCCAGGTTCCTTAGATGGTCTCAAACCTGATCTCCTACAGTGGGCAGTTCTTCATTCTGCTAGTCCCTGCCTTTGCCTTCTGTGTCTGGGTGTATCACTGGTGCCCACGTGAAACAGCAGCAGCAGATAATAGTGGATGGTACAAGGCTTGGTAGTCTCTCGGTGACATCCCCGATATGATTCCTTGGAAAGCAGCAGACCGCTCTAGAGAGTGCCTCAGGTCAGCAGATGGGTGCCACTGTACCTCTCAGAAGAGAGTTACCTACTACTATCACCCGTTACTTTTCCTTAGTTGCGCTGTTTGTTACGCAGGGAGCAGATCAGGCTGCCTCACTCAGCTCCAGCATCTCTCCTGATGTGATGGGTCTTTCCTCTTCAGTCTGCAAAGTGGTGAAGGTGTTCTGTAAGGGCACCTCAGGCTTCGAGGGAAGTCTCTTTCTCCTGCTGGTCCTTGCCATTGCAATCTTCCATTCTTCTGCATTATTGCCCCCCCCCCCCCCTTCTGTTGCCCTTGTAAATTTTTAGCTTCAGAAGCTAAAAAAAAATTTTAACTTCAGAAGGATATGTTTTGGTTGTGGAAATCTTGTACAGCTGAGGGTTTCCAAGAAAGAATGACTCTGAACATTTAGAACTTCCCAAGTAGTTTTTAGAGATGAGAAATTCACTTCAGTTTGTTTTCCATTATGTGTATAGGACAAAGAGGAGCCTCCTTTCAGAAAAAAAAAAAAAATAGTACAAGAAATATTATTTCTTATAATTTCATGTGGAACCCTCTGTATAGGTCTGGTCAATCATAGTCTGGTCTGGTTATGGTCAAGAAAGGTGACTGCAAACTGGAACCAGTGCAGAGAAGAACTAGAAAGGTGATCAAGAGAATGGAGATAAGAAAGAAGATTAAAGGAGCTTAATGTATTTAGTGAAATAAAATGAAGTCTCAGAGAGAATATGACTGCTCTCTGTAAATACATTATGGCCAAGCAAGGAGAATAATCTGTTTCAGTTAAGAACATCGGTAGTCTAAGAACAAATGGCTATAATTTGCCACATAAATTTAAACTGAACAACAAAAGGTAACTGGTTTCTCACCTCTAAAACAATGAGGGTCTCAAACAGCCTTCTAAGACTAAGGTACTCAGTTAGTTTTAAGGTTGAGATGGGTCATCTGATGACAGTAATTTTAGGGTGTTTATTAAAACCTTTCTGAATTATTATTCTCACTTCTCTTTCCCTTTTCCCATGCATCTTGCATAACCCTGATGAGCACAAAAGGATCTCCTAGGAATAGGGCAGACAGGGCCTGAAAAATATTTTCGGTGCTTGTCACTGTGCTCACAATGTGTCATATGCTGTGGTCCGATGTGTTACAAACACTTTTCACCAGGTCTTCTTTTTTACAAGCAGCAATGCTTCCAGAAGGGAAAGCCCTAGCCAATGAGCAGTCCAATAATACTCTCTGTATAATGTGACTTACAGCATATGCTGCCCAGAATATTTCAACCTCTCCTCTAATCCTGCCACCAGCTTCTTCTCTCTTTTCACATTGCTGATGAGAGGCCTGAATGAAGACAATACCACAGGATTATGTTTCAAGATGGCAGGAGGCCACAGCTTTAAAGCATGCATCACATAAAGGGGAAGGCAGCCCTCACAGTTGCCATTAATCTCAGCTCTCGATCTCTGTAGGGGAGCCAAAGGTATCTTCTTTCCGCAAGTATCTGTGTTGTCCACGGCAGGAGCGAAGAGATTCACATTACAGTACTGGCTCCCCATCTCACTGCTGGGGTCTGTTGCGTGTTCAGTGTTAATTTTTATTTCCTCAACTTGGCATTTGAGAATAAGAGGCTTCAAGTTCTCTGGAATAGCTCCTTCTGCAAGCAAATGGCAGGCTGCAAATGGCAAAGAAGACTAGTCCGCATGCGCAGGTGGTATGCTGGTTAGATCATGGCCTCGCATCCTGCCCATTTCAGAGTGCCTGCTCTGGTCACCAGCAGATAGGCCCCCTCAGACATAGTAGCCACAAGCAGCCATAGCCAACCTGTGGACAAAAATCAAGTTCCTCACCAGGCAGTATTTTCCGGTGTCCTGCCCATCATACAGGAAGCTACTGTGTTTTTCTAGACAGAGCTGTTTTTACCAATGTCAGACAGATGGTCATCTACATAAATGAAAAGGTATTGAAGTCCTCCTTCTGCATTTGTTCCTCATGCTGATCCTACTTCATGGTAGGAAAGCTCTTTACAGGAAAAGTTTGGGCTCAGTTGACTCCTATGTTTGCTCTCTCTGTCTTGTCCTTTTAGCTCAGGAGACACTTCTGCCTCCCAAAGGTGTACTTTCTGTGGGAAAACTGCAGGGATCCTAATTCCACAATAACCAAAATATTGGATGTTTTCAGTCACTTGACAGCAGTCAGAGAACAGCAGTCCATATATCATTAATAGTAATTCACTGGTCTCTTGTCTTGCTGGACTCTTGGATGTGTTCCCATAGTTTGAGACATGGAACTAATCATTAAAAGAGTTTCCCAGTTTTTAACATACTGTAGTCATACATAGATTATTCAGTGACATGGAAGGAACATTAGTTCTTCAAGCAATAATATCCTGAACCCTTAGTAACTTACCTGTTGCATATTTACTTGCAGCATTTCTTCTTTGGGGTGGCTTAGCCAGCAAGCCCCAGGACAATGAGAAAGACAAAATGGCAGCATGTTTGTGAAGAAGTTACAGTATCAGGAGGAAAAAATACCACAATCTGAGCTCAGACAGATTTTAAAAATTATTTTTAGGTTTTAGAGGGCAGTATAGATAATGTTTGAGAGGAAACTATCTTGAAAGAAGACTTTTTAAAGTTGCTGTTTGCTCTGAATTTATTTCTTGTTGTTCGTTTAGGGGGGTGACTTAGACCCAGTCAGAAGCGGCACTCATGTTTTGGGCAATGGTCAAACAAGCCAGATAAGGGTGTGGGGAGAAGTCCGTGTCCCTACCAGTTTCAGTGTAAAGTTTAAAAACAATGAGGGAGCATAACCAAGATGAGGAAGGAAGTTAATATAGATATATTAAGGTTATAGACTGATTATATAAACCCTTTCTCTGTACAGTTCATAATTTCTGAATCATCTGGAAGTTTCTTCTGCAATGTATTACACACAAATAAATTAGCTATCCTCATCTGCCCTTCACCCTCGCCATCTGTCCTCTTTGCTCTCCTCTTTCGTCAGGCTAGTTTCATATTGAGAACTACAAACAAAGAGAAGTAAAGGAGCTGATTCACAAACTTCTCTGAAATCTGATGCAGATCCCTGGCAAGCAGCATGGTGGGATGATCTGTAGCAGCAAAAATTCATTGTATCACCTAACAGTACTTGAGAGAGCTCCCACTTTCAAAGGCAAATCTGTCAGAAGAATAGCATTGTCTTGAAAGGGAAGAGGAAGACCTTTTGCAGAACTGCTGTGGCACAGGTGGGACGCAGCCTTCTCTAAATTAGCATGGAGTTTATGGGTGAGGCTTACGTCCTTTGCCTTCAGATGTCTGCAATGCAGATGTCTGCACCTGCAATAGCTCTCTGGATCCCTTCCCTGCCGATGGAAGGGCAATGGGCACCTCTAGGGAGTGACTAGCCTAAGCCTACAGGAATATCTACAGGAGGCCTGTTAGCCGTACACTGCCTCCCTCCGCACTGACTCTGAAGGGATTTAAAACAACTAGCTAAAAGTAGATGTTTGCATTGCTGTCGGGTAAGATGAATCCTACTCTTAGGGTCCAGAAGCATTGCTAGAGGAGCACTGAGGTCAAGCGTGGTGACTGCTCGGCTGCTCCCCAACTTTGCTGCAGGTTGCAGCATTGCTGCAGTGTGTAAGGTACATGTAGGAAGGGCTGAGCTTCAGCCAGCTGTGAGTAGTCCAGGTTGAGCTGGGCAGACCGGGCAGAGGAGAGTGTGAGTCCATGCTACATGCTGAATGTGCATGTGACCCCTCTCATGGGGTATTCTGGAGCTTAGGCTGAGCAGAGACTCAGTGCCATGCTTAGCAGGTAGACCTGACTGCTCTCAATAAGCTTGACGCAGGCTCTGGCCAGTGGGTCTTGGTCAAATTTCATTCCAGCTAGGTAAACAGGAAAAGCTGGGTTGATCTAAATAGAACTACAATTTCTCTTCTTAGAGGTCTCTGAGAATCTAATTTAGCAAAGTATTTAAGTGTTTGCATAAGGCTGTCCCTTTTGCACAAAGCCACTCAAGTGTGTGCAGGCGGCTTGCTAAATCTGTCAAATGAAGGACTGGTGGAAATGCTTTCCTGACAAATAGGAATTCCTAATTTGAGGCATTTAGGAATTAAATCATTGTAATAAAAAAGCCCCACCATATGAGAAGGTAGCAGTGAAAGGAGGTAATACAGAACTGTCTGGATGTGTTTATACAAGCTATATATTGTGTGTTGTTATTGTGGTTCTTCTGCAATATAAGCTAGCAATTAGCAATTAAATTCCCATTATGGGATCATGTTGGTAATTGAGATAAACTGTAAGCATGTAACTGTTTTAAACCTTTCTTTTAACTAACCCAAATACTGTAGTACTTATATAATTTAGAGATAATATCCCCATTAGTAGAGTTTATGACTCAATAAACAGCTCCCACAAGTTCATAAAAGCCAAAACCATAAACACCAGGACTATTACTGCAACAGAAATTCTGTGCCTCCCTCTTTTCTTGGTGGTCTAGATAGAGCAAAGGGAAATGCTATCTCAGAAAGAAAAAACATTTATTCTGGCTATAGAAATATAAATTAATTGTCTTAAAACCCATCTGGAAATTTCCTCTCCTCCCCATGTCCCAGGTGGTCTGGCAACAGTGGTGCATTCTGCTTTTGTCTGCAGGCAAGAGCAAGAACTCCCATTTGAAATCATTTACATGAAAGGATTGCATGTAAAAGTGCTGGTGGTATCCTCATGCTGCCTCTCCCTTCTGGAGAAATGGGAACACAATCTTCTCTAGAGTTGGATTTCAGTGTACTTTTCTTTCTTTTTTTAAAGGAAAAGCCTCATCAAAGTGCCTGGACTTCACAGTTTCTGAACCTCTCTGCTGCTGGCATTTTTTCACCATTTTGACAGCTAAATGAATTTTAGCGAAGAGTGTCTGGTTGCCTGGAGGTTAATACAAGCAGAGCTTTTGTAGCTCAAGCTTCTTCCCATTTGGAGCTGAGGGAAGTGATTAATTAAGCCATTTGCAACAAAAAAATGTACCCTTTCTTTTGTCCGAAATAGCTTTATTTTGCAGTGTGGTAGGGCGCTGTTCTGCTTAGCAAATCATTGCACAATGAACCGCCTCTATCTGGTCTCTTACTTTGCTGCTGAAGGACTTTTCTTTCTGTGTTGTTAAAATCACATTGTTTGAGTTCATCGAAATGCAAGAAGTTTTTGTCAATCGCTAGCCAGCTGGGTTCAAATGGATGTGAAAAGCTGGAGGTACAAAACAGAGCCACTGCTCTTGTCCTCCCTCTCCCAGTAGGTAACTCATCCTGGGACAAAACACACGGTTTTCATTTGTTTTACTGTTGCATCATGCTTTCTGTTTTTGCCACTTTTGTGTGAGAGTTTGTTTCCAGAGTAAGCATCTCAAGTGTCTGTTGGGATTCGTAGCTATCACCCGGCTGCTGATGGATTCCTGACCTGTAACACCTACAAGGGAGTTTAGACTTTAGGACCCCAGGAAAGCTCATTTAGACAAAAGGCACAAACTCAGACATCTTGTTCTGCAGAAGGGTGGTAAGTAGTGAGCAAATACTGTTTCTCTTGGGCTTCATGCCATTTGCATTTCACTGGCCTTCCCGGTTTATCCTGAAGTTTTAAGTTTCCATAACAATGGAATGAAACAGGGAGGCACTCCCTCGGGAATGTGCCTGCCCACTTGCTCTTGCCCCACAGGTAACACTCGCTTGGTCAAGGTTCAGAGATGTCCCTTCTGATTCCCTGTTGGCAACCACATAATGAAGACAAACCAAGACCCGAAGCAAATCAAATATTCAAATTAGAAAGACTCAGAGTCTTAATGAAGCAAAATTCCTTTTAGGAGGCAAACGATCACAAAGGGCCTGAACTGTCGCAGCTGAGGTCCCAACAGTTTCACCATTGATTTCTGTGGGAACAGGGTTTGGCTTTACTTTCTGGGAAAGGGCGATTGCTTTACTGCTTTCTTACCTTTGCACACAAATTCCTCAACTCATCTCAGGGTAGTCCACATCCTTTAGCTGTGGCAGCCAGGTCCTAGGACTGGATCAGATCCTGGCAGATCCCAACTCAAAATGCAGTATTGCAGATATGCAGGTATGGGGGTCTGTGATGGATGCACTTAACTCCTTAACCAAACTAGCAGTAGTTTGGTAGACTCCAGTGGAGGTAAAGGTCTAAGCTGTTACCAGGACAATAACTTCTCTAGTTCCAGTCTGTTGTCTGAAAACCCACAAAGGAGCAGAATGACACAGTGAGCATCGATGCATATGACCTTGGAACATTGATCATGCGATTAACACATGAAGAGCAGGTGGCTTTTCCAAAACTAATTTATCAGGGAAAGAAAGAAAGTTGTGGGTACAAGAGTTTCATGGGTACCTTTTCCATCCCATGTAATTTGACTACAAGCCAACTACTTTATTCCATAAATATGACAGCTTAAGTGAGCCTTCTTTGAGGCTGGCTGTATGGCAATGATATCCTCTTGAGCTGGGATGGCTCTCAAGGTTGCTCTTTGAGGCAGAGAGACCTTTCGCCAACGGCAGTTCTTTGGTAAGTGACCGGTATCACACATAACCTCGTATTATGGTAACTTTGATTTGTGTCTTGGTAACTGACTCTGCGTCAGTGGTTTTGAATCATTGTTCAGATGATTGTGCAGGACGGTAACAGAGTGAACCTTGCCATCAAACTTGGTTAAGTCACACTTTTACAACATCATATTTCAATAAAATGACTTTTGCTGATACCTTTGACAGTGGTTCTTTAAGCGATCTAAATCATCCATTTGCAACGGGGTTGCACCACCTTCTCCATGGCCACAGCATTAGCGGCTCTGGCTGCCAGCACCTGGTGGGACGGAGAGTCAGGAGGAGCCGTGCTGCGGCTCCTAGCAAGACGAGAGGCTGGATGAAAGCCTCGTGCAGACAGGAAAGATGGATGGTGACTCCAGTGCCAGCTCCAGCCTGTGAGTAGGGAGGTTTTGCAAGTAATGCTAGTAAGACTGCACAGGGATGGGAAGAGGAGTAATTCCTAGGTATGAGATAACATTCCTGATGCCATGTAAGTATGTTGATGGACAGTGCAGATCTGAGATTCTGCATCACAGAAAAATGTCTGTAATATTGTCTGCCCAAACTATTACATCTCTATCACCCTGTGTCAACAGAGGGGATTGATGGAGTAACAGAGAAATTTTCATAAGAAATTCTCATAAGAAGATAATGAATGACTTTTCATTATCCTAAAGTACACCTTAATCTAAGTATGTGGGTGGGCTCTTACTTGAATTATAGAGAAGAAAACTGGACTTTTCAGGCTTTGGCTCCATTGTATGCAGTTATGAAATGCTCCAAAGCCTCCTGAGAAGTTCCTGGTCATTTAGAGGGAGTGAGATTGGGCTCTTCTCTCAGCTTAGAAACTTGCCATTTGAAGTCTGCGGCTGACTGTGGGTCTCGTGGGTTGCCCAAGTCCCTGCAATGGGGGGGGGGGGCTGTTTTCCCAAAGCAGGCCCAGTGATTGCAGGATTGCCTCCTCCCCAAGGAGAGGTTTCAGCTTTTTGATTGTTCTTTTCCCTCCTGGATTGCTCTGCTCAGTTGCACAAACTTAACATTTTCCCTGGGTAAGAAGCCATGCTCCCTTTCTCGTGGGTCAGGGTGATTGCATAGTCTTCCTCCTGCTTCATCAGCTGAGGCTTTTGGATACTCTGAGATTGTTTAGCCCTGCCCTGCAAAAGCCCCTGGCTGAGTTTTTCCTGCTGTTGGAGAGCTATAGAAAGAATGAATGGCATGAGTATTAACACCCCGCAAGTAGGAGGACGAACTGCACAGCTAATGCACAGATGTTGATGAACACTTCCCTCCTCTCAAATGTTTTTAATAAAAATGTCCCATTGGTGGCATTTGAGGCATCTCTGCCTCAGTGTGCCAGAGGCATCTCGTATTGCAAGATACCTTAAATCACAGTGTGAGATGCAATTTTTTGGTTTTAATATTGCTAATTTAATCCATGTTAGTGATGTTGAGCATGCATCAGCTAAGGAAAGCAATCAGTTGGCCACCTCCGGGGAGCATTTTCAGAGTATTTTCAGGTCCAAAAGGTGGAACCCAAGTTTATGAAACAGGATGTTTCCAGCACAGGTGAGTGGAAATTGTTCTCGGGGTGGCATTGTATAATGTTGCATTTATCTCAGGAGTACAACTAATAGATAATGTACCAGTGCAAATAGATTTTACAGTATGATGTCATAGCAGCCTTTCATCTGTGTGCCTAAATATTCAAACCACAATAGCATCTTTGAGGGAAATGGTTATTGTCTTTCTGGAAGATAATAATGCAGGATTCATCATAAAAAGGTGGCCTTGTGCAGTAGACTGGACTAAATGAGTTAAAACAATGGTGGTGATGTAAACAAAAAATAGGTGGGTTTATTAAGATAGTAATGGGACTGTTGTTGCCTCTTCCCTCCCCTTCTTCGCACCACTCACTGTATCTGCTCTGGGGAATAGAGTGGAGAGAAAATACAGACCTCTGAGTCTGCCAGGAAAGAAAGGGTGGGTTGTACCAGGGCACGTTGTTTCCAAGAGTCAGGCCATTTTAGGAAGGATGAGCAAGAATCACTGGGAAAGACTTGCTGCACAAAGATTATTATACTTAGGAGAGTAAACTTTGCTTTGCCCACTGGGAACACATGGCCTTTGTTTCAAGAACGTCAACATGTGTCAGAAGGCTGAAAGCAGCTTGTTAAACAACATATGCTAAAATTATTCTACTGTTGTAAGTGAGGAGGATCAGGAAGGGAAGGATAAAGAGATAATCAACACTTATTTTCTTTTAACAATACTGAAATTAAGCTTTTTTTTTTTTATTTTCAGGGCCATCTCCTGAGGTTGCTATGCTCCCTGAACTTCTGTTCATGGCTGTTGCTCTTCCTTATCCAGACTGGTCTTCCACATAAGGTGAAAGGCAGTGTTATGAGTTGGGTACTGGCCGGTGTGACCAAGGAAGGCTGTGTCTCTGCCAGGCTGCACTTGCCATTTAAGTGGTAACAATTTCAATCTGTATTTTTTTCAATTGAAAGTGTGATGCTGTAATGTTGGACTGGTGGGAACAGTGCTGCACACAGTTGCTAGGGAAACATCTTCAAGTTCATTTTCTTTTGAGTTTTGTCATTCAACTCACAGCATGGCCATAATTGTTCTTTTAAAAGTGGGATGTGTGAGCCATGAAGGGGTGCCAGTCACTGATGTAAGAGCTGGCATTGACAAAATGCTCGGGTTTGAATCTCACCAAGGGTCTCAGGGTCAGCAGAGAAGTTTCTGCAGGTGCTGGAGGGGGGTGGGAAGCAAAACAGCATCAACATGGATTTGAATATGTTGAGAAACCCCTTCAATGATACCTGCAGCAATGATTCAAGTTCAAGCTTATATGCTTGAGATGTTTTGCTAGACTTTGTGTTTACATTTGAGTAGCCTTTTCTTCTGGCAGTGATGCCCCTTATTTTGTTAAAGAGTCTGCTAGCTACGTATTGGTAGGCTCTGTAATGAAAGAAAATATGACAGGAGTTATTGACACAATACTCAAAACTGATCAGAAAATTCTCCTCTAAAGAAGAAATGAAATGACAAGCCTTTTTCTAGTATTCAACCTTGAACATCATTAAAATCATCCCTCACCAGCATGTCACAGAGGCAATGATGGAAGTTGTACACACTAACCTCTGTGGAAGAAGAGGCCTCTCGAAATAGGTACGTCTCCCAAACATTTGCCTGTCTAAACTCTCCCTTGAAGAGATAATCAGACACAAAAATCACTCACCCCTCAGTGGGGACTAGTTTTCTAATGGACAATTCTAGGAATTGCTCTATGACCAGAGGCAAAGCAGATTTTTAGAAAAACAGTTGCAGTTTTGTCATCATCTCTCTGTAATGCCTGTATGTCAGCAAAATTGCGTGTGCAGCCTTGTCTCATTGCACAGGCACAGCTGGAGTTGGCTTGTGATCCAGAGGTATTACCCTTGAGGTAGATCAGACAAAGGTTGGGAAGGGGTCCCAACAGGTGAGACGAAGTGGCACATCCAAGATTTGCACATCCAGACTTGAGGCAAAATCCTGACCCTCCAAACCCCTAAACAACGCCTTGTCCAGCAGGCTTCATCTTTCCTCTTTTCTTTTTGGGTCTACAGCCCAGGTAATGTCTTCAGAGGGTGGCTGCATTTGCCCAGAACTTGCCAGCTGAACCGGGATGGGGTCTTCCGTGGGTTTTGCCTTCCTGAGGTCCCAGTGTCCTGTGCTGGGTGACGATTTGCCTCACGCAGAGAGGGGGACACAAGGGAGGTCCCCACAGCCCCCGGGGCCGTGCAGGAGGGTGACCCCCTCCGAGCCACGAGCTGCTCCCAGCAGGCTTGACCGCTTCTCCTGCTCCTGTCCTCGGTCTCCTTCACAGCCACAGGCTGCCAAGCACAAGGGAGCTTTTTTGGAGTGAGATGGGATCCGGGGCATCAGGAGAGAAGAAGAATGATCCTGCACTGGCTCCCTCATCCCTGTCCCCCGCTTTGACAGAAAGTTGGGTCAGTGTTGGTTTTGTTTCTGCTGCTTTCGCCCTTGCCAAAGAAATCATTGTGACTAACTCCTCATCATACCTGTTTGACAGTGTTTCTGGGATCAGGTCCTCCTCATGAAAACAAAAATAATTCCTCTTGCCTCGTCTCCCAGCTATCCCTTAACATACACAAGTGTTCAAGGAAGCCAGGAATGTATTTTAATTCAGACCATTATTAATAGGTTCAGGAGCTATGAGTTTTCCCCTCTTCATTCAGAATGAATTATATTTTGGTGAAAAATATATCCATCTTAGAAAGCTTTAATCCAAAGGGACACCTCTTAATTAAATTAACCAGTGAAAAGGAAATACTTGTAATAAGGGTGCAAGATAAATATTTGTACCGTGTGCATTCTAATTTATCACAGCCTTAAAAGAACACATAAGGTTTGTTTTTCTTCACTGAAATGTGATGCATTCAGATATCATTCTCATTTATAAATTAGTGTATGCCACATGGGATACCCCGCTATGGGTTAAGGGTATTGGCCTGTGAGTGATATACTGCAGCTGAGAGAGCTGCAAAGAGAAGATGAGTAGTCCTGAAATACAAGCCCTAAATTTAACATTACCCAGAGGCAAACACAGCCCTGAACTGACTTGAGGGGTGGAGGCAAGGCTGCATAGCCCTGATGTATTACCATGTGGGAATTCACAGTGCGGTGGTGCTGCTAATTTTGAGGAAGAGAGGTGAAAGCACTCACACTCCCTCCATTAATCTGCATTTGTTTACCTAGGTGGTACCGTGATGACACCTGTGGAAGCTCAGGGTAGGTGAAATATTTAAGCATGAGCCTATTTTGAAAGCACCTGATAGGTTGCATTAATTTCACAGACAAGGGTTTCACATTTGTAATTATGTTCACAGTTAAATACTTATTGCCCTTATTGCTATAGATAACTTCTACCTCTTTAGGTTTTTTTGGTTTGTTTTTTTTGAAATAAATCACAATTCCTGTACATATACCTTTGTTTATGCATTCACGTTCTCTAATGTCTGCATGAATGCTCATGCAGTGTTATGCACACACATGCACGTACAAACTCTGAGGTGTAAAAGACAGATAAGTCAAATACAGGCTTGCATATTTTTACCCTATGTTATATATTTGACTACATTTTAAAAGTATGCAAATTTCCACTTTGTAAAGCTGGGGGTAATCAAGCTGAAGAAAAATATGCTAAAACATCAACAAATAAGTGCAATTATTCCAGGAAAAGAGTGTGCACAGGGAAAACTGTACAAATAGAACTGAAATTATAGAGGCAAAATAATGCTAGTGCATTTCTCAGTGTAAGATGTCTCTAATTGTGAACCCAGATCATGGCATTAATTGCAGATGCCAAGCTATATGACAACTTCTGGATGTTCAGTTGATGCCTTATATTATGTTTGACCTATAAGAGACTATAGGAGCAAAATTGTGAATACAAACATGGAGTTCATCATAGAATCATTTAGGTTGGAAAAGACCTTTAAGGTCATCAAGTCCAACCATTAATCTAGCATGGCCAAGTCCACCACTAAACCATGTACCCAAGAGCCACATCTACACGTCTTTTAAATAGCTCCAGGGATGGTGACGCCACCACTTCCCTGGGAAGCTTGTGCCAGTGCTTGACAACCCTTTTGGTGAAGAAATTTTTTTCCTAATATCCAACCTAAACCTCCCCTGCCACAACTTGAGGCCATTTCCTCTCGTTTGAGAGAAGAGATGGACCCCCACCTCACTACAAGCCCCTTTCAGGCAGTTGCAGAGAGCGATCAGGTCTCCCCTCAGCCTCCTTTTCTCCAGCCTGAACAACCCCAGATCCCTCAGCTGTGGGGGAAGAAATTGTCAGTGCATTTTGCAGTGCAAAAACTAAACCAACACTTTATTCAAGGAACAAGGGCAACTTCCCAAATATTTTAATTGTGGGCACACTTTGGCCCAGTTTGTGGAAGAAGGTATGCTTTTAACAGGGAAACTAGTACAGATAACAGAACTTGTCTACAGGGAATATTTGTTGTCCTTCTAATTATTAATAAAACCTCACATTTGAACCTTTTATTCCAGATACATTAACTACAGCGAGAAATAATTCAAGAATTAACTCAAGAACTGCAAACTAACATGCTGACCTTTTATACCAGGCAAGGTATTGGAAACTATACCACAGATTAGGATTGATATACATGGATGGATCCCATGTGTGTGAGATAGATGGTGAAGGGAAAGAAATATTGCTTCTGTGGGGGAGAGTCAGCCTTTGCAAATCTGTTGGCAGTCTTTGCAGAGGTCAGTAAGTTTGTGACTAAGTAAGGCATCACCGATAAAGCGTATCCAGCTTTCCAGAAATGGTACTTTGCTCCAGGCGCATTGGAAAGCCAAGCTGCAGAGGGAAGAAGGCCCAAGTCCTCTTGTGGAGCTGCTTTAGTCTAGAAAACAGTGTAGATGTATGCGATGTACTCTGATGTATTAATCAGAGATCTGGAAGAAGTGACAAATAGTGAGTTAACCACATTTGAAGGTGATACAGAGCTATTCAGAAAAGCCAACAGCAAACAGCTGCAGGAGGATCTCACACTGCTGAGTATCTGGGAGATAAAACATCAGGAGAAAGCCAGCGCTGGTAAAGGCAAAGTAACTAAACAGACCAGGGAAGTAACAAAATGACCATTGCTTAGCCAACAGTTGGCTCTCAGCAAGCTGCTGCCTTTTAGAAAGAAATTTGGAATAATGATGGAAAATTCTCTGAAAGCATGGTTCTGATACTCAGCAATGGAGGAAAAAATAGGCAAATTAAGTAGTAGATACTACCAGGAAAGGAAGTTGTCATATGAATCGTAAGTCCAAGCCATGCCATGCTTCAACCCCCCTAAAATGGATATAAGAGAACCAGAGGTAGAGAAGCAAACCAAGAATGAGGAGGGCTATGACCAAGCTTGCATGAGAGGACTCATGAAACAGCTTATGAAAAAAGGCCTATTCAGGGAAAAAGCCTATTCAGTGTTTCTCATAATGTAAGAACTAAGTCTTCCAAGGACATGGTCAGGTTTACAGAGAGAGCAAGGAAGTATTAATTTCACACACAGCGTAGCTGCCTGATGCCTGTGTCCTTGCCACAGGAAGCTGCAAAGGCCAAGAGGGTAGGAGGGCTCAAAAGGGATTAGACAAATTTGGAGAGGACTGGGCTGTTGGTGACTGTCAGATGCAGTGGTCCAGCTGCAGCTCCAGCTCAGGAAGCCCTGTGACCATTGAGTGCTGGGAGCACAGCAGGGACACCAGGAAAGGCCTCTGGGCACTGGTCCTGTTTCCTCTGTGCTTTGCTCAGAGCATCTGCTACTAGCCACTGTTGGAGGCAGGATACGGGGTTGGACTGACCCTTGGTCTGACCTCACAGAGCGGTTCTTATGTGCCTCTGTCTCACCGAGAAATACAGATGTGCTATGCTGACATCTAAATAAAATAAAATAAAATAATCTAACTCTAAATAAATTGAATGTTCTCCTTGAACTAAAAAGACCCCAAAACAAAACAACAAAAAAACCCCAAATAAAACCAAGATAATGTTTATATTGGGAAATGTGCATTTTTTTCTTCCTGGATAATTCAAAAACAGCTGTAGGGGGTTTATTCAGGCTCCCCCCCGCCCCCCTCCCCGCCGGCCCCGG
>JANZLQ010000061.1:9740424-9783390 GCA_026212715.1 Elanus axillaris
TCCCCCCCGCCCCCCTCCCCCCCTCCAAAGTTCACTTTGAGGTTGAGACAAACGTTTTCAGTGCCAAAGAAGACATTTGAAGAAGGCTGTAAATGAGAGAAAACAGAGCTAGGATGCAAATTGGGTTTTGCTGCAACCTTAACCAGTAACCTCATGATTTATAGTAATTTTGCTAACATTTGCTTATCTCCAAGGAGAGAATGGCTCTGGTTTAGTGGAAGCTGTGTTTTACCAGGAGGATAAACAACAGTCTTACTGACTAATCAGGATTTCCCATTGTCACCTCATGAAGATTTTAGGAAAAATCTCCTCAGAATAATGGTCTTGACACTAGGGCTGAGAGATCTGAAAGAGAGCACTAGACCTGATAGTGCTTAGCAGCTGCTGGGACAGGCCCTGTGCATGTCACAGAACCTAAGGAAATCTGGAATTAGTCTTGGTGGCAGGCGCAGAGGGGGATTTTGCCTTTAGTAAAGACAGGATTGCCCAACATTTCCCATTATAAGCCTTTGCTTATGCTTCCTCATAACATTGGCAAACTTTAGCTCTTCAGGCTAGAATTACGCACATCGGATATCTTTCCCTAGCTTACAGTTTGGGGAAAATGTCAATGCAAATGGAACCTTCTGAGGTGAAGGAGAGAATGGAGATAGAAATGGGGGCTTACAACCCACCTGCCAGCTCACTGCCGTAAAAGTTGTGAAGCCCCTCTGGAGGTGCGGCAAAGACTTGAAACCTGGCAAAGACACTGGTGTCAAGAAAGTGTGTTTTCTTGCTGTCACCACAAAAACTAGCTGTCAGTAATTACGTGATGCTCTGAAGTCCCATTTTTACATGCTCAGAGATGAGCAGAGAGGCTGCTAACACACCAGCAGTGCTGGGAATGCTCCTATGCTGTTACAACTCTTGTTTGGTGGGCACCATCCTAGAGAAGAGGAATTAACCTAAACAATGTCTTGAGGGGTAAGAAGAATCATGCATTCTCAGTTTGGCTCTTCCCCTTGCAGGTGACTAGAAGCTGATTTTATAAGAGCACCAGTGGTGTGACTTCAGGCCCTGCTGCGTGAGGGAGTGCTGGAAGCGATGTGCAACATCAGCAAGGCTGGACTTCGAGGACAAGGTCCCAGAACTCCAAGGAGAAGTCCCAGCACCCTCCCTTCTTCCAGGTGGGTCAACCTGGTGCTCCAGTGGTAATGTCAGAGGCAAGATTGTGTGTTAGCAGCCATGGTTCTCCCCCTCTGAAGGGGAGATGAGAAATGACCACGGGTGATAAGTACCAAAAAGCTGTTGACGTGCATTCAGGACTCTGGGAAGGAACGTAGGAAATTTGTGTTTCCTGTTCTGCCAGAGGCACATTTGATGAAAGTACCATAATACATATGTGCAGAAGGTTTGAATGAAGGGTCATTATATGTTGAATTAACTGTATTGCAAGAGCATTAAAGAAAACAAGAACAGGAGAAACTCTTCAATCCATGACAGGATTTGTGTGATGCCTCAGAAAAATAGATCTTCTTGTTAGCAGGAGGCCTATCATTCTTGTGGGGTCACTGGAAGAGACCCAGGGCCTTTTGCACTCTGCATGTGCAGCGTAAAATAGCTTTGCATTTGCTTGATCTTTTTCATTAAATTATACAACCTTGAGGAAAGAAAAGCAAGCATCGAATTTGTGATTTATGGCTTGATATTTACTTGCCGTATCCGGGTGCGAGACCTAGTCCAAGAAACAAAAAGAGACTGTGAGCCCAGAACAAAAGCTACACGCTTAAGGACTAAATGTATTTTTCTTGGAGCGATGTCACCACTAGTTCTGCTTGGAAAGCTGACTGCCTGCTCACCCTGAGAGGGTTTCCAAGCTCATGTGCTTCCACGTTGAAGTCTCTCTCTCTCTCTCCCCTCTCTCTCTCTCTCTCAATGCTCTTCGCACTTGGCTCAGTGGACCTTAACCCCCATGCTCACTTCTCCTTGTGGAGGAGACTCCTGCACCCCACGGCTGGGCTGAGAAAACCCCTTTTTAATAAATTAACACAGTATGATGGGATGCGGGAGCATCTGGCGCTCCCAGTTCTGATTTATTTCTGCAGCAACACACAAAACATTGAGTGATAAATTATTGAAAGTCAATGGGCCCTTGGAGAACAGGGCCATGATGAATAGTGAGCAGTTGGCATCCCACATAACCATGTGTCCCAGAGGGCTACCTATGGAGACGGTAAGGGGAAAGAAAAGCCAGAAGCCTTTGAAGGATACAGCTGTTAGGAATGTCTTCCTTTCAATGAGAGATTACTTTGATTTTTAACGCCTTATTTGAGCAATGGGAAATGGGATTAGTAGTCGGCTGGGAATAAATAGTAACCACTAAACTCACTTTCACCTGCAGCCTGGTCTGATATAGGATGACAATGAAGCTGAATATTGATTTACCCTAAATGAATTTTTCATTAAGGACGCCAGGGGCTCCCTTAAAAGATGTTGCAGATACCAGTGCTGTCTTTTGCAATTTCCAAAGCAGGGAAATTCATAGTCTGTGCCTCACCAGTAAAGAAGCCACAATGTGCTTGTCTGGCATGGAAATCAGAATTATTTTTGAGTCAGTGTTTAAAGATACTGGAACAAAGACCAGGTAGTGTAAACACTTCCCAATTGCACCGGTTGTGTAGGACTTCCATAAGGAGCAGTGGAGAAACCACTGAGAAATACCTTTCCTTAATGATCCTGGAGCTTGTGGTCATGAGGAAAAAATCTCCAGGCAAGGGGATGTGGTGACTGGGATCAGTGCAGGGGGCTGCTGGCTGGGGCTGCTGGGTAGCACTGGGTCAGGTAATCACTCCCTGTGCCATCATCCTGTAACTTGGGAGCTGGGTGCAGAAAATGCACTGTCAGTCATGAAAAACCAGCTGGCAGGTTTGTTGTACGTCAGATTGTTACAGCAGCCTTTTCCAAGCCTGTACGTAACGAGCTTCACTACATCCTCTGAAGAAAAAATACGCCTCTATCTTGCATACATGGGTGTGGGAGTTAAAATGAGCCCTGTGCCTAGAAGTGAAAAAATTGAGGCAGGATGAGAGCAGGAGAGGGTAGTGCTCTGGGCTCCAACTAACCCTGCCAGACTCTAGCTTCTAGTGCTGGATTGCCCTTCAGGTGGGCATGCAGGTAGCTGTGCATGGACATCTAGAGCATCCTTGTGCAAGCACTTTGAAAATCTGGAGCTGGTGCTTCAGCCTGTCATGCTTTTTATTTATCTGTATTACAGCTGGCAGCCAGGGTATATCCCACAGTCTTATTTGGGAGCATTCTCATTTGCAAAGATTGTATCTATCTGGCAGTTAGTGATAACTTCACTTTGGCTCCAAAAATTTTCATTTCAGTTGCCACAGAAGCCATCAAACATTACATCTTCCTAGCTGCTTCTGCTTCATACAGCTCTGTTTTCAGATACATGAGTCTGGGGGAGTTGTCACATGCACATCTACCTCAATGAGAAAAAAGTCAGTAAAACATTTTCATGTTTGTTTTCTCTTGTTTGCATCTGTCTCCGTCTTCTACTAGAATGGGTATTTGTATTTATTAGTTATTATTCAGTAACTGGGGAATTTCTTACTGGTAGTGTTTTTTCTGCTCTGCTTTTGGCTGAACTACATGTTTTGGAAGTCCCTAAAAATTGCTGGTTAAATGATTCTCATAAACCTCTATGAGTTATTCTAAACAGAAAGGCAGAAACACCAAAACACCAGTGTAATTTATAATTGCTCATTGGAAACCTCCATGCGGGTTTTTGTGGTAACTGTGAATTGCTCAATGGGCTGGTTGAGATGTTTATTTTAAAACGTCATGGGCAGTTGCAAAACTGCAGGTGTGGAGCAGGATGGGTGGAGGGGTGCGAGGGGAGCAGGTCACATACAACCCACATACATCAGCAGCAGCTCCGGCTTTCCCTGCCCAGCGATGGTGTGTTGGCTGACGAAAGCCAACTTCGACTGTGCTAACTTGAGAGTCACTGGGTATGGCGTGGAGTTTGGCGTAGACGAACTTGTACTACTTCTCTGGAGGGCTTCGCAGCCCAGGCTGGGCTCTGGCAGGGGTCGGTTCAGGCTGCCTCCGGTGTTTCAGACTTCATCCACTTCTATTTATACCCTTAGCACTATCTTATTGCAGCTATCACAAGGCAATGGCTGCTGAGTTGCCCCTGCAAAGGCACTTATAACACAGCCATGTCAGGATATTTTGGTGCCCATTTAAAACCTTCCTCGTTGCCTCTCACTCTCCCTAACTCTCTCAATTGCCAGCCTCTGTTTCTTCTGCAGTGACCTTGGTGCAGGTTGTCCAAACTGTCTCATCTCCGTTCCCCTCCATCCTTGCTGCCAGCCTGTGTTTAAAGCTCCAGCAAAGAGACCAAGGTCTGAAGGGACTTAGAGACTGAATTACTTCCAACTACCTGTTCTCTTTGCCAGGCCTCTGAGTGCACCCAGCAGCACCAACTCTGCCTCCTGAGCTGGGAGACACCGTTGGGGTGCAGCGGATACCTGCTCTGCTCACACAGGACTTTGGTTTTTCTGTCGCTAAACCAGTGGTTTTCATTAGTACACTGCATAAAAGAAAAACACAGCACAGGTATGTCATTTAGAGTACCTTAATTAGTATACATTCACCGCTGATGATATCAACAGTGTCCTTCTTATAGCATGAAAACAAAACATTTATTCTTTTTAATGGAGCTTTTTTTCCCCCTCTGCTTCTTATATGAACAGGGGCTTATTATCACCATTTCCACTCCTATATTCCATATGTGACTCCAAATCAAATCCTGAGTTATTTCATCTCTTGCCTGGCAGGGTCAGTTTAAACGTATCAAAATCAGCCTGCCTTACATCTGCTTCACAGATCATCACTGGCATACTTTTAAAATTGTTATATATCTATAACAACGCCTTCCTCCCCTCACCCATGCTCCAGTAATGTCAAGATTTATTGAATCTGAAGGTCCAGTTGTGACCTTGGCTCCCACTCGCTAAATCTGAACCTCTGGGGTCTATAAATCTTTGTGCGCTGTTCAATTTATAGAAGTGAACATCTGCTTATCATACAATATTTAAGTTGCAGGTGTATTCTACCAGTAAAATAAACACATGAGTTCACGATTGCCTAGGCTATAGGACTTTAGACAGATGTTGAAGAGATGGTGATGGTTTCGCCTGTCGGGAGAGCCCTCAGCAGGAGCACTCACCATTGGCAGAGCTGCTGGATGGCGAGGTGGCTCTCAGCGCTCTGCACCACCAAGAATTGAAGGCAGCATAGCTTTTACCCCCAAACCTCAGCCTAATCATCTTGCTGTGCGGAAAGCAATGTCTGGCTGAGATGCACACAAATCACATAAGGAAAAAAAATATCTTCCTGCCTCTCCTATGTCTGGTGGGAAAGGCGTCAGCCCATGTAAGGACGGTTAGCTTTCTGCACAACCTGGGGAACGAGAGGAAGAGTGGTGATTCTGTTTCTTCACTCACATGGTGAAAAATACAGTGCACAAGAGAACACAATCTCAGAGCATGCACGGGGAGGGAAAGACCTATGAACACCTGAATGTGATGAGAAAGACTGGAGAGTCCTGCTCCACAATGTAAGGAAAGCATTCCTGACGCCAAATCATTGGAAAGAGAGAACAAAAGGAGCAGAAAGCATCCACTGTGATTGGAAAGGAGAAAAGAAGAGATGACTAAGCAAATATAATCAGAGGCAGTGATGGCTAAGCTGGGAAACAGAAGGGCAGCACAAAACTGAGATGACCAGGGCACAGAATTTTTGCCAGCAACTGAGGAAGGCAGGAGAGACAGCAGTTCCACTAACAAAAGAAGGAGGAGATAAAATGAATGCCTAAAATGACTGAAAATCTTCCTTGTTTGGAAGGATAAAGTTGAGCTTTAAATACTGCTTATATTTAAAGGCAATCTCACACCAAAGCTCCTGAGCCCAAGCAAGCATCCTGGCTAGATCCTAACTCCTTGTTGGGAGCTTATCCTCCTCCCTGTCTCCTTGCCCTCTGGAAGGCGACGTGGCCATGGGGGCCAGCTGGGAGCTGTGGTGTGTGCTGGACCTCCTTGGGTGCGTGGTCAGATGCCCCACAGAGTTGAAGGAGGCTGATATAGCCACTTGGGACAGTGGGATCATTCCACCCATCTCCTCTGCTCTCCCCGTGTCTTGGGGCCAGTCACACCATCCACAAAAGTACCACTCCAAGCAGTGCCTGGAGAGGAACTCAGTTCAGAGCTGTGATGAGCATGCACAGAGGCTGGGGCAGCGTTTCTGGTTGTCCTCTTTCCCCATGGCTGGCAGAGGCAGAGCCTTTCTCCTGGCTTTGCCTAGGAGATTTCTTGTAAAGGGCTTTGGCCCAGCACCAGACAAAGTGTCAATTGCAAGCAGGCAGCAAAAGTGCCTTTGGCATGAGGCATTTAAAAAAGCATATCTGCATTTCAAAAAGCGCCTATCCTCCCTTTTGGGGATAAAGAGCCTCTCTGCAAGAGGCCCAGCTCCCACACTGGAGCATGGGGCTTTCTCCTTCCAGCTGGCAGCTGGCTGGGGAGGGAACCGGCTGCGATGGGCACAGCTACACAGCATGGCATGGTGCTGGGCTGAGAAACTGGATGGGGGTCTCACGCACCATGTAGCTGTGCCAGCAATGGGCTGGCCCACGGCTAGGTAGCCCTGTTTTGCAGGAGGAGAAAGGAGGACCAGTACTGGAATATTTCTGAGGCAGAAGCCTGGCCCCTGTTCTGCCCAGGCACGTGGCTGGCCGCTCTGCTTCTCCCTGCTCCCTCGATGCTCCAGGGTGTACAAGTGGCCATGGGGCAGCCCGTGACACTGCTGGAGCTACTTTGCACAGCCTTGCACTGAAAATGTGGATTCACCAAGTGGAAGGGTTGGACATGACATGAAGAGTTGCAGTGGCGCAGAATGTATTTTTACCTTGCTTTTCTTCCTGCGTGTCCCTGTGGAAGGCAGAGCCCTGCAGCTGGAGATGGTCTCATCAACCTGTTGCATGCATTCTGGAGGGTGACCAGCTCAGTTCATTAAGTTGCCCATGAAGGAGGGCGGGAGGGCATCTAGTTAACATAACAAAGCACCTGAAGAAAAAAGATTGCGAAATAGTTTTGCTCTACTTCTATCAAAACATCTATTAATGTATTTTAAGATCTTCCATAGTTGTTTTCTCCTCCCTCCAGGCTAGTCTAACCCCAGCCATAATTTAGCATGAGGCACAAATATCTTCACTTATTTTACCCATAAAAGAAGAAAATTGGGAATTTGTTCAGACTGCCAGGAATCTGGAATTTGTTGATGAATGGACATTTGGCTGAACATAGTGAATTCCCAGCTAATTGAAAGCAGATAATGAAAGTAATGCATTTACCTTGAAAAACATAATTTTCTTAATAAATAATTGAAATGGCAATCTTCTGACAGATGAAATAAAAAAAAACCCTAAATAAATTCAGGAATAATTCCTGTCCTATATATTATAGCATACTTAACAATCATACCTTATGAGGAGATTAAAAACTATAAATCTTTTTTTCAGCATGGTCCCAGAGAGTACTTTGGTCTAGAAAGTGCAAGGGCCATCCTGTTCAGGGGAGTGTGGTTTCAGTCATCATCAGCCCATGTTTCTGTCTCCAAATATCATACCTAGGGAGAAGAATGCAGAAGCCAGGGGAAGAAACCAACCTTGGAAAAACGTAGGGGGTAGCCAGAGTGATCACAAACAATTGAATTCGCATCTCTGTGGATGTTCACCCTTCTCATCTCCTTCCTCTGCATGAGGGTGGGCCCACAAACCTGTTTCACATTGCACTGGTGGGAAACTGCATCTAGATATTACACTTCAGTCAAGGGGCAATGATTTTCAGCTAAAGGGAGGTTAACAGCTGAAAACATGTTAGCTTGAAACAGTTGCAGATGATCTGAGCACACCCTCCATTTTAAGGAAAAAATAGCAAAGGATACAAACAAAAGCATGTGGGTCCAAATATCCTGATCTGGGTAGGGTTATGACTTGGAAACCATTCTGGATCTAGAAGCAGGTTCCTCCCATCTTTATACAACAGGACAAAATTAAACTGCAGATTTGAACTCCACCAAAGTGTAGAGTTTTCAAAATGCAAAGGTGGATTTTTTTTTTTATAGCTTTAGTTTGGCGGTTATAATTTGTTGTGGGATTGTGGTTTGAGTGGAACAAAATGTTCACAAAATGACATGAAACCTGACAATTTTTAATCTGTTAAACTGCAAAACTTGGCCATACTAATTGGAAGCTTTATTAATCTGGGTTAAGTTTGGAATTACTTTTCAATGAATTTGCAGCAGGTTGTGGTTTTGGACAAAAGCCATGGAAAACTTGGTATTTTCAGAGATTTTTAATGGGGAAAGGGGAAAATCTTGGTGATTTTGCTTGAGTTGTGATTTAAGACTTTAGACTTGGTCAAACTGATGGGCTGCAAGGCCATGTGAACTAAAAGAACAAGTCCTGCAAATGGTAACTGTCCCACTGAGTGCAGCAGATCTGCTCACAGAGGTGGTTCCCATCAGATCATCTCTTTAGCTGATAAGCAGCAAGAGATGTATCCAGCTTTTTCATAAAATTGGTGGGCAAGAAGTTCTACAAGGCCACAAAAGGAGCTTAGGAGTATGAAGAAATGGAATAAATGGTTTTGAACCTCTAACTTCCTTGCCACTAAATGTTCACTTATTTGCAAGATCTGTAAGTCCTATTAGCATGGGGAAAGCGTCATACTCTCAAGACAGAGTTAAAAGAACTTAAACGCTTAAATGCCTGAGAGTGACTAAACATGGTGTCTGCACTAGCCAAGACATCTTATTTTGTCAATCTGTAAGAGCATCTAGCTGGTAAAAACAAACTAACTTTGGAAATGTTTGAGCACTCTGTTGTGTAAAGAAAGGTCTTCCTAGTTGTCTCAGGGGTGAGATAACCTGCTGGACGAAAGACTCGCTGAAAGTGTGTGTCATCACTAACAATCTATTTTCTTATGTTTTTTAAGGTTAGGATCTGTCTTCTAGACAGATCTTCATTGTAACACAACCCATGGGATCTACCTTGGTTTCCTCCCACCTGAAATTTCCTGATTTCAATGTTTTATGAGACTTTTTTTTTTCCTAGGGATTCCTCCAAGCTCTAGTAGAAACTCATCAATAACAAGGAATCTATTGGTAAGTAATTCTGGCAGTTAATTTTCTCCCCTCTGAAAAGCAGTGTCTTATTTCTGTCAGAAATAATCTAACTTCAGCATCAGACCATGAGATTTGTTAAATGTTTGTCCAAAAAGTGAAAGAGCTCATCTTTGTGAAAGCTCTGCTGTCTGTGCAGCCATAACTCATTAGTATCAAGTCATCCTCGAGCCTTCCTTTGGACATGTCACATAATTTGAGCTCTTGAGTCTCTCAGAATAAGACACGCTTTCCTTTAATCAAGTTAGTGTGTTTTTTCCTGAATCCTCTTCATTTTTTTTCAAGACCCTCTTTCTGAACACCGAAACAATTATAGGAGCCATCACACCATTGTGAAACACAGAGGATACCTTGCTCCTTAATGGACCCTGCTTTGCACAGCCAAAGGCTGACCTGGCCTCTTTAGACACTGAGCTCGAGTTTAGCTGACTTTCTACCAGGATCTGGAAATCTGTCCAGAATGACCAGTCTCCTCACTTGCTAAGTCTGGCTTTCTTTGCTGCCCCTTACTTGTGCTGTGTCACAGTTACGGAGCAAACTGGATTTGTCTCCCGGATGGGCTATTACATCTTTGCCATTTACCAGTCCCTCACAGTCTTTGTCTTAGTTGTCAACTCTGTCAGCAGGGAATGGTTGTTAAAGAGTGAAGGGCCAAGAACCCAGCTCATGAGATTGGCCGATTCCCCAAAGACAGTTTTATTTGAGGACCTATCAGTTGGTAAAATAGTCCAACAGTATCATTTGCATCAGCATTATTACCTTTACCAGTTAAACTTGTATGTGCTCCAACATTATAAAATTATTTGGTTAGGGTCTGTTATTAATAAGTTCATGATAATTTCTATATAATTCTATTTTTCCCCTTTAATTCTTAATAGAGTCCCTAAATAACCATTCTGTTATTTTGTTGAGATTGATGTCAGACTGATAGGCCTATATTTATTCATGTCATTCTAGTTACTCTGAATGCTGGCACAACATTATCTTTCCTTCACATTGCTAACTTCTCTAGTATTCCAAGACTTATTCAAAATCAGCAGCAGGGGTTCAGTGAACATCTTTGCTTCTTGGATGCAAATTATTCAGGAACTGCCAATTAAAAATTTCTAAGTTTAGAAATTATTGTTATAAAATAAAGGGTTGTTTTTCTTACATAAGATGCAATGCATTATCTGTTTTTTCCCAAAATACAAGTGGGAAATACTTACTCAACCTTTTTACTTCTTTGGGTTTATTATTAGTAGTCTTAGCATGTCCATTTAGAAGCAGTGTGGTACCTTTCTGATGATTCTGTTTGTAGATAACATACCTTTAAAACTCAAGCTGACCATAGATGTCTACTTGTGTCCTTTTCTTACCACACTATAATTTACAGCCTGTAATTCATATTCATTACCATCAATTTACTCTTTTTTTGATTAGTGACTTCTCTGGACTGAAGTCTGTAGTACAGGTTCTCAACTTCCCAGACACCAGCAGACCTACCCCAGAGAGACCCCTTATGAATAGCCAGCAATAAGCAAAGCTTTGACCAAGCCCAAGCCTTATCGGACACTAGTCACTTAGAGGTGAAAGACATTCCTCACAAACCAGGATTCATTAATCCTAGTTGTCACTGATCTACTGTCATTAAGCAGTTGTCAATCATCCACGTTTCTCTCTTTATATTCTTCCTTGTGATATTTTCAGTTTTCTAAAGCCAGGCTTTTCAAAACACCCAATCCTGACTGGGACTATATGATGATGATGATCCCAACAAACATGATCCAGCCATGATGGCTTGTATCTTGCAGCCACTACTTTGCACTGTCTGATCTGCTGGTAACATGTAAAGAAAAAAAATCTAGCAGATAGTGTGTTGCACACCAGATTTTACACACTATGTGTTATATACTGCATATATTTAAGTTATGCTGTGTCTTGTGTATGTCTGGACATGCCACAAGTGTGTTGGTATATGCAATGGGAGGTCTCTCACTTGCACTACACAGGCTGCAGCACCCATGATAATGCAGTTTTTTGTCCATATGCATCATAATCCAGGGAGCAAAATTCACTCTTCCCTGTTGGCTTTGGAGTTGATGCTGGCTGTACCCATCTCAGACACCATTTCTGAGGACAGTAATCCATAACAATATGAGACCATTTGTTCTCGAGTTGCTAAAAACTTGGACACAGGCCAAAACCCTTTTCACAAACATTGCAAGTCCTCCTTAGCTTTTGCTCAGCTGATCCTCCTGAAATACGCAATAAAGATTGATTTAAACATTCCAGCCATGGGAATCTTCCCGCCAGATTTCAGCTATAGTGACCGCGTCAAGCTTGTCTTTCTAAAGGAGCAAAAATTGTTCCCAATTCGCTATATAAGCAGTTACAGAATGTCTTCTCTTGGTCTATAAAGATGTTTTTCCTGAACTTTCTGCTTTGGTGCTAAAGGAATGGTCAGATCTTCTCTTGCTTGTCACCCCTTTGCTCCAGCATGCCAGGAAGGTCCGTTCCTTCCTGAGATGGAGGCTCCCCAGCCCACCACAGCCCCTGCACCAGAGAACAGAGCCAGCTGAACCACAATCTAATGATAGCTGCTCTTGGCATTTTAAAATGGCCAGTGGTAATTTTGCTTATGAAATAAAGTTTCTAGCTGTTTCTCATGTAGCACAGGAGACAGCCTGTCTCAGTGCAGATTGAATTATTTTAATGAAGCAATCATCCTTTTACTGCCAATCTACCCATTTTCTGACGGGGTTGTGCCAAGTGATAAACAGAGACAATAGCAAATGCAGCTAAGATATTGGCTGGCTCCCTCCAAAATGTCCCCTCAGGTTTTTACAGAGGCATGGAAAGAGAGTCTACGTTGGGCCAATATTATGTGATAATTAGGATAAGGCTAAAGAAGTGAAACATGAGGTCATTGTTCTTTGAATTCCTAATTCATTCATTATGTTTATTAGAATAGTCTGGCTGGTTTTCATATTGATTTAATGGAAAAGTGTCACTTCTTGAAACTCCCAGCTTTATTTTCTTGTTGATATTCAGTTTTGGGTGAAAAGCACTGAAAGAATAAGTTAACTTGAAACAATCTGGTCATCTATTAGCAAAGGCTTATTCTGCCTTTCGTATGTGTTTGTTGGATGATAATGATGAGGCTGAGACCAGTCATCTTAAAAATCATTCTCCAAATGAAATCAAGTTGTACTTGGGGCTGATGGCTTGCTCTGACCACAGAGGTGGAGTCTACCTGAAGCAAGTAGACACCCAAGGCTCAAATAAACCCAGGGCAGGATTCATCTCACCTGGCTTTAGGAAGCTAGAAGGAAGCTTTTGTCATTAGTGGAGAAGAGCAGGTTTTTTCCAGGGCCTCAGACTTCCTTTTCTATAGTAGGTGTCCACGAAGTCTTCAGTTTTAATTAACCACCATTACTCATTGTCAGCAGCCCCAAACTCTGTGGGCAGCACCGGTGCCCCCAGCAGAACTGCTCAAGGAGCAAAGTCCTGCCCAAGCTGGGTGAGGCTGGCAGAGTGCAGGCCTAAGCTAGCTCATCATTTTGTGCTGAAAGTGTGGTGATTTGATCCATTTCTTTAGAATTCAGAGTTTGAGAGAGAGCAATGCAATTCTCACAGCTCTCCCAACTGTCCTGCCAGACTTGGAATGCTCTTCAGCCATTTGGGAAGGTATTATACTTGCAAATCCATTTATTACTTTGACTTTGGCATTCTCATTAGAGCCCTGGCTGTACATCTGAACTATTACCCCAGCTCAGTTTACCTTCCTGTAAACTTTGCTGATATGTGAAGTGTTGGATGGGTCCTGTGTAAAGCATATTGTCCTATTAAAACACATTTAAAGAGTCTTGTAAACCCTGGAGATTAACCCCAATGTTTATGGAGAGTTATAGATGCTAATTCTTGCATACTTGTCATTCCAGAGCATGGCCTGGTGGCAAACATTCTTGCTACCCCACAGCATTTACGTCAATGGGATTTGTCCATGCTCTGATTCCTTAGGACAGAGAAAAGAAATGGTGGGAAAGTGAGGAATATGGGCATTTACCATCCTGAACTAAATTAGCTGGTCATAAAATCTTATAGCTATCTCATAACAGGAGACCTCAGATGGGGAAATAGAAGAAGGGCCTTCCCCAGAGGACAGTTTTGGTTAAGAGTGTAATGATAAGAGGTGGCCTTGTCCTGTTAGAAGAAGAATTTTCCCTTTCAGTTTTTGTTAATGTTCCTGTGATCAGGCACATCTGTGTATGATCTCTCCTCCCTGTCCTGTCAAACACACTGAGTTGGCAGCAGCGAGCCCACAAACTTTCAGCTTCCTCACCAGCTGTAGGCATCTTAATCTGCCTAGCACCCACCAGTTTCTTCTCTTCTGGGTTCAGCAGACTTTTAACATCTACAAGCGTCTCCCTGGTGGTAAAATAGTAAATAACAAA
This sequence comes from Elanus axillaris, assembly GCA_026212715.1. Classification (NCBI taxonomy): domain Eukaryota; kingdom Metazoa; phylum Chordata; class Aves; order Accipitriformes; family Accipitridae; genus Elanus; species Elanus axillaris. Next base: position 9,754,095 of record JANZLQ010000061.1, read on the forward strand.
GTGATGAACTCAACTGTTTGATGTATATGGGTGTAACTGTAGGAAAAATATGTTCTGTGTGTTAATATAAATATGTATATATATTGGTTCAGTACATTCGCGTGTGGGTATGCATGTGTGTATACATATGCGTACACACACGCACAAGCAGTTTGGTGCATCTTTGTATGGCTAAAATAAATCTGAGCAAATTCAATTTGCCTGAGCTGCACCTAACTATACCACTGTCTTTGCCGATATCTTAAACAAGTAACTTTGTAGATTTCCATAAGGCTAATCCTGGCAACTTTTTGGTGGAACAGAAGGCACATTTTGGATGATATAATTTCTTTAGGAGACAACAGATGTATCAATTATGGCACTCAGTGGAGCCAAAGCTAGCTCAAGAATTTGAACTTTATGGATAGATTGGCTTTTGGGAGAGAACTGATGTTTATGAGAGAGACCACCATGAAAAGAGATTATGAGGATGAAAGGTAGTGCAGCTTTCACCGAGCGCTTTGGGAACAGCTGCTGGCCAGAAAGGTTGTGAGAGATACCTGCAAGGAACTCCTTTCTTGATGTTGATTATTCCTGTCTTCAGGAGAACAGGTCTTTATAGTTTTGTTTTTTTCTTTTTTTTTGCCTAATTTGATAAATAAACAGATGCCATCAATCATCTGGTTTTATTGTCTTCTTAATTTGACATAACCTTCTGCTTCCATATTTTGGTTGACCACTGTGATTACGACGAATGAGGTAGATGGAAATTAATCATCCTTACAGTAGCCAACTAAAACCCATTTTTTTTTGATGGAGAAGGGTCTTTTGAAGCTTGAACAAAGATAAAAAGTGCTTTATACAATTTGGAAACCAAGAAGCAATAATAGGACAATTAAAGGAAAGCAGATGATACAGCCTGTTTTGGTTAGACTGTTACTTGACAAAGCTGGGCTAATAATTTGTCAGCAAAGATCAATATCTGATTCATTTAATCTCTTTTTTTTCTTTTTAACGTGTTTCCAAGAGAGTGCATTATTTTGAATGCATTCACCGATCAACAATACTTTCTGGGTAAGTTTTGAAAAAATTTTCTTACTCTCTTGGCCTAGAGAAGAAGATACTTAGAGGATGGCACACTCACCTGTATAAGAAGATTTTATGTGCACCCATAGATGGTAAAAAAGACATGCTTCCTTTGGCTTTTTGGAGAATGTGGGACTGCTGGTTTCTAGTAGCAGCTAAATCTTTGGAAGTTCTTTCCCTTAATCTTTGCTGTGGCCAGCCTCAATAAACATCTATGACTAAAAGAGGTGTGTAAAATAACTCTTTCCTCCATGATGACCTGTCTGCATATCCTGAACATTTGATTGTGCTCCAAAATTAAAAACTTAAAAGGATGCCCTTGTAAAGAGCAACAGGCATCCAGCTTCAGGTGATGCTGAGCACAGCCATTTTACACAGATGTAGCATGCAGCTAGTGTTTTTTTTCCCCAATGTTTAGTCCAGTCAGAAATACCCAACTACCTTATGATTACCTAGTGTTTCTGAAGGCAAGATTTGCCCTGCCTTGTTACAAAAAAAAAAAAAAAAAAGAAGAAGAAGAAAAAGGTAGGAACAAAATGTCATCCAGAGTTCACTTACTATTTAAAACTGCATCTACACTACCTTGCAGAGTGATTCTTGGGGCCCTCGTGAGAAGACTGTCTCCTGACTGTGCTACTAACCTTCAGGTGTACCCTCAGGCTGGACTGTCTTGTAACTCCTGGGAGGAAACATGGGTCCACATGGTGTTCCAGACCCTGTTTGTAGAGCAGCCTGTGAGCAATAATGCAAAACCTAGCACTCTTTTCTATCGTTTTTTTTGGTTATACTTTACAAAAACTTAAATTATCCTGTGAACATTTGTGTGGGCAGTGCATGGAAATTTTATTGATAATGATTGAATTTCACCTCTTGCCCTTCTATAACATCTCGTTCAAGAAATTTGCCTCATAGGAGCGGCTTCTGTGTCTTGCTGACCCACATGCTTGCACTCAGAGCATGCATTACAGCAAAAAAGAAGCCATAACACCAACAAAGAGCTAAAGACAGTTTTGCCTTTGGATGACTAAGAAATTTGAGCTTGTTATCTCAAATAGCTAAAACACAGGGAGCCAAGATTACTTCATCTTGGAGCAGTACAGAGTTGGATGAAGACAGCTCCTCCACAGAGGAAGAAGAGTAAAAGCTTCCCTTCCCAGTCATTTATTAATTTCATGCCTGACATGGGATGACTGATAGCTTTAAATAACAAATCCATTCATTACGTTTGCTTATGGGAGCTGACTGCAGGGGCTGATCTTGTCACAGGGTGTAGACCAGGGCACTGCATGCGTTTCTCATGGCTGTGCAGCACCTTTCCGACCACCACAGCTTGGACCCTAGGGCTACCGAAACAGCAGCCAGGCATGGGCAAAGTGCACTGCACCCTGCTTAAGTAAAGCACCCCCCCCCCCCAAAAAAAAAACATAAAAACTATGTAACGGGTGAAGAGTTCGGTGACAGAAAGCCAGCAAGTTTTTGTCGTATTCTGGGAGCTGTAGTGGTCCCTTGGGGTTGATCTCCCCAGTGTTTTTCTCTCAATGGAGTTAATTTAGACATCATATGTTATGTGCAGGCTCCACTTGAGCAAGAATTTCTTCTATGGTCACAGCAGGTCAACTTTGTGGGAGCAAGGGTGGCCACGGGAGAGTCTGCAGTCTCACTCCTTGTGTGTGCCCAAAGGGAGTGGAAAAGCCTCCGGGCTGCTGTGCAGGCCCCCTTCTGCAAAGGCCTCGGCAGTAAGGCGAGGTAGCAGGCAGCAGAGATCAGGCTTTCAGCATTACAGGGAGAGCCCCAAACTTCAGGATTTCCTAGTCACTAACAAATGTAACTTGATTGGATCTGGTTTATTTCTTCCTCAGTGAAGAAAAGAGAAGATGTTGTTATCTGGGTCCATAAAGAAGACCAATTGGGAAGAAACCAGCAGAGCTGAGCGGCTTGCAAGCTAAAGCAAAACACAGCTATAGAGTTTGGTCTGGGTCGATGATTGCTTGATTGTGCAGTTACTGGAAAATGTGGTTTGAGTGGCAGTGCAAGCAGTTTGTCGTAAAGCCTTGGCAGACACTGGGTTCCTGCTCAGCATAGGCTCCCTCACATCCAGTGATGAGCGGGGACCCTCCGAGGGGCATGTGGGAATGCCAGCTGCATGGCAAAGGGTGGTGAACGATGTGGACCCTGATGATGCTGGCCACCCCACTGGCCAGCCGGCAGCAGGAAAGGCAGCCAGTGTTCCTGTCGGAAGTGCAGGCTCTTTGTTGAAGCCAAGGCTGCAGCATCATCAAGCGAACAACAAGCCTCAAATGAAAACAGTTTGGTGGACTGAATGAAATTGGTAAAAGATTTATGTCATTTAGAAACATGCCACTCTGCCTTTCTGCTTGTGAGGGCGTTGAGGTTATAGCCCACAATAATGACTTCAGAGACAGCAAAACCGGGTAGCTCATTGTCTGTGAGCAAGGCCCCATGTTAACTGTTTGTTGTCCCAAGCAATTGCTTGTTGCAATTATTCCGTGACGGATTGTTAAAAACCCTGCTGCCTGTTTTTAAAATAGACTCTTTCTCCCATACCTGAGCTTGTGTTGCGGGGCTTTAGCTGGCTGAGCAAAGGAATGGGAGGCCACTGGTAGGTTGACTTTAGCATTCATACCAGCTCCAGTCTGCCTGGGCTTGGGTTGGCATTGAAGAGCTAGCTCAGCTGGGGCTGCCCACAGCTGCTTCCCTGCTTTGGCTCTGCACGGGGACTCCTTCAGACAAGTGGGGCTGGAGGGACGAGTACGTCAGCTTGTCTGGTCTGACCCCGAATGGTGTTTTCCTCCTTGGATGAGCACAGCAGAAGAAAGAAGGTGCAGATCATGGGAAAGTGGTGAGAACCTCCCTTGATGAGCCAATTACTCAGACTTTCCCCCTCTGAATTTGTCAGGTGCCTCTTTCAAAAACCTTAACTCACACTGTTAGGAGTTTAATTTTAGGCTCATGCCTCCCACATATGGCTTTTATACTGTGGGAAGCCTTCAGACATATCACACTTAATCTGTTTATCCTTACTCATTTTCTTGCCATGCTCGATATTTGTTTTTAATCAAGAACAACTTTTCTGTCTCATGCATTCATCCAGCTAAATGATAATGTGCAGTTCTGCTCCAAGAAGTCACTTTGTGCTTGCTGCGTCAGTTCAAAGACGGGCTTGCTGAGTTTGGTGGCAATGTGGCTTTTTCTTCTGCCACCCCTAAGCATCCAGCACAATTCTGAGGCAGTAAATTCAATTATATTTCATTTTGTGCCCCATCAAAAAAAAACAACAGATAAATTCCCTATCTGTGGCCAGCTGTGTGGCACTTTGAGGATGCTTGTAGGACTTTTCCTAGGAGGAGAGTTAGTAAGGACAGACAGATTCCTGTTTGAGTGACGCTGTCCATCTGCTCATTAGAAAAACCACAGCGAGTGAAAGCTTGACCCTTCAGAAGACAGCTTTGCTACAAACTTTCATAAAACCAGGATTAAACTTGCCTACTTTTAACACAAATAAAGCAAATTTTGCACCCAATACATTGGACACATTTCCCATTGAATTTACTGGTAGCTGAAATGGGATCTTGGGTCTGAAAGACAGTAAACTCAGAGCCACAGCCATATTTCACTGGGGAGCCTACTCCCTCCTATCGCAACTGATGCTGCCAAGAAAGAAGTACATGGAAGGCAAATGCAGAACTTTTAGTTCTGTGAACCTTGGAGTCAAACTGGAGGAAGAACTGGTTTAAAAGAAAATATACTCTTGCTTCCTTTACAGTCATTGAAGCTGTGATGGAGGGAAAGGCAAATGCTTGTCCACGATGTGTGTCCATACAAATACGAGTTTGCACGGTGTTAGAGGAAATAAATTCTATGAAAGCAACTTTGTAAAAAGATAAGGAAAAAAGGTTTATGTGGGGTTTTTTGTTCAGCCATCACATTTTAATCTACTTCTTTACTTCTGTTGGCTATTTCAGGGAATGTGAACTGTTTGGGAATACCTGACACACACATCAGGTATTTTCCATGTCACAATCACCATTTAGGAGACACCATGTTTTTCAGCACTCATTTTTATCTGTTAGTGAAAGAGATAAGTGAATGAATCTATGTTCCCAGCAGAGCTGCCCAGGTGGGATGGACATCCTGTACAGGCAGTCTCCTCACAGATTCTGCCAGACACCAGCACTTTAAACTGCTTATCTTTCACCTTCCATTTTTGCGTACAAAATACCCTGCAAAAAGTACATGCTCTGGAGGGGTCAAGGGTTAGGTGAGACATAACCACATCTAATTTCTCTCTTAGCCTCCCCATCTCACAGAAACCATCTTCCAAGCCTCTTTCTTTTAACATCAGCCTTGCTCTGGTGTATAAGGGGTGGTTTTCTGTGTGGCTGAGTTTTACAACACCCTACACCAACACTGGTTTGTTCCTTCTCTGCTCCTTGGAGCATCAGCTCGGATGTGGTTGACCAAGAGGGGCTGCACCGCAGAGCTGCGGTGTGACACTGCCGGTGCGGGAAGGGAGAATGGGGCACACGTGGCTGCTCTTTCCCTCAACCGCAGATGCAAAGACAAGCTTTAGCCAATCTGTGTGTAACCCCTGGGTGAGCAAAACCCTGGCCTGGGGCTTATTAGCTTCTTGGGACCCAAAGCCTTGGCACTGCCTCGGTTCTCATGTGGCTTCTGGGGCTGATGGATTAAAAAATTACCTATATCTTGGTTTCCTGGAAGATGCTATAGTCATGAGACATCTGGGAAAGTGGTGACGTTACAAAAACCAGAGAGTGACCACGGGGCAGCTGGAAGGGAAGAGACGCTTAGTCAGATGGTTTGCTCTTCTCCAGGCCAGAGTTTCTTCCCTGCTGAAGAGGTATCCCTGTATTAATTCAATGTGTCTCCTATTACGGCGACAGTTTTGGTTTTGACTTCTGTCAGCACCCACATAACTCAATAACTACTTCTTTATAGAAGTAACCATTAAGGACTCAAACTGTCTGACACTCCACAGGCAAGTGTGAAAAATGACAAATAAAAAATCCATAATATCAGTAAAACTTCTAGAACAAGGATGAGATTTGAATTTTTTTTTTTTGTATTTCAGACAGAAACAGAAAATGTGTCTTTAAACTTTGATCTCCTTGTAAGTCATCAGCTAAAGCAACTATAATCCTAGGTTAAAATAAAATATCCTTCTTAAGCCCTTTTTAGGTTAGTCTTACCCACATTTCAGTCGGGTATTGAAGAAGCAAAACAAAGCAAAGCAGCTTTTTAGTCTCATAAATCAAAAGGCGTTTCCCATCATACTAAAGTTTTGTGCCAGAATTTATTTTAAAGATAAATGTACACATGTGCTCTGCCTGAAACACCAACATTTGCTGAAAACACAGAGAGGCTTTAAAGGATTAAAACAGAGCATGGGACCTGCAAATAGAGCTTGGCTAATAAGGGGTTTTTTTCACTTCATTGGCAGCACTGAAAGAACTAAACAAGTTTATTTCAGGTTGCCCCAAAATAAGAATGAACACAGGAGTGAAAAAAATCACTTGTGGCTAAACAAAATGGCTTATTGTGCCTGGAATCAAACATTACAAGTATTTATGTGAAGCTGGAACCCTGCTTTCAGTCCTAAAAGCATAGCATTTCATCTTAAAAATATGAATATTCAATTGTTTTTTCTCTTTCTCAGTGTCTTTTAAGGTCTTATTTTTCTGAACAGTCCAACTAGGCAATGTTGGACATAAACTAGAACTTATTTTTGTCAATCCTTGTCAGCATTTTCCAGGAAAATTCTGTAGTCATAAATGCCATCCATCTGTCCAGCCAGAAACCATGATGTTACCTGCTTCTAATTTGTATAATAAGTGTGATTCACTAATGACATACAACTATTAGGAAATTATCACAAACTCTCCTCAGTCTTACAGCACACCTCCACTTTTCAGCCTTTTAGGATGATATTGTGCTGATAAAAAAGAAAGAAGACACTGGTCTCTGCTGCCTCTTTGGGGGAAGGTTTTTCTCTGAAGTGTCAGCTCCATGTCCCATGCAGCTACATGAATTGTGGCATCTGCTAGGGCTGCCTGGCATGAATAAGTTTGTAGACCCCAAGTGAACAAGTTCTTGAATGTTGTAATCAGCTAGCATTTTTAATGGTGGGAAATCTTCCATTTCTCAATGGGCTCTTACCTAAAATAAATTATGCAACAGACTTTTACCACCTAATCCTGAGGTTATGCAGAAAGCTATTGAAAACGCATAATACATGTTATTTTTATGGGCAGCTCATATTCTAAGTTATTTGCTCTGCGAAGACCTGTGGTAAAATATATGTTGACCTTAGTAACATTTCCTTTCCTTTTTTTAATTTGCAATGTATATTGTTGTTGAAGAGCCAGTGCTTTCTTATCTGTGACAGCCTTGTGTTTGAGAGCCAGTAAGGGAACAGAACACTCATATAATGGGGCATGAATATATCTGTCAACTTCTTATTTCTTTCTGGCATACTAATGCATATCATGGGGTGAGATCCTCAGTTGCTGAATATTGGGCCCCTGTGTGTTTCCTCTGTGTAACGTACTGTAAAGTTCAATGGTTGTAATGCAACAACAAAGCAAACCCACTAAGCCTGGAGCAACTGCAGTGTTTCATAACCCAGAACATGAACACAGTGGTGTTGCCAGGACTGTCAAAGCAGCTGTGCAGACTCCCAACCCCCGGCGAGTTCAATGTTGCACCTCAATCAATGGAGATAAGGACTTTGTGAGAGCCAGCATTTGAGTTAATTAGAATGACTGAGATACTTGTCTGTTTTTTCTTTCGATCTCTATCATCCATGGATATGTGTGCTGAAGCTGGAGAGTATTCCTTTGACTAGGAAGACCACAGTGCTTTTTGTTTCTTGGTACTGTCCCACAGGACTAGCTCCCTGGACACAGTGGAGGATGATTTTCAGAGGGTTACTCAAAATCTTTTCTTTGCTGGAGACTGTGTACAGCCCCAGGAAACAAACACAGAGGAGGGCATGGAAAAGCAGCAGACATTAAAAGCACTATCACATGCTTCTTTTCCATTCTCAGAAACCCTGGTTGTATACATATATGCTTATCCATGGGGCTGAGGGCAGGGGGTGTCTTTCAGTTCACCGAGGAAATGACTTATCTCTGCCCTTCTCCACATAGGAATGGGAATCCTCCAAGGGAATCCAAAGTGATGCACAGTCCCAGAAGGATGTGCTATTGGTAAAATATGATGCTTTGCACAACTTAAGAAATGTAGCAGATGTCCATTAAATCATGTCCATTGATGGGAAAGACATTTCTACCCTGGGTAAGATCATGTCTTTGGTTCTGCAGATTTACTGCTTGGCTGTGGGGGGCTCATGGAAAGTCCTGAGTATTCTGGTGATGAGCTGTGCTGCGGAGGTGGGGAAGGTTTACACCTGCCTCAGGCTGCACCACTGTCAGAAGGCAGTGTAACTCTGACATGATCCAGTTCTGGACTATAAAGGATGGCTACTCAGAAAATGAGTCTGGGAACAGCAAGCTGATGAAAACTCAGAAACCAATTTTAAAAAATATTCTAAAAGTCCTTTTCAGTTCCAGGGAAGTCTAGGCTCCTGTGGGAGCTCAGTTCCTCTTATTTTTTTGCATTGTGTTGCTGCCTGCAGGTCCTACTGAAATGCTAGCAGCCTCATGTGGCCGGCACCTTGGCAGTAGAACCAGTTGCAGTCACCTTCTGGCCAGCAGTCGAGCAGAGAGTACAGAAAATAGATGCAGAGAGTACTACTGACAGAGAGGCAGTTACTGTTAGGGTGAGCTCTTGCTGTTTCACAGTAAGATACTACAGGATAAAATTGCTCAAGGTACAATTTTGACATGCCGTATTCCAGTCTTCACCCTGGCTGATGAAGACTGTGCCTGACAATGTGATGTGTGGAGATTGATTTATTTTTTTTTCCCATGGGTACAGTTCTGCAAAGTGAGGATCTGAGCCTGTCACCAGGACCTTGATGGTCCATACAGCCCTGCTGGGATTCCTATGGCACTGCAGCGGCTATGCTGGAGTTCCCTGGGGGCTGGGACCCCTCACCACTCAGGGTGGCTGGAGTCTTGAGTCCTTCATCAAAAACCTTCTTCCACAAGAAGAATAAAGGAAAGAAATGCATGGGTAAGGGAAGAATGAAGGACAGTATAAAAGCAGCCAAGGTGCAGTGTGTGAGTAAGAAAGTGACTGGACATGTTGGTCTGTAGCCAAACTCTGACACCATGCACTTTTTATGATGAGCAACAAAGTAAACAAACTTCATGGTCACTTTGCAATTTTTCAGAAAAGACCCAGGCAGAGAGGCATGTGATGCGAAGCACAGGGAAAATAAGAGGGATTTTAGTTTTCCAAAGGCAAGCAAGCATGATTTTGGCAACTGCCAGAGACACACGTGATCTCCCCCTAACCCTCCTACCCCAAAATGAGTGGTACTTGGCAGAGACAACCCCAGCCCGTGATTCTGGGGAGTAGGTACCCTGTCCTCACCTTCCAGACTGGCGTCTGTTCATAGGAAGAGAATCCTGAACAACAGCAGCCCCCCCCTCCCCCCAACCTTTCTTAGCTAACTGATTCACTCTTTTAATGACGCTAACCCATCTGAAGACCTCTGCTCTACAGCCAGAAATTATTTGCTGTTGTTTTCTTCTTTTTTGCGGCAGAGGATGCTTGCTCCATGCCCACCCAGCCCACCTGGGGTGCCGTGTGGCAGACAGACTGACAGCTGGGTCCCACCCTGCGCAACCACAGCCCATCACAGCCCATCAGCCTTTGGGGGCTCAGCATTGCCTAAGAAAGTCGTATACTGAAATGCAGGGCATGGGACTCGGTCTCCTTTGTTCCTTTCACCAGCGATGTCAGCTCAGATCAGGGTTTTCATGGAAGCTGGTAGCTCTGGTGGGTTTGGATCTTGGTAAAGAAGAGGGTGGGACTATGAAGCCGTAGACAGCACAGGCGGGTGGGTAGTCTGGGAGGTCAGTGGGACCATTCCCTGCTCTGAAGCAAGCCCAAGTGTATCTGCATTGCCCCTGGCAGTCCGCTCATTCCCACGCGTTTTGGACCAGCTCTTCACTTCTTTGCCTGAAGTTTCTCGGAGATCCCCAGCATAGCCACCCCATGCCAGCGAGTCTATGAATTTCAACATTTAATATTGTTCTGATTATTATTTATGGCGGAACCCTTTTTCTAGCCTAAACTAATTATTCCTTCATCTTTTCCTCATAAATCATGTGTTCCAGTCCCTTGCAGCTCCTCTGGCTCCTCTTTCCTATGTGGTCCCATCTGCCCGTGTCCTCTGCAGAGGCTGGTGCCAAGGTCTGGGCACAGGGCTGCTGCTCAGGGCTCCTCAATGCTGAGCAGAGTAGAGTAATTGTTTACAGTGCTTGCTGGCATGTCCCAGAATGACATTTGCCTTTTTCCCAACAGTATCACATTGTCGATTCATGCTCGCTCCCAGCTTTGCTCTGATCCATGGACTGGTTTGTGCAGCAGCCCAGTCCATCTCACCAGCTTGTCCTTCTTCTGGGCACCCGAGTTTTCCTTCCTGAATGCCGCCCTCCACCTCCATCCTTCTGAGTTTCACCCTGCTGATTTCAGATCCGTTTTATTTTATTTTATCAGGACTGCTTTGAATTCCAGTTTTGTCTGTGAAAATGCTGCTCAGGCCTCTCCAGCCTCATGCTGTTGAAAATCTTATTGAAGCCAAGATATACCACATCTACAGCACACCCCCCTGCCCACCAGCCCTGTGACCCTGCCAGAGAAGGAAGTTTGGTTGGTTTGACATAATTCACTCTTCACAAATCCATGTTGGCTGTTTCCCTTCTCCTTGTTATCCTCTGAGAGTCACAGACTGATTGTCTAATAATTTGGCTGAGTATTTTTCAGGGTGTCAAACCTCAGCTGATTGCTCTATCATACCCCAGGTGGTCTTTCTCTTCCTTTCTAAAGCCAGGTACCATGCTTTGCCCTCAGTTAGTGAATCCCACCTCTCAAAATTCATTCACACCTGGCTTATTGGGAGCACTCTCCCTAGGACTGCCGGGAGCGCCAGCAATATGCAATGAGTTCATGGCCTGTCCTGTAGGTAGATCTACACACACTTACTGGCCAGCTTTCAATGAGCCACGTGTTGCCAAAAAGCAGTTTGCTCCTTTCCAACAGGAAGCAAAAATGGTGTCATAGGAAGAAAGGCTGCTGCAAATAAGTCAAGTCAAAATCTGCTGTGTAATTCTGGGAGCTGAATTTGTCCCATGAGAGGTGGGTCTCGGTACATGGGTCTGGGAGTGATGCCTGAGCTGACCAACAGAACTGCTGTCTTTTGCTGTATTTTTGGAAAATGTCCAGGGAGTTAGCTCCTAAAAAAAAAAAAAAGGAAAAAAGAAAAAAAAAAAAAAGTGCAACATACTCTTCTAAAATATCTTCTGGTGGAGTTCTCCCCGTTCCCTTAAGATTCACTGCTGAGTTTTCTGAATTTGGGAATGACGTTATTTCCTTGATCTTAGCCTGGTCCCCCAGCCACCTAATCCTGCGCTACTTGCACTTACCCACATGACTTAAATCCCTGTGCAATACCTTTTATAGGCGCCTTCTTTAAAGATAAACATATGTTATAATAATAGTAAAATAACACATTACTCTCGCAGGCCTTCACACGCGTTAACACTCATCTGGATCTATGCAACCTCATTTTTATGTCTATAATTTTGTTTCCATAAATTTTAAATCCATACCTAGGCTGTGGGATTCAGTCACAGGAAACTAATGCCTTTCTTTATGAATCTTAGTGTTGGTGCACTTAACTGTAACGCAGAGTACAAAGCACAAGAGAAAATTTCTTTCCTGGGGACCATATGTTAAAAGAATAAAGCTCTGACTTAATGCTGTAGCCTTGCAGAGTAGCACAGTCAACAAACCACTATTAGATCATGGGATAAATATCGACAAGTTCCAGAGTATTGTTTAAGCCTGTTGCTATAGTAATTTGAAATTTTATTCTACCAACTACTTAAAAAGGGGGATGAAACAACATGTTGGTATTTAATTCTTCTCACATTTGCTGCATTGGCACCACTCAAACCAGAGACATCTGCTTTTAAAAGAAAAGCAGAGCATGGGCATCTCTAAGCCAAGTTACTCTGCATAGGCTTTCACCCTGGAAATTAATTTTTTATATTAATGGAGAACAGTCTTCTTGTTGCTCACTCAGCCAGTGCTTTAAGGTTCACAGCTCCAAACCAGATGACACTGCCTATTTTGGAGCCATGTAAGTTTGTAATTTCATGTGGAGGATAAGTGTTTTAATGGGTAATCACAGTAGGGCACAGCAGTGAATGCCAAGGCTCTTAAGCACAGTGCAGGAAGGCATGTATCATTCACAATGTATGGACTACCCCCTGAGCAGACGTTCTGCAGTGTGAAAAGGTGGTGTGAGTGCATTGGGAAACAGCAGAGATGGAGATCAGGAACCTGGGCAAGCCTGAGGGGACTAGATTAATTGTAGGACTGACAAAGGATCAAGCACTGACTCTTATCCGAGTCACTTCACAGCTGTAGCAACTGTGTGAGGCTTGTGTCCCTTAGCAGGATCCAACAAACTGACCAGCAATAATTTTTCCTTGTTTCTTATGCATTTCCTTCCATACCCTTAGTAAACCACAGTGCAATCTTCTGAGACTGTATCAGTCCCCTCCTGCATGTACAAGTTGCTACAAAATGTGTGTAATTTGAGAAAAAGTTTCTTTTGCATTTTCTCTGAAGTAGGCAATATTCTTTTGCCCCTCTGTTTTTTACTGTTACCTTTACAACCGGTAAGAAGTGTCCTGCTAGGTAGTTTCTTAGGATTTTACAGTTACTCTTTCTTAAAATAACATTGTTGTTTAACTCTTAGCATTTTGTAATACTAAGGCTCTGGAAGGGAAAGGAAAGTGCTTTTCAGTCTGTGGTACACACATTGTCCTAGTCAGTAAGGCAGCAGACGGGTGGTCTGTGGATGGATAAAAGAAGTAAGAAAATCAAAGCATGGCTATACACATCTGAGAAACAAGCAAACTGGGTGGGGGTGGGGGGAAATAGACTTAAAAATTAACATCTGAAGATTAGCATCAATTGCATTTGGCTACAGAGGAAAAGCAAACTGGCAGCACTACACAAGCTGGCTCTTGAATTTTTTTTTCAAGATGATGCATAGCTTTTGGAATAAGGAATGCTAAAAAGCACTGTTGGGCAGTATTGTCCACATTGTTGCATGAGTTATGGACACTGCAACACCACCATGTGAAATCTGGTAAATGCCTTTGTCTATATGTCTGAGGACAGTACAATTACTGTTGCGTCTTTGATTTGGCACCATACTGCAAATTATTAAAGAGATGGCTCTCTGCTCTGAAGTTACTGCATAAAGGCCTTTGATGGCAAAGGCTGATAAAAAGTGAGCTTCATCCGCTCATGTGCACCAGATTTGTCACTCTGGGGAGTTTTGGTACCTGCCTGGGCACACTCAGTGTCCCATGACTCTCTGCATGAGCAACCCTGGAAGGGTTAAATCTTTCCATCGCCAGTGACTGACTCACATCCCTGGGTCCAGCCTTTCTCCAAGGAGCAGCCTTTACCCCTTCTCTGCTCAGCAACCAGGCGGCTGGCACCTTGCCCACAGCTTGTTTGTCAGAAACTGGGATCCTTTCTTTCCTGAGTGCGTGGCCGAGGAGCAGCGAGCATGGCTCGCCTGGCCCAGCAATGTCCTGCAACGTCCTGGGGCTGAAAATGTTTCTCACGACTCTGGTGACTTGCTGCTGGTGTGGTAACAGCTCTCAAGATCCACTGGATGACATTTTTTTTTTCTTTCTTTTCTTTTTTTTTTTCACATTGCAGTCCTGGCAGGTACAAATCTTCTACTCACAGCTCATTAAGCAAGCTTTTTAGCAAGGAAGGGTTTTGTCCCATCCTATGCACTGATCTTAACATGCATGACCCAGAAATGAAGACATGCTGGTGGAGGGAGTGGGAGGAAAGGGGAGCAAACACTCTGCTCTCACCCTGAGGACTGCTCCACAACTGCCGCGAACACCTCCGGGGGCTGCCCCCCTGGCTGAATTTCATGCAAGGCAGGTAAAGAGAAATTCAAATGGTCTTATTTGCACCTGCAACTCATTTGGAAAGTGCCACACTGCAGGTGCAACTGAAAGGTTCAGGACAAGTTTTTTTTTTAATAATCTACCCTGAAGCACCGTTGCTTGGGCTGCTGGCAAGATCGCTAGCTGAGTGATGGGGCTAACAAATGCTTTTGCACACTCATTAGGCCTCATATTTGCAGGGCTCCACACGTAGCTCTCATCTGGATCCTGACCCACAGAGTTTATAAATATTCAAAAGGTGACAATCTAGTTATTTTTGCATGAGTAAGTTGTCTGGGCAGTAGTGAACTGTAGCTGCTACTCCAGCCTGGAAAATGAGGTAGCTTTTGTCTTCTCGCCTCCTTTTTCCACGGGAAACAATGGCAGACAATTTCATTCAGCATTTTGTGCAACATCCTGCCCCAGGCACTGTCAAACACCTCCTGTGCAAAAAGCATCTGGGGAGCTTTCTCATAACTACACGCTGTGATGTGCAAATTTGTCTACTTGCCTGCGTGATGGAGCTACCCTGAAGCTTTCAGTAGCTGCAGAGGAGCTGCCTCTGAACCCTTCTCAGAAATGCCCAGGGTATGCAACCCATCCATAGCCATTTTTTAAAAGCTGCCTGTGATTTTTACAATAATGTGCACTTTCTGGGCCAAACTTTCCATTGGCATAAACCAAGAGAGTGTCAAGGACCCAGTTAACCAAACCCAGTTGTGTGGGTGGAAAGACTTACACCACTGAGGACAGTTACGAGCTTGTTCTCACCCAGCAGAAGTTGGATAGAGTTTAATCCTACTTTGTTCTACTGGATGCTGCTGTCCCCTTCAAGCTTAAAGCTTGTCTTTGCTCTTGGCTGTAGGGAGAAATCTGTTGGGGGTAACACCACCTGCTCAGCGTTTTCTGCTGACAAGACTGAAGACCAAGACTGCTCATTTTGGAGCCACGAGCCTCCCTTGCTTCCCTTGCAGCATTCCAAAATGGGCTGGCAAGGAAGCTGTGTGGCAGGTCCCCATCTCTCCAACCGTGAGAACTGGTCTCTTCCCTTAGGGCCAACAGGGGTTTTCTGATATGCGGAAGCCCAGGAAATGTCATGGCTGCAAGTTTTGGGTGGGGGCAAAGAGGAAGAACATGATCCACTAAAAATCGGTACTGTTGGGCTCACTGAAGATCACAGGTTGAACTCTGGGGCAGCAACTTTCTGCAGATGCTACTGGCAGCATAAGTGAGAATTAGTGGAAAATTTGGACCAGTTTGTGAAGCAGTAGCTTGGAAATGAAGCAAGAATGACTTGGAAAAGGAGTATTTAATGAAGCTGTGCTATTATGACTGAGAAGAAAATATGTTCAAAGAAAATATGAATGAAACGGCTAAGAGGACAGTTCACCTAAATCCCACAGAAAAAAATATTTGGACACTCTTACCTCACTAGCACACTGAAGAAAGTCTTGCAGGAGTTATTTTTCTTCAGATATGACCTCCTTTTTTTTTTAGCATTACTTCTTTGCAATGCAAGGATGGTCTCTGAAGTGCCCCTGTAGGGAACTGTAACTCTATATATGGTATCTGTGAGTTTAGCAGGGAAATGCGAGGAGGCAGATGTAGCCATCCTCTAAAGAAAAGGCTCTGGAAAAGTGAAGAGTGACCCTGTAAAACAGAGATACTTTCTAATAACTCAGAGCAGTTGGCAGGTCTAAGCATTGGACAGGGCTGGAGGTGGGTATGCATACGCAAACATGAAAACAGATATGAAACCAGATAACATTTATTTTACTTAACCCTTGGTAGAAGCACATTCTTGAAAGTAACTAGAGCTCCATGTCTCATGTGCATTTCAGGAAAGCTGTTTCTGCAGTTGAGACCGTGCCAAAGGGGCACACAGCCTCGGCCCGTTGAGCGGGCAGAGCCGAGCGTTGCAGAGGGAGCATTGACATGGGGATGGGCATGGTGGGGAGAGCGGCCACGACTGTGGGTACCAGTAGGCACAGACAGTGCAGCCAAGCCCCTGGAGGGGGTCAGAGCTTCCCTATGAACCAAGGGGTAGGAGCAGGGACTTTGCCCCCACTCTCTGAGTCATTGTTTGCTTTGCATCCTGAATTTTTTGGGGCAGGATGTCTAGCCACGTCTATCTGAATTAAGCGTATCTTCCGTTTTTCACTGACTGCAGGCCTGTGGGCATGAGAAGAACCTGAGCTCTGTTCCTTGTGGCCCAGTGAAGCAGGTCTGTGGCACACGTGTTGCATGTTCTTCCCACAGCAGCCCTGGATACCCTGTCACGGGGTGAAGGGCTCACGTGCGTGCAAGGTTAGTGCAACAACATGCGTTTCACCAGGCTTATAGACAGACATGATATCTTTCATTAGGCCAGCTGATATTTGGAAAAAATAACCAAACAGAGAAACTGGTGGACACACAGCTCTTTCCTCAGGACTCATAATGCAGCAGAATCATCTTTCAGACAATATACAGGTTAGAGACAATAACTCTTTGTTCAACTCGGATGTGCTAGCTGACCAGTCAGCTTGAGAGAAAAAGGGTGGTTACAGCCTGTGCGGTCAAGATAGGATTTTAGCAAGGGGAAGGTGATAACACATTTATTCCCTCAGAGAAAAGCAGGGGGGAAACAGGCCAGCAGGCAGCCCATGTGGCATGAGCATCATTCAGCCAGACAGAAGGAAGATCAAAGTATGCCTTAAATACATGGACTTTGCTGAGTCCATAACTTTTTTTTACTCTAGTAGAATTATGCATTTTCCTTTTCAGGGTTGTCTTTTGGAGTTGTATCTGAAGCCACCCTTCAGGACAACCCTCTGAGAGGTCAGAGGGAATATTTAGTGAAAGATATTCTCTACATAGTAACTGGATGCTACGGTCCTTTATTAGTTGTCCGGCAGAGTTGACTCCAGCACATATGTGTTGTCCAACTGCATAGTTTCCGTAAGTCCTGTAGTGCACGAGTGGAGTGTGTGTCACGTTTCATGGTGAGCATGTGAAGGCTCCCTGGATTGCAGTGGGGCTGCTCAGAGGGCAGTCGTGGCAGTGGCTGCGGAGATGGGCTTACAGATTTTTTTTCTGCTTGTTGCTGTTCATCTGTCAAGGGCAGGTTCAGTTTGTTTTGCTTCTGATTATGAGTTTGATGAGGGTGGGGGTTCTTTGAAAGTTAGGAAGTTAGGTGCTGGGGGAAATTTCTTTCAAAACATATGGTCTTCTAAAGCTGTTTGTGGTTGCTTGCTGATTTTCCATGTGGATCCCATTAAGGCTTAGTATGTGAAAACCAAGGGGTAGAGTTGGATGGTTGGTTTGGGTTTCTGCATAGGAGTAAGCTTCTGGTTCCTCATTCATTGTAAGGTAAGAGTAGTTTCTTTGATAAGCAAAACCCAGTCTTACACCAATGAAGTAAGTGTCATCATTGCTCTCCTCCAAGTGAGTAGTTGTCCCTGAGAGTCTGCTCTAAGGCACAGCAATGTAATAGGTTTTGAATGGTTGCAAGCTCAGTGGACATACATGTGTTGATCTGCAGGCATGCTTGTGCATGGAAGATTTAGTGTGTCACTTCTCTAATGATAGTGCCCATGATGCCGATAGAGGTGTAAGAATATTTCAGACAGCTTGATGGCATCGCTGATTACTGAATTTGTGATGGGAACTGAAAACAAAGTACAGGCTTCCAATCCAGATGGTGAACATGCGATTTCTGAATGTTGGTTAAAGCATAAGCTTAGTGACATTTTAAAAGAAAAATCTTCTGTGAAGCTGGTTATAAAGAAGTTGGTGTATTTTGGGGTAAACTGGGTGCCTATGGCCTGAATTTATTGAAATGAAAAATAAAAAATTGGTGGGGTCAGGGATAAAGTGGGTGAGTTTGGTGGTGTGTTTGGGGTGGGAATCTGTGACTACACTTTATTTTGTAGGTTCTTGAGAGAGGCTGCAACGCTCTCGCTGGGGATGTTGTGCAGGTGGTGCTTGGCTGGGGTAGCACGAGTGGTGTTAATTTGGGGTGCTTTATGTTACCCAGCCCATGGAAAAAATCCTCAGCTTTCTGCGTGAGGAAGGGCTGAGGATCATTTTTCTGCCTTGCGATAATTCTTCAGGAAAGTTGGAAGCAGCTGATCTGCCAAAGTTCGGGGTTTTTTGTGTGTTGTTGGCTCAGGAGAGCAAAAGCTCTGAATTCAGGATTGTTGTCTCAGTGCAACCTTTGTGCGCCGCAGGGCTTCCCAAACTCTGCAGCCAGGCAGCTGACTGGCCTCTGCCAGCAGCCAGGCTCCCGGCTGCCCGCGCTACGTGTGCACGCATGCAAAGAGCTGCCTGGTCTGCCTGATCCTGCTGCCCGACCTCCCACATCTCCCCCTCTTTTTTGCTCAAATCCTCCCGCGGAGAAAGAAGCTGCTGCATGGCTGAGGATTTGCACGGGCAAGGGGCTAGGGGGATATACTGGGCTTTTCAGTCATGTTATCCTGACTTGGGAAGCTGTTCGTCCTCCTTTAGTATTCCAGGCAGGCAGCCTGAAAAGAAGTCCTTATCCTGTGCTACAGGCCAGTGTGTTCACAAAGGTCTCTTTGTTACGCCCGTGTCTGTTGCGTGGTTCCTCTCCAACAAAACTCCCCTGCCAAAGCCCTGGCGTACTTGGCTCTGAAAGTGCCAGGCTGGTAGTGCAAGGGGCGAATTCCTGCTCGTTTTTCCAGTCCTGCCTCCTGCATCCTCCTGCCCCATAGCTTTCCTCTCTCTCCTGCTATGACAGGTGGGAGAAAGCAGGCAAGGTGTGGTGGTGCATCCTTCTTGCAGCCCACGTTTTTCACCAGCTTCACATTATCAGGTGGGCAAAAGTCCTGCTGTCCAGACAGGTTTGGATAGGTTTGCCTATTGTCAGACCTGGCATCTGGTCTCTGAGCAGATGATGGTGAATGGGCTTTCAAAAATGGGACTGGCTGCTCAGCCTGTGGGGAACTGAAGTGCTAAGATCTTAATCATACAGGAGGGTTTTAATACCCCTGTGGAGGGCTCCTTGGTGTGTGTACAAACTACACTGCCAGGCACCTTTGAGTGTTTGACAGCTTTTTAGCCTAATGCACCCGTTTCTGGCTCCTGGGGCAGGACACGCAGTCAGGACAATGGACTCTGCGGTCCCAGCGCAGCCAAAGACTGTACCTTGAGTTGCTGTTGCTGGAGGCTTTACCTGAATTGCCATGCACTATTGTTAGTGCTCTCTGGTTTTGTCTAGTTAACTTGCCCTGTACTCCTGCATGTATTCATTACTGCACTTTACCTTAGAGGAAAATCAGGAGAGTTTTCCAACCAGTGTTTCTGTTGAATACTTGTATTTCATAACAGGAGGCTTAATAGGGAGGTAACAGAGGTAGGGAACAGTAAAGACCCTCTCCCTTTCCTCCTCTTTGGCTCTGCATCTCAGTCCTGAAAGGTCCCTCTAAGGCATCCATCTGCTCCTGGCAAACACCAGTCAAACACCTGTGAGCCAGATGTAAACAGCTGCATGATAGGTGTCATTTGTGAGCCAGCCTTAATACAAACCATGCTTAGGAATTGTTACAAATGGCTCCATAAAAAAGAGAAAATGCATAGTACAGGTAAGTAGCACCTCTTTTCTTATTTCATCTTTCCTTTTATCTTATTTGCTTTCATATCTGTGGCATGGAGGACGCTTTTGTGCGGCGGGATGAATAGCAGTTGAATTTCATTAATCTGGCCTCAGTATACTAAATCGCTTAAGTGAATGCTTAAGTCATGTGCTCAGTCTAAACATTTGTTTAACTGCTTACCTGAGTAGGGATACTTTAGAGCTTCACTAGCCCTAGTGGTTAGCCTGGCAGGCTGGCTAGTTCTCCCTTTTGTATTTAACTTGGTGCATGTAAAATTACCTAATCCGAGAGGTTTTGATAGCAAATCCCTTTAAATACTGCAATCCCTAAGCAGCACAGACTTTGTGAGGGCATTGCCTTACAGCAAAGTACCTTCTGAAGACCCTGCTGGGTAAGGGTAAGGGTAATCTGCCTTTTGCCTTTGAGACATCAGTGTCACAGGCTGCAGTTGCCTTGTTAAACCCCTCCAGGGCTGGCTTTTCACTACTTGCTTCCCATTATATTTTCCATTTTTTAATACTTTGGATTGATATCAGAACACCTTTTTTTTCGTTGTTTATTTCTGTTTTAAACTTGCAACTTCTTGCCTTGTCCAAAGGCCGCAGTTAGCAACTGTAGGGAATGCACTGACTGTTTTCCAATAGTCTGTGTGCCTTTGCTGACAACTTCAATAAATATATTGAAATTCAGTCTGGATCATGGTATTTTATAATCTCACGTTTTATAATCTCATGTTCCAGGCAGTTACAGTTTGATTCTCCTGTCATTGCGAGCTATTTGTGTTTTTAGCAGGCTGCTGAATAGTTCATGCTGTGTCAGATCATGCTGGTTTCTCTGTAGTAGTTGCATTATAAGCCTCCAAGGAAACATATTCTGTAAAACAGGTTTGGCTCAGACTGGATGTTAAATCAAGGTTATAAGAAAGCTTGCACTTTCTTTTCTTCATTTTTTTTCTTTCCATTCCTCCCCTTCCTTCCTCTCCCTTTTTCCCTTCTCTTTCTTCCTTTCTTTCTGCCTTCTCTTCCTTCCTTTCTTCTTTCATCTATCCCTGCCTCCCTCCCTCCAAGTCTGGCATGTATCTCTTTTCATTTGCCGTATAGGGGGGGAATCCTCAGGAAAAAGAAAGCCTTGAGGTTGTTCTCACCTACCATCAAGCAAAGTTGCTGAAATGAACTTGTAGCCACAAGAAGCAGGATCAAAAGGTAAGTGATAAATAAAGGCAATGTCAATATGCTGCTTTTGCAAGCCAATCTCAGATATATTTCAGAAACCTTTAGACATTGGAGTACCTTTAAGTAGACTTTTAGTGTTTTTCTAATCACACCTCAATAAAGTACTACAGACTTGATACAGTCAATTGCTTCATGTTTACTTTATAAAACAAACAGCAGCCATTGACTGGTATTCTTAATTGTATCCTTACTAAAATTTTAAGGGGCAAATAAAACACAAATCTAAAGATAAAAAGCACATGTCTAATCAGGTAGGTTTCCACATGCATGCAGACTTATAGCAACTGCTCAATATAGAAGGGAAGCAGGGCTGGAGAATATGTCAATGCTCTCTTAAATAAGGAGATTAGTTAATAGTGGTGGTCTCCTGTATGGGCACACATTCCCTGCCATCTCCGTGATGCTGTTTCCATGGTATTACTTTGGCGACAAGTCCTGAAGAGGTGGGGAGAGACCAGAGCCGAGTGTCTGCTGGTACTATCGCATGTAAACATGATTTACTTAATCTTCAAATGTCAAAAGAAAATGTAGAAATGTCAGGCTTGGCTGGCAATACCAGTTGTAGGTTGGACACTTAAAAGTTACTTCAGTAAATACAAGCTTTTTTTGCCTTGTTTGCTCTTACTATCTCCCTGCCCTTTTCCCACAAAACATTTCGCTCTCCGACCCACCAATAAGTTGAATCATTTTTGTTCCTGTTCCAGGAAGTTCTAATAACAAATTTTAAACTTTAATAGAAAGCAAGAAATGAGACAAAGGAAATACACCAGCTTGGAATTTTTTTCTTGAGAGCAAATTTGCAGAACAGTATTTGGATAACTTATAAGGACAGAACAGAAAATGGAAGATGGCATTTTAACAAGTTTAGTGACTGGGCAAATTCTTATCATGAAAAAATCACTTTGGCTTTCTTTGAAATCCTTGCATTTAGGCTGGGCTTCACGACTGAGGGGAGAAAAAAAACAAGAAAAAAGCAATAGATAGGTGGTTTTCCCCATCAAAAAAGGGACTGAAACATAGTCTTCATTTGGAAAGCAAACAAGGAAAAAAAGTAGACTTTGCAGGGTTGAGTAACCCTTGCTAACAGTTACTGGCACTGTACTTGAATCTAAATGAGAACTGTACCTTGCATTGATCTGTGTATACAGCCTCTGCAGTTAAGCTACAAAGGAAGGAAAAAAAAAAAAAGTTATGCCATCTCTGTATTTGATCTAAAGACTCCAGCTTGTTTTGGGAAAAGGAGTGATATGGCAGTACGGGTGGACCAAGTTAAAAAAAAAGTCGTGCAGTGATTCATGAAAACTTCCAACCCTGTACCCACCTTTTGAGACCTCTCTATATAACTGACCTGCTGTTTCAAAATGGCAAAACCCTATAGCCCCCCAAAGGCAGTCACTTTCTGGTCCCTGGCATTTGGTGCCCAGCAGGTGGCTGGACAGTGCTGGCATCCCATGGATGCACTGGGAGGTGGCATAAGCCCTTTTCTCACCTCCCTTCCTGGGCTGTGGGACAAGTGCCCTCCTGAGACAGCCCACTGCTGCCTAATACAAGTGAGAGCTGCTCCAACCATTTCCTTGCATTTTCCTTTCTCACCGGTGGTTTCAGTTCCCAGATGCCAATATTGCCCCAGTGCTTTGTGGGTGACAGTGCGTGTCCCTGAGGAGGGCACTGGGCATAAAGGCTGAAGCTGGGAGCTAAGTTTTGGGGGAGCAATGCTCACAAATGACTCTGCCAGATCCCCACTTCTTCATACAGGTGAAGCATGGTCTACCACCACGCTTCAGCCAGACTTTCCCACACGAGAGCTGAGGGGGTTGTTCATCCCTCCACCTTTGTGTGAGTTGAAGACAAGAATGAAAACTTTCAAAGAACGTTCACAAGCCCCTGCTGTGTCTCACTTTTGAGTGTTGCAGCGTGCATGTTGCCAAGCAGGGATTTTTTATTTATCAGGGACCTTCACCTCCTCACCCTGGATATAAAGCCAAACATTTGAGGGACACAGCAGGGATGACAAGTGAATCCCCAATCACTGCAATTAATATGTCTTTGGTCTGTGCCTGACAAACACTGCCCTAAAGAAGTACTGTGCTTATAAAGGAGTGGAAGTGCAGGATCCTGATGCTCTGGGTGCCACGAGGGGTTGTACCTGGACCAACACAGCGCAGTGGCTGTGAAGTGGTTCTGGGACTGCCCTACCCCTGCCACCGCAGCCCCAAACCCCACGCCTGTTTGACCAGCTTCCTCTGGCACCAACCACTTCTTTTTTTCTCTGCCCCTTTTTTTAAGATGCCCCCTGCCCATTTAGAAACTGCTAATGAATAGCAGGACTTTGGTTCGCTTTTGGGACCCACCACCAGTTGGATGGCAGCTCTGGAGCGTCAGAGGGACTTGGACATGGTGATGTGTGTTAGTGAGCACTAGAGCTTGCCTCTCCAGATGATGCTCCTGCTCATTCCTGTGCATCTGGGAGGGTGGTGGGGTATTGCTGCTGATGGAGTTCTACCAGCAGAAGATCTGCAAATGAATTAGCTGTTGACTGGTGGGTTATCTCCTATTTTTAGATTTCTGGTCCTTTGTACACATCAGAATTATCGGACAAGTTTACCAGATCTTCTGGATCTTTACATTTTTTATTTGGTAGCATTATGTTGACTACAGACAATCTTTTCATTTAAGGCCATATAAATGAAGTTACTGCACAGCTCCTGGGAGGAGTTGTTTTTGGAAGAGAAACTACCTTATTAGCTCGCTGTCATAAATTAGATATATTTGTGCCTGCCAACAAAATTTACAATTTTTTTTGCTTCTTGTTATCTTCTGTGATGCTCCTATGTCAGACAAGGTACATAAACTAAATTTTATACAGTCTTCCAAAATTCATTGCAGGTGATGCTTCGTCTACTGTACCATAGATTGAATGGTTCAGGATCAGAGCTTTTCTCCCTACACAGGAGGGTGCCAACAAACTCTCTTCTTCATGACAGGTGATAAATGATTTCAGCATTTTAGCAAGGTGGCTGCCTTCTCCTGGAAAATCAGTTGGCAACAGTAATTAAAGCAACTGCTTATATAGAAACAGCAACGCTTGAGTGTTACGAGCAGTCTGAGACTGCTGTGCTGAACAAAGATGTTCTTCAATTCATTACAAACTGGATAGATAGAGCTGGCCTCTCGAGCTCTGTAGACTAGCCCAATTTAAATAAATGGATTTGATTTACAGCTACAGAGAATCTGAATTGTAATTTTACTATTATAAAACTCCAGAAGAGATAATTTCTGTTTTCTAACAGCATCATTTTCTCCAGGAAAGTACAGCATAAATGCAAACAAAATGTTCTGTGAAAATGTAACAATCTCAGAAAAAACCCACAACCCAAATCCCCAGACAAACAAAACCAACAAACCATGATATTGCTTTTCTTTATCAGAAATAATAATTTTGAGAAGTTCTGAAGAAGCAAAACCATTTCAAATCATCAATTGATTCACTTAATTCAGTAAACTATTGTGTCATGCTGTGTCATGCTATAACATACCTTATTACATCAATCACAGAGCCCTAAGCATGACTGTGCTGCACCAGGCAGAGGTTCACCCAGCCAGCACCCCGTCTCCAACAGCGGCCAGCAGCGGACACTGGTGGTGAGGAGCAGCCAAGCTTGTGAGGAGGACTGTTCCCAGGAGCAGCCTCGCGGTTTGGAGCCCTCCGTAGCCAGGGCTGGTGTCCGTGCTGCCCTGCCATGGTGGTGGAGCCCTCCTGCCCAAGGGCACTGGCACTACAGTGTTTTCTGAGTGGGTTGTCACCATGAGTTTTCACTCCTGTGGGAGATCTGGAAGCCGCGATACAGCCCTGGTGTCAACAGGGGAGAGATATACATAAAGGAGGATGGGTATTTCTCCTGCCACGTTATCTAACTGCTGTAAGCAGCCTTAGAAGACATAGTACCGACATTATAGACAAATGTCTTGTCTACACCATAGCTCCTAGTCTTCCAGATAGATGAATGGGCTTGACCTACTTCCAGTGTGGCCCTCAGAAGGGGGAATTTGCATGTCTATTTGCAGATGACAAACCTGGAGAAGGGCAGCTCAGGCACGTACAGGGAGTGCAGCGGTGATAGCAGAGGCTGAGGAGCACTTATCACTTGCACAGCTGACAGTGCCTTCATTGCACTAACACTCTGCTCTGTGGCTGCTGTATCTGTGTCATCTTGTGTTGTACACAGTTCAGCATCAGTAAAATGATCAGTCTTGCTGGTTATGAGTGTATCTCTCTTTTGATAACTAATTTTGAGGGCTGCCTGTTTTAAGCCAGAACAACAAAAACAACAAAAGAACAAAATGGCAATAATTCCTACAGACTGACCATCCCTTTTCTGTGTTGAACAACAGTACAATAAACTGCAAGTAACCTGTCCCCAAACCCCGGAGGTTTTTTTAGAAAGCCTAGAGCACAGCCATGATTCCTTCCCAAACTTAGCATGAGAAATCAGCATCATACAGCACTATGTTTTAAGCACTGAAACAATACAACTGCACCATCCCATTCACTGGATTTATTAGATCAATAACAATGGAAAATACCAAATTAGATAGTAATACTGTATAACAGGAAGAGTAAATTTAGTGCTGGTGTAAATTTAGGAGTCTCACTGATGGAATTAATGCAAGCCCTTGTATTTTGCAAACTAGGGCTACAGCCTCGCCACTTTACTTTCCGGAGTGGTCTTTTGAAATTGAAGGCGTGAGCTTAGCAGGATGAGGCACTCCAGTTCCAAAGCATCTCTTACAGTCATTGCAAATAGATGTTACAGGCTGGTAGAAGATTGCAACCCCAGCCTAATCTTACAGAGGTTGTAGCTACCCAGGGTCTGAGTGCAGCCAAGGGAACTGTGAAGGCACAGTAGAGGAGGGGGTGAAAAGCTTTTATAATCTGTGGACCAGTTCTGACTCAGCCAGTCCACAGTGCAGAGCTGTTGGCAGTCACAGCCAGATCTGTGCAGCTCAGAAACCAGGGAACCTGACAAAGACCTGTGTAATTAGTTTGTTCATTCATTCATTTATTTGTTCATGCAGAGGCTGAGTTGTAAGTGATCGGCATAGCCCAGCAAGGAAGAAAGGCATCCCAAACAAGTTTCCTCTTTCTTTTCTACCAGCTTAAACAATAAACGTAACAAGGAGGAATCAACAACAGAGACGTTAATGACATACAGGCAATGTACTAATTAGTGGTGCTTGCTGAGCCTCTGAAGAGCCTTTCACTGCCAAGTGAAAATGCTGGCTTTGCCTGAGTTGTCTGCTCTGGTGCTGTTAGGAAGCAGCAAACCCACTGGCGGTCCTGAGCTCTGGAGCTCAGTCCCAGCGTGCTGCAACGGGAGAAACTGGGTAGCGGCTTCCAAGGATGGCCAGTTATGTTTCCAAACCTGTATCTCAGGGTCTGACTTGTTCCCTTGAGGCTGTGTCCTTGTCAGCTATTCTTACATCAGGTACAATGTCTGTGGCAAAACCCAAATCTTCCCACCTATTTTCCAAGGGTTTTCACTTAATGTATCTGACTCCCAGCCCTGAGGTCATGGGCTCACAGCAACATTGGTGAGTCCTACTTCCTTCTCTGTGAGGTTTGTCTTGGAGGCAGCCAGCTGGGGTGGCCCAGAAGAGAGCCAAGGAGTGGGCTAACACTTACGCAGTGTGGGCCAGCAGAAAACCACATCTGAGCCTGTTACACCAGCCTCTTCTAGTTAGCAACATGCCCAGACCCTTACTGACCTTCCTCTGCCCTTCAAACTTCAATGATTTCTTTTGGGACTCAAAATTTTCCCTTGAATGCTTACTCGGTAGCGGGAAAACCCAGTCCTTTCATCCTGGCCAACAGCTTGAACTGTGGGGCGAGAGCCTGGGCAGAGCCTTTGGCAATCACAGTCCACGCTCTACAAGATGGCATCCAGGTCTGCCTTTTCCTTTGCTCTCGGGGCTGTGGACAGGCACCTTGTGCATGATGCACAAAACGCTGATCTCCAGGCAGGGGACTCGCTTATCTGCTGCGTGGAGGTGACTGTGAGAAATTTAGTTTTAAGCCTACTCTCGCAGCAGTGCAGGGTCAAGGATTCTTTAAAGGTTTCCTCCTCTTTCACGAAGTCTTTATTAAAATATACACACTGCGAGTGCTGGCTAGAGCTGCCCTTGAGCCTCTCAGCTTGCTGGTGCTGCGGGTAGGCCACCCCATACAGATCTCCATCCCAAGGTTACTCTGCATCCTTTTTTTGTCTGTTGGGATAGATGTATCAGTAACAATTTCAGCCCTACTGGAATCTGCCTGCACCCTTGCTGTACTATTCCCCCTGCCAGGTATGCGATTTCTGTTGCATAGAGTTGGCAGTTGTTGCTAGCTTTGCTGCAACCCCGGGAGGCTGAGCCATCTCCCGAGCTGAGATTTGTAGATTTTCTTCCCTTTAGACAACAAGATTGTGCAGGGAGACCAGGAAGCTTTATGTAGTCAAAGGGTGGCTTTTCTTGAGAGGTTTCTTTTCCTGAGAAACACCTGCAGTTTGACTCACCAGGTAGTGAGGGAAGGACATCTCTGAAATGAGGATGCTGAAAGCACTCTCCGTTTCAATACCGGTTCCTGCCCAAGAGCATTGCCTGGTGTGTCAGGTGTAGTATGTGGTATCAACCATCTCCTAAAAGCCATTCCCCTCTGGGAGGAGAGGAAAACATGCTCTGTTCACATACTGACTTCATTTTCCTTACCTGTTAAGAAAGCGACGTTTCCTCCTGCAGATGGATGCGGAGTCCCTCCACGGCTGCATTTCTTCCTGGACCACTGATTCCCGGAGCACTGCGTTTGCAGCCCTCACCCTGGGCTGGGGGTGAGAGGCTCCAGCTGCCCTGCTGGAGCAGGGATGGGGAGGGTGAGGTGTTTTGTGCTCTGTTCTACAGTTTGCAGAGACCATCTCTACTCTCTGGAGTCCCTCAGCCTTTTCCACAATTGTTTTGACTCCCGTGCATTCACCCTGGGGGTGAGATCAAGGATGTGACATTTTAAAAATCCCTGACACTATTATGAACTCTCTTTCATTTGCACATGCCTTTATCTCCTTCAGTGGGGAATAGCCCTTCTGAGCCCTTTCTTTTCTTACCTTATGCTGCCTGCAGCTTTTCTTTCAGTGCTCGTAACCCTGTCAGACACCTTATCAGCTGGTGCAGCTCTGTCCGGCTGAAAATTGATTATTGCCATTTGCCTACGGGCTGATTGTCCTTTCATCTTGTGCCATAGCATTTTTCATGGCTCCTCTGAATAAGCCCTTTCCTTCTAATGGTGCTGTCACCATCCTCCTCATCCATGCTCTGCACCATAGGTTCATGTTGGTTCTTTCTCAAAGTAATGTGTTGCAATTCTTGCATCTTTTCCCAAATGCTGGGCATAGCTGTGGCTTGCCAAGGCACATGCATTGTATGTTGTCTTTCAGTGTCTCCCAGCTCAGTAGACTCAGCTTGCCTTTCCATTTCAGGGCTCTTTTCAGAGTCTCTGCCCATCCTTACATCAGCCTCAGTCTGCTCTGGTTGACATCCTTCGCTTGGCAAATCCTAATTCCTTTCTCCAGAATAAATTTTGCTTCCTGCAGTAGCCTCCAGGCTCTAGATCTTGCCAGGGTCCACTCCTGAAGATCCTGAAGCTGTAGCTTTGGCTCTGCCACATGAGGGCAAACTTTCCTTTTTGTACCCTCTATTTGAAAACCTCTTATTTATCTTTTTAGCTTGGAGATGAAGGACAGGACTCGTATTTCTACAATGGTTTCTTTGGCCACAACAACTGAAGATTATTTGGAAACACCAAGGAATGACTCTTTCTCCTGCCTCTCCTGCCTTTTGCTGGCAACCTCTCTTACCCTTGGAGCATGGCTGGCTTTTCTTATAGAGTCCTTGGTCACGCTCAACATTGGGCCTGCAGAGCATCTCTCCTTGTAGACAGGAATCCAAATCACTCACTCTTTTCTAAAGGTAGTGAAGGAGGCAATGGTTTAAAGTGCTTTTGTCAAGTTCAAAGGTGCTTAAATTTATAACCGTAGGAGTCTTTACTCTCTTTCTGTACCGGAAGTCTGCCTCTGATTTATACTTGCAGTTTGAGGCATATTCTATACCAGAAAGGTGTTCTTGCTTTTATTTGGGGGGGGGGGAAATCTTGAAAAGTTTTGTAAGATTCCAAAAATTAAATAAAATAAAAAAACATAACAATATTATTTAA
>JANZLQ010000061.1:9783490-9793833 GCA_026212715.1 Elanus axillaris
GGGGGGGGAAATCTTGAAAAGTTGTGTAAGATGCCAAAACTTAACTCACATAAAAATCCATAACAAGATTATTTAATTCCTTATTCTAGGTTTATTGTATGGTGGGATAATTAGGTTCATATGTTCATTTGGACTGAATAAACTACAGTACTCTAAGGAAGTTCAGTGAGCTTAACCTCTGCTGTGGGGACCAGAAGGCAAAGCATCCAGCTGACAAGGGCCAGGTAGTGGTGGCACCAAATTTGCACCTCGGTCACAGGTTGCACCAAAAGCCACAGATCATTGCTGGGTCTCATTGGGTGAGGATCCAGGCCCTGGACTGTCTCCTTCTACAGTCTGAATTGCAGCAAGCTGCCTTCTGCTATTTTGGCATCTGCCAGTATAGGCATATATTGCACTGAAGCCGGCGTCCGCAGTTAGCTGTGTCCAGACATGTCCTTGTGGCTCTGCTCCCACCAACTGCTGGGGCTCCAGGAGTTCATCTGAGTTCAGAGGGACTTGTGTGTGTGTAAAACTAAAGACTAGCATGGATTTGGGTACAATTAGAAAGCTGTCCAAAGGGACAAAGGGAGTGCCAAAAGAGGACTTGTTTCTGGCCCTGTTCAGTAGGTGGGAGTTTTGACTGCAGACATTTATGAATCTGGGATTTCAGTGAATTCGCCAGAATGACCATACGTCTGAAGAGCTACCTGGAAAGAGGTATTAAAATGCACAGGGTTCGCAGCTGAGGGCGCACTGTGAGCGTCTGACCATTCCACTGTAATGACTTTTGTCCTAATAATAACTTAAATGGTTTCCTAAACATTAACTTGAACTTGCTCAAGGGAATGGCCTTTCTTTGCTTATAATAATTTCACATGAAGTACAGCATGCACATTGGAGGGTAACTGGAGTTAATGTCAATTATGAATCACCAATTTCCTGCTCTAAATAGCATTTCTTCTCAGCAACTTCACATACGGCAAGCTGCCCTGCAGTTTTAACCCAAATGGTTCAGCAGAGACTGACTTTCATTCAATGTTTCCTTTTTAAACATGAGGTTTGCACAGGGAGTGGCCACACAATCTTGGGTGATAGACAAATTAATTTAATTTTTTCATAGTAAATAGAACAGAAAATGTCTTCTCCACTTTGCTTATTGCATTTTTACTGCAAGAAAAATCACATCATGTGGGTATTGGCAGGAGACCGCAGCAAGATAAGGTTGCCATTATTAGTATCTGGTTGTATCTTGCCAGGTCATTTCTGCTGCTCTAAGTGAATTTATCAAAAGATTTTTGTCATTATGGCAATGTTGTTCAAATCATAGCCCTAACCTGATATTATACTGAGGAAGGCAATGATGCCTTTGTCAATTAAGTGGAGGTACTGCTGCCACCTTAGTGTTTTCTCTCTCTTGTGAAAACCATCCTAGAAATGAAGCTACAGTTTGACCCTCAGTGATGTGCTACAAGGAAGCCCTCAGGGTCTGACCCTTGCTGAGGAAAGCTACTTTAAACCACATTTAGAAACATTAAGCCCCAGTTTGTACTCAGGCAAAACTGCCAGTTTTGCCACTGAACGCTGTTTAGGACTTCCTGACAAACTCTGACCTCTTGAGGAACACAGGGGACAGGCAACAGCAGAAATATTATTGTTTGTGGTTTGGGATGGTGCGGTAGAGAGACCAACTTTGGCACCCGAAGTGCACCATACCTCTATCACCCACTTAGGGAGGTAGAGATGCAAATGCTGGAGAAGCATGGGGGAAATTGCCAGAGACACCACATGTAAGCTGTATACCAAGATCCTAAACTCCACATTGGAAACCCCGGGGGCATGATTGCAACTCCTTCCTACAAGAGACTGGGGTTAATACAGCCTGTGTTTAGATGTGGTTTGGGGATCCTGTAGGACATCATAACTGTTCTTTGATAATCACAAAAGCATTTGATAGACTACAAATCTTCACAGAAAGACTCTTTCTACCTCTATCAGATGGAAGAAATACACTGCAAATTGCACATTGCACATCAAGTGTCATTATCCCACACTGTTTGACACAAAACTTTCCCTGCAGCCTTGGCAAAAAAGCAAGATATTTAGCTTTGACCTATGTACAACTATAGGTGTCTGGTATGTTATTTATTTACTGCATATGCTTATAAGATAATTTGAAACAACCTTAAAGGTGGAATTCATCTGCCCTAACCAAAGCATCCAACAGCTGGATGACTAAATCTGAACTAGTCATTCTGGGCTCCCTTTGTTATTAATAGAGATAAATGGATACTGTCAAAAGGTAATTCCACCTCATCCTATCATCAGCAAGTGAACAGCCCCTCAGGCAGTACCTGTTTGTGGTTTCCACTGACAATAAGGGGAGCCTAGCTGGGACGGAGATATCTGACTTCAGGAAGGGTGGATACATCCCACAAGTGTCTGCAGAAGAGTTGAACCATATTGCCAAGATTCAGAGAAAGATGGTAGCTTTTCTCTTTCTCTGTTAGATATAAAGTTTTGGCAAAAGACACCAAAGAGGTGCAGCCAGTCACTCCAAAGGTGATGGGGACAGGGATCATGGTGGCCGCAGTCTCTTCTAGGAGAAAGAGACTCTGCCTTCCAGTAGTCCGAAGGTAGAAGAAAGACATCTTTACTCTCTTACTTATGATTGTCTCATAGGACTGAGTCACCCTTTGTCTGTCTGCCCTGATGTTAGTCTCTCCCATTGGCTTTTCAACCACCTGCCTAATTTCAAGCAATTTTAACAGCAAGGCAGAGGTCTCAGAGAAAGCTAACTTTCTAGACAATTTCTTGTACATGTAAGGAGCTGTGGTGCTTAGGCAAGAGTGTTGCGTCCTGTACAACCTCCTGTACTGCAGAAGGGAACTGAAGCACTCACAGTTTGGCAGTCTGAAGAGGTGAGGAACAACAACGTGCCGGATGATGAGCACGTGCTTGCTAGCCAGTCAGGGCATGCTGCCCCTTGCCCAGCCAGCAGTCCCGTAGGGGCTTTAAAAGCAGTTGAAAATTTTGTGGGAGGGACCAAAGGGCAAGGTGCAGCACTACACGTCATCAAGAGATGCAGGGGTCAGGGAGATGAAGGTAATGTAGAGGCAAAACCTGAGTGGGTAACCCTGAGGGACCTAGGCTTAAAAATGTGTAGGAATCCAGGTTTCTTCACTTGTCCTGTACAAACTGTTCATCATGGCTCTGTGCTGAGTGCAGGGGAGCCCGAGTGTGACTAATGGCATCAGCGACTTTCGTTAGGAGGGCAGACCAGCGACTTCTTGCACTCAGACCACTCATGCTAACCTTCCCCCACCTGACTGCCGCCGACCTCTCTCCCACAGACATGTTCAAGCCACTGTTTGTCCAAGACCTCTCCTTGGTATATTGTTTTTCTTGTCAGGCTCTTCAGCTTGTCTTTTTTAAGCAGTGTTACCCCAGTGACATTTGTGCCTTCTTGGCAGCACACTGCAGGAGAGCCCTACCTGACTGACTACTCCTTCTTGCTGAAAGGAGCCAGGGGGTCACCAGCTTCTGGTCCTGCTGCAACCACATTTTCAAGTCAATCTAAAGTCCAAGTACAGTCCACAGGCGATATGTCTTTCTGACTTCTGTCATAAAATGAATAAGCAAATAGTTCAGACCCAATCTTCACAGTCTTTTCCATAGCAGCCTTATTCCCTAGATGAAGGGAGCCTTGCTGCAATAATGGCGTATGTGTAAGGCACTGAATAAACATTTCCATATACTGTGTCTTAAGAACAAATGTTTGTGGATACATATAAACATTGAAAGAAAAGGCCCATTTAGGTTACAGAAGAATATATGTATTTAGGTATTTAACTATCCTTGCAAAATGCATTTGAGATAATGCACAATGAGGAGAAAGAAGAGATGAAAAATACCAGGTGCCTAAACAGACTTCTGTGCCACCTGCTCCTACATTGATGTATGTGGGTGTGTAATTTTATTTATTGGGAATACTATTTACCTAATACTTATTTTGATTATTAAAATGACAGAAAATACTTCTAAGAATTCTGGATACCTCTTATCTGCACAAAGTATATATTCCTTATGTAAGTATTGTGTTGCTTCTTAATGTAGACTATTACAATACTTTCAGTTCCTCCTACATTCCCAACTACGAAAAAAATACCAATAGCCAAGCCCCAGAGATGAACCACCCTTTATCAGTTCAGTAGTGGAACAAAGCATCATCCTTCTCTGAATAGCATTGCTATACATCGTACTCCCTCTAACTGCTTGCAGCAATGATAGGTGCGTTTATGTCTGTCATGAGTATACACCTACACTTAAGAATTGTTCTTGCATGTGTACTTCATTCATGGTCTTTGCAGAAACAACAGCACAGATACCAAGTAGTGCCTGTTCTGACAGTACATTTGATGATGTGGAGGTCTGTTACCCACTGTCTTAGAACGTAAAAATTGCCTGGGGAAGACTGCAAAATGGCAGCACTGGAAAATCCTCCAGATGAAAATGAAAGTTTGATTTTGCTGCAGAAGTCTGAATGCATTTCACAACACATACATGATGGAGAGGTGAGATCTTGCTCCTTTGAGGATGCAGTGTGGTGCTTGATGATGCCAACAGAGCAAACAATTTGGCCCCACTGAATTGCAAGTAATAGGAGTACAATGCTTTTCTGAGCACAAACATGAGTCTTGTAGGTCATGCAGTGGTGGAATAAGGAAACTTGCAAATTAGGTTGCAGGTCTGCAATGCATTTCGTGGGGGTGGAACCAGGGAGGTTGGTAGAACTCCATGCAGAGGTGGATCTCCATCTCTTCAAAATTACAGCCTGAGTCCCTGAGGGAGGGGTTTATCTCACCTAGATTTATCTATTTAAAAAAAAGATACTTGGTCCAACTGAGTCAGCAGAATATCTTTGGTTGTTCACAGAGAGAAAAACTGTTACTGATGCCGACTTGAAACTGGCCTGAACTGAAAGTAATTTGGGATGGAAACTCTCTATGTGCTGTTGGGAGAGCCCAAACTTAGTTTTTAGGCAACTACTGTTAAGTGAGATAAACTTCCTCTGAAGGGAACTCAGATCAGAACTGATGGGAGCAGGATACCTCACATTTTCTGGAAATCTTATCTAATATCTGGGGTCATCTCAGATGTCTAATCATCTTTGAAAACTGAGCTCTGAGCTCCTGTGCTTTCTGCTTTTATTTGTTTCTTTAAAATGACTGGTTTTATGGGTGGGATTAAGTCACAGTGGTTGAGAGAGGCTGAAGATTTATGAACAGCTATGAAAAAGTTATGGGCTGTAGTGTTCTTGAGGTGGGGGAAGGCTACATTTGATGCTTCTACTTTTGTGCTTGTGATCATATGTAAGTTCATTCAGACAGCACAAATTAGACCATTGGTTTATAAGTCACCAGCCTGTGAGGTCAATTAACTGCCTATTAATTTCTACCTACTGCCAAACACGGTCTTGAAGCTGAAGATAAAAAACTGAAAGCCACTTCTAATTTTTTGAAAAACTTTCAGTCCAATATCTGCAGATTTTCCTGTACTAGGAATTTGTAGCTGTGGTAGCAAACTGCTGAGCACTACTTCTCAAAAATACCGCTGTTTGAGGTATTATTGATAATTGTTAAGTATGTAAAATATCCTTAGCACCCAGCAAACAATTAATACAGATCTTGTCACCTTTAGATGATGCAAAGATAAGAAATCTGAGCTGGACCAGTAAAAAACTTAAACATTATTTTCAGCAAGGACTGTGAGTAGGCTATCTACTGTCTCCTGGAGGATTTCATCCAGGAGCTACTTAGCCAGGCCTTTGTCTTGTACATGGCAGGTCTTTAATGCAAGCAACTGGAGGATGTGAGCCACTTTCTCACCCATGGAGAAAGAGACACAACCCAGCAGCAGCATAATGACCAAAGCGCCAGTAGGCTTGATTTTAAAAGAAGGTGTTGGCTAAATTAAAAAAGATTGCTATGTGTAGTCTGTCTGTTTAAGGTAAGTGTAATGCCAGAGCATCAGTGACATTTCACCCTGCAGTTGCAGTGAAGCAGAGATGCTGGTGAGCTCTGCCGTCACCCATCCTGGGTGACCGCTGTGGCATCTGCGAGGGAGGCAGAGAACTGATACGCATACGGTTGGTGAGAGAAACCCAGGGTTGACTGAAGAGACAAACCAATGTAAACACTGAG
The DNA here is from genome assembly GCA_026212715.1 of Elanus axillaris. Taxonomy (NCBI): domain Eukaryota; kingdom Metazoa; phylum Chordata; class Aves; order Accipitriformes; family Accipitridae; genus Elanus; species Elanus axillaris. The sequence continues at coordinate 9,789,673 of JANZLQ010000061.1, forward strand.
TATGAGAGAAAAAATGTGCAGCAAAACTCACATCCTGAGAATCTCAGTCCTAAATGGATCATTTGTTTATCCCACCAGCCAAACCTGGCTCTACAGCAAAGCAAGCCAAAGAATGTCTCCTTTATTGTTTCCATGATGCTTACTCATCTACAAGCCATTCCCCTTTTAGATTATTCTATTTTTAAGGCATAATTTCCATCTGTTCTTTGATCTTATACCACATAAGACATTTAGTTAATAACTTCATCCATCAAATACCAACTTTCCTTCAGAGTTCAAACACAATTGACACAGGACCCCGTCCATCTGCTGGCCAGTGCCTCTGAACAGATCCAGCCTGTGAATGGCCAGCTATGTCATCTATTTTTTAATTAACCAGCTAAGGTCTGTGCTTCCCATAATGCCGCAGGACGACGAGGCAGCACTCCAAAGGGAAGTGAAATGCGCTCCTCTGTGGAAGCGGGGAAGAGGGGTTGGTGCATTCTAAGTGGGGTTTTCCAGTGGATGGAATCTGCCTTCAGCCTCTCAGGGAATGACTTTTTTGCATAAACCCACAATATTTATACAAAAGGTTTGAAGGATAACTGTTTTCGGACTTGGCATTTTTCAGAGGAAGGTGGGTAAAGCAGAAAAACAATGTTTGCTTCTGTGAGAAAACTTCTGAGTTTATTTGAGAGAAACTTCAGAATTTCGGGGCAGGTTATCTGAAGCATCAGAATTGCAGATTTGCCGACAAGTATTTATACAGAAAATGCCTGTCCGCTTACCCAACTGGAGAGCCAGGGAATGTCAGATGATTTAGTTGACCAATTGTAGTGAAGCAGCGCAGCTTGAATTAAGGATATCTGAGATAATCACAGTTAAAAAAATTCTAAGAAAAACCTGTCAAAAAAGAAGGAGATTAATGAGTAATCCAGGGAAAAGGTAGTTTTCACGTGGATATTTTCCAAGTGCAAACCGATACCAAATTTTTTAAATTGTTACTTTCAGATTCCTCACTTAGGTCTGTTACCTTGCTTCTCAGTGGTTTGCTTTATCTTGCACACAGTGCATTTGTTTAGGAAGGAATTTGATTCAGGATTTATATTCCACTGGCTTACATATGCCACAGTGTACGTATCTCCAGATCGGAAACAATAACAACAATAAAAAAAGAGCCTACACTTCCTTCTATTTCCTGGCTTGCCAATAATAAGAAGTCCCTGCAGAGAGGAGCTTGGCTGGTGGTGTTTTGTGATTTCTCAGATAACAAGAGCTTCACATTTCTGTGGAATTCCCATTTGCCAGTGAGCTGCTGCTGCCGCTGCCCTGATTGATATATGACTGCAATGGCACTTTTCCATTTGACATTCCCCCTCTCTCTCTCTCCCGCTCCCTCTCTCTCTTAAACAACAGCCCTAACTTTTGTGTGTTGCAAATATAAAAGGCAAGCCATGTGACAGAGGGACAGAAGAACAAAAGCATTTGGAAGTAACAGGACCTCTTTTTAGCTCTCTGAAGAGTTTGAGGGGAGGAAGGAGCAGTGCATTTTCCAAAGGTAAGCACACAAATAAGAGATTCCTCCAGATTTTGAGTATTACGTGGACTTAAACTGAGCGTTTAATCTCTTTATCTGGCAAACACATCTTCTCCTTGTACCATTTTTTAAACTGAAATGCGTTCACGTGGAATTGAAACTGCTCTAGTACCTGTGTCTCCTTCTTATCCTTGTATCTTTATGTCCTGTCTGAAGGATGCCTGTACGCAGTCAGATAAGTAGCCCGGTGTACTTCTGAGCAACTTGGTTAAACATCTATTCTTGTGGGCATGCCGAGCTCAGGCAGCTCTGCACTCGTCCTAGCTGTATGGCTTTGGAGTGAATGAACGTGCTGGACTCTGACCCGAATTCGTCGAGACAGCGCTGGTATCGCCAGGACCCTCTTTGTCCCATTACAATAGGGCTCTATGAGCACAGGCAAGCCTGCTAGTTTACAGATGGACTGTTTACTTTTATCACTACTTATGCATGCTGTTCTCTTGCCAGTCATCTGCCAGAGTGCTCAGAATAATTTGAAACAACAGGCAATATTTATTTCTAGCTTTGTGTGTCACGCTTTGCAGGAGCACTCTTAATTTGCACATTATTATTTATCCAAACTTCTGGGAAACTTTACTATGGACTGGACAGCACTGGTTATGGATTAGGACAGATTTAATATACAGTCTTGATTGGCTGAAACCTATGAGAAAAGCCACGATGTTTGCCTTTGCTGTAATGCTGAGGGGTATATTTAGTAGGTAGCTGACCCCGTCAGTGCAACACGTCATGCAGCGTGGCTGTGCAGTCGGTAGCTGACACGGGAGGATGCTGCAGGACCCCAGACAGCCTGCTGAAGGAGAGAGGGAGGCTCTTCTCGTTTGCTGGCAGATCATTTCACCGTGTATCAGCGTCAGAGGCACGAGCATAACTGTCCTCTGTGTCTTTGGGACAAAAGAAGAGTTTCACTGTTATGAGCCGAGTGATAAAGTGTCAGTGTAGTGTAACGGCGAGGCACGGGAACGGACACTGCCCCGAGAGAGCCCAGCTGAGGAAGAAAGCCCCGTCTCCCTGCTAGGATTCAGGTGAGTGAACTCATACTATAAAAGTTCAAATGAATGGGTCCAGCAGCAAAAACAGAGTAACAAAGATGAACCATGTGAAAAGCAATGTCAGTACTACGTTTGCTAACCACTGTAGTGTCAGTAAAGCAGGCTCACAGGGAGTGCGTGTTGTGGGGGTAATTTTCTTGTGGCAAATCTGAATTTGCAAGACGATGTGTATGAACTGACTCTTGTGGGACTATCAAGCAGATTTCTTATCCTACCCCTCAAGTTCATTTAAATTTCTCCCATAGCCTCCCCCGTAGCACATCTTATTTGTTTCTGACTGGGACAGATAGCATGACAAGGAACTTGTTAAGGTTTCTGCAGCTCTATAAATATGAAAAAATGCTTCCTATATGCTAAATGTTACTAACAGTCCCTAAAGCTTGGTAACTGTCCCAGTGGCTGAGGGCTGAGAACTCTGCCTATTGGAAAAGGACAGCCAAATGACTATTTAAAACCAACAGTCACCAGAATCAAATTCACTTCAAATCTGTTCCTTATTGCAAAGTTATTTTCTAATAGAAGCAACCCAGCTGCCTGGTGTGGTCAATAAATGCAGATGTAATAATCACAGTCCTGTTATTTGTCCCTCCTCAAAAGAACATCTACATTTTAGAACGTATCTTTTTTTTTTTTTTCTTTTGAATTCCTAACAATGCTCACTTTTGCTAGGGCTGTGGGACCTTACTCATGTCTGTGAGCAGTTATACATATGAATAATTCCCTCCACCTAAACAGAACTATTTGGTGAGTAATTACTTACCAGCTTGAATCAGAGGTTCCCAATGTGATTTATACATGCATTGGCATGCTTTTGCAGGAATAATGAAATCTTATTTGCAATACTAGTATTATAAGAAGATGCTTTAAGATTTTCCAGTTAAAAGCAAATGTGGAACAAAAAGATGTTTCAAGTTTACAAAATCAAATGCAGTTTGATTTAGTGGAGGGGTATAATTAGGGGTTGCTGCTGATTACTCTAGTTACAAGCTCAGATCTCTACCTGAAGGTATCCCATATAGGTTTCCTGTGTTTGCGCAGCACCTGGTTTTGATCAGATGCACATACGATGATGATTCCCCCTTGCAGAGCAAGATACTTGTTACAGACAGTCTTGTGTACAGTTTTCAGTAGCAATACCCCAGGTAGCTACCTACTCATGGGTGATCTCTGCAAAAGCCATCTGCCCCACCAGCACAATCCCTCACGAGCTATCAAGGCTTGTGATAGCATCTGTATGTTCTTGCTTGCTTGAGTGGCCAGGATTGCAATCTCTTTTGCCCAGGTGGGAGGGAAGCGAGCCACCAGCTTGGGGACTGGCATTGATGCCTGCAATTTGACAGGGAGTCCTCCTGGAGTTGGCTTCATTCCCCATTTCTCAGATGCACTAGGAAGTGCTCAGGGTTGTTCTTGGACTTTGAAGAGAGTTGACTATCTATGGTGCAAAGCTTGCACGAAGCCACTGAGACATCTGTTTTTGTAACAACTCTGGATTATTTGTTTAACTGAAAGAAGAAAAAAGTCCCCCTCTTCCCC
>JANZLQ010000061.1:9793868-9812970 GCA_026212715.1 Elanus axillaris
TGTAATTATAAATATTAGCTAGTTGTATTACAAATACTACAAATTCTTCTGCCTCTCATGTCCTGCTGAGTATGAGGAGAGGCTTGTCTCCATGAGTTTTAGAAAAGTTTTGCTACATGAGACCATGCCACAGTCCCATGTTATTTGAGTAATCCACCTCTTGAGCGTGGCTGGAAGCGGCCACATCAAAGAAAGACATAGAGACTCCATGGCAGGCAGCTACGGGGTAACTTGCTGTGGCAAAGGATTTTTCCCTAACCCCATCAACTGAACTCTGAGTCTTGAGAGTTTATAACCCTTCCAAAAATTCTTTAAAAATAAAACCCTCACGACTGTAACCCTCCCATACATAACAAGTCCTTTTGCTGAGCCCAGCTAAACTTTTGCCCTCTGTGATATCTTGTTCCACCGGATCATTGTCGGTTGTGTAAACATGTGTTTCTTTTCATCAGTGTTAAATGTGCAGCCTCTCAGCTCCCCTGCCCTTCTCCACGTCCTGGTATCTTGGGATGGGGTGAGTAGCCATGTCCAGATCACCTTTTTTCTGCTGCCTTGTTTCCTGCTTGATAGTCCTTTTGCTGAAACTCAGCTCAATGGCAGCAGAAAGGTTTAACTGGGTCAGGGTAGCTTGGGTGCCTGAGTCTCCTTGGGCAAGAGCACCCCACTTTGCCCATGCTTCTGTGCATGCATATGAAGAGATGCTGCAGTCTCTGCTGACTATGATCAGCTGTTATTTCCTTTTTATATGTGTCAGTGTGGAACATATTAAAATTTCTCAGTAGTGGTATGTTAGGAATCCCTCTGATGCCCCACCTCTAACTTAGCAGAACAATAAAAGCAAGGTTGTAGTAAGCCTTTGAGCAGCTGGCTGTCTATATATTCCTTCTTTTTTCACGTAATCTAATTCAGACTATTATCCGGGTAGCAGTGGCACTACCACTTCCAGACACCATCAGTCCTTGTCCTGTTTGCTGGAATTTTGTTGCATGGCATGGAGATCCTTTCTACCACAGACAAGTGTAGCCTTTCTTCTGGTGTCAGAGTATCAGGCTGCTGGTGCCATGGAGACACTGGCCCTTGGAATTCCACCCATCAGTATTTTTCAGCTTTTCTTTGTTATTCTTCTACTTGCATCAATCATTGTTACAGCTTACGCTTGTCACATTTACATGCTTATTATTACTGAGCTGCAAACTGTGTCGGTCTGGCAGTGCGGAGGCAGCACAGGTTATATTGCCCTTTAAGACATGTGAGTTGAGGATCTGAGTTAATGCCTCAGCTCTGGTTTGGCAAAGGTTAAGCATACCATGGCAGTGACAATCACATTACTGTCATAGCAGCACGGCTCAAAGAAAGTGGGACCTAGGGGAACGCTGTTCCCCTTGTTAGAAGACACAAAATTGTTACCATGAGCTAAATATTTGGATTCCCTAATTATCAGAGGCCGAGGTATATGGATGGTGGTCTGAATTTTGCCTGTGTATAAAAGAAGAGAGGATTTTGCCCCAAGGGTCAGAAAAGAGGGAACGTGTCCTTCAATCATCTGCTTCAAGCATGCATAGCACTCACTGCTGGGCCCAGTGGGAGGGATGTCTTTGCTTAGTATCAAAGAATAGGGAACCCATTCTAATTCCTGCATCTGTTGTTAACTCCAGTCCTTTGAGTTCTCTAGCAAATATGTAAAAGAGAACAAAACCTGCCCACCTGCTTGTAACGCACTCCAACAGGTAGAGGACACATGCCTGAATGCCCTAGATCTCTTAGCAACTTGTAATTTGGCCAAGAGTAATCTTGCCTCATGTTGGGTCATAAGACTAAAGTAAAGGTAATTACTGAAGCAAATCCTATAGCTAATGCTTGGCTGGGAATATTTGCACTTTAGCCAGCAGCCACCCTTGCTGGTTTGCCTCCTGAGCGGGATGGGTAAACTTACTTAGACAGTTCAGCTCTGTGCCTGGTGCTTCACTGAGCAATGATCCCATCCAGCACCCTCTGGATAAGCAAGTGGAAAACTGTGTTCCTCTCAATTCCTGTCCCAGACTCAAGACTGTGGCTACTCTGATATTCACTGAGACACAAGAATAAGGAAAGAATCCAAGGCTGGCATCACCTCACCATTAAATGGCTCTACTAGCTCATTAGAGAGAGATCCCACACATGCCCCTAATCAATCTATTTAAAGTTTCCTGGAAGCAGGAAAAGGAAAGAATAAAAATACAAGCACTCTTTTGTCCACCAGTAGTTATTCTTTGTGAATGTATTAAAAACCTTTTCTCCATGTTGGGCTGTGCCTGTCTGCTGGCAAGGTGCCAGCCTGCAGTACCCACTAGAGTTTGTTATTTCAACTGCCTAGCAGGAAGGCACTGTTAGCTCCCCCTCTCCTAGCTACCTGAAGGACTAGAAATATTCCTGGAAACTTCAAAAGGAGAGGGAAGCTCAACCAGCTCAAGTGCTGTTCAGCGTAATTTGTTCCACCTCATGCACCAGGTCCCTGCCGCGTGAACACTTACGGGGGCCTTACACAAGCCGCCGCATCGAAGCCCGGGGAACCAGTGCCATGCGTGAGCACCCCAGGCATGCTGATGCTCCCAGGGGTGCTTGCAGCAGTGTGCTCTTCCATTATATTCGCTGCAATTACTATGTTGTTTCTTGTGCTTCAAATACCGTGGTCTTCTCATTTTTTCAGTCTGCGTACAGTCACAGGTATTCATCTTCTGAAATATTAAAAGACTTAGTGAAGCCTCACAGCAGAAAACGATGTGCAGGAGTTTCTCTCAACTACCATCAGTGTGTTTGACATTTTTTGACTGCTCAGAGGTAGTGTCCGTTTTAGCTTCTTGGTTTTTACGGGACAATGAGCTGCAGTTGCTGGCTGGCAGGCAGTCGGACAGCACAACCTCAGTAGGACCAGAAGATGTGCTTCCCTCCTGCGGACACCCAGATGAAGAGGCTCAAGTCCCTTCTTTTGAGCCTGTCTTCCTTCCTACTGCCTTTTTCCTTCCTTTCTCCTCTCGTCCACCAGCTGCCATCAGCTCTGGCCAGGAGTGTGTGTTATTCGTGTACCCTCCTTGCAGGCGCGCTCTGCCCTGCAACCTGCTGTGTAATGGGTGGATGGAGCATCCCCGCGATGGGTGAGAACATTCCCCTTCGATTCAAAGGGGACAAGCTTCAGCACAGCTGGATATCAGCAGGGCAAATGCTCACTTGGCACAACGAGGCCTCAGGAAAGCATTTCACTTATTTAGACCTGTAAGGATCTCACTCAAAATATTTAGTTTGGTATTTGCCCTGTCTCGGGAGGGGAAGGAACCTGTTCATATGCTGCACAGAGGCATTTCACAAACAACTGGAGTTCCCTGTGTTCACCTGCTGCTTCCCGGCTGCCAGATGGCCGCTCGGTGACTTTGTCAGGTGTTTTGAAAGGCGGCTGCAGAGCAAGGGTTTTGATAGCATATACAGAAGGCCAGCTACTTTGCTACTGGAACAGAAATGGCCACAGTAAAATCACTTGATGAGAGGACAATTACATTTAGTTACAGAGCTAAAACATACACTGCAGCTGATAAGGCTTCTGAGTTGATTCAACAGAAAGCAGGACCAGGCACAGCATCTTAGGTCTTCTCTCCTACTAGATAAACTGTGCTCTTAAATTGCTCAGAGGGTCACTTGTACCATTTTGTCCCACAGCGCACAGTGCTTCCCAAGCACTTCCCAAGCATAGTTGCGTGGGCTGGAAGCCACCTGAGTGCTGTGGAGGCTGGAGGAGGTCTGGGAACAGACTGTGCCATGCCATGTGCCTGCAGGGCTGGAGAGCCACTCCAGGGGAGTTTAATGTCCCAGCGGAAACGTGTGGCCTTGGAGCAAGACTTGAGCTGTGGACGTGCAGAACAACGCATGGCTTCGGGAGAGGGGTACCCCTTCACGAGGGTAGCCTTTGGCAAAAGGGCAGTCTGGCTGCTGCTGACACCTGGGAGCTGTGGTCGAGCGTGGGGCAGCTCTGCATACAGGGCCCCCCCCAGCCAGCCGCCCAGCTGAGGCCTTGGCAACTCACTGCAGGAGCAGAAACAATGGTTCCCCAAGTTCCCTGAAAGCACAGATCTGTTCTTCAGGAATACCGGTGATGGGCCGCTGTGGGCCATACCTGCGCCGTGGCCAGGCGGCAGCAGCGGGGACACGGCAGAGCTACCCCATGCCCAGGGCTGGGGGGCTGGAGGTTGTCTCCAGCACAGATTGCTCCTCCTTGCCTTCCATTCCCAGGCCCCTTTGTGGCCTGTTGCACGGCAGCGGAGAGTTTAACCCTGCAGAACAAACCCTGGTGTAACGCTGGTGTAGTTTGCCCAACGGTCGTTTCCGCTCCATTCCAAATCTTGGAGCGCAAAACCCCCAAATCCTCATCTTTCTGGTCTAAACTTTTCCAGGGTAGATAAAGTTCTCGAGAAATCCATTTTGGTCTCATAAAGATCTTTGTGGCTTTTTTGTCAGAGCAGCAGCAGCAAGCTACACGCACACATACACACACACATATACACGTATATGGTTAGTGACACTTTTTTAGGGCAGGCGTTTGGAGAAGCTGAGTAGTCTTGTAACTCTTCTGTTTACATAACAAATTCAGAATGAGGGAACCACATGGTAGGATCTAAGTAATTGTGTTTACTGAATATGCACAGCATGCAAGGCCAGGCTTAGTTATATATACACACTGCTGCTCCAACAGGATTTTGGCAGCCTCCAAAACATAAAAGGCATTGAGTGACTTGAGTTGTACCCTCACCATTCAGCAGGAGTCTCAAACATGGAAAATGCACAGCAGACGAAGGCCAAGCTGAACATACGTGCATGCCTAATTCAGGGGGCTCAGGAGCAGGGAACAGCTTAGTAGAAGTACACCATAAATGAGCTTTTCCATTGCTCCCTTCCTACCTTCCAGGGTAAAAGAGGTACAGATCCAATAGACCTTTGGAGAATTGCTCAGCTCTTTATTTTTTCCAAGATACTAGCAAAAAGGGAATTTCTGTTTACGTTCTCACAAAGTGACTGGCTAAATAATTCCAGATGATGGAATTCTCTTCTGTCCTTAAAGCAAAACAAAATCTTAACCTTCACCACTCTCTAAACGATATTAAGACTATGATAAAAAAAACCCCTTTATTTCAGCATTTAAAAAGTGGTTAATAGCAACATAAAGTTGGAAGAATAACCCTAACTCTGCCCCTGTGTCCATGTGCAATACAGCCTTGGACTGTATGTTCATATGGTCTTTCTCAGGGATATCTTCTATTTTTCCCTGCAGTTTTTAGGTACCAGCTGTAGCAGTTTAGGTAACAGCTGTATCAGCTTTTAGCATGTTATGTCTCTATGAATTCTTGAAAACTAGTTATATGGAAAGGGCACTATAAGCCTATTACTAACAGCATGTAATGCCTGTATCAGTGAATGCTGAAAAAAATGGGAAGTAGTGATATTCATCCACTGTTAGACCAAAATATTTTTGTAGCTAATTTTCAGTCTGAGAATATGAAGTCACTTTTGCATCTTTTTCTTTACAGGATGCTGTAAAAAGGAAGCATTTTAGCTTCCTTTTTGTTAGCTTGGCAGATGAGCCATTTACCACAGTTTTTCCCACAAAAAGAAGCTGAGGAAAAACCAGCTCATAAATAAAAGAAAAAAAATTCTATGTGAAATTGTTGATTTTGGTAAGAAAAAGTGTATTTTCCAAATGAAACAAAATGTCATCATAAGCTATAATGATTAATGATTACAGGTGTACTTGCTTCTGGTTTTGGACAGAAGGATAAACTGGAAGCTACATATGTCACTCCTGATATCATATGCTGTCTAGGATTTTAAAATTTCAGACAGCATTTCAAAAGGAATACAACCTTTAAAAAAAAAAAAAGAATGCTAATTTAAAGTGAAATGCCATTGCATAATATCAGCAGGAAATGGAAAATGTCATTTCAACATCCTTCATCACAGTGATGTACCTGAGTGAAAATATTTAGACCTTTTTAAACAATCAAAAATCTACACACGAAGTTCTATATGTTTAAATGTCCCCATGAGACTTTTTTTTCCATATATATCAATTATATATGGTATATGTACTTGAAAAATGTATGTGTATACTTCACATAGGTATGTCAGGAGATACTGGCATGTGCAAATAGACTGGTGTTGTCTGCAGTCCTGCTTCTGATACCTCCATGCTCATTTTGCCAGTATGTCTATCAACAACTGTACACAATTTTTTTTACAAAAGATGGGTCACATTTACATCCGTGGTCTCTCTTTTCAGTAACAAATACATGATAACTGTACTTTTTGCTTCTTGCAAAGTTTTGTTACCAAAGCCCGCTACATTTCTTTGCCAGGGAAGTATCAGGGCAATTTTAAAAGATTGAGAAAGTGTTAATACTTTTGTATTGTGCTGTGCTTATCCTGAAGAAGGTACTGACGTCTTCCTTTTCTCACATTTTTCCCTGCTTCTTTCCAGCTTTCTCAGAGTGTTTTCGTGAGGCAGACTCTATGTCATCCAATTATTTCCTGAAGAAAACTAGAGAGATAAGCCTTTGAAAACAGAGCCAGGACTCCAGATTTCTCTCACTGTATTAAATCATACTGATCAAAACCATAGAAAGATATAGAAGCACAAAATTAACAGTGGGACAGAAAGAGTGGGAAATGGGGATCCCTGGATGTACTATTACATGAGATGAGGCCGTCCAGTATCAAGTAAACTTATTTGGACAGAGAGCGAATTACTGGGTGTGTAATACTGATTAACTATGTTGGAAAGAGACCTTGCCAAGCAGCGTGTTTTGGTCAGCCTCTTCAGAAAGAAGAATAGGAATGTGGGTAAAAGGTTAAATTAAAAAAAAAAAAAAAAGTGCATCACTCCTCCCGTAAGCTAATCCTTGGGCATCATCTGCATGAACCAGAGTAGTGCAGTGCACTTCTGGGAAAGAGTCTGTCCAGGCTCCCATGATGGAGAGGTTTCTCTCTTACCCTGCTAAAATGTTTGGAGGGATATTTATTGACATGAATGAGACTGTATCCAAGATCCTAAGTGGTTAGTGTTGTTTAAGCTCCTTATTCTGCAAAGACATAGGATTTTTTTAATGCCACATCCACCAAAAAACATTTGCTTCAGGAAAATACACTAGGTCATAAGTCAGACCCTGTGAAAAAAATAGTCTATTAAATCCAGCCACATCATTTTTCCTTTCCTACTTAGGCACATGAACAATAGTTTGAAACCCAAAAAAGGCTTTAAAGACCGTCTAATACACAGAACATCCCTAATTACATTTCTTCCCAGCATGAGACATTGTATGTCACTTCAGCCTGAGAAGTCCCGACTCCCAACTTGGATGAACTCTGGAAGTGTTTCTCACTGCTATGCACTCCTCTCACCAAAGTGTTTGAGCAAGCTACAAAGCAATACACAAATCATCAAGCACTCTGGTGGGGAGGCCTCGTAATTTCAGGCTGTTTGGGAGATGAGTATCAGTCGGTTTAGAGTATCACCAGCAAACCAGTAAACAGTTTTGAAAGAGGCTTGTATAAGGCAACAAAGGCACACATCAGCTCTTTAAATAGGCAAGAGCCTCTGGGAGAGCATTTCTGTGTGACCAGGGAACTGTTTTATCGTAAGTTTCTTCAGAAAGTCCTCACGCTTTTAACTTTACCTATGACTATCCTTTGCTTCATCAGGTTGTATGTAGATGGATAATTCACAGCTCTTTCAAGCTATAGCTGTTTGCAGTAAAAGTGAAATTAAATCACCCACTTGAGACTGAGGGCTTCGTGAGAAGGATCAAGGGGCTGTGATGAAGCAGCCGAGGTAGATGCCCTGCTTTCCCAGCCGGCACAGAGCTCTGGGCAGCGGTTCGGGGGCTGTCCTGTGCCTGTTTTCTGGGGGATCTCCTGGCTCCAACATGCGCCAGCAATCCAGGTGCCTGGGTGGATATCCACATGACTCCACCTGCATGTATTTTTTTCCCAGTTGATAGCTGGGATGTACCTGTGTACTATGGAATACAATGTATTTTTCAGATTTCAGAAGAGCACTTTAATTAATGGGGAAGAGAGTGACACTGAGCAAGCGCAGCCTGACGAGTAAGCAAGTAAACAAACAGCTGCGTGCGTGTGAGGTCGGTACTCAGGAGGGCAGGGCAGCCGGACACCTGGGTCGTCCTCCACGCAGCACAGGTCGGGGCTCAGCAAGCCTCCTGGGGACCGCTTCGCTTGTGCCTGGGCTGGGACCCTCAGCATCCCTCCAGCCAGGGGGTGCCCCTTGTCCCTGCAGCACAGTGGCCACTGGAGACGGACACGCAGCCCCTAGAGCCAGGGGTCAACCTGCCTCCAGCCTTTCCATGTGCTGCCTAGGCCAGAAAATCCCATCTGTAATGCAGGAGGCAGCCTAGCTTTGCCTCCCCTTTGACACTTTGAGTGGGTACGCAGTCCTTTCAATTTGCAGAAATCTCTGATGTGTTACTAATCAACAGTTTTGAGGGGAACCCACTAGGGACATCACCAAGTGAAAAAGATTGGCGTTCTACCACTTGTGGTGTTAAAAGTCAAAAGGTTCTCCCCAGTAAAGTGGTAGAGCAATGCTTAAAGTAATAAGGCCTTGACATCTCCCTCCTAAAGCCATATACTCTACCTACTGTGGGAATGATGCTCACTCAGAGCGTATATTTTGGCTAGCAAAAATCATGTGCCTTAATATTATTTATGTCTGTTTTCCTCCAGAGGTCTTTTTGGTCAGGGTTGTGATATATGTTGTTTTTATTCCAGCTACGCAGGAGATTCTTTGATGGATTACAATCTCAGCAAACTCTAACTCGAGAAGAATGACATCTAAGAGACTTAAACCAGACTTTTCACCATCCTGGAAAGGAACTGGCTACCAGTATTTGGAGTTTTTTTAATACTCTACCTCCCTCTGCTGTTATCAGTGAGAAGTTCCTCGACAATGGGAAATCATGTACTTGCAGCTTCGATTTCCATGCTCTCGCTCCTGGCGATGATGGGAGATGCGGACAGTAAAACAGACAGTTCCTTCATGATCGACTCCGACCCCAGCCGCTGTATGAGGCATCACTACGTCGACTCCATCAGCCACCCCCTCTACAAGTGTAGCTCAAAGGTAAGGACCTCCCTCACCCCCTTGCAACAGGGTGTTATGTCGGCAGAGCTGTTAAAATGAGCCATTTGGGGTGATTTTCTCTGCACAAATTCCTCACTACCAAAATCTAGCTGCAGAGACATACAGATGTAGAGATATCAGAGGGTGTATATCAGAACTGGGACTGGAAAGAAAGGCTCTTGACTCTATTTTCACCTTTTCAAAAGGAGAAACACACCATGATGGTAAAGCTAACATGTCATGAATTGTAAGATGCAAAGGAGCACGTTGGGGTCTCAGCCAACAGTGCCAAGGAGATGGGCTAGTTTTGAAGTTTAGATCATGCCAGTCACCCCCTCCTTCAAGTGAGTCTTTAATCCAGAGTATGTAAACTTACAACTTTAGAGGTGAAGTACTGAGATAAAGAATCAAGCTGTGAAATGGTAATGAAAAAAGAATGTGAAAAATATCGCTAATTTTTCCCCCCCATTTAGTTTCAAGGCCTTAGTTTTCATGCAGAATGACAACTGGATGTTTACTGTAGGGCTTAGGAGCAGAAAGAAATACAAGATTGCCTTTCATTTGAGATTTCAAACCTGAAAAATTTTGTGTTAAAATGGTTTAGCAGCCTGCGCACTTAGCCTACAGTCATTTATTTCATTGCATGGAGAAAAAGAATGGGGAGAAACAATGGGAAAATCCTTGCTGGTCCCTCTTGTCTTGTCCTAATTTGTTCTGGCTGAGTTAACCCAGCTCACATTCAGAGGTACAGTCTCCGCTTGGACCATCCCTCTGTCCTGCAGAAAGCGGCTTTGCCTTATGCATCCACATCCCTGGATTAATGAAAAAAAACAACTGTCAGCGCCAACACTTTTGCCAGCTCTGTGTTAGGTAAAAGAGCAATGGGAGGCAGGTACGTGATGGAGTTTAGGACAAGAGGGCTGCCTGTGGCCTTGCCTGATGGCAAACCCCAGCAGCAATGATCCTGGGAGCATTTTTGAGGAGAGAGGATCCAACACAGTTCAGACAGATGCAGCACTGGCTGCAGAGATCCCCAGATGCCTTTTTGCGCAGAATGAGTTATTTGCTTCCTGTAATCAGCGCAGGGGTGAGGTAATATCACAGGTAGCAGCAGGCCATAAAATTTAAAATTAAGCACAGAGAGAAGCATCAACAGAGAATAAGACCTGCTCGGTGCTCTGCGCTTCCCCTGTGCACCAGGACGGCTGCTGCCCTGGCTGTGCACCTTCAGCAGGGCTTGCCCTGTGCCTGCTCACCAGAGACAGGCTGATGGCCTCAAAATTGGGCACAGGGGGAAGCCTCGCTCTGGGCTGCCTTACACCAGTCTCGCAGCAGTGCTGTCTGCCTGGCTTTGCATAACCATGCCCGATCCACAGAAGTGGGAGATGAGAGGCTTTTGCCCTACTGCTTTGGAGTTCAAACAGTAAAAGCATGCATTACTTGTGATTCAGGAGAGATCTCCTGGTTTGCTTTTAGCCTAGACTAGACCTTCTCACCATCTGGGAAACATCCAGCATTAACATACAGAACTGCAGAGATGCATCTGTTTGTGCAATATTGATTTTACTGCTGTTGACTCCAGTGAGAGGCAAAGGTGAAAAGTGTAGGCATGCTGCTAGTGTGGGTGGGTGTTACCCACCAGTATGTGGGTGCTAGCAGCCCTTCTCTCTCAAGGCACGTCAGATCACCTATTAGACCTGAGAAGCCGTAGCTACCGTGACAGTTTGGTCCAGGAGGATGATGCCTCACCCAGCTGGCTCTCGCTCTCAGCTCCTGTGCTATGCCAGAGAGCAGGAGGAGCTGTCGTATGTAACTTAGGCAAGACTGAGGTAGCCCCCAGAGGCCCTTTGGTCTCCAGCTTTGCATAGGATCCCCCCCGTGCTCCTCTACACGCAGAAGAGCACATGAATAACAAGCAGCGACTTCACTAGGGCGGTGAGAAACACAGAGTACAACTGACCTGGGCACACTGCCTCAGACATAAGAGGATAAACACAACAGGTCCCAGCCCAGTCCTTGAGGCAAACCCATCCTGGAGCATGAAGGATGGGGCTTCTCTGGCCCCGTGGCCAGAAGACTGCTGTATCCCGGTCTCTCCTCTCCCCCAGGCCATGGTCTACCTGCCCACATTCCCTGGCTGTAGCACGTTCCCACAGAGGGCATTGCTTCCTACACAGCCGGAAGGCTTTTGCTCCTCATCTGGCTCTCCTGGTGGAGGCTTTTAGGATAATTATATTAGGTGGGGGGCTGCTCCCTGGTCCACGTGATGGGGAGCTGTTACTGTGCCTGTAGAAGAATCTGTTGGTTTGTTGCCTGATGGCTGGGATGTGCCGCTGGGTCCGGCATGCTCCTGCATACCTCAGTGAAGCCCTCTTACTGTGTGGCTGCCTTCCTCGCTCCACCGTTGCCATCACCATCCTCTGGGTTCTTCTTAAAACCCTGGCTGCCACAGACAACAGACAGAGGGTTATTTTTCTGAAGAAAGAACAAGAGGAAAGATGGATGGAAGGAAGGAAGGGAGGAAGGGAGGAGGGATGGAAGGAAACCCACCAACAAGTCCATTTATTAGCATCCCTAATGACAGAGGAAAGTAATCAGACCTTTAGGAGTGGGACTGATGGAAATGAGAACACAGAATGCATTATAATGAAAACCATATTATTTCAAATCTGAGCTTTGAGAAACAAAGCTGTTGACATAAACATTTGTAACTCTGACTGCAAAAATGTCAGTGACTTTTTTAAATCAAGCCTTTAATGGAAATCATGTTTGAAAATATTATCACATCTCTTGGCTTCCCAAATTCCACAACAGTTTCAAGAACAGTTTTTTAACAATATTGCAAATTGTATGGACTTTCTCATGAAGTGGAAAATGAAAACAGTTTCCATACAAAGTGAAATAATTTTGACATTCTCTCTGTTTGTTAAATCAAGCTCTTTTTTTTTAAGGTCTCAGGGATCTGAATCATCCTGGTAGACATATGGCTTCTGTTCTGGATATAGTACATAAACACAGACCAATATTAGACTTGCTAATGAAAATTAGATGCAATGTCTGTTCCCTATATATATTGTGATAAAATATAAACAAGTCAAAAAAAGGAAGGTTCTGCGGGAGTAGCTGTGGGAATTGTGGTACCTCTTGTTTCCACCGAGTTTCCATTGTGAAGCTTGGACTGACAATTGATGTCAAACAGAGACTTTGCCGTTTTTTTGGCATGATATATTGGTTCCGCTGAGCCATCCTTTTTCACTCTGTGTATTTTCCCTTCTAGTGCAGCATAGAATTACAGAAGTTAAAAATGGTTTCAGAAATTGCGAGACGTATTATGTTTGCTGTCTGTCTTGGTTAAAAAAGGATTATGTCCACCGTGCTTCTCTTTGGAGGCTGCCAATTGTACCCACATGGGAAGTAGTTTTGTTACATTTGGAAACATCCACTCAATATAATTTAATCATTAAAATCCCTCTTGCTTGTGACCTCAGGCAGATGTTGAAAACAGGTTTCCAAAGCCTCTGGAAACACAGTCCATTATAGCAACGGAATGTATAAAAGGGACAAAAAAGAGGGGTGGAAGAAGGTCATCTGCTCCTGAAAAACAGTGTTTTCCTTTGACTTCAAGGAAAAGTTTGTATCAGCTCATGAGATACTGCCTTTCCTGACCATAGCGGATTCTGCCTGACGTCTGTCACAGAGACCCACTGGTCTTCACCAATGTGCTGGATCGCCTGGCCGCTGCAACCAGAGCCTCCTAAATTATAGTACTGGCTGTCACAAGTGCTTCCTCCAGATGTGCCAGAATTGTGCTACCACTGACAGCCTCGCACTAAAGAATCCAGCCCAGAGAGAGATGGACCAGATGAAGAAAGATTTAGCAAATGTTTGCAGACATTTACTCATGAGGTAGCTCAGGAGATTTTCAGTAATGCCTGCTTGCAGCCAGGCCATGGATACTGTGTAGCAATCTGTTCTCATGCATCTCAGCCTATTTGCTTTCGGGCCTCAGTTTGTTGCTGAAGGGTGTGGAAAAGAGGACTACAATCACCATTAATAGCAAACGATTTCACAACTTCTGAATTTCCAGAACACGGTTTGAATGAACTGAGGCAAATATTGCCTCAGATTCAGGATGGTCTCTTTACTGGCCTACAAGATACCTATGTGACTGCTAACTTTAAGTAAGAAAACCTATTCTTCCCTAGCTGCTCATACACACGAGACTCCCGCGGTTCCCACATTGTAGCACACTGTGCTTCTGGATCCAGCATCGCAAGGTGACATGCTCAAGCTCACATGGGCGGGGGATGAGGGGAGCCAAGAGGCACGAGTATCAGGTTATAAAATACCCACACATTTTTACTATATATACACCCACTGTATTACTGTGCTATGCCATCATAGCATTACTAATTATTTAGGCGATAATCTCTATTGCGCTATAGTATACGATGCAATAAGCAGCTGGTGCGATTGACTAAATGGCAAAGCAAAGCTTTTAAAGTACATGCTATTTCCAGCTCATTTGCACACCTGCCAAAATCCACTAGTGCTCTTCGGATTTATGAGGAGGAGGAAGAGGTTAAATTTGCTGAGGACTTCAGGTTAGCCCAGAAGTTTAGAAAGCTATCAAAATGGGAAATCTGAAATTTTTTTATCCTGCAAGTTTGACTTGATACCCATGGTGCTGTGCCATTTGTAAAAGTTTACACTGTCACCCAAAACCAGGGCATAAAACCAACACTGTGTAATTTTACATGATATGAATACTGACCATATTCTTACTAAAAATTAAGTAGCTGGCAAAAACTGAGATTAAAATTAGAGTCTCCACAGACTAAAACATGTTTTCAAAGACAAGCCTTGCTAAGCAATTATAAATGCAGTTGCACATTGAAGAAATATTGACTGATTTTGCATTAGAAAGCTTGCTGTTCATAAGAAATGTATTGAGACACAGATATTGGCACATCAGATAATTCTACCCTATAGTTACATTGCTGCAACACTTCTGTAGTCCTTAATCCTGTTCCTCGGGGTTTTACTTTTTCCCCTGGCATTTCTGAAAGTACCTGCAGACACAGGAGCAGATGTGTGCCATAAAAAGTCCTTAGAGTACCAGTACCAGAAGTGACTAACTGTTCCAGCTCCAGAAGTGTCAACCATTAGAAGTCACCTCCACCATATAGCAACCTGTGCTGCCATATTTGGGCTGAAATCACAGAATCATAGAAATGTTGGTTGGAAGGGACTCTGGAGGTCCTCTGAACCTCCCCAAAAGCACTTGTGGACATTGCACATCCCCCTTTGCCACTCCTGAGGAGAGTTTGCCTCCGTTGTCTTTGCAACCTTCAAGAAGTTGCCAGCTGCCTTTGGATTGCTCTTCACCGTCCTCTTCAGCCAAACGCTTGGGAATAGCCTGTGACAGAGAGTGCATGCAGTCTGATGGACTGGTCAAAGTGGAGGACCTAACAAGAGCTGTCAAGACGCTGGGAAGGGAACTAACTGTTTTAAGTGTCCCAGTCTGCTGTCCTTCCTTCGCCATACAGGCAGGATTAGATACCTGCGTAGCTCTTTACTGGCTGCCTGCCTGTCACTATGGGAAGTGAGTTTTGTTTACCAAGGGGACGAAAGTGGATCTTTATCTGTCAGTAATGGGGTGCTAGCCCTGTAATGATTGTCCCTTTCCCTGTTCTCATATACATTAAAGAAATTGGTATTAAGGAGCTTGATACACCCAATACGTCTAAAGACAGGGTGTGGGTCAACAGTACACTGAAATTTCCTTCTCACCCTATTACTACTAACAGCTGAAGTGAATTTGCTTATGAATATCACAGGAAGCGGACCATAAATTTATGCTATAAATCATGAAGGATGGCAAATTTTTTGGAAAGCAACAAACCCACAACTCTTAATTAAACCAAGAAACAAGATGATACCAACTCCAGATCATCAGCTCATGAAGACATCTTCCTTGTGATCTGTCTGTGTTGACTGGAATTGTAGTCATTAACATATTAATAGAATTCCAAGCAAACCATTTAGCATGCAGGTACTCTTGGAAGAGTAATTTTTAAGCACTGTACAATGGATGACCAATGCCTTTCCCATAGACACAGACAGTGCTGGTATTTCCTACTTGATAGCAGGAATATTCTCTCTCTTTCTCTCTCATCTTTTCTTATGACTCTGACAAAAGAAAAAAACTAAGATTTGACTAAGAGACTTGGAGATTTGCAGCCAGTTGAGCATCTGTAGTAAAAGAAGCTCAAAAGGGTTTAACTTTGTAAAATATTTGTTGTCACATCTGTAGGTATCCTTTTAGATTGTCTGGAAAAAAACATGAGATATGTGCAGCATGGTTAAAATGTAATTTCCTTCCTTGGTTATAGGATAGACTTGCAATTGGTTTACTGCCTACTTTCTCATCTCTGTCACATTGTTACCTTGTTTGGATGATACAAGAAGTTGATTTTGAAATTTGTGTTGGTTAAGCAGAATTAGCTGATATGGACTTAACCTTTCATTCACCATGAAGGTATAAGGATTTGTTCAAACTTGTCCAACACTTAACCGTTATCAAGGTGGTAATTGCTGTTTCTGACCACATAATTTCTGAGCTTTAGAAGATCCTTTCCATGTTTTATATAGAGCTTAGGAGACTCTATCCATCTCCTCTCCTCAACAAGGGGTTGTTAAAGAAGGGGAGTAGGTGATTCCCCATGGGCTTTCCTTCTTTAGTGCCTTCTGTTGTGCAAGTTACCTTGTTCTGGTCACAGCTCAGTCAGTGAACTCAGGAGAAGAACCATGGAGTGCTTTTGGAAAAGCTCACTAGTGAACCCTCATGTTTGGCAATGAGTTAATCTTTTTTACATTTTTACTGTCTTATGCTATGCAGTGCATTTTATTCTGCATACTGCTTGCAAAAATATACTGCAACTGATGCAATTTTATATATATATATATACACATATGTAATTGCAAATATGTACTCAAAGTGATCTTTGTAAAAGGAAGGAGATAGAAACTTACTTCTCTAGAAGCAATAAACTGAGCATCTTCTTTGTATTTCTACTTTATATGTTTATATATCTAAGTATTTGAGACATTCACTGGCCTCAAGGACCAGTTCTGCTGATCACTAGTATGTACACTCAAAACACTGGAAAATATCCAACGAAAGTATCAGTCTGGCTGATGATTTAAGGGCTCAGCTGCCACACATCTGGGGTCAGCAAACCACACTTGCAGTCACCATGCCTGGAAAGCAGGGCTGGCTGTGATCATTTGGAGCCCCAAGGTCAGCTTCCAGAAAAACAGGGCCTGAAGTCCTTATTGGTGTCAGTGCCTGGGACTCCAGATGGAGCCTTGCTTTTCCTCCTGCCCATGTTATCTCCTCCGCTCTCTCAGACACAGCTCAGGGGCAATGCCCTGTGTGGGGCTGGGTGCCCTCGCCAAGGTGGGGAGATGCAGTAAGTGGAGAAAGACCAGCCAAACTGGAAGGAGGCACCCATCTGCTGATGTTCACTGTGCGGTGGCAGCCACCGGGGCACATTTCCTAACCTGTCTTTTTCCCTCTGCAGATGGTGCTGCTGGCTCGCTGCGAAGGGCGCTGCAGCCAGACGTCACGCTCGGAGCCCATGGTTTCTTTCAGCACCGTCCTGAAGCAACCGTTCCGCTCTACCTGCCACTGCTGCCGGCCCCAGACCTCCAAGCTGAAGGCCATGCGGTTGCGATGCTCGGGGGGCATGCGGCTCACTGCCACCTACCGCTACATCCTTTCCTGCCACTGCGAGGAGTGCAACTCCTAGGGATATACCTGCCACAGCAGAGAGGGGACTGGGATGCTGCTGTTGGGGAAGGCTCCCGAGAAGTAATCCAAGGTGAGGCTGACGCTCCCAGCACACGACTGTAGCGAGGACAGGACTAACCAGGCTGGATCGGATCTGAGAGCTAAAGTGTAAAATATCCTGGGGCCCTGGATGGTGCCGGTACCGAAGTGTATGCTGTTACAAAGGCAAAAGCACAAGGACTTGTTCTTAAGAAGCCTTTCTTTTTTTCTGAAAGGATATTTTTGTGAGTTTCTTCTTTCTCGGGCTCAGTTCTGACTACAGAAAGGTGCTTTTACTTCAGGCCAAGGGCAGCAGGAGAAAAGAGAGGAAGGTCAGCCGATGACAGCACTGCGCTCTGGAAGCTGGCGTTCGGACAGAGGATGGGCATCAGTTCCCACATACAACCTCTTAACCTACCAACTTATTCTCAGTCTCCTAGTTATATTGGCCTTCAGAACAAACTGTGTTGTTGGCAAGGGTTATCTGTTACTGATCTAGCAGCCAAGCGCTGGATGACTTTAACCGTGGTTTAGCAGAAATTACAAATAAATCATTGGAAATTGAACTGGATATGAAATGTCATGCTGGGATTACCCAGCCCTAGCCAGCCAAAATGATTATTTGCAGCGTGAGGCATCAGAGTTCAGTGGCTGAGCAACTCTTGAAAAGTGAAAGGTCATGAGACTCATTATTCCCCTCTAAAAGCCTGGAAATGTGACACATCACAGCTGTCACAAAAGCCATTATTCAAATGCTAAAAACTAATCAAAGATTAAAATGACACGTACTAAATGGAGTGTTTTCTTAACTTGGGTAGGCCTGCTGATGTACAGCGCCAGAGCCACCAAAATAATGACCAAACCTAGGACTTACATGAGTGAGCAGCATTTTGCCTTTTAAAGACAGGCAGTCCCTAACACAGGGGAATCACACTGATGTGCCCATAGGAAGTTTAAGGCAGAGTCTGAGTCCCAGCACTATCCACTCAACCACAAAGGCTGTGTTTCAATTTACCTGATAATCTGCTACCGGGGATCCTGGCTGACTCACCATCCAGCTTGGCAGCTGCTCAGGGAATGGCCCAGCTCTTGGCTGGGCCATATGCCCAAGTGTTCTTTGTGCACACACAAGGATGTAGGATACTGCGGTGGGGTTAGTGCAAGCCCAGACTTCACCCATGGGTGAAGCTGTCCCACAGCCAGGGCATCAGAGCTGTGGGGTCCTGCAGAGCACAGGTAGCCAGTGCTTCTCTCTAAGAAGCAAGTGAGGCCATGAGCTGCTTTCCCCTGTAGGACCATTGCAGAAAGAAATGTCTTGAGAGCTGAATGAATTGCAGTGATTGGTAGGGTGAAAGGATCTCAAAATAACAAAGGATCCCAAGTTTTGGAATGGTATTTGGTATTTGCAGAGAAACTCTGTCCTTCCTCCACTAAAAGGAGGTTTTAGGAAGGTTCAGTCATAGCCTCTTGTGACTGCAAGAAAACAACATAACAGTTCTTATCTCATATTACAGTTCCTATCTGCTTAAATGGCATTATATCCAGTCAGTCAGCAATATGTCTGTGATGTTCACATAAACCCGGCTAACCCATTTTTTTGATAGAAGTCATGAAGACATTGAGACCGTCTTTGCTGTGTAAGGATTCAGAGTCAGCGCACTTTCTACCCCTCAGTAGCACCCACATGAGTAGTCCCAGCTTTTCTCTGGGACATGCTGGAGAAGCTCACCCACACAGCAATGTAAGGCTGGGTCCCATGGTGAGGAGGGGAGGTCCTATCCAAGCCCAGCATTTGGTCCATCTGTTCAGCACCATCCAATCTGTCTGCAGCAAATGCCACACACAGCAGCTCAAGGATGCACACAGATGTTGCAAGGGATTCCCAAGGTCTGCCAGGGAGGGCAGTTGTCCTGTGGTCTACACAGGAGTTACTGTGGCTGCTCAGGCAAAGCCCAACTCCTTTGCCACTGCCTCCTCATGGCAAATATGTATGGGATGTGAAGGCAGGCAGGTGGCAGACACTGGGCTTGCAAACCAAATCCTGGAGCAGGATGGCAGTTGTCGCGTCCCAAATTTGGAGCGACTCAGGTTCATGGATTTCCTTTGTCAGAATT
>JANZLQ010000061.1:9813070-9845892 GCA_026212715.1 Elanus axillaris
TCTTTCCCTGCTGGCATGACAGCTTAAGATAGAAGCACAGTCCCATCCTCCATGGGGCCCCTTCCTTGGGTGCATACACTGTGCTCCTTCTCCTGGTCACTCAAGATAAGGAACTGTGGCTTTGGAGAAGTGTGGTCCCACTCTCCGTGGGGCCCCCTCCTCTGGCCACATTGTCCTGCTCACAAAACTCCAGCATTTTCACAGAGGCCGTTTTCTCCACCAAAGTTCTTTAATGAATGTTTCAGACATTGACTATAATTGTCAGACCGTCACAGCAGTCCGTAGTGGAAAGCGATGGGGGACAGGTACACCCGCAGACACCAGTTAGGGAGGTTTGTGATACAAGGGAAGGACTGTCTCTGTCTTCTGGAGATGACTTGGAGATGGCCAGTTTTCAACAACACAGGGCTGTGAGCAAACAAAAGTGTGAACCAAACTGTTAGAAGCTGAGGGACTCAAATTAAAATATCAAAACCAGGAGTGATGAGCCCCAGTGAACTCATTAGACACTATGCGTTGTTTCAGCACTGTCAGTCATTCCATTCACATCTGATGCATAGTCTGAACATCAAAGGGTGAGCGAAGGGAGCATGAGCTGGGCATTATCACCAGACTACTTTATATGAAAGATCATATGTGCATCTCTTTTCCACTCTCTTTCAACCTCCAGCATCTAAAAATCCCATTATCAAAAAAAGCACCACCCCCTACTGTTAATTATATATAGAAAATCCCAGTCCTTATCCGAAACATCAGCTCTACCTTTGATAACCAAATAACTATACTGCAAAATATGTGTGACCTCTGAGCGTGGGTATAGAGACTGCTGCACACAAGCCATGCTATGCAGTTATCTAAGGAACGGGGAATGTTTGAAGGGTAATTGCTATATCCAGCATCACCTTCCCCTGGGTCATGCTGCCACTGGCCTCCCTTTCTGGTGTAAAATGGGACACCGGGGGGGCTGTGACATGAAATTCGGGTAACGATTTGTGGCACTCCTGCCACAGGATGTGGCAGAGCAGCGTGGCCGCGATTATGATCCTCTGGTATGGAGAGAGGAGGGGTTTGAGCAGCGACCATGCCTGAGACGATTTAGAAAAAAAGAGAATATTTATAGTGAGAGAAAAGCTTGGCTGGTATTTATTCCCATATCCCCTCACTATCACAGTGCCAGAGCTATAATTGCTCAAATCAATCTCACAGAAGATATTCGTGTTTCAACAAAAGCTTTTTTTTTCCCCTCTCACACCCCACATTCCTTCCACTTTTGCTCGGTTCCTCTAATGAAATCATCGCCTTGTGACCACAAAGGCTGTTGCCAGGCATAAATGTTGAGGTGAATTCAACATTATCTAATTTAACTATTAGGTCAAATAAATGCATGGAAGGAAAATAACAGAAATTATGAATGACAAGATAAAACATACTTGTAAATAGCTAGAACTGGATATTAAGCAATGAATCAAACTTTCAGTCTCCTTTTGGCTTTGTCAAGCAATCTTCATATTAAGATTTAAGAAAAGGAGGAGCTATTCTTCAAAACCAAATGCCCCAAAGTCACTTGTAAATCCATATTTTGATACTTTTTTATCTGTATTTTAGGCAACTAAGCGCTGAATGAAGCACACAAGTGCTACCTATGTTAAAATTCAGGAGGTGTATTGAAGCAAAAGAAAATGAAGCTTCAGGTAAAAACTACAGGATATGGCTCATGGTGAGAAAGAGTCTAAATGGTGCTTGGAGATGAAATGGCTTCCTGATTTCTTAGCCTGACACCACTCTGGATACTTAAGCTCTG
Organism: Elanus axillaris; assembly: GCA_026212715.1. Classification (NCBI taxonomy): domain Eukaryota; kingdom Metazoa; phylum Chordata; class Aves; order Accipitriformes; family Accipitridae; genus Elanus; species Elanus axillaris. Next base: position 9,814,872 of record JANZLQ010000061.1, read on the forward strand.
TTTCTGAAGTCAGAGTACCATGTAAGCGCTTCTTAAATTTAACAACAGGGAGGGCAATGCCTAGTTGTGCAGATAATGTTGTGGGGCTTTTTCTTTGCTAAAGCATCCTCTGGCTGGAACTCAAATCAGAAGGCTTTGTCCTTTTTTCTCCTCACTGCACCTCACCCTTCAGGCACTGTCTGCCCTCACAGGAAGGCTGGCTCAGCTGTGATCATCCTCTGGTTTGCTCAAGATGAGATGTGTTACAGACTTTTGACTGTCACCACCCTATGCCCTCTTTTCTTTTGATTAAGTTTCTGAGTCCAGCTTGGCTTACTTTTGAAAGCCAGCCATCCCAGCAGTCATGGTGTTAGGTTTCAGCTGGATTGACTGTACTCATGGAGACCAGAAGGAAACACTAGACCTTTGCTGGTACCCTTTGCTTGTAAGAAAAGCCTTATAATGCCACTGCATTTTGTGCTTATCAGAAATAATCTGTGATTCGCCAGAATAAAAGAGCCCATGACCTAGCAAATTTCAATTATCCTGCTCCCAGCTTCAGTGGGTCTGTTTGTTAAGCACTTAAAGCTGGATAGGTACAAAACCAGTTTGCTGGTTCAAGCTTTATATGAATCATTAAAGTGAAGCATTCACTGCTTCCTCGGAGATGTCCCCACTGACATTTCCTGCACCTCACCTTGCCCTCAGAGCTTGGACAACTTCTACCAGAGAAGGGATCCTGAGCCTGGCTGTCTCCCAGTGGCCTTTATTAGGGCTTTTGTGAGCTACTGTCACAGTGCTCATGGCAACAACAGAGAGGCGAAGTTCGCTGACATCCACGGTACACCACAGCCTGTGCTGGGCCTTCATGTGAGCCCCAGTGGAGACCTGTGCACCAAGTCCTTGCAGATCTACCATGAAGTCCTGAAACTCAGGCAGGACCGTGTAGCTTGCAGCCAGAGTATTTTTGTGAAAGAGGAGAGAAATAAAAGAGGAGAGGTTACTGTCTCATAGGAATAGTCCGATGCTGCTCTGTGTGTCTAACTTCAGTTCTTAGGACCTGCTGTGAGGAAAGAGATGCCCCTGAGCTCCCTTCTGTGGGTGAATGTTTTTTCAGTGCCTAATCCTACACCTTTAAAGACAGTGGGTTCTTACTGAATTTGTCTGAAACAGGATTAAAGCCTCTAGGAAACACAGTTCTACTTAGCAAGGAATTTTTCCTCTGACTTGGGCCGTAAATATTATTGAAAAATCCAAATGCCATTTAAAAGGTCAGTGTAATGGGGCAGGGTGGGGTCGTGTGTCTTACTTTCTTTGACTCTGTAGTTATTTAAAATACAAGGGCTTGGGAAAAAGAAAAAATATAACTTCTAGGGTAGAAGTGACTGACAGCTTTCTGAGATAGATTTCATTATAGCTAAACTAGCTCTAATATAGCTAAAGAGACAGACACTCTTACAAAAGTGCAGCAGGCTGTGTTGGAAAGTAGTAGCCCAGTTAAGTTTGTTGTGTTGCATGTATACAAATAAGCTGGTTGGGAATCCAAATAATGGATCTATCCCTTTTAATTTGCAAGCAAGGGGTCACAATCTTTATGGTTCAACAAAGAGAGGACAGGTAATCACTTGTCTGCAAACTATTTAGTAAGCAGGCTAAGGCACTGAAAATGGTTCTTGGTGGTTCTATGATATGAAGAAGATGTTTTATGTACATCAAGATACAAAAGATCAGAGTTCACTAACAAGAACAAGTAATCTTGTTTGGCCTGCACCAAGAATGCATATTTCAAAATGTTTTGGTTTGCCCCTGCCCCACCTTTTTTTTTTTTTTTAATAGACCATTAGGGAGCAGCCTAGGAATCAAAAACATGTATGAAAAGACAAAAGGACATCTATCATTTGTCTGAGTCAGGATTAATACCTCCTTTACATGGTATCCAACAGCACATACCATGAAAAAGAAATATTAAAAACAGTTAATCACATTCACAAGTAATCTACATATATTAATCTGATCTTTTTTGTAGGAAGAATTAAAGAACAAATCCTGAGTTAGAGCTGGTTTCATTTGGATGCACAATTGCTATTCCAAGCTCTACATGAATGTCAAGACTTCATAATTTTCCATTCTCTTGAGGCTTTCCAGACACAAAACCTAATGGATGTTAGCATTGATGTTGTGTAGTGCAGACAATCACTGTATAAAAAAGAGGATTAATCCGGGGAACAGCAGTAAGTGGTGTGCCAGGATTTATCTCCCCCAGCTCCCTACCCTAAGGACTAGAGACTTTGTCTTGCTGGGTCTAGTTCTGCCTCCAAAGTGATTGATACTCTTGAGGTGAGGTGGAAGGTCCTCTCCCCTGAAAGCATCAATCCCCAGCTCTGTAACAGATGGGGATCAAACCCCCTGTTTGAGTGGAGGAAGGTCTGGAATCACTCTCCACTGTCTTGGGTGAGCATGTTTTCCTGTGGGAGCTCTGCAAAAGTGACGTGGTAAAATCACCAGAGCAGTTGTCACTAAATGCAGTGCAGAGCTGAGCGTGCTCTCAGCATTGGCAGAAAAATGAAGCTCCTCTTTGGATTTGAGTTTTCTATATGCCAAATGATTTTATGCAGATGCCAGTTCCGAGGTAGTCCCTGTAGGAAAGGCAGAGATAACCTCTGCTGGTCAGAGAGACTTCTGTCTGAAACTCTGAGGCCAAAAATGTCCCAGGGAGGTGCCTGAGTGTATTAGAAATTAGATTTGCAGAATTCATACAAATAGCATTGAAAAGACATTGAAAGTATTTGAAGTATTGAAATGATGTGCTTACTGCCTGCTTTGCTCTTTGAAAATGAAATCAACATGCTTTTGCAAAAGTCAAATATCCTCAAGAGCAACCAGCCCCATAGCTTTATTAAGGAGCAGTTTGGTACTATTAGAAGCAATAACTCTTGATCGTTTTATTATATTCCTGTGTATATGCATAGGCACATATATGCACAAACCAAGGCTCTATTTCACAGCCATCTCTCTTCAGCCTCACAGCCTTCTACCACTCCCTCAGAGCCTGGTAGCTGGAGAGGAGTGAGGACCTGTCCTAGACGCTCTCCACTGCTCTCAGAAAGCAGCTATATTTCACCACTGTTTGCAAGATGGTCAAAACTTAGCAAGCAGGTGGCCTTAATCACTCATCATTCTCCTGAAGTGAGACATCACAGTAGGCACCCAAATCCACCTAAGTCCTTCAGCTGACTGCTCAAATACAGCTCTTGGGGGTCACATCAGGGGTCACTTGTTGGAGCCAAATACATATTCCAGACATAAAGTTCTGTTGCTCCTGGTATAAAAGGAATCAGGGTGATCCCATATGAAGCTGCATGTCTACATTTACTCTTTCCATCTGTGCTTTTTATGGGTGTCTTATTTTTTAAATTGCAGATCTTCCCGACTCTTGTTTTGATCCCTTTAGAGTATTGACAAAGAGATTATCGGCACTTTAACAAAACTGTTGTATGGCATTTAGAAATTGTGCCATTCCTCATCTCTGGAATTATATTTTAGAATGTAGGTCTTTTCTACAGACTGTAACTGTGGGAAAAATACATCAGAAGATGAAATGCAGCTGAGGATGCTTGGGGAAACTAAGACACCCTATTCTACCCTTTGATAAAATGACAGTAAGGGATTTTCTTTAGCTAAAGAGATCCCGTAGTTAATACTTAATTGAATAAACACTAAATGAATTCTGAGTGGGATTTTTCAGAGGTGCTCAGTAGTGACTTAACTCCAGTTTCATTCACACAGAAGGAGAGCAATCAGTAACTTCAGCTCGAAAAAAACCTGGCCAGCACCACAAAGCCTTCTACCTGAGGGTGATGGGGAGGGGGGGCAAGGAGGGAAGAAAGGGGGAAGGATCCAGTTCTGCGATACACCTGCTCAGGTTATTGGCAGTCGTCGGCATCAGATGTTCACAAGTCAACTGTCCTTAACTGAGGAAAATGTAGAGTTATGCTCATTTAAGCTTTCTTCATGCCTTTTGCCTGCCCTGCTCCTCCTGACCCACCCTGCACCTCTAAAACAGCCGTGCTGCTGGGATCCCACTGCTAATGTCAGACACATCTCTACATTGTCACATACAGAGCTTTCCCAAACATTCCCAGTAACTGGGAATGGGATGCTGGAAGAAGAAATCTGTGACCTGCTGCAGCAAGACTGTGCACACTTAATCCCGATTCTAATTTCATATGAGCTAGATATGTTCAAATATTGCCACTCCAGGGACTAGAGTTACTACTGCCTCACATATTTAATTCCTTTTGAAGTGCAAAAGAGCCCCTACACTGGGACAACCCAATCCTGTGCTTCCTAATTTCTCCCATGTTGTTTCTTTGTTTATATATGCTGCTGCCTTTAAGGCCTTGAGCAATGAGGAGCCAGTAGTCCACTTCTCTTCCTCTGTACTCTCCAATTTGGAAACAGCCTCAGGGCGCAGGGGCGGGGGGAATAGATGCATCATCCTCCTCTACAACTGAAGACTTCTCTCCTCTCTTGCCCTTTGTTTCAAAGATTGAATGATGTGCTAGTTCTGGCTTTTCATCTGCAGGCACTGTAAACTGCAGAAGACTGGGGCTATTTTGTGACCTCGTGTTGGAAACTCGCTACTGACTACTTTGTGATTATTTTCCCTTAAACTGTAGTGATAGATACAGGTATATGTGTATGTGCGCAGACACACACACAGACAGAAAGACAGGGAGGGTGAGGCTGTGTTCACTCTAGGATGGGAAAAGCTCTAGTTTCTAGCCTTGACTTAGATAATCACAACTTTGTAGGGTATTATTTATATTGCAGTCTTTCAATGAGATACAGAAGAGAAACATACAGAGACACACACAAATCTACTTTCATATACACATAAATGTATTTTTATGCATTTAAACCTCAACAGTGTCATTGCTGTCAGACATAATAACGGCATGAATGACCTTGAACACAATAACATAAAAGGTGATAAGTACAAAATGATGCTAGGTCAGCAGCACACCTGGCTGCAGTGGAGGCAAAGGGCGTTACTGACTGCACCCATATTTTTGCTGAGTAACCTACGCTTTTCCCTGGAGGTGGAGCACAGCGTGAGGCTCAGGCGTGATGAAATCCCTGCGGATTCCTCCTCCTTTTCTGGGAGAGAGCTGGGGCTGGGGCTGAGCCTTTAGGTGGAGCTCACGTACCGCAGCTCCTGCTGGACACAGCCGAACTGGCCCAGCCTCTGCAAGGAGAGAGCCAGGCAAGCAGAGCTAGTCTCCTGCTTTTCACAGCTCGGGTTAATAGCCAGGTTGCTCACAAGCTGAAAAATGGTTTCTTTCGAAAGCTGTTTGAAGATGAGTATTGTCTCAGAGACTCTTTGTGTAGATCCACGCAGCCAGGGAAGCTCCCTCCAGGTCTGCCTCGCATCCCAGTCTAAAAGGATCCCATGGCCCTTCAGCTCCAGAATGAGACACGGTATGGTCCAGGAGCACGGGACAGCGGATGCATGTGGCACATTCTGGTGGAGGGCTGCAGAAGGCTGTGTTGGGGTGTGGGATGGGAAGAGCAGTGCGGAGGCTGTGTGACTGGGAGGAGGGCCATTGCACAAGTGAAGAGCAGTGGAAGGCATGAAGAAGCAGGCTTCTGTGCAAGTTTTGTGCTCAGCAAGGCAAATCTGGCAGGCTTGCATCAACTGCAAAGTGTGTGGTTCCCAGTTCTTCCCATCCCTTCTGTGAGATCTGGCAGGCTGGAGAGTAGGCAGAAATAAGTGGGAGAAAGCTTTATGCTAGCAGCAAATCCGAACTCAGTGGACTGCAATTAAGTCACATGGGAGGGCTTGCAATTTTGTCTCACAAAGCCAGGCTTGCAAAAGCTGTGTTTATTTCACACTTTAAAAGGGATACCAGGCATCACAAGCAGGGCCTGTGTCACCTCAGGAGGATGAAGAATATGCGTCCTGGATAGCACTAGGGGATAGCTCTAGATGACAGAAAGGGACAGGAATAGTCCTTAAACCTGCAAAACATGAAAAGGCAAAAATCACTGCATTCCACATTTCTTATTATCACACCAAATATCACCACCAGCAATATCACACCATACTCACAGAAGAGCTTGACATAATCCCAAATCTTGCCCACCATGTTTTTAAACTCCCAAGCTTTCTAGCATGAACAGGTGTTTGGGACAGCAAACTTTTACAAAAGCGACTTTACACTGAGGGTATCCTGCTGCCAGCTGTGGGATGGTGAGGATCTTGCATGGATATCAAAGAGGGATCAGGAGGTGCCCAATGCCCTGTCAAAGCCCTGGCAGTGAGTGGAAATATTAGATTCATAACTGCCCCTAGCCTGCGGCCACAGGGCTGAACTAAAAAGTTTGGTGGTTAGAGTAAGCCTGGTCTGTGGAGTCAGTGTGCAGACAGCCTCGTCTGACTCTGCTGCTAGAGTGGTGACATATGTTAACAATAGAGTTGCTCTAACGCTCTTGTCATTTCATGACATTTCATGAAATACCGTGACCATGAGCTCTTGCTCTTTCTTGCACTTCACAGAAGTTGACATGAAGTTTGGTCAGGGACAAACAAGGCTGATATTGCCAGTCTACAACAACTTCATCCAGGAGAGTCTGTTTTACAGTATCTGAGTTTATGCAGCTGAGGCAACTAAAGGGGAGGCAAAGTTCGGATATTCAGTTAGCAGCCAAGGCCTTTGAAGAGCAGATTTTGCGACTGAGCTTCAGCTTTGTATTTAAACGATATTTAAGTCTTTACAGCTGAGAATCAATGACAGGCAGAAGAGAAGTTATAAAGTGATGCCTCCAAGGAAGAACTGTCTGCAGCCATGCTATAGACAAAGGAGAGTCCAGAAGGGCAAGAGGCATTTTGAAAAAAAAAACAGACAAAAAAAACCAAATGAAAACAAAGCCTAAATCCAAACCAAATAGGCTTTGTAATTCTGCAGCCTGCAGAGCTACTTGTCTTTCTCACTTTAGTGCCTGCTTATTTCAGTTGGATTCTCACAAATTCCTGGTCTTTTTCTCTACTTGTGCAAGAAAAAAAACTCCAATGGTTGTGAATATCTGTAAAATAGCAAATCGTCTGGTGAACTGTTTTCCAGACAAAACTTCATTAGCTGAAACTACATCTGTACCAAAAATCCTTCTTCATTTTGTGATCCCTCATACCAGTATCCAAACCTCCCTCTCATGTATGTGATAAGAGGTTTTGAAAGGAAATCAAGTCAAAAGGGAAACAAATTTTAACATTGTTGCTGGTGCATGCTTCTCATTCTGTTATTACTTTATTTTCCTCCCCAGTCCACTGTTTTTTTAAAGGATAAAGCCTGATTACTATAAATGTAAGAAACTAGTAATTGAAGACGATCTCACAGGTCAGGGTTAGGAAGATTCACTATTCCTTTCCCATGACAGATCACTACCCACAACTGTAAGTAGTTACTGAGATCAGCAATAACAAATTCCAGTGTTGCAGCATTACTCCTGTTTGCACTGTGAATATTACCCTTCTCAGTGGTTTTCTTCTGCATTCTAAAACCGTGTCCCAAAACATGAATAGAATATGCTGAATACAGCGTATTATCCTGTCTGAATCAGCCAGAATCAGGCCTATGTCTAGCTTCCCACTGCAGTCCGAGGAGATCCAGTCAAGACGACTGAGTCTAGAGTCAACTCGGTTGACTAAACATTAAGTGTAAACCTCTGGGTGAGCTGCGTAGCCTTCTAGACTGAACTGACCTGACTAGATACCCGTGGATTATAACAGGAGGTTAGACACTTACTGCATAGGTAGACATATCCTCTCCAGTCTTAGTCTGCTATCTGAATCAACCTGTTATTTATTTCTTAAAAAAAAAAAAAGCGCAATTCTGTGACTTTTATTATCACTCTTATTGCAGAAAGTCGCAGGTACAGACAAATATACTGTACACACAAAAAAAGGACAATTTTAACTCAAAGAATCCAGATCCAGGTATAACTGCCCAGCAGCTGTGGAGATCAACAGGAGTCACAGGGATGCTATTAACATAGTCTCTCTAGTGATATCCTCACAAATCAAATGAGGAAACGTGATCTACATGGAACTTCTGAGAGGTGAGTGAGCAAGTACTCTCTGAGAGTAGTAAACAGTGTCAAAATGGGAGATCATGTCAGTTGGGGCCCTTCATATTTTCACTGATGACTGAGATGATGGAATAGAGAGGATGCTTACTGTATTTGTGTGTGGCATTAATCAGGAGGGACTGCAAATACAAGTTAGCATTCAAAGCAATCCTGACAAACTGAAGGTAGTGCCTAAAGTAAACAGAAGGGAGACCTGAAAGATGCAGCAGACAGAGAAAGAATAATCAGCTGTACAAATACAAACCTTCACCAGGAGGAGATACGGGGTTATGGTGGGTCACAGCAGAGTATAAGTCAATAACATCGTGTTGTTATGAGAAAGCTAAATGCAATACTGGGTGGCATCATGAGGTACCTGAAGCAATCCTTCCACTTTACTCAGTGTTAGTGAGGCTTCAGCTGGCATAGTGTGATCAGTTTTGAGGTCAAGAAAGATGTTCAGAACTGGAGAAAGTACAGAGAAGAGAAATTCCAATTATCAGAGGGTATGAAAACAGCCTGTAAGGAAGAATTGAAGGAAGTGGGTTGTATAACCTAGAAAAGAGAAGGCTGAGGGAAAATCTGCTGAAAATATTAAAATTTGCAAAAAGCAGCTGCAGAGATTAAATGCTTAGTATCCATAATGAAAAAACATTCTTACACAGAAGACGATGAAGGACTGGAAATAATTGCAGCAGGTGGCTGTTAAGACATATCTTTAGGTGCCTTTAAGAACAGGTTAGATAGATGTTTAGGTATAATCAATCCTATCTCCAGATGGCACAGTGAATTAGATGATCTCCTCAGGTCGCTTTCCATGCCTCTGTGTGTAACAGTGCACCACGACCATTTTGTCACAGTATCTTTCTCCTGACCCCTGAGGAGAGGGTTAAAAAAATTGTGCCACTAAACTAAGCAGAAGAGGTCAAGGCATGCATCCTCACTGCCGGAGCTGCTGCAGAAAAATTATGTCAAAGTGATTCTCTGATCAGGAAGCAAAAAAAGGAGAGTCATTTGTGAGCTGCTGTCAAAACTGAGCTAAAAAGACAGCAGAGCTGCAACATTTAGGAAAAGTAAATATGCCGTGAATTTGTTTCACATAACAGGGCAGCCTGTAGAGGCCTGGCAACATTTGGCTTGTTAAAGTGTAGGCTAGGGCAGCCCATTTGTTCTCACTGTTCTTTGGCAAGAGGAAATCTAGCTTCAGCTTGCAGCTGTGAGCATGAGCTCTCAGGGCCTGCTGCAGATGCCTGTAGAGCTGAGGTAGATTTAGCCCAAAGTCTTGAAGATACCTCTCTGCATCTGCTTTTAGCCATTTTGCCCCCAGTTTTCTCTCCAAGAGAGACTTGTTTCTTTTTCCTCCTGGTTTACATTTTCTACTCCTGTTCTTGTTTATACTCTGCACTTTCCAAAGACCTTAAAACACTTGCCATGTAGCCAGGAGGCTTAGAAATTTCTTGAGGTTTGAAGTCAGGTCCTGGACACAGCCAGTATCAACATTAATCCTTCTTTACTATAATCATTTATCCTTCCTTACTATAATGCTCCAGCAATAAACAGATATGCCACTGGTCTAAAGTACAGTGTCAAGACCGTAAGAAATAAGATATCTGGGTTTTGAATAAAGGAAAAGAGAAGCTTAGGCCTTATAGCTGTTAAGGTATATAGGAAAGGGGATGTCCAAAAGGCAGGGAAAAAGGTGGTTTGAAACCACAGTAAACAGCCCAAGAGAAAATACTTTGATGGGAGAAGGTACTGGTGAGGCATAGGGGTATGACTTGTAACTACAATGCAAGAAAAGATGTAAATGCAGTTTCTATAGAAAATAGGCACACGGAGCTACACTGACTATGAGGGCAGTCATCTCCTGGAAGTCTCTGCTAATGGCAAAGAGCAGAGGTTAAGTGAAGAGGTGTGAGGAACCTCAGTCTTTTCCTGAGTGAGCTCTTCTGTGAGTATGCCTCTCCTTAAACACTACAGCTTTGAGAACCCTATTCAGGAGGCTCCTGGGCAGCTTCACTGACTTCTTAATAATGCATAATGCAGTATCACCTTTTACTAACCCCATTTTTCACTAGAAATGATCAAGACAAGTACTTCTACTTTGAAAAACAGCTGATTATGCTTTCCTCCTATTCTCCACCCCTCCAACCCCAGCTGAAGAGGGAGTTATGTTTGTGTATTCCCTGCTTTCCTACCTACTTATCTGTGCTCCTGGAACAGCTGTTTTTCAGCTGAAACAACATTAAAATGCCCTCCCTTGAATTCAAAGATAAGCTAACAGGGGAAAAAAACCCAAACAAACCCACAAAAACAGACCTTCAGTTGCACCAGGCAGGAGTGAGAGCCTATTCTTTATCCTTTGGATTCAGCAAATTACCTCATCATACAGTACAGAGATGTGCCACACCATGCTTTTTCTGGTTTTAAGGTTTGTAATGTTTCTTTCTCCTGTCTGCACTGACAGACAGCAGCAAAAGCCTGCTGGACACCGGCTCTTCTGCTGCCTTTCAACATCTGAGGCAGTTCCATGTTGCCTGGTGTTTAGCACCATCCAGCTGTATTTTTTACAGGCTGGTTGGAGTGTGAGAGGCAGCATGGAAACAGGATGATTGTGGGGAGCTCTTCTTATTTTGTGCCAAGTGTAAATCCTTCAGTCACAGAGACCACAGTTACATAGTCAGTTGGGGAACAGAAATGCCCCTTACAGCTCATGAACATGTATGACCTATGGACCATTTTGGACAATAACTATGATACGTAATACAACCTATGGCAACAAGGAGATAGGGTGACATTGTCATAGTTTATTTGAAGATTACTTCATCTGTAATCTGTCTTGAAATCACTAAGGTTATGAACCTTCTGGAGAAGTTAAAACCAGCCAGTAGAATGCTTTGCCTCTATCTCATTTAATTCCCATGGCCTTTTCAAATGCCAGCACTAAAAATTTTTCTGTACTGAGATCTAAGTACAGGACATGTTCAGGCTCTGCAGCTTCACAGGACTACAGTAATAATGAGAACATAATTTTTAATTGTATTCTGAGATGTTGTCTGATCTTGCTGTATTCTGAATCATCGCTGGGTATCAGACAAATCTACCAGTTAGACATATAGAGGAACAAATAACATCACTGTTGAGAAAACTCAAGATTTTCCATTTTGCTGCTTCATACATTTAAACCAGGTTGTTCTATTACTTCCATTATAAATAAAAACAGCTTCTCTGTCTTCTGTCAAGCAACATATGTGCTTCTCCCCTCCTTCACTCTCCCTCAGGGACTGATACTTTGATGGGAGCATGATTAGATATTGGAAAAAGAAGAGGAATCTCACTAGAACAGAACCGCCATCAAGAGAATGTAATAAAAGACCACACTGTTCACAGAAAATACAACAAACAGGTACTTCATAACATAGCTGAGACACATCACATTTTTGCTTGCCTTATTCAAAAGCAAATAGTGACAACACAGTTTGTCTTACATTGAACACATATCAAAATGCTAATGAGATGAAATTACTATCAAATAGTTAGGCCTGTGATACAAATTGTTATTCTTATGATATTCCTCTTCAGTATTTATTTCTGTTACAAATATTTACAAAGAATTCCTCTTGTAGAGCACTAATAATGTTGAAATACAACTAAAATTGCTACAGTCTATGACTGATACTAGTGTAGGATAGGACGGGACTAATGCTAACTGCACAATATATGCAGTGATAGATGTCCTTTGAAAGAAACTGTTTGACACTCTGTGTGTCATGCTTCAACTTTAAGCTATAGCTTGCATCTGGAAGTGCTGGAAGTATTTCTTCACAGTAAGACATTCAAGTCTTACACTGTTTCGAGCGGAGAGAACTGAGGTATGCACTTCCCATCAGCCAGAAAAAGACAGACATTTATGTACAGAAAAACCTTCTTTTTTTAAATATCTCTAATCATGATCAAACCAATTCTTCTCTCAGAAAGAATGTTGTTCCATACTTAGGAATTAATGATATAATTTAAATTTTATGCTGTATCGTTAAGCTGTCCCCAGACATTAATATTCATTTATATTTTATCTTCACTCCTCCATAACACCCAGAGGTTGCAGAGCATGGCATTCTTTGCCTGGTGATTTCCAGATTTTTTATCCCTCAGACCCATGTCACCTCTCAGAATTTCTGTAGACAGTCATGCATCTTCAGCACAGTTTTAGTTGGAAATACTGTGAAGGTAATGTTAGCTCCATGATCATCTGCAGATCACTTGCCACAGTCTTGCAGAACACCATGCTTTGAAGACAAACAGTTCCTCAGGATTAATTTACAGGGTACAAAGAGTAATTTCTTTTAAAATTCAGAATGACATTATTTGGTGGCTAATAAGCAACACCATTATCTCTGGAACAGGTCCTTGTTCAGGATGCATTTTACAGTTGGTGGAATGATGAAGACCAGCAAGCTATGAATGCTGGAAACTGTTTTAAAGAAATTACAGAGTTACCACCCATGACATCATATTCTCTAACCTTGGTCATTTGGGGAAAGATTATTCTGAATGCATAGTGCCATCTTAACACATAAACCTGAGAGCCAGGTTCCAATGTCACCAGGTTTAAAAAGTTCACCAAATCCAACAAGTGAGTGCCCTGGCCGCATAAGACTTCCTGTATGCCTGCAAGGTTATCCACAGAGAAACTGTGCTCTGGGTCTGCAGAATCCCTGTGCTTACCTTTATTAGAGTGTGTCCTATTCACAGGTGCCATACCTGTATCTGGGGTCATTGGTCAACATCTATCTGGAGCTCAGAACACTTTGTACAGGCTGTTATCATGAATACTTTTCAGAGGGGAGTGAAAACAAATTACAGCTATTCCTAATGAAGAAATCAATCAACATCAAACAGCTGTCATGACAATATTCCATGTCTGGATCAATTAAATGTCACTACATGCACTCCTGTACAATATCTGTGCCAATATTCATGCTATCTTAAACTCTTGTCACCATAAAGTCCTTCATCTAAGCTTGACCCGCACTTCCCTGTGTACTGTTCATTGCCAAAGTCCTGTACATCTGCAACCTCTTTTTCAAGCATAGCAAACCACTGTGAAAGTAGGTACAGCAACTCTGCCATATCACAAGATGAGAACTAGACATGAAATTTCACAACACAGTTTAGAAGGCATGAACATTGCTTACTTTACAAAGGCTTATGCAAAGGAAAATATGATATGGAAAATTCTAGGCATGATCTCGGAAGAGATAAATAAAACTTTCAGATAGAGCAGAGTTCACTGGAAGGAATTTGTTGCGGTTTAAGGCATGGCTGCCATCTCCCTTCCCATTCAAAGTGGCGGGAAAGACTGTTCAAGTGAACAACAGCACTGCTTATTTTGCTGGGTACCTCTACACCTTCTTAGGCCAAAGTCTCCCTATTTCGTCACATGGATTAGCAATGTGTTCAGTATCAGCACCACCTGAAATAGTGTGAATGCAGCCACCATCCTGGCTTCAAGAGGCCTCTCTGGCCCTCCATCAGCATGGAGCTCATGTCAAACCTGCAAGTTTATCTCTGACCTTTTGATCAATCTGAGTAAATACAGACATTACCAGCCAGCTCAGCTCTACAACACAGTGTGCAGTAGCACTGAGCCTAGAAGACAGTTTTATGCATAATGATCTCCTAAGGGCACAAAAATGGTGCTGGCTTTCCCCAGAACACAGCTCAAGGGCAGAACAGACAGTATTAAGAGTCTGACTCCCAGGTACATAATTCAGTGGCTGCTGGCTAGCTTCTGCAAAATCTCTCACCACTCACCATGGGACCAAGTCTATGGAGGCCAGACCCCAGCAGCTGTGCAATGGAGTGCTAATCCATGCTGTGCAATGCCTTCTTTAGAGGAAAACCTATACCTGTTTCTCAAGGGAATGATATTTTGTAATGCAGTAAAAGCCAGTGTTCATGGGGATATGGCTACTGAGTGCCAGCTTAAAAGATTGAGGTACATCAAAGAATCTCACTTCAAAATACATTCCCTCATTAAGCAAGCCCCATGGTTTTGCAATGTTTACAATCCCAGAGTCTCCTATGAAAATGTCAGGACTTTTTTCCGAAATACCATGTGTATTTGCTAATTAATCATAGAGTGCTTATTTTGCTTATCTCTACTATTTTTATTGGTCAGTCAATCCCAGATGAAATGGACTGACTACTCTAATGAACTCAGGGTATTTGAAATCACTAACCAATATTCAAAAGGCCATTTCTTTCTGGTATTGTCTATACATACTCTCCAAGTATGAAAGTATGCAAATATACTTGGTTTATTAAAATCTTATATCAGTGCTAAGGCATTTATGACTGTGAATTCATAAGACCTGACTGACAGAACTTCTTCAATTGCTTCACTTGACTGACATAACTTAAAAGTCACATTTATGTGAGATATTTCTCTTACATTTGTCCAGGTATCTCTGGACACGTACCAGTTCCAGAAATATGTGTGACTTAGACAAAAGTCTGTCTAACTTCAGTGAACTGCTTGCACACATTAATGTTCTTTTAATCTAAAATCATGCATGAAAAGCAAACTAGCTTTTTTCAAACCCAGGAATTTTAGAATAGCAATAAAATCTGTAACACAGACTCTCAGAAAACAGTCCCTGACAGGAGCATGAATCTCTCCACCAGCTCTGACAGTCACCAGAACAATGTGACACCAGTCACAAAATACACCAGTGATCAGCAATACACCAAGCAAAAAAATGGGGCAGAAGTTGTAGATGGCTATAAACTAGCCCCTCTCACCACAGTCTGCAATACTAAAAAAATCCAAACAATGAAACTTATTTTGTGACCTATCTCCAAACTGGCAGAGAGACATAACAGATGAACCAACCCACAGCCGAACTAGCCACATGCACAGTATAAACAAGAGCAGTAAGCAGTGCTACTGTATTCAGAAACACATCATAGCAGCTTCCCTGACCGCCATGCTTATATTGCAGATACGTGCAGGTAATGGGAATAAAGACTGAGGAAGTTCAGGCTCACTCAGCCATGGTATAGAATGCCAACAATGGGGAACCAGCAGAAAATAATGCAAAACAAGACCAAAAAGACGTCAGGGAAGCAGGCAAGACTTCAAAAAGAGTACAGATGCAAAGCAGTGCATGGTCTGATCCCAGGGCATCATTTGGAGTTCTAATAAAACAATTAAAATAAAATGATGCCTGTCTGAACAAGCACCATTAGGTATCAACCATTCCCCAAAAGGGCATGCGAGAAAGCAATGGCCACTGAATACAGAAAGGAGGCCATCAGTCAAATGCATGCGATAGCTCAGGACCAAGATTTTAATCCCAAGAGAGAAAATGCAGAAGGTTCACCTTGATTTTTTCTGCCATCTGCTGTGAAATGATAATTGCCAGAAGATGAAGGATCACTGCAGCTCTTTTCCCAAGCACGCAGACAGTAGGGTCAGGTATTTGAACATGACAAGCTTCTGTTTTCATACCACAACCTAGAGGGTTGATGATATTCCAGATTCTAGATGATATTCTGATTCAAGAAGCTACTTCATGAAGATAGAGCCAGGACCAGGTGAGGTCTTTAGGTAGAATAGTTAAAGTTGCTCTCGGCTCTGACAACTCCGTTCAATGCAGTCACCAGCAACAAGAAACTAGATCTCCTTGAGCTAAGGAATGGGACAGAGACAAGGTCCCCTGGTGATGTCCATCTGGTTGCTGATCTCTATAAATTAACATAATTTTAAAATATCCTGTCTCTTAATGACCTCCTCTAAAATCTACCTTTTATGAAATACAACCCATAGTAACAATAAATGCTGGCCACCTCATGAAACCAAAATACTGATCATGAGAAAAGTGAGAGGAGATCAAATAATATTTTTATCTGGAAACTCTTGTTCAGTGTCCATATGAGGCAGTAGTTAAAATTCTGATGTACCTAAATTAAAAATATTTTTATTTCATTGAAACTGGTAGATTGGCTTCTGTAGGAGAACTGTAAACATGAAGTGAATGTAGTAGGCTCATATTGCAGAAAACAAAGAGTTATGACTGATCCTAGCTGCAGTGTAGAGAAGTGCTAATATAAACAAAACACCTTTGCAAGTTAGGCTTATTAAAATAAACAAGTGTTTCAAAAGAAGCAGGCTATAAAATAGAAGACCATAAGTGAAGACAGACCTAAATACTTAGAGAGACAAAAAAATAGCATGAAGACAATATGAAAAGCCCTGCTTATATTTAGATCCAGATTCTATGGATTTTAAACTATTGTACATCTAGTAAGTCGATACACATGTATTTTTTTAATTCTCTGGAGGAGGTTAGTCTTTTATGGAAATGAGTTAAAGGAAGCATGCAAGGAAAAGTTGATGAGGAGTTGGACTTGGGGATTTATAGGGTAATTAAAGATTTTGGAGAAAGTTTAGGCCTGAAAAGAATGAAAACTGTGTATACAATAGAAAGAAAAAATACCATGAGCATGGAAAATCTATCCCAAGCCTCAAAGAACAGGATCAAGTCCTGACCCCAGAGGATTTAGCACAGAAAGATTTGGATTAAACTCAGCACTTTGTAGTGCTGGGATTTTGAATGTTTAGAAAGCACAGAGTGCAAAGGGCAATTATAAGATAAAAACTTGATTCTAGTCTAGCATACAGCTAATGTTGTTTGTGTCTGTGGGTGCTTAAAATCTGTGCTATGACATTAATAATTAGCAAGGCCCCAGCCTTTCTATGTAAAGGGGTTCTCCATGCCCATTCAGGAAGCTCTATCAACTTTGCTTCAGGGCACTGAGGGGCACTAATAAAAGGCATGGAGGATGAGCCCGACAACACAGGCCTTTGCAGAAGTAGCCCTAGCCTTTATGGATGAGCAAGGAGCCAATCACCTTGAAGTCACCACCTCCTGCTGCTTCTCAGGAGCAAAGACAAGATCCTATGGTCTGTACAAAATAACCCCAGTGGTAAGTTTCCAGGGGAAGATTGGTATCGACTTCTCCTTTTCTTCTAGGTTAGATGTATTAGCACTTCCGTCAACTTCACTGAAGAACTCTATGAGTAGGTCTTTGCTTCCTAAATACATACCTAGAGTGGGACTTAGTTCACTATTTCTAATAATCTGAAAGTTTATCTAGTCCAAGTCAATTAGTTAAGTGTCCTAGGAGAGAGCCAGGCATCTCAGGAGGAAACTTGTCCCACCTCTCTTGATTAACTATCGTAGTATAGTATAAATCATTCGCTAGACCTACCTATCTCTTCCATTGCCCAGAGAAGGGAGCTTGTTGGCCAGTGCAAATGGTCAACATGAGATGAAATGAATCACACCTGTAAAAATTATAACCTCTTAACATTCTCCTCTTTAAATTTAGATTTTTCACTAGCAAGCATATTTTCTAATCTGTTCAGTATTTTCAGGGCTCTTCACTGAAGCCACTTGAATTCATACAGGACCATCTTGGACTATGGAAGTGTGCACAGATGTGTAAACAACATACCCCTAGTAGTCGCAGGAGCATTACCATATACACGCATAGTAATATATAATACATGCATAATAGCCTCCTCAGTGATAATAACCTCCATATCAATACATGATAGCCTGTCATTTGTTATTTCAATTCTTTCCTAAGTTTGAGCTGTAGGATCTTCCAGAGTATCTTCCTGTGGGATTTCTCCTGCAGAAGAACAAGCATGTTGCTACTGATGCTGGTCTATTTCACCACAGCTAACAACTAGGGAATGAGGGAATGAGGCATTAGAAGAAACATGGGAGAAAAGACATAATTAGAGAATGAGGAACCAGAGGAATGCAAACCTAGGAACTCCTTTTGACTCCAGTTCAGGTGAAATAGGTTAGCAGTGAATTAATGAAGGCTGGCAGTGGCCAGACTGAAAGGGAGCTATCTTTCAAGTGTTGTGACTTTGATAGATGCAAAGCAGCAGGACCAGCATGATTAAGAAAAAACAAAAGGTCATCTGCCATTATTCACTAAGAAAATATTTGACATGAGTAAGAGGTATAACCTATCTCTTCAGGAACTCTTCAGATTAGGTTATTGGCGAAGGACATGGCAGTAATTTTTGTTAAAAGGATGAAAGTGTTTTATTTCCTCGTGTGTTCTGAGGTATGCCAATTCATATTACACAGGGCACTGTCTGTTTAGAGGTATGAGAAGGAATTTCACTGCTATAATCTGCTTTGCATCTTTAGCCTTTGCTTATCTGGTTCAAGAAGAAAAAAACAGAGGACAAACTCTAAACAAGGGTCAGGAAAAAAAATAGGCATTACATAGCAAAGACTGTTGATTTTCAGTTCAGAACATGTCTTCTGGTCGCTGCTTACAAAACACTGATTATTTTGGAACAATACCGTTTGATTGCAAAATTAAGTCTGGCTCTGTCTGAAGCAAGAACAACTCATTTGCACTGCTCTTTGCTATTCCAGGTCATGACCTGCCTGCTGGTCTCTTTTGTGGCATTTAGGCTATAGGTGAACTGGAGGGCTTGGGAGCACCTCGTTCAGACTAGTTCTCCAGCATGGTCAGTGGGGACCAGTGCTCCACCTTGCCATGATGCACACATAGAGTTCAGTTTAGCTGCTGCTGTTGAGATTTTTTTTTTCTTTTCCATCTTTGTTACCTTCTAAGAGACTTTAATTTTTCTAACTCCTTTATATATACTTTAAATGTTGCTTTCCATTCTGTATCCTTGTCTGTATGGATACAGACCTGTGGACCTGTCTGCTAGGACTTCTGTATGGCAGGAACTGGCATTGTCTGTGAATGAATGCAAACTGTCTTTTGAAACTGGTAGAAGTCCATGTCACAGATGCCATGGCAGTACCAGGCACCTCAGCCAGATATGCATGCTAATGCCAATAGTGAACATCACTGCAAACCTCATGGTGGATTCCTTTTGGAGAAAAATTTTGCAAAGGAGAAGAGTAATAGGAAATCGGACCAGCTCATACTGTAGCTAATGGTCAGGAAGAGGTTAGCATAGTGCAAGGGTGAGCTTGATGTTGGGAAAATAATTTATGTTAGTTTAAGTTTTTTCCCCTGCTTTTCCTTTGTTGGCTATATTAATAAGTATGCATGTACTTGTATAATTACCATAATTGTTACTAATCCTTGCATCAGAACGGTGGTTACATCAGTTGCAGATTTGTAAAGCAGGCTCATTAGGACAAAGAGGGGGAAAGGAAACTAGAGACTATGAAGTAGAAATAGCTGGAGTTGTTGAGACATCACATCAGCTTTCCTCCACTCCTTCTTGGGGTTTCATTATACAAGCAGTCTTGATGAATGGGTTCTCTGTAAGATCTAATGAGGGACATGTGACTGTCTCCTTGTTATGTTAGAGCCTGCATGGCCTCCCTCCACTGAAGACAGGGCCGCATTTATACCCATTACAGATACTTTTGGCCAGGAATATCCTTAAGTCTAAATAGACAAAGAGCTAATAACAAGAAAGAAAAAAATTATTTGGTGTTATAATGCTGTGGTCTAGAAACTTGTGTACTTGTATTTATTGATTATGGTATCAGTAGGGACCTAATTTTACTGGTCTTTCTGGCTAACCTGAAAATACGCAAAGCAGTTTTCACTCAGCTTCAGGGCCCTGAAGGCACCACCAGCCCTGACTGCCCCTTGGCAGCCCCCCGGGGCTCCCCACCTGCCCGCAGCCCAGGACGCCATGTCAGGCCCCCAGGGTCGTCAGCCCCTGCCCCAGCGAGACCATGGCAGGGCAGGACTCCAGCTCCGCACTGACCCACCCTGCCCAGCCATCGGACCCACTGAGCTGGGTCCACCTGCAACAAATGACCTTGCCCGGCCTCAGCTTGTCCCCATCCTCAGGGATGTGCCTGATGGCTGGGGCTGGGGCTGCCCCAGTGCCCCCGGCTGCTCCGGGCTGGGAGTGGGACAGGCCTGGGCTACCAGGGCCTGTCTTGCCACCATCCCATGGGGGGCCCCCATGATCGTGGCCTCCGGCCCCAGGCAGCTGTCGACCTGGCTGCACCATGGCACTTGGACCCTCGTTCTGTTCTT
Organism: Elanus axillaris; assembly: GCA_026212715.1. NCBI lineage: Eukaryota > Metazoa > Chordata > Aves > Accipitriformes > Accipitridae > Elanus > Elanus axillaris. The sequence continues at coordinate 9,835,053 of JANZLQ010000061.1, forward strand.
GCGCTATGGCTCTGTGTGCTCAAGAGTAACACGTTTACACTCATTCATCGCTTCTACTAATGGGCTTAATCTTGTAGGTTTTACATTTAGTGATCCGTCCTACTTTGAATGGAATCTAACTGATAAAATTCAACTTTTGCTTATTAGCTCTAGATTAATGTCAGACTGTTTATGTTGCATTAAAAAACTTGGCTGATAACATTTGGCCTCTCCAGTTAACATTTGCTGCTAATCAAGATACATTTTGGTCATGGCTGATGCCACCATAGGGCGAAAGGACAGACTAGACAACCTCCTGAGACTCCTTGCAGCAGTTTTCCTTTATTGGAAAGCCTGGCATGGAGCTTATGCTCATTTAATTGTACAGTATTTCAAAATCACTGACATGCTTTTCACAATTTCTGCACTGATTGCTTTAGAGAAATTTGAAGTTATGTAAAATGCATGTTTAAAAATGTATTTAAACCCACCTGTCATCTGTAACATCAGTATTCAGCAGACACAAAGGTACTAATCAGAAGAACAGCAGGACCTGGTTGCAAACTAGAGAGGTAGCAAGCCATGTTCACCCTACCTTCAAGGGATTCTCCACCACAAACTAGTAATGAAGTACAAGCACCAAATTCACTAGATGCCTGAAAGCACCAGCTCTCAGTGTATGCTCGTGGCTGATGGAAGATGCAATCTTGCTCTTCACAAACAATCCCTGTTATCTTTCTCTTTGCAGTTTCTCTATATGTGATGGCGATGCCCTAAGGTTGCGTCTAGACATACCTGTGCTCCTGGGCCTGACCCTCTGATCATCAAACAGCCTAAAACCTGTCAGGTCCTTGTGCCCTGACCCCAATTACAAAGATCTGGGACCCACTCTGGTGTGCCATGGTGTCCACCTTGCCTGTGTTCCTGGGCTTCCTCCCTGTGTGGGAAGGGACAGCAGCAGTGGCAGGGGAGGGTGTGAGGCTGGACGAACACCCAGGGCTTGCTGACATGTACCTGGCAGAGTGGGAGTTTGCATCCAGACCCAGGAATTTAGAACAATTCCTGGCTCTGATCATATCACTGCCACTGAAGCACCCTAGCAATGCAGGTGCTAATATAGCTTGCAGGCAACAGAGGAAGCCATTCTGATGCTTTGATTAAAGGTGACGTCAACATGTATTACCTACCAGCAGCAATTTTCAGCAGTGAAAACTGGCTTGTCCTGAAGCAGAGAGTTTCCTACTGAATATGATGAAGAGAGACTGTAACAAACAACGAAAAGCTGGCTTATTAAATGCACTGCTATTGAAGTAACAGAAGCTGAGAGGATGCGTAAACTAAAATGCCACACTGTGTTTTTACCAGCCACCGACCAGACAGTCATGAATTATGTGCCTAAATTCTACCTCTTAGTCTTTGCAAATTTGGAAATCTTTGGCTTTGACCCCTACTCCATCAATTTTCCACTAATTTCTCAAAATTTAGTCCAGGCCTGTCAGTACTTTGTCCACCAGACAGTATAGCTATTTATGCCATCTCATCGTCACAGTGTCTAAGTGCCTAAAAAAATTTATGAAAACAATGTACTTTGTCTCAGATGAGTTCTCTTCCAAGGTAAGAAAATGCGGAGGCTCTCAGTTGCTGTTTTCTCAGAAAGTTTGCTTTGCTTTTAACATTATGCATTCAAAGGATAATGCACCAAAATCCAGGCAGAAGACTCTTATCTGTTTAATTAGTTAGAACCACATGGGATGAGAGAATAGGGCCATAAAAACCAGAAACAGAATCCTAATATGGTTAGAAAAGAGAGTTCCAGACAAAAAAAAAAAAAACCTTTATGCCATCAAAGAGGCTTTATTAGGATTATGTATACCATTCTGGTCATAACTGTTGAAGAAAGATACTCTTAGACTGAGAAAGGTGTATAAAAGAGCTAATAGGATCAGCAAATGTGTTTCCCAGTATGTGAGGATACTAAAGTGCTTGACAAGCATCAACACTGCAAACAGAAAATCAGAAAGGGGAATATGGTATCTGTTTAAGTGTATCATGGAGTAAATATTTTGGAAGCAGAAGCTACTGTGATGAAAAAAAAAAAAGTATTTGAAACAGACTTATTGTGGGAGAGAGGAGGCAAAAGCTACAAACCTGGCTTTGGATGAGGTTTTGCCTGCTCTAGACAGAGCTAGATTCATTCATTAGAAGGATTATATAATGTGTCCATGATGATAGAAAACCAGACTTAATGACACAGATGTTTCCTTTATTGTATCTCAACGGCAGCTCTTTGAAGGCTTTGTGCCTTCAGACACTCCTGTGGACCTTCACGTGACTCCTGGGCATGCACCACATACCCTCAGTTGCAGGCAATACAGCCCTCTGTTTCAAATACTCACATTAAAAAAAAAAATTATTATTCCTTAGAGCCACAGGAGGAAGATAAAGACCAGAGGAATCCCAGGAATAAGTGCTGTATATTGTGGACACTGGGAATCTGTCGCACTTGGCAGTAAGTACATAGATATCACCATAGCTAACCTTGCCAAGAGCCCAAATAAAATTATCCACTTCTGCTTTTGGAATAGCCTCCCCTAACTTTCAGTGTTTCATATGGGGTTTGAAATAATCTCTATAACTACTATTTCTAACAGCCATTTGATAATTGTGTATCTTGGAGTTGGATTTAACCACCCTTGAATCAGATTCTTTTAATCAGAGTAAGAATATGTATTTCTGAGCAGAAACTAAAAAATGGCTTCTATTAATTCAGCCTCATCAGTCTCCCAATAACTTTTTATTCAGGTTGTTTGGAGAGATGTCTTGCTCTCTTCTCCATTAACCACTTCTCTCAAAAACAAGGAATTTCTCCCTGTAAATGATCAACCATGTAGTATGGCTTCAGGTAGGGCAAGTATCTCACTCAGAAGAACTGTTTTGAGAGGGAGATATTTATGAGACTTTTAATGAGGCAAAGGTTCTTGTCTTCACCCATCTTCTAGGTAGAAATGCAATAATGAAAGTAAAAATGTAGAAAGTCAAGAAGTTGATATATATGTGGCCTTAAGGAGGAAGAGATCACACCTAAAATTACACAAAAAAGGTAAGCAAGAAGCTAGGCAAAGATCTAGAGAACAGACCTTTGATAAGAAAAGAGAGCAATAGAGAAAAATGGGGTAAGAAGAAATAAATTTTATTCACAAATTTTCATAATTTTTCAAAGCAAAAGATCAATTTGATCAAAGCAGACTTCACCAGCGCAAAATAGAATTGAATGTCTAAAATTACCTGGAGCTGTAGTTCCAGACACAGCACCTAGCTGCAGTACAATATTCGTAACTACAGTGGTGAAATGAGAACCAAATCTCATACACAATAAAATAACCTAGACATTAAACGTATTAGGTGTGGCAAGGCAGCTAACTGCTGATCCCATCAAAAGGAACATATGTACTAGCTAACTACTGCTTAGGACTAACATCCTCAGAAACAAATCCAGTGCGAGTTCTAAAGTACATTGGTTGATTTTTCACATTCATAAAATTAGAAGTGAATGAAAAAAAATGTTCACAGACAAGAGGCAAATAAATTAGGGCCACTTCCCTCTCCTCTTCCTCTTTTACTCCTTTTTCTTCACCCCTTATCTACTCTGATCTCTCCTCTTACCAGCAACCAGCCTGAACTTCAAAAATACAAACATGGCATTCTGCTAAGCATATAAAAAGAAACAGTACCACTTGTCCCTTGCCTTGTAATGAATTTCCCTGTATATTCCAAGAGGTGAACTGGCCCTCCAGACGACGGCTGAATCCCTAGCACTCTGACATCCCTTGCCCCGCTGGCATGCCTTCTTCCAGACAAAACAAAATACTCATGATCACAGAGGAATCACATTCCCATGAAAGATAAGTGCTGCACCTGTTTTCTGGGCATCACTGCTGCAATTATTAATCTAATAGCCACAAAGCAATAAAGATATCAGGTAAATCAAATGAAAATTTCATACTTCGGATATTGAGAACTGTGATAAACTAGTTTCAGCTAGATATTGCTCTTTCTCTAGGTTTTTGGTCTTTGTTTGTTTATTTCTTTTTAAAATTTAATTTTTCCTTTAATCCAAACTTCCCCTTATGAAGCAATCATGGGGTTTAATTCACTAGTTCTTCAGGTTTTGGAGGGCTTTCATTCTAAAGGCTGGACTTCATCTGTCAATTGGCAGCTTGGAGAAAGAGTGGGTAAGATACAAGGAAAGGAGGTATCCAGGTGAAGAAGGCTAGAAAAGCAATTAAAAGAAAGGCAGAAGTATGGCAAGCATATCTTTAGGGAATGAGAGATGAAGCAGAGATGGGGAGGAAAGTGAGGTGGAAGCACATGGAAAATTTTTTTTGTGAAGAAATTTTTTATGATGTGGGTGGTGAGATATTGGAACAGGTTGCCCAGAGAAGTTGTGGATGCCCCATCATTGAAAGTATTCAAGGCCAGCTTGGATGGAGCTTTAAGCAAACTGGTCTAGTGAAAGATGTGCCTGTCCATGGCAGAGTGGGTTGGACTAGATGGTCTTCAAAGGTCCCTTCCAACCTAAACCATTCTGTAATTCTACAAAGAATATAAAGAAACAGAGAATGCTTGTTAGACAGTATACTTGTAAGATGAAGGGTATTTCATCCTAGGGTGTCATGAAGATGCTAGAGCCTTAGCACTGGACATTAAACTTGGTGCCTACAAAGTGTCATCCACTGTGCGTGAGATATAGGATACAGGTCTCCTAGCAAACTAAGCACGTCCAGGACACATGCTCAGGCAGGGCCTTCTGATCACCTTACTGTCTAAATGTTAACACACCTTCTAGCGCTGTTTGGCCTATGCCAACTAGCACAGTGCCACACAATGCCTGGGCAGGACACAGGGAATGTCACGAAAAAGGAACTGTTCCCAGCAGTGAAAGAGAGGATTGGTCCATGAATGATTACTAGCTTTGCAGACAGTTGATTTAGACCTATTTTTATTCTCCTTCCTGACCCCTACATTTTCTTCCCTCCCATTCTCCCTAAAAAGGCAGGACTGTACCTGCTGTAGTCAATATTTGTGACTCCCATCACAGGTACCCCTGTCTCTATACACCATAAACTATCGCTTGAGATATTACGGAAGAGGGACAGGGAATCCTGTCCAGACTCACGGCCTGTTTGCTCTGATGTACAGCTCCAGGAGGCGGAGAATGACATAGGCTGAATGAGTGTCTTTGGCTTAGAGGAGTCTTGGAGATGGGTACCTTCTGCCTTGAGCTTGTTGAGTGTGGAAGGTCAGGTATGACTGACATGACAGCTGGATGTGATCTATACAGATATACCCAACAAAACACATTTGCGGGCCTTGACCATCCCCAAAGCCAGTTCTCCTGGAGCCACCCTCGTGGTAAAGTAGAAATCTCAGTGATGGAAGACCCTGCTGGGTGTGTTAAATGTTCCAGGTGAATTTGATGACACTTACTTCTGGATGATCCCATCTTTTTCCCAGTGGGTGAGTCTCTTGGGGGTCTCAGCAGACCACTCTCACTGTGGAGGCCAATCTGGAGGAATTGTAGAATCACAGAATCATAGAATGGTTTGGATTGGAAGGGACCTTAAAGGTCATCTAGTTCCAACCCCCCTGCCATAGGCAGGGACACCTCCCACTAGACCTGGTTGCTCAAAGCCCCATCCAATCTGGCCTTGAACACTTACAGGGATGGGTCATCCACAACCTCTCTGTGCAACCTGTTCCAGTGTCTCACCACCCTTACTGTAAAGAACTTCCTACTATCTTGTGGTGGGTTGACCCTGGCTGGATGCCAGGTGCCCACCAGAGCCACTCTATCAGTCCCTCCTCAGCTGGGCAGGGGAGAGAAAATATAATGAAAGGCTCATGGGTTGAGATAAGGACAGGGAGAGATCACTTGCCAATTACCGCCATAGCAAAACAGACATGACTTTGGGAAAATTAATTTAATTTATTACCAATCAAATCAGAGTAAGGTAATGACAAATAAAACCAAATCCTAAAACACCTTCCCTCCTTTCTTCTCAGGCTCAACTTCATTCCCCATTTTCTCTACCTCCTCCACCTCAGCAGTACAGGGGGACGGGGAATGGAGTTTGTGGTCAGTTCATCATACATTTTCTCTGCCGCTCCTTCCTCTGCAGGGACAGGACTCCTCACACCCTTCTGCTCCAGTGTGGGGTCCCTCCCATGGGAGACAGTTCTTCATGAACTTCTCCAACGTGAGCCCTTCCCACGGGCTGCAGTTCTTCACGAACTGCTCCAGCGTGGGTCCCTTCCACAGGCTGCAGTCCTTCAGGCACAGACTGCTCCTGCATGGGTCCCCCATGAGGTCACAAGTCCTGCCAGAAAACCTGCTCCAGCATGGGCTCCTTTCTCCACAGGTCCACAGGTCTTGCCAGCAGCCTGCTCCAGTGAGGGTTTCCCATGGGGTCACAGCCTCCTTTGGGCATCCACCTGCTCTGGCGTGGGGTCCTCCCCTGGCTGCAGGTGGAGATCTGCTCCTCTATGGGTAGGGGGACAACCAGCCTCACCATGGTCTTCCCCAAGGGCTGCAGGGGAATCTCCACTCCAGCACCTGGAGCATCTCCTCCCCCTCCTTCTTCACTGACCTGGGGGCCTGCAGAGTTGTTTCTCTCACATATTCTCACTCCTCAATCCAGCTGCAGTTTCTGTTGCACAGCAACTTTTTCCCATTCTTAAATATGTTATCACAGAGGCACTACCACTGGCACTGATTGGCTTGGCCTTCGCCAGCGGCAGGTTCGTCTTGGAGCCAGCTGGCATTGGCTGTGTTGGACATAGAGGAAGCTTCTAGCAAGCAGCTTCTCACAGAATCCATCCCTATAGCCCCCCAGCTACCAAAACCTTGCCATGCAAACCCAATACATATCTAGTTTAAATCTACCCTCTTTCAGTTTAAAGCTGTTACCCCTTGCCCTATCACTACGTGCCCTTATAAAAAGTCCCTCTCTGCCTTTCCTGCAGGCGCCTGTTAGGTACTGGAAGGCTGCTACAAGGTCTTCCTGAAGCCTTCTCTTCTCCAGGCTGAACAACCCCAACTCTCTCAGCGTGTTCTCACAGCAGAGGTGCTCCAGCCCCCTGATCATCTTCATGGCCCTCCTCTGGACCTGCTCCAACAGGTCCATGTCCTCTTATGTTGAGGGCCCCAGAGCTGAATACAGTACTCCAGGTGGGGTCTCAGGAGAGCAGAGATTCACCTCCCTCAACCTGCTGGTCATAATTCTTTTGATGCAGCCCAGGATATGGTTGGCTTTCTGGGCTGCAAGTGCACATTGCTGGGATACAATGCCCCTGCAAGGGGACCATAAGCAGCTGTTAGGGACCCTGTATTAGCATTCAAGTGCCAATAGTTGATTGTTAACTGCTATTTTCCATTTGGTTTGTGACTGGCCACACTGAAGAATTATAAGGGGAGTGGATTTGGACAATTATTCCCTGTTCCCGTAGCTCAGTTATTACAGGGGCAGCCCCCTCTCTCGCCCCTATTGGCAAGGCATAAGGTTTCACACTGACTATCTTTGAAGGTGGAAGTGCAGACGCCAACTGCAAAAGGCTCATCAAAGCTGTAGAGAGTCTGAACATCCATTCCTTCCCCTTGGAGTCTATACATGTTCTCCCTTTCAGGAGATCTAGTCCCAAAATGTTAGACTGGTAGCAGTCCCAATATCATTATAGTTCCTGTCACAGTCTCAGCTGCTGGCAAACAGCACTTAACTTGAGCAGTTGCCTGGGGCTGAAAGTTTCCAAATACATCCGTTACCCGTATCTCTTTCCGGTCAGCAACTATGCCGCTGCGGTTGGCAACATCCTGTCAAAATGCTGACATTTGACCCCCGTTATCTACTAAGAAGGTGACAGACATTTTAAAGGGACCTAGGGGAAAGGTAATTAACAGGTCCCCTTTATTGCTTTCTGTGAGCCTTCTCAAATGGACCCACTGTCTGTCCCCCATCTCACTTGCTGGGGATGGTGGAGGGGGTTTACTGGCTCAGGGACATCTGAATCAATCAATTCAGCCTCCTGAAGAGCAGACGGGGTCATGTTCCCGGGATGGGGGAGAAGGTCTTTACAGTTTGAGGGAGATAGGGCCCCTTTTATTTTGTCCCAGCCTTTCACCAGACCTTCCAGGTTGGTATCCTTGGCCCACAGTGTATATCTTCTATTATCAGGATGCCATGTCAGCATTGTTGGAGGACAGCGTCAAGAATTGTGTGTGGACCTAGCTTTTGTTTCTCCATTCCCTTCCACCCTCCTAAGGTCTGCTTTGGATTTTGTCTCTCCCTGACTGGTGAACCTCATTCGTCTCCCATAATAAATAAACTCCTATGCTACCTCTCCCCATGCCATCTCCAGGGTGCCTCCCCTTCTTTGGGGTTGGGGTGCTCTCAAGGGACCTTGTAATTGCACTGCATATAATTTCAAGGCATTGGGCAGTCCCCTTATAAAAGGATGCAACCTTTCAGGGTTTGCCGCATATTGCCTGGGAGAGGGCTGTTGCAGAACCAGGAATCAATCATGCATCAACTGGAGACACACGGCTTTTTGTACGCTCACTAAAATGTGACCCACCATAGGCGTTTTAATCTAGAAGGGATCTCCCCTTTCCATAGGATCCAGTCCACCTGCTCAACATGCTACTCTTTGCGTCAGGGACCAGGGCTCTCTGTCATCTTTTGTAGTTAGAAAAAAACCCGGTCCCTAATATCCTCTTGCCTTGTCCTCACTTAGCAGGATACAGTCCCCCCTGGTTAGGGATTCTCTCCATACATACTCAGTTTCCGTTTCTTGGGGTCCCCAGGAATATTTTTCCTGAATTTTAGCCAAATTTGTGGGGCAATAGGTGACAATGTGGGTGGTAATTTGTTGGGCTCCTCCTTGACCACCATCCACACTCTTGGTCTTAATCAAAGGTTGCAGCATGGCTTCCCCCCTGCCAAGAGAAAGTATTTCCTTTATAAGTCCCAGGTCTTCAAAAGGTTAAGATTTTGATTCCTTTCCCATGTCAGAGTCTGCATCCACATTTTCTACACCAATCTGGCAGTAGGTTTCATCTAATTGCTCCCGTAATACCCTTTCCCGCTCCAAAGCCTCTGTCAAAGTGGTATGTAATCTGTGGTCAGTCACTTGCTCAGTGGTGAGTTGATCAGAGAGACTTCTTGTCTCATTTTCCAAGTGCTCCTGCAAAGCCTACATTAAATCTTGAAGGGATTTTATCATCCCCCCTTCTGCTTGTCAGGCCATGCATTTGTCCCATTGTGCTGCCACCAGAGCAGCTCCTAAAATTGCACTACCAACACCTTCCCTTTTCCTTGCTTTGATCTTTGTTCATTAGCAAAAATGAAAATTCTGTCTGCTACAGCTTGCAGATCATGCTAATTTTTAAGGGCCTAAGTCATACCAGAGGGAGAGGTTCAGGCATTGTAGCGCTCTAATCTCTTCAGGAGAGGGATACAGTCTACAGTCTGACCTCCCAGGGAGGCCATAATGAGCACACAATTAGAGGGATCAGATCCCTTTATTAGTCCTCTGAGGACTGTCTCCCCTTCTGTATGACTCCTCTCAGTAAAGGCCCAATGATTGCTTTAGCAACAGCGAGGGAATCCTGCTGACTATGCAAAAAATGTCACAACCCATGCTGGACAGACCAGGGAAGGGTTGTGGTGAGTTTGAAATTCCCTTGGGCTAAATTAAGGTGAAGTGACACCAAACAATCAGTTACACATTTTATGGCAGGAGCAACCTAAACCTGGAAGGCATAATAGTAGGCAGTATGGCTTCTGTTGAAACATCTACAAAGGTAAGGAGGAGAAAGAGAAGAAAAAAGAGAGAAAAATAAGAAAATGAGAGAGAGAGAGAGAGAGAGAGAGATATCACCACCCTTGGATCCCACAATGAAGTTAATGATCAATGATGCTGAGGGTCATGGTAATCCTCCGGTGATGGGTGCACACAGAGCTCCTCGTGTCTGTGCCTTTTATAGTCCCGTTCCTGCCTTTTCTCATGTCAATCATCCCCCTCGGTTTTCTACACACCGGCCCTAAGGACTTATGCAACTCTCAATTTTCTGTGCAGGCACCTTCATGGGGGGTGGTTGTGAGCCCCTTCCCCAAATAAACTCTGGGTGATCCTGGCCACATACAGTGAGTTGTTCCACCCAGTTCCATCAGGATGCAGGACTGTGCATCCTCCAACATGCCTCCGGTGTCCCATGTCACATGTGGTGTTGCTATGCAGAACTTATCTTTTTGCAGTGCCTTGCAAGCAAGTTCCGTTTCTTCCCTCAATGGCAAAAGCCAGGCCCCAGTCCCTGTCCATCACAGTGGGTGTTTGAGGCATTAACTCCACCCAGCCTCTGACAGACCATCCAACCAATTCCTTATCCACTGAGTGGTCTATCCATCAAATACATGTCTCTCCAATTTAGAGACAATGATGTCATATGGGACAGTGTCACATGCTTTGCACAAGTCCAGATAGATGATGTCTGTTGCTCTTTCCTTATCCACCAAGGCTGTAAGCCTGTTGTAAAAGGCCACTAAATTTGTCAGGCATGATTTGCCCTTAGTGAAGCCATGTTGGCTGTCACCAATAACCTCCTTATATTTCATGTGCCTTAGCATATTTTCCAGGAGGATCTGCTCTGTGATCTTGCCAGGCATGGAGACAAGACTGACTGGCCTGTAGCTCCCCAGGTCTCCCTTTTTTCCCTTTTTAGAAATGGGGGCTATGTTTCCCCTTTTCCAGTCAATGGGAACTTCCCCGGACTGCCACCACTTCTCAAATAGGATGGATAGTGGCTTAG
>JANZLQ010000061.1:9865866-9882229 GCA_026212715.1 Elanus axillaris
CTTTTTTTTTTTTTTTTTTTTTATAGATGGGAAAACAAAGAGCTTAAAGTGATTTAACCAGCACAATGCAGCAGATTCACTGCTGTGCTCTGAACAGGACCTGGTTCTCCTACTCCCAAGCCACTAGTTGATGACCAGGATGTTCTGTAGCACCTTTAGTAGCTCTCATTAATATTCTTTCTCTATCCAGGGCTGCTATATTTTCTTCATTATCATTTCATTCAGTCCTGCCATGCTAGCTTTGGCCATCTGTTTTTCCTGCCAGTGCTTTTGCCATTTCTTCCATGGCTGCCTTATGCTTGGAACAATCTGTTTCGATGATGAGTCCTCAAAAACTACATGTACTAGAACACAGAGAGGAAATTGATTGCCCTCTGATGGTGACAAGGCAGAGAGCCAGAAAAGGTAGCTAAATTATGATGTACGAGTGTGGCTTCTAGCCTGGCCTGTGCTGAACTTTATTCAACACATCCTATCAGTTTAAGAGGATGACACAACCCTCTAGAACATAATTCTTGTCATCCCACTGGAATTCACTCACGTGTGGCAAAAGTAAGAACCTCAGTTTATACAAATCTCAGTTTGTGTGCTGAAGTAAAAGGCAGAGATGGTCTTGAGAAGTTGAGAGGTTGCAGGCTGTATTCCCTCCATGTTGTGCACCCTTTCAAGTTCCCTTCATTCCCATAGCAGCTTGACACACTTGCTGCAGGGTCTGAAACTATTATTTTCCTCTGCAATTATGAGGATGGCATCAGAACTAAAATGAGATGTTCTCTCCTGTATTCCCATTGTTCCATCTCTTGATGTCTCAGCTTCAGGAATTACAAGATGGAAATAAAAGTTTGTGAAGAGAATGGATGAGTGTCCTGGTTTCTGCTGGGACAGAGTTAATTTTCTTCCTAGTAGCTGGTAGAGTGCTGTGTTTTGGATTTAGTATGAGAATAATGTTGATAACACACTGATGTTTTAGTTGTTGCTAAGCAGAGCTTATCCTGCCAAGGGTTTTTCAGCTTCTTGTGCTCAGCGAGCAAGAAGGCTGGAGGTGCACAAGAAGCTGGGAGGGAGCACAGCCAGGACAGCTGATCTGAAATAGCCAAAGGGATATTCCATACCATGTGACATCATGCCCAGTATATAAACTGGGGGGAGCTGGGCAGGGGGGTGGATCACTGCTCAAGGACTGACTGGGCATTGGTGAGCGAGTGGTGAGCAATTGCATTGTGCATCACTTGTCTTTCCCGGGTTTTATTTCTCTTTTTGTTTTGTTATCTCCTTTTTCATTATTATTATTATACTTTATTTCAATTATTAAACTGTTCTTATCTCAACCCATGAGTTTTACTATTTTTCCCAATTCTCCTCCCCCTCTGACCAGGTGGGGGGGAGGAGTAAGCGAGCGACTGCACGGTGCTTAGTTGCCAGCAGCTCTTAAACCATGACAGTGAGAACGAAACATTTTTTGGGGTAGACTTACCCATATTTTTTCTTCTTGTTGCCACATACAAGCGCACATTCTGTCTCTTCTGAGTCAGACCCTGTGTTCTTCTGGAGAAGAAACCCTTGACCTGACTGTGTGGGAACTTTGCTAATGTACTTTCAAATATTCCGAGGTGGAAAGCAGGCATGTACAACAAACTTCAGGAAAACATTTTAAATTTAGGACAGTCAGAATAAAGATTTACTTCTTCCTTTTTTTGTTGGGGTTATAAAAGATGGTGTGCTGATGTTAGAAAACAGAAAGCTGTCCTCCCCAGGTTCTCTGCCTGGCCGGCTGACTGTCATAAGAAGTGCTGGCTTATGCATCAGAATAGCTGAGCATGTGGTGCAAAAGGTGCTCAGCACATGTAAAATTTGACCACAAACTGTTCTAATATGTGGCTTCAGTGTCATTTCATGATTATTGTTTTTCTTTTTAATTCCACCTTGCCCTCTGGCAAAGTGTTTGAAAGAAAAATTCAGGGTTTGGATGGATACCTATGAGTGTTTACATGTCAAGTAACAAAAGCCATAGGGTCCATATAAAGAAGTATTCTTTAACTGTTTTTATCTTTTAGGTCTTTCAGCTGCCAAACTGCTGACTGAGTCAGGCTTGAATGTGGTATTGCTGGAAGCCAATGACAGGGTTGGCGGAAGAACTTTCACTGTAAGGGTAATTATCTCCAAACCCATTTATACTACATATACGTTCATGTAGTATATACTATAGTATATGCATATGTATAGTTATACATATGTATGGTGTATATATATATATCTGTATAGTATACATATACTATATGAATAGTGTACATAAATGTATTTATTTATTCATCTTTCTTACCAGAGGACCTACTTGAGGGAAAATCTCTAGTGCACCAGATATTGTACCAGCAAGAGTAGGGATAGACTGGCATAATGGTGGAGACAAATACTTCCTTGTGATCTGCAGGTTCCGGAGTCATCAGTCCTTTCCTCTGGGAAGGACAACATGATTAGCCAAGTTTCAAAATAATTTCCTGGGGAGAGACACTGGAGAAATCTCTATGAAAAAACACCTGTAAGGCCAACCATGCTGTGAAGAGCCTTGAGCTGAATCCTAACAAGCCCAGTGAAGAGTGATGTAGATTAAAGTAATGGTAGAGGTGGCTGGGAACTAGAACCAGCATGTCTCCCATCACTCCTCTACCTTCTGCTCTACCTAGACCGGGGAGACCCCCTCCCACTCTGCTCATTAGAAAATCTTACCTGTGATACTTCCTAGTGCAGTCTGCTTTGAACTAGTCATTGGTGAGATGCCTGACTGAGCAAGAACTGCACAGATGTCTCTGACTCTCTCCTCTCTTTGCCAGTCAGGCTCTTTCCTCTTGTGTTTGTTAAGGCTGTAATGTAACAATAGGCCAGCTAAGCTGGTTATGAACTCCTTATCTGAGAGTCTTGGTCATTGCCACGCCAGAATCCTACCAAAGAACTGAAGTTTTCCACAGGGAGAAGAATCTTGGCCAAAATGCTCTCCGAGTGTTTAATTTAAAGAATTCCTCTGGATTGCTCTTTAAACTTGTGTGCTATTTACAAAAGGCTTATCTTTTTTTAATCCTTTTCTTTTTTTTCCCCCTTTTGTGTGTTGTGTGTGATAAACTAGAATAAGCAAGTTAAATATGTGGACCTTGGAGGAGCTTATGTGGGGCCAACACAAAATCGTCTCCTGCGGTTATCTAAAGAGTTAGGAATAGAGACGTATAAAGTGAATGAAGTTGAGCACCTGATACACCATGTCAAGGTAAGATGCTCTCAAGCATGCTACTCTAGACAGGCAAGTTGTAGTGATCTCCTTTATCATTGTTTTCCATGCATGCTTCAGTGGAGTATACGTGTTTAACCATCTGAGTTTCTTGGAGAAAAATAAGTATGTTGGTAAAGAAGAACTCAGACAAATTACTGTATGCATGTACATCTACATGTGTATGCTGTAGATGCATCCTGTTAGCTGATGCCTTGATTCAGGTCTGAGCTCTTAGTTAAAAGCTCTCAAAAAGCTTCCTTGTTTATGAACAGTACAACTCTTGACTCTTTTGTACAGGTCAGCTCTCATATATACTGCTTAAGGTGTCTGAAAGTCCCTTTCAGAAGTCCTAGAAGTACCTTCAATCAGGCTGAAAGTTTCTCAGGATGGGCTTCCTAAACCAGTGACAATTATTATCCTCACTGAAAGAAATGTGAGAGGTTAAGTCTGGTTTTGCTGATGGGGAAACTAACATGCAGAGTAGTAAAGGCATTGTAATAGTAATTGCAAATGGCCCTGGGAATCAGATGTTCTTGTAGAGGCAGATCTAAATGATCTGTTCACAATCTGAAACAGGACAGCTATGGCAAAGCTGTTAAAAAGCCCACATATTCTCAGTATTCATACTATGCTTTCTCCAAAAAAGCATCCTTTCTCCTTTCTTGATACAGAGCAGTGTTGCACTCCCACAGAAGGGAAACTTTCTGTGTTAGTCTTGAGGAAATTCATGTTGAGTTTCATTATATGCATATGAAAAGCCATTGTGCAATGACTAGCAAAACATTTGTCAGATAGTAGTTGATGTTTGATCAAAGGTTAAAGAAAACATGGACAGATTTAAAAACAGCAACAGAGAAAAGGTGTTCTGTCATGTTTACAATTTTTTTTTCCACTCAATTGTTATTAAAAAGAAGTGTGTTCTCAAAGTGATTTGCTATGGTGATTGTCCACAATTACATCTGCTGTGGTAGAACTGATGGGTCCATCCACACTGTTCTGTTCCATGTGCCTCTGGCACCATCCTCAAAGCCAAATTTTCTGCTTGTTCACACGAGCCTTCAGAGTCTCCTCAATAGCAATAGGAGGTCATGCCATGAGGGGAAACCTTAATGGTAGAAGACAATTGACATGGCCAGTCAGGATGACCAGCTCTCAGGACAACATTGCTGTCCTAACATAGGGGCCTTCCAAAATGCTGCCAGAAGTCACTCACTGAAGCCAAAGCTGAAGCTGACGTGGGCCTGATTTATTCTCAGCAGCCAGTCAAGCATGGCTGCTTGTTTGGTAAGCAAGACTCCATTTTCTTTTAGGATGTCTAGGAGCCAGTTTGTAGAGGGATATTTCTATGCTGGTTGAAACAGCCTTTTGTTTTCCAACAGGATTTTAGAATGAGGAAAATGGAGAATGGCACAAAAGTAGAAGTTTGGGGTCTAGCCAGGGGCAGTCTGTCTTTCCCTTGACCCCAAGTGTCCTACTGCATAAGTTGCCCGAGGTTGTGCATAGCCTTTTACTGTTGTCTGTGAATACCTTTTAGCCCGGGATGGTGAGTGCTGGTGTGAGTCAAGACTCTCAGCTTTACTCTCTACCCAGCGCTGATAGGGCTTGCTGGCATTCAGTGATGTATCCCAGGCTGGCAGAGAGCTACATGCCTTGGCTTTGTCTGTATGTTGGTCATAGAAAGGGCCTTGTATTGGGACACTAAGGCATTAGGACACAAGTCCAGGGAATTTATAGAGTAGCATGACATGTATCCAGAAGTCCAGAGGTGGGGAAAGCCACTCTGCTCCTGGAGGCATTCAAGCCATCCAAGCCTGCAGATAGGGGGTGCTTGCTACTTTGGTTAATGCCTGCATCTGTGCAAACAGATCCTGGGGGAGCTGTGAGGAAGGCTGAGCACCTCGGCTTGCTCCAGCACTCACGTGCCTGTGCTAAGACCTACTGAGAGATGCTCATAGATGACAGGTTATGCCCTTGCATATGCCGGAAGGATGAGTCATCCATGGCAAGATGATGCAGGCAAGTGGCTTGCTCTAAGTACTGGCAGGCATGTGTGAGATTGGCACTATGCTTTATGCAGAGCCATTGAAAAACCTGCCCTGGAAGGGACCCTTGGAGGTTCCTACTCCACCCTGGACTTGGAGCAGTGTCTGCCTTATAGTTAGGTCCATTGCTTGGGGCCATTCCCAGTCAAGTGTTGAAAGTCTCCGAGGGGAGAGAGATCCCACCTGCTGGCTGAGGTACTCCCAAGGCATGCTAAGAGCCTGTGGGTTGGATTCAGACAGTGTGTAGCCTCAGGGTCCCAATGCGGCTGCCTGTAGGAGAGATCCTGAAGAGAGGAGGGAGAGAAGTATATGCCAGGACTCCCTGGTGGCCAAGCAGGAGGTACAGAGAGGAGATATTCCACAGTAACTGATATATAGTTCAAGAGGAGATAATCCACAGATATATAGCACCTCCTTTGAATCTCCTAATTTCATTCATTTTAAATCTTTTATTTCCTTTTTGCTTCTGTGTTTATACAACTGTGGAAAAGCATTAACATAGTTGAAGAATTACTCACAGTTAAATAATTGGAGTATGAGCACTATATAGTAGACATATGCATTGTTGTGTGCCCAAATCAGTGTAATAATCTTCAGCCTTTTGCATTTCATGTATCTGTAATACATTCCTTACAGGTGTCTCACTTTCAGCCATGTGGCTTGCCCATGCTTTCCCTGCAAGTGGACAGTGCTTTTGTGTGCTCCCTGAAATCTAAGCAGTACACTCAAGGCACAGCTTGCAAACCAGATTCCAAAATACACAAAGGTCTGTCGCCCTTGTGTGAATTTGAATTTACATGCTGACCGAAGCTTTGTGAGTGTGGTCAAATATAATTAAATTCTGCACCACAAAATCCTGTGAACCTAGAGAGGCAATGAAACCTAAAGGTTTTAATTCTTCTCTCGCTACACAATCAGGCATCACAGTGCATCTTGTAAAATCAGCTGCTGTTTTTACATATACCCAAAGGCAAAATCAAGCCTTTCATCGTTAATTAAATTCATTTTAGAGGCTTTTTAATACAAGTAATATATGCAGCTTCTTTGTACTACAAAATGAAAAGAATGCATTTTGTTGATCTCTGGGTGGGTCTCTGCTAATTAGGCATTACCAACTTGATTGGGTTGTGTGGGTTTTTTCCCCTTTAATCTTTTTTAATGTCAGGTTCCATTGTGAGAATATTTTTGGTCTCACTTATATTGTGTATGATATCTTCACAGAAACTCAAAATTGTATTTCTTGCTCTAAATTTTTTTCTTTCCCTCCACTTGTTAAGCAGCCTTTTTCATGGTCTTTGAAAGGAGATTAGTATGTTCTTTTCATTTGTGTAAATACTAGTACATCAGCCTTAGTGAGAAAATTAGTATAGCTCTGCAAGTAGTATTTGGTAGGCAAACTGCTGCCTGAACACCATTGCTTTTCAACAGTGTACCTGAAGTTACCTTCATAAATCCAGATTTAAGAAGCAAAAGCAGAACTATCTGAGAAGTCATCATCTCCTAACAGTCCTCCCATTGGACTAGTAGGCAGATGTAAAACACTTCTTAAGTAAGATAAATTTTCCTTAGCTGCCCAAGAGAGGATTCAGGGCCCTACCTTAGATAGGTAGATTTGCAACTTTTGACTGGTGGTATTTATTTTCCTCTCCAAAATGACAGTTTTTGTTTTAGAAAAACAAGCCAAAATACCTATAGTCTGGGATCTTTCCATATACCCTGAAAAGAAGTGTTGAAATATGAAAACATGTCAGCTATCATGACGGTTTAATTATCAACATATTTTCTGCATTAATTCAAATTACACATCTATTTTGTGCAGTCCCAATAGCCATGCAAACGTCCTGCATTTTTAACCACAAATTTACCAATGTTACCAAATGTAACACATGTTCCTTTGCTAAGTAAGGTAACTGTGGAACTGGTTTACTCTGCTACCCTAAATCAGTGTAAAGAAACATTTCTCTGTGTGACTTGTTTGCCAAATTAATCTGTTTAGAACTTGATTCCTTCGTATACAGTAAGGATGATCTACCCTTTGTCCTGCTGTGGTGCCAGCTGAACATCCTCTGATCCCATTTTTGCTGATGGAGAGCTTGCATGCAAACCTGGCAATGTACTGGCAACAAGACTGCTTACCAGCTGCATTAGACCAACAAAGCTTGTTTCTCAAAATGTAGTCATTAGTCTGTGGTAGATCCCCCCACTGCCATTGATGCTCCTTGTCATTTTTTTCCAGATGTTTTTTCCACTGGAACTTTCTGTGGGATGATGCCGTGATCCTTCCTGGAATTTCCCCAGGTTATAGCATCATTGCTAGAAAGTGGTAGCAACACTTAGTCCTTTTAGTCTCTGTGTTGTCTGGGTGCAGACTAGGGATAGTGGTAACAGCTGGCTTAGGTAGCCGGCTATTTTGACAGTGTGTTGCACCTGAAACGTTCCTCATGTGGTTATGACTGAGATAAGTGCTGCTACTTGTTTCCTTAGGGGTCTTTCAGGTTAAAATGCTGGGTGAAACATGAAGCATCCCCTGCCTAGTCACATTCTGGACAGCGGCTTGCCAATAGCTCATTACCTCAGTTAAGTTCCCTGTAAGAGGATGGAATTTCCTCATACTCATTCATCTGCCAGCAGCACTGGCTAGAGGTGTCTGAATGCATGTCATGCCCTCTTCAAGTTTAGCACCACATTCATACAAGTATATACAATCAACACCTCTGGAGAGAATGCTAATGTGAACCCTGTTTGCAGCACATCACTGAAGGTGAATATTTAGTCTTATATATGCAGTACTTTTAACTAGGACCACAAATCTGCACTAATGTTACTGGGTTACATACTGATCTACAATAGATCTGCAGAAAAAAAAATTACAGCCCTCTTGGGTGTCATTCATTTTCAGCACTATTGTGCTTATTAAAATGCAGTTTGCTGTGGTCTTGTTCATGAATAAAAAATGTGATGGTCTTGTTGTACTGGGATTTAATTAGCAGCTGGATAAGTGACTGCTGTATCTAAAGTTATAGAATTTAGTGGTATTTCTTCTGTGATATCTGTTATATATGCACTGAAGCTAAGCAATATGATTTATTTAAGCTTTTGACCTGCTTCTCTGCAAATCTAAGGGCAGTATCTCCTGGCATAGTCTGTAGTATAGAGCATAACAGCTTAAATGGATTTTTGAATGACTAGATAAAAGTGCTTTTATTTTTCTTTGTGTATCTTAATTAGAGTGCAGTCAGAGAATGAAAAGCCTGTGAGAGTCGCCATTGCCATCAATTTAAGCGAGGTGAAATGGCATCACATCTTTTGGTTTTTTCCCTTTTTTGCTGACAGTTTGTAAGCAAGAACTTGGGGAACTGAGAAGAATACATCTGAATCTTTAAGAAGCTGGGCATCTGGTGTCTTGAAAAGGAAGCCAAGTAAATTCAAAGATGCTTAAATTACTGTAGGGCCTTGGTAGTTTCACATATCATTACTGGAATGCAGATCTATGTTATTTTAGCTCTTTACTATATATGAGAATGCAGGCATTCCTGTCACAAGACGCCATGTCATTAATCACACTCGCTGGTAGCCTGAAAAGGATTCAATAGGCTGAGGCTGGTGAAAGCATCTTCCAGACTCCCACAAAGGTATCCTCCATGCTGTGAATTGAAGAGCAGTCATTGGCAGGAGTATAGTAAAGGCTGGTCCTGTTTCGGTCTTGTTGGACCTCCCCTGTAAATAAAGGGGCATCTTCCTTTTTTTTTTTTTTTTGTGCCAGCCAGCTGGCAGTAATTGCAAGAAGGAAGTTTGTAATTAGGCCTTTTTTAATTAAAAGATGGATAATATTTGTATTACAGCAGCCTAAAAGAAGCAAGGCTGCATACAGCAAATCTGCAAAGTGATCTCTGTTGAAGGGCACAGTAAAGCAAGGTCTTGCAAGGGATGTTTACTGATCAAGAAGATTGACTGGAAGACTGGCAGCTGTGACCTAATGGTAGAATGAGGATGAAAGTAGTAAGAAAAATGAACTGGAATAAAGTATGCATTTCTTAATTAAGTCTGAATGGAAAGAAACTTCCTCAGTCTTTAGCCCTCCCAGACCCCAGGGTCTGTTCCCTAGGAGATAAGGAAAAGGAGCTGTGCTCCCACCTAGCTTATTTAATTCAGGCTGCTGAGAGAAAAGCTTCAATTGCATCTGATTGTAAGAACTAATTTTTGTTTCCCTTGAGAAGCTGATTGAGGTCTACAGAAAAACAGAATTAGAGAAATGTATATTTCATACAGAAACAGCTGGCTGAGCATACTGGGGTTTTATGTCTGTAAAATTTTATGTCAGGTTTCTTTTTTTTTAGGTAAGAAATTTAATAACCTGGAGTATCTCAGAAACAGAACTAGTGAGCCCAATGTTATCTTCTACTTTAAAGACAGTGGTTTAGTTTTGAGAGAGGGTGTGCCCTGTGTGCGTGGTTATGTTATCTGTGGGCAGAGCTCATCTGATGGCTTTCTCCCAAATGAAACTCCTCTTTTCTTGTGTTTTCATTTATTTTTTTCCCACTTATCTGCTTGCGGGAGGGGAAGGAAGGTTTTTTAAGACTAATTCTAGAAATACTGAAAAGTTTTCTATTGATTTTATGTACTTTCTCGACAGGTTCTGTGCTTGATAAGACACCTGACTGCTTTTTTTTGAAAGGGTTTTTTTAGTGTCCAAAACCAAAAAAAAACCTATTGTAGAAGGAAGGATACTTAGTTAATTCATTTCTCAGCTGACAAATATTCACTTTTAAATTCAGAGCAGAACCTCAATTCCTCCTTCTAAATCACTTCAGTCTTGTTGTTTTTCTCATTCTGCCTTTGTGCAGATAAGTATCCCAGCAATTGTATAACTGATGTTGTGGCAGAGTTAAGGTGGACTTTATTTCTATAATATGGCAGAAACAAATTGTTCTCAATTAGCTTCTTTCCTTTTCAGGACACATGTTTCAAGCCAAAGTGTCTGGCTATGCTACACTTAAAATGGAATTACTTTTGCTGACCAAATTTCACAAAAAACTGGCATCCACAGCTGATGATCTCAAATTAGATGTTAAAAGATATTGGGGGGATATTTTGGCACGTCTTAATATTGTAGCTTTGCACCATTAATTATGTAGATTTTCTTGTGCGGCATTTGGATTTTCTAACCTATGTATCTTTTTACCTTTAGGATATCTGCCAGTATAGTAACCAGCTAAGCGTGTGAGCTGCTGAACAGTTTCTCAAAGAAGGGAACTTCAGTGAAGTTCAACACTGTTAACAGTTTCCTGACTAGGCCTGTATACCTATCTCAGCTTGGTCCAACTAGTTGCTACAGTTTAATGAGAATTATGATTACATAAGAGGCTTAGTCTCAAAGACACATATTGTTAGATGTTTTGGATTAAAAAAAAAAAACCACCCCCAAAATACCCCCCACAAACAAAACCAAAAAGGTAGTTTTCCACAGGGCAGCAGATAAGAAACTGAGTATTTGAGACAGGTGCTGAGTTACAGCCTGAAGTGGTGCTTTTCTGTTTCTGGTTTTCCTTCTCACAACTTTGCATCTCACAGTTTTTGTGCTTTATATGAATGACGTTACTAGGATTTTAAGTTGAGAGAACAAGGTGTGTCTGATGTACCAGTGCTGTGAATCAGCAGAGGGCACTGTGTGCCTATAAACCTATGTAACTGAATTAACATGCAGAGTGACATCTTGGTGAAGTTAGCATCAGTTACTCCAAGGTTTAGATGATTTATCTGAGGGAATATCTGTGCTCATTCAGGGATGCAGAGAATGCACCACACCACCTCGTTTCTTCCAATGAAAGCTGACTATATTTGTAAGATGTTTATACCGTGCTGTAAAAAAATGCATGGATCACTGGCACCAGGGACTTCGATTCACAATACTGCATCCCACTTGGGTGCTACCTGGGTACATAACGTTTAGGGGAGCATAAAGTTATCTTATGCCTGCAAAAGCAGACTTTCTCCTGAGATACCACTCTTCATTGAGATACTGCTATTTCCTGGCAGAGCGTGTCCTTTCTCAGCTAACCATTTGTTCACTCTCACCCTCACAGGAAAAAGTGTGGGGAATCCCATCCAAGTGCTTGGGCCTGACATTCAAGGGGCTACTGATATTCAGCTGCTATGCTGTGTTTTTTCCCCCCTGTAATAACCTGCTTCTTATGTCAGCTATGTGACCTGAAACAGAGTTGATGTATGCAGAAAGTTTATTTCTATTTCTACTCATATTACATGGGTCCAGTGTAACTGAGCCAAATATTAGTTGATGTGAAACAGATGGTTGAGAAAATCTATTGGGAATTGTAATATTTGTGACAAACACTGGATTTTTCATTTCCCTGTTTGTTTATCCCTGAGGCAGCTGGGTTGCATGAGTTTCCTGCCTATAGTTTCAGCTTCTTCAGTATGCTTTAGCCCGTACTGCACCAACAGCCTTCATAAGCAGCAAAGCAGCAAGTGACCAATACACTAGCAGGTAGACCTCCAACTGCTGATGCTGGTGTTCTGCTTTTGGAAGCATTGCAAGTGGCACTGTGAAACAGTTTCTAAACATATATATATGTGCCTGTATTAAATACCATTAAGCCTTAAAAAAAAAAAAAAAAGTAAGAAATACTTCTGAGAATTATAGTACTGGTGTTGAAATATCATGTGAAACTGTCAGAAGGGGCGGTTATTATGGCTGGTTTTATACTACTCTGATTTGGGTATAAAAATACTTGAAATGTTTTGTGCATCTGGGGCATATTTTTCATCTGTGTCTTATTTTTTCTTTAGAGATTATACAGCACCAGGAGGTACGGAGAACACTATTCCCAGCAATACGATAGAAATAAGAAAATTTTGCCTGAGTATCAAAAAGGTTGTCTATTTGCAAAAGCGCAAATTCATCAGAAGTAGAGCTGAAATGTTTCAGTGTGTTGGAAATTACTCAGAGCTACGTGTAGTCTTTCTTTGGTGCTGCTATTTTTGTTTCTGTGTAGAGCCTAGTCTTGCAGTCTCTTCTCAAACAAAATTCTGATTGACAGCTCCTGGAGTTTTGTCTGTGTAGGAAATAAGGATCAGGCCTTAGGCAGTGTCTTAGGAGCTCTTGAAGGTAACTTTCACAGGAGAGTCCCTAACTTTGATGATAATTTTTATTTTTCCATGTTGAAGTTGTTCTTATGCTTTATGAGATTTGTCACCCCAGATTTCTGTACAAGAGACATACCCAAGATCTTCCTTTCTGCAGTTAAAATTCAGTGAAATAGAAGAATAGTAAAACAAAGATCTGTTTTGTGTGTCTCTTAACTGTGCGCTCATGAGGAAGCACCACAGGGAATTCATAAGACTTGAGTTAACTCAGAGGGGATAACTCAGTTAAGATTGCCTCTGGCAGAGCAGGAAGCTCAGAACAAAATCAATAATTGGAATAACCCATTCTGGTGCTGTCCTGGTTTTCTTGAGCATAACAGTATACATGTTTCATAAATCTAAATCTGGGAAATGCTAGGTACTTAAAACCAAACTGATATGTTCTGTCCTTGGAATACCTACATGGTGTTTATACTAGTGAAGGGTGGCTCCAGTGTTCAGAAGAAGGCACAGTAAAAACTGACTTCTTGCTGCCGTAGGAGTTAGTTATGGAATTTTAATGTGCCCAAAAGGCTGAAAGGTTATTACCAACATGGTTCAGATGTTACTAGCTGGGACGGGAAAGTACTCAGTCTGAGAGCTTTTGCTCTTCTCTCATAGCCCTTTGGCAGCAGACTATGAAGGTGTGCCCCATTTCATATTAATTTCATGTTAAGAGATTCCATAATAGTACCCAAATGTCCATGTCGGGACTAAATGCTTCTGAAGAAACATACTCATTGAGTTCATCTCTATCTACAGGGGTATGTTTTCCTGATTCCAATTTAATGTGTTTTCATATGGTTGAGCACAAGAGCTGTAGAAATGTGCTTTTGCTCCATGCTGAATGAAAAACAAAAACCACCAAACCTCCATTTTCTGGAGTATTTGTGAACATGTGCTATAATGTCCATTCTGAAATTGGAAATGCTAGGTTTTCAACCATGGGCCTCTTGCTCATGAAGTGACTGGAGATCTGCTCTAGCTAGGACAAAATTTCTGATTGAACACTTTTTTAAATGTGATGTTGGGACATTTTACAAATGCTACTCTCTCCTCAAAAGCACTGCAAAATGAAATAGTTGTTTTGTAGCTATTTCTTCTTATGTCCATGAAAAAAAAAAAATCCTTTCCTCCCACACTTTGGTTTCTTCTTAACTTTCATTACCTTGGTGTTTCTGACAAGGATTCCATTAGTCCTGTATCTATACAAAGACTATGTGAAAAAACAGCTGCTTCTTCACTTTCTCTAACCTGTTGGAGTTTTTTGTAAACTAATTTTCTCTTATCCTTAGGTTTGATATTTTGTCCTTACTTCTTTCAAAGTATCTCTGTCTTTGAACTGGAAGTCCTCAAAGTTATTAGTCAGCATTTTTCAATGTTATATCTCATTTTGTTATTTCCAGACCAAGTTTTGAGTCTTTCAGGATCCCTTTGTGTCCTTTCACTGTCTCTTCTGGTGCTTGCAAACACCTGCAGATTTGCATAATGTGCTCTCTGTCCCTTCTTTCACATTACTAATAAAGAGGCTAAATCAAATCTAGCCCGACACTTCTTTGTGTAAGTGATCTTTGGATACTTCTCCTCAAGAAGACACAGTGTTGTTATTGTTGTTACCTAGTTCTAAATATTAAATCTTGAGGCAGTATATCTTTTGAAGCCAGTGTAAATATTTTTTTAGTGATGGATTGCTGTGGCACTGCATCAAATATCTACTAAAAGTTGGTACTTCTACCAATTGACATTCATGCTAATGCAGCGGCCACTTAAATACATAACTTAATATAAGTTTTGAAAAATCAGCTGTGGCACACAATATGGCCTTTATTGTTTGTCTGTTTTATGGTGTCCAGAATGCATTGTGAAAAAATGAGTAACCACATAATGCTAATGAGCATTTCCTTGTGAATTTTTAAAGCTATTATGCTGCCATCCATATAGTAGGCCAGGGAAATCCCATGTAAATAAAACAGCTCTACAAATTACCTGTTGTCTTCCACTCCTAATTAAGATAGACTTTCTGAATATCTAGTAGTGGAGATACAGATTATAGAATCTAACTATTAGATATATAATGATGTAATTGGTACATTCGTATTGGCCACACTATCGCTCTCCGGAATTTATGGCTAGAGGTGTTAGATTGGAAGAATGAGTCATTATTAGTAAATGCTACATTTTCTGTAGGGCTGGGGATTTTTATGTTAGCTGAAACCATTTTTTTCCAGGAAGGTCTCTCAGCTATGATTTTAGTGTATAATAAAGCTTATCAGAGCTGCTTTTATCTGATTTTGAAAGAAAAAAAGTGCCCACTAAATACAATTAACAGTTCAGTCTTTTCATGAACATTTAGGAGAAAAAAAATATAACATATGTTTTTCTTTTCAGCAACAAATAGCCAATTTTTCATCTTAGTCAAGCAATGCTGTTCTGTCTCATTTTTTTGGTCTGATCTTAGTGATGCTACTGCAGGGTATTAATTTTGTTGCCCAGAAGTGCCCAATATAAAGCTTTGAAGATACAAGGCAGTATAAGTTTTGCACACAACTGACTTAATTCAACTGTGTGTCACACTTAAGTTGCACATGCAGAATAACAGGATCATGGAATGGTTGAGGTTGGATGGGACTTCAGGAGGTCATCTGGTCCAAGTACCTGCTCAAGCAGGGCGACCTAGAGCTGGTTGCCCAGGACCATGTCCAGGTGGCTTTGAACATCTCCAAGGATGGAGACTCCACAACCTCTCTGGGCAACTTGTGCCAGGGCTCGGTCACCCTCACAGTGAAAAAGTATTTCCTGATGTTCAGCTGGAGCCTACTGTGTTTCAGTTTGTGCCCATTGTGCCTCGTTCTGTGTGCATACACAGACACGATCTGTCAGAAGCTGTTACATGTATTGATTAAATTTGTGCTTTCTTGCAGCAAGCACTTAACCATTTGATGCAGCTTCCTGCACATGGAAGCCACGATTCTGGTTGTATTTAGTTTTTTATGTTATTGTTTGTTTTTTATCTTTTAGGGTAAGTCTTACCCCTTTAAAGGTCCATTCCCTCCTATGTGGAATCTCTTGGCCTACCTGGACTACAACAACCTGTGGAGGACCATGGATGAAATGGGAAAGGAGGTATGGCATGAAGAATTGCAGCTGACCATCTCAGCCTGGCTTTGCCTCCATGAGGGGCAGAGTGAAGATGGGAGTAGGATGCAGATAGGCAAAGCTGCTCTAGCTTGAACAAACCTGGTGTTGGCAAGAGCAGCCTCATGCTATGCATTTTGGTATGCACTGATGGTCAGAAGACATGTGTAAGTGGCATCCTGGTAAGCTCTTCTGAAGGCCATGCTGCTGAGTCATCAGTCATACCTTCATTTTTCCGGATATATGAACATTAGGGTTTATGCTTGTGATCTTTAGCACTTTGCCTTATGATTGGGTAAGTAATGTTTTAAGAGGCTGGTAGACCTCAAATGTATGTCCTTCTCTACCCTCAAATTCAACTTGTCTGTTTTAGTTACCAGTTGTGTATGCTTTCCATTGACGGAGCTACAAGGCTTTGAGAAGAGGTTGTTGATACTTGCGTAGATGAATGGGAGAGATATGGAATAACTCAGAGACATTCCCTAGCATTATATGTTGCCTTTCTAGGCAAAGTTCTTAACTGTAAAATTATTCTCTATTCTTCAATCTAAAAAAATAAATAAATCTTAAAACAAGCAAACAAACAACAAAAAAACTAAAATCATCCTCTGTTAAGTTCACTGTATTACCTGCCAGGAATTTGCAGGCTGAATTACCATGTAAAGATGAGATTGATTGTGATTGATTGTGTTTGTTGTCTTTTTCTTATGCCAGTCATTCATTTGCTGATCGATGCAATTTTGTGTCTCCTTAGATTCCCAGTGAAGCCCCATGGAAAGCTCCA
>JANZLQ010000061.1:9882291-9950897 GCA_026212715.1 Elanus axillaris
GTAAGAAACTCTTTTAATATGAAATACAATAGCTTATATTTATATACCTTAGAGCTCCAAGCAGGTGTTACTGCTTTGCAAACAGATATAACTACCACTAGAATGCAGCCTTTTTAAAGGAATGGGGTGAGAAAATCTGGTAATAATGGACCACAACACCTGTCAGCACACACAGTAGATTCTGTTATATTTCCATAATGTTTTAGGCTAAAATAAAGATAAAATGAAAATGTATTTGGGGAGGGTTACTTCTGAAGAGATGGGTAGTAACTTCATCTGTTATGTGCACTTTCCCACTCTTTACTGTGTGTTTAACCTTTAAGAGAAAAATGCTCTGCCTACAGCAGGTCTTTGAATCAAACTTTTGATGGAACAACACACATGTATTCTGTGCTGGACCAGCTGATTTTACCAAAGTGCTATAAAAATAATGTTTGTCTTGAAAAAGCATTAAATCACTTTAACACCTATCATCCTGTTGTTTAACTGCTGCACTGTATACTACACAGGGAAACTGAAAATGCTTCCTGTTTTTATGTATACATCAAAGCAATTTTTCTTTACTTGCCATTCAACAACAGTTTGATTGGTTTTCTTCGCACTGAAGGAAAAGAAAACAGTAATTCCACCTTGCTGTTAAGCAGATTGATTTCTACAGCAACCTCTTCAGAATTGCTAAGCACCTGATGTGTGGCTGCTGCCAGTCTGCATGAGCTTGGTGCAGAAGCCTGCTAGCACCCACTCAAGCTGACACTGTTGTCAACAGGGGCATTTTTATGAATTCAGCCAGCCTCTAGGGAGCAACATGATCATTGTTCATGGACAGTAGGCTCTTGTCCAAAAACTTTTAAACTTCTGATTTGTTTTGCTTTAACAAGAATGACAATTGCACAAAAGCATATAGAAAGACTTTCTCATTTGTATCACCGTCCATGTTCAGTAAAACCAAATAGAAATGTATGCTGTTGGTTCTGCTGGCTAGCTGAACCTCTGACTTGGTAAGGAGCTATATGACTTAGCAAAACACCATGCATCAGTATTTATTCAATATCCAATAGCTCACGTGACTACCATTGTATTTTTTTAAAATTCTGATGGAATAAGACTTGACATTTTACCTGAATGTTGGCATAACTGTCAGCCTCCCTTAATTCCAAGATGCTTTTCAGATTTTATATGTGCATCTCAGATTGATTTGCCCAGTTGTTCAAGATTTAGGTAACATGCCATAGAAACTTCCCACCCTGGCAGGTAGTGATCCAGAAGGGTAATCTTCTACTGTTTCCTCTCATCTAACAGACTGTACAGATTTGCTTTTGGCTAGAGTTGCATGCTGGAAATACCCTGAGTGCTCTTGGTTGAAATCATACTACTGTTCCTAGGTAAAACACCAGGAGAAACTGGGAAACTGAAATGCTGAAAAGCAGTGGGAGAAGGCAGCAGAAACTAGGAAAATTTAACCACCATCTAATAGCTTCTGCTTATGAAATATTAATAAATATTTACTGATTCTCCCATTAGACAAAATATCTTTCAGAGTTAATCATATGTGTTTATACAGACAAAAATTGATAAATATTTTCTGTATTATTTTTGGCTGTCAAGAATGAAGCCAGAATGCATCTGTATTTCAGAAAATGGATTAGCTTTTTACTTCAGTGAGACTTTGCCTTTTTAGAAAGGACAGAAAATGCCTTTTTTTCTATGTAGAGCTACAGCTGTTTGAAATAGTATATTTGAGTTACACTCTTCTTTTTTTTATTATTAATTTAAAATTCGAAGACTTAAGAAAGAAAGAAGCGACTAAAAGTGGGTTCTGTACTGGCTTTGGAAGTTATTGGTTGCCTAATGCCTGGCATATGAAATACCTATAGAATCTCAGTCCCTGTCAATCACAATGCAGTTAGGCTGAGCATCTCCTGGTCCCGTCCATGTCCCTTTAAACTCCTCAGAGTGATGGCAGAGAAAGTATTTACTTCTAACAGGTGGAGTGTTTCCCTGAGCCTTAATTAACTCCGTCTTGTGCACCCCAAAATCTTGTATAGATTTATACAGTAATTTTCAGTCAGGCTGTTATGAAAGCACCAACTAGAGGACAAAAAGTGATGGTCCTTTTTCAGACACAGGACAGTTTTCCACTTCTGTGTTCATCACCACTAGCTACCAGACTGCTTTTTAAAATACTGAGTTGAGCAACCAAATGTATCCTTTCCCTTTTCTTGCCAGAGTTGTGCACAAATGTGTGTATGCTGTCTCTTCACTTATGGCTTCCTACTTATATTTCTTTCCTTGTGTTCCAGCTGCAGCACTCTCCCTGAGCACAGCAGAGGAGTGGGCAGTGAGGGAATGCTGACTAATCTGGAGATCTTAGTTAATTAGCTGAGACAAGATACCTAACTTTTTTATGACAAGTGTTGAATAATCCTCTGTGCTGTGTGCTTGAGGAACGGGCACAGAGGAGGTGCAAACAGAGCTGTAGATCTTGTATGTAACCCAAGAACCATGGGAGGACATGGTGGTTTTGGAGTCTAGTGAGGACAGGAGGGCTTGCTTCCCTTTATCCTGAGTCTAGGATGACAAATGAACATTCCATTAGTAGCAAAAAGTGACATAAGCTTTCATGGGCTCTTATGCGTCCCTAATGTGGCTGGAATACAGCAATGCTTGATTAACACTTTTTTGCAGGGTTACTTGAAAAAACATTGGGTAAAAGGGACTGATAGATTCCTACTTCAACTGAAATTGAGGAATCCTTTGCCTGCAGTGAAAAAAAGAGGTTGCTGAAGACAGTCTCTCCCTTACTAAGGAACAATCTTGTCGCCCTTCTTCAGTTTTTAAATTAATTCACTTTCTTGTCTTTGTTGCAGTGCTGCCAAGAGTTTCGCAACTCTGTTTGTGAATGTGGACGTCACTTCTGAACCCCACGAGGTCTCTGCCCTTTGGTTTTTGTGGTACGTGAAGCAGTGTGGGGGGACAACAAGGATATTCTCAACAACCAATGGAGGACAGGTACTGTCAGCCATCATTTTCTGCAGCTTGTGGCAGGCCTTGTTTTAACCTCATTCTTTTGCTTCTTTATTTTAGTTCAGAGGGCCAACTGAGATGTCCATGACTTTGAGCCAGTAGCACATTGATAACTGGTTCTGTTCATTTTCACGTTAATCTGGATCTTGCAAAACTAGTATTGAAGGCAGTTCCTGTGCTGAAGGCATTGGCCCAGGGATCAGTAGATTTGTATCTGTATCATGCTTCCTTTTGGGCTCTGATTAGAATACGTACTTTGCTTATCCACATGGAAAAAAGGAAATTCTACTTATGCTTATTTCTGTCGTGAAGCTGAAGCAAGCTTTACCACTTCAGAATCACTTAATGGAGGTGGCAATGCTAGCTACACAAGTGTGTAGAGTGCTCCAAATTAATACTGAAAATGTAGCCCAGAACTCAGTTCCTAAAGGTGCAAGCTTTCATGGATTAAAACTGTTAAGATTTTAAAATCAGTCTGAAGAAAATGAACACCCTTGCTT
This sequence comes from Elanus axillaris, assembly GCA_026212715.1. NCBI lineage: Eukaryota > Metazoa > Chordata > Aves > Accipitriformes > Accipitridae > Elanus > Elanus axillaris. Next base: position 9,885,816 of record JANZLQ010000061.1, read on the forward strand.
AAATACGATATTGCTCTGAAATATTTGAAATCTGGTATATTAGTGCTGCTTCTGCATTTCAAGGAAATAAAGACTCTGTTAACAGTCTTCTACTTGAGAAATGTAAATTTTACTAATTGTATTAAAACCATTTTATATTTTTAGAAATGCAAAATATGTAATCATAAATAAATAACTAAAATATAAATACATTAAAACATGTTAAAATGCATAAAAATGCATAGATAAGCAATAATTATAGATAATGTAACTGTAAACGCATTGAATAAAATACTGTTTGAATTCTGTATTATGTCAGAGGTAATTTGAGTTTAAATTAGGTGAGATTATATACTGCAGGAGACATTTTTGGTGTGAGCTAGATCACTTCTTATACCTTGTTATTTATTATGAGGGTCAGGGTTCCTACTTCTGATACAAAGACCTCTGCAGGGCTAAGAGTGAACTGAGGGAAAGGTTTAAAAGTTTAAGCACTTTTCAGAAGTCTTGCTAATTCACACAGGTCTGTGGAATCCATTTGGAGACCCCATGAGAAGGGATTTTCTCATGAGGTTACTGATACTTCTAGTTGTGGCTAGTGGTCAAATATGGGAAGTATTTGAGGAGTTCACTGAAAAAGAAAGTAATGTGGATAAGTTTTCCAGGTGAGACTGCCAAACTTCCCCAAAATGTTTTGATAACAACAGAAGGACGGGGTTTGTTTTGAACGCTAAGAAAAATGTTTGTCATGAGGCACACTTCACAAGCACTGGTCTGCTGAGTCCACTTTACCAAGTTGTTGTTTTCTGTGTTTTAGGAGAGGAAGTTTGTTGGGGGGTCTGGCCAGATCAGTGAGAAAATAATGGAGCGCCTGGGAGGCCGGGTGAAGCTGAGGAAGCCAGTTGTCCGCATTGACCAGTCGGGTGAAAGTGTCATAGTGGAAACCTTAGATCATGAATTATATGAGGTAATGAAACCTCCAGCATTTAAGCAACTGCATGTGCTGGCATGGCTAGAAAACCTTCAGCTTTTCCTTTTTGACTTCTCCAAAATCCTTTACATAAACGTAGCAGAGCTTTAAGTGAGTATGACAAAGTCACACTTTCTGATTGTCCTGAACTAATAGCAATGATAGAGCTTTAAAGTGATGCCTGAAAACCAAAGTGTATATTCAAACTCTTCCTTTGCTAGCATCTCTTCTTTGTGTTCAGTTACCTTTTGAATTAAAGGATAATTGTAAGGTGAACACAAAAATGTAACTTAGTAATAAACCTTCTGTGAAAAACATGGCAGGCTTTGCTTCCAAGTTGTCACGGGGGAGCCTAAATGGAAGGGAGACCAATGGACTTTTAGAACAAGGCTTTTTTTTAAGTGCTAGGGAAAGAGCAGCTGCCCATAATTCAGAGATGCCTGTTTATATAATGCTTGTTTGTTGTTCAACAAGCAGAATTTTGTGAGGGTTCAGTTTTACAATTCTTACGCGAAATACCAAAATTGCCTCAGAAGATATACCCTGCAGCCTCCCCAGATGTCTGCCAAGATCACTAGAGCAATATACTTAGGATGAATTAGTGGAGAATGTATTTGGCTTATGTATAATTTCTTTTGCAGGGCAAATATGTGATCAGTGCCATTCCCCCAGCTCTTGGTTTGAAGGTTCATTTCAACCCACCTTTGCCCCCAATGAGAAACCAGTTCATCAACCGAATCCCCATGGGCTCAGTCATCAAGTGCATCGTATACTATAAGGAAACTTTCTGGAGGAAGAAGGGTATTACATTTTAATTGAAAGGAGGAGTAGCAACAGAGAGAGGGAAGAGGGTACATGGTAATGGAGTAGACTTTGTGTTTAGTGGATGCTGGACCTTAGAAGGAGACTTCATGCACTTCTATGCCATTTTTGCCTTCCCCTGTTCGAGAAACTTGAGCAATCGGTTGGGAAGAGAGGGTGGATGGGGGAACAAAAAGGAGGTAGACATGAAGGGAGAATTCATGCCTGTTGCTTATTGCCTTGGTTGTTCTTTGTTGTCCTCTCCTTTTCGTGGCACCTGGCTATGAGATGAGTCTCTCCCACTTGTACAGTAATGTAAAGGTACAAGTGATGTTTGATGGAAGGAGGTTTTATCCCATCAGTTATCAGTCTGCAAAAATTCTGCCTTCTGGATGCACTGGCAATTGAAGGTGTCTTCACATAGACATCCCCAGCTGGGCTAGTCATCTTGGACTCCCTTTACATGCTGAATACTTCCATCATGATTCCTCAGCTCTCTTAGAACTTGCCAAATCTAAGTCAAACTGCAGTGTAATAGCACCCATTTCTCATCACTGGTTGAGTCCACATCTGTGTTTGGCTACAAATGTCATCTACGCTTCATCTTTGTGAATGATTTCAAGAGTTCTGGATCCTGGCATATTCTGGCTGTTAGGTTTGGGGTGGCTTGGCAAAAGATGATTCCTACTTCCTGATATAACCCATAGTTTCCATACTGTGCTTTGCTAACACCATTGTTCTTCTTTTAAGAACAATTTATTTTCTTTAAACTCTTCTTTTAAGAACAATTGCGTTTTCAAAACAAGGTATGAATATTTCCTATGTCTGACATAAATGTCATATAGGAAAACAACTGTGGTAGAGGCATTTGAATATCTTCAGTATCTGAGAGCAATCTGTTTCTGTGCAGTAAATAACTACCTTGCTAACTGGGTTGCAGAATAATTTATTTTTCTATTGTGAATTCAACAGTAGGAGGGTTTTTTTACTGACTTTCTGTTTTAAAGATGCTTGAAAAGGATTGTTAATTGTCAACCCATCTCAGATCTAAACTTTCACCTCTAGGGAGGATCTAGCACTTTTCTGACTCAAGGCAACACTATACTACACTGCCTTGCAGATCAGCAAGGGAGCTCTGTGCTAATCTTTGTCACTTGAGGGGGTCTCTTTACTTGTTTTTTTTTGTTCTCCTTTCCTTTGTTTTCATATCTCCCTGTATTAGAATCATAGAATCAGAGGATGATAGAGATTGGGAGGGATCTCTGGATGCCATCTAGTCCCATGCCTTGCTCAAAGCAGGGTGAATTTAGACCAGGTTATTCAGGGCTTTTTCCAGTCAAGTACTGAGTATTTCACAACTTCTTGGAAGCTCGTTCCTGCATTTGGTCACATGGATCCTAACTTCTTTTCCACCTTGTGCTTAACAGGGTATTGTGGTACCATGATCATTGAAGATGAGGATGCTGCAATTAGTTTAACACTTGATGATACTAAGCCTGATGGCAGCTTTCCTGCCATAATAGGGTAAGAGATAAAGAAAATGTCTAATGCCTTTTTATTGTGTCTTAGAGGCAACAGATGAAACAGAAAAGCTGCTACTTTTGAAGGGAACTGCTCTCAAATAGTTAAAGGGTTGAGTTTCTAAGTGTGTGGTGAATATGTTATATGATTTTTTTTTTAAAAAAGTTATCTCTATGATTTAATTGCTAACTTAAAAAATTAAATTCTGTTTTTCTTCTTTTTCTCACTGTCATCTTTTACCTTTTTGTGTGGCAAAGTACAAAATTGGAGAAGAGGAAAGGAAGGAGAAGAAAAAAGGGGGTGATTGCAGAAATGTAAAGTTTTCTCCAAATATTTTGCATCCCCAAAATCTTCCAGTTCTTTAAATTAAAATTTGTTTTCTAGAATTATATTTTGTTTCATTCTGGTTTTTAAACAGCCAGAGAGTATGATCAGTCTTTAAATTTTATTAAACAATAATTTCCAGTTCAAACCCAGACTTCACCTCTTGTTGCTATATGCCTGCACCCACTGCTGTATAAAATTAAGGTCATGGGGGAACAGCTCGTATAAATATTCTAACCTGAATCTGTGAGTGGTTCCTTCTACAGTGAGTCCTGCAAGCAGCAGGCAGAGCATATAACATTATGCAGAGAGGTGAAATGGATATTTTGGATAGAGACCCAGAAGCTAATGCTATGAATCACAGCATCCCATCATAAGGTATTGGCATTTTAAATAATGGAGGAAATGTAGTAACATAATGGAAGTAAATTGTTCGTGGTCTTCCTACAGCTTCATCCTTGCTCGGAAGTGTAGAAGACTGACAGGTCTCACAAAAGAAGAAAGGTAAGTACAAACACTGGAGATCTGCATGGAATCTGAGTCAAAATTCTGTTATAGATGACCAGAGCAGGAAAAAAATGCCCCAGTTTGAAGGAAGTTGTCTGTAACCTTGTGACAATAGAAGACATGTCGCTTTAAGGAAGAAAGTATCTTTCCTGGGTTTGGATGAAAGCCCCACAGAATTCCCACAAACTGGCAGCAAATGTGGTAGCTGGCCCCTGCCCTTTGGAAACTCTCTGGTCCTGGTTCTCCTTTTCCAGCAGGGCCGCTCTGCTTATGTGACTCTAGCAGAACTGCTCTAAGCTGCTGAATATGAAAACAGTGTAGATATTCTGCTGCCCTCACTGGAAAGGGTCCAGGGCCAGCCTCATCCCCCCTGAAACTGCCAGCTCTCTGGCTTCCTGCAAGTGCACTTTGCTCTTTGAAAGCTTGTCAGAAGGGACAGGTTTGGCCACTGTGCTTAATTTCTTTTCTAATCACCCTGGAGGGTCCTTTCAGTGGCTGTAACTTAGTGCAACCTTGAGGCTACCGTAGCTGCCATGAACAGGAACTCAGCATCATGAAGGGGTCAAAAAGCTGCTGCCAGCTCTCCACCCTCAGTTTATGGGGGGAAAAAAATGCCCTTCAGGCACAAGTTGAAGGTCTTTTTTACTGTCTTCTTGAAACAAATCTCTGCATACAGTAATGCTCTTTGGTTTATTACTAAAATAGATTTTACAAAGTAATGAGTTTTTTTCCAACACACTGATTCACTGTGTCAGATAAAATTAAAGCTACAAGTAGAGAGCATGGATATGAGGAGAGCCTGATTATGACATGGAGAAAATACATTTGTTTTTAAAGCATGCCACAAGGAATACTGTGTCCAAGTAAACATTTTTACAGTAATAGCTAGGCTAACTAGAGAAGATGTAGTCATCTCAGATTAGCTTTGCAAGTAGTCTAGCAGTCTGTGAATAATGGGTCCAAATGGGGCTGTTAATGTCCCAGTCTTTTTGAATGACAGCCTGGTACCACAAAGCACTTTTAATTTTGGCAGGAATGGACAAACCAGCCTTTTCCTCAGCACTCAGGCTTTGAGATAGACCCCAGCATGTAACTGACAATAAAAGTAGTGTCGGTATTCTGAAATCCAGTGTGCCCAGCATTTTAAGCCGTAATAAACACCAAATGGTGTCTTATGCTGTGTGTCAATACACTAGATACAACTAAGCATTTGCAGTATTTGGGAACAGCTTCTCTTTCTGTGAAATGAATGGCTGTACTGGCTGTTTGCAAGACACCATGAAGGAAAGGTTGCTTTCCCCTGGGTGTTAAAAGCATTAGCACAATTACCTGACTCTGCTGCTGCCTACAGCCAAGTTATAAACAAAAGGGGTTTGAACTCTTGTCTTTTGAGGAATAAACCTTAGACTAGGAAGGCTTTTCCTTTGGTAGGGGATGATTATGAAATATGCTTGGGTTGGTACCTGATAGATGTGCGCTGGTGCGGGCGTACCTCTCTGGCTCCTGCAGTGCTGGCCACAGCCAGCCAAGGCAGGAACCTGTGGGGCTGCACAGCAGCTCTTGTCCTGCACATGAGCACAAGTCCCCTTCCAATGGAAATCAGGGTCCAGGAGAAGGCAGGGTGTGAACCTGGACCTTCTCCCAGTGTACACTCAGGGTGCAACCAGTTTGTGTTGTTTAGATGGAGGCTATGATGTTTGCAGGCAGGGATCTCTTCTGAGGACAGGCTTCTTATGGCACCCTACAGAGGATGCATATTGCTGAGATGTTGTGCTCACCTATCACTACAAGTTGGGCTCTCCCTTTATCACACTGGTGACAAGGTAAGGTTTTCAGTAATCCTTGAATATGAAGAGTAGGATGTAGAGTCCGTGGCAGCTATCCTAAATGATGGCTGGGAACAACAATTGCAGGAGGGGATGGAAACTATTTTACAGCCTAAGCCAGACTGAAGGGAGTAAAACTCACTGCTGCCTTCCAGCAGGTCTTCCCAGGCCAGATGCCAATGAGTAATTACAGCGGTTAGATTGTGCCCTACCTTTCACAGCTTTGCAACAAAGGTGATGGCATCACACACTGCTGTGGAATAAGAGACCAGGAAAAAGACCCGAGTATCTGCATGTGCACTTCTTCCACACCGGGCACAGTGTAACTCTCAGCAGGACGCTACCTTGGTAGCTCCAGGCATAACATTCCACTTATTTAGTGCTGGTGGCAATTTCACAGCTGAGTCCAAAGCCAAGAAATAAGGATTTTACTCACTGCGTATTCCCTATGTTCCATGCTAGCATTAACCATAAATCTGTAAATAAGTATTTATAGAAACTGTTCTAGGACAAAAAGTGCAGATGTTGCAGAGAGACCAGCACATCTGCAAGGATTTGCTCTTATTAGGGCAAATGTCCTCAGTGATACATTACTGTTGGTACAATTCAATCCTTTAGAAACTGCTTTTCTATGTTTCTTTTCTGTCAAATAATACCTTATTATTGATGAATAATTCCTTCCAGGGTCGAAATTTCTTAAGAGTCTGAAGATGCCCTTGGCCTGAAGCTTAATATTTTCTTTTGCACAGCTATCTTAAACTAACTTTATCTGTATCTGCCATGTAGTTAGCAAACAGCAGTGAACTTGAACCTTCTTGGAGGCCTGCAGTTGGCCATACAGGAGAAGACCTACCAGCCTCTGGGATGCCATTTCCAAGCTCCCTGGAAGGTCTGCAAGTCATGTGTGGAAAGAGGGCAGGGCACAGGCAGATCTAGAAGGGTCCTTCTCATCCCTGTCGTGGTGCTGGGAGGAGCAGAAGCAGATGAGTTGCAAGGTGATAACTTGCTTTCCTGTGGAGCTCTGTGGTGTTACTGACCTGCCCTGAAAGCAGGAGCTGGGGGCATTTGTGAGAGGTGGTGGGAAGACCTCAGCAGAGGCTTTGATGGATCATGCTGTTAAAGTGGCTTTATTCTGTTCGGACACTGGGTAGGTGCTGGTGGTCTGCAGGGCATGACGGTCACCTCACTTAGGAAGACATGGAGAGAGAGATGGAGGAACTTATCCCTTTTGTTACAGCTGTTGCTGGATTCATGTCACTCCCTGACTGCAGAGGGATGTTCACATATAGACCTTGCAGCTCTCTGAGCCCTACTGGCCAGCCATGTGTTGCCGTGCTTTTCTGCTTCTGGAGCAGGCTGGCCCTTGTCCTTTGCCTCGGGGCACAAGGAAGGGGCTGCTTCCTTCTCCTCTGCTGCTGCTGGGCTTGACACCTGCCAACAGCAAAACCACCCCAGGGCCACAGCTCTTCCTGAACTGTAACAGCCTTCACTTTTCTGGCTCAAGCCCCAGCCTGTACAGGAGGATGCCTTCTTAAAGGCCCTTCAGGTCTTCGTGGTTTTTTTTTCCTCCTCATCCTCTTTCTATAGCATTCTTTGAGTTCAGCTGCTCGTGGGTATAGCTGGGCTCCTTCATAGCTGGGTGCTTCATACAGCAGTATAGATATGGTTTCCTCATATTCTTATATAGCTGCAAGTGTAGCCCATACAGTTACAGAGCTGGGACTGCTGTATTTTTGTGCCCAGCATGACCTTCTGTGGAGGACAGGGTTTGCTTGCAGAAGTAAACGTCTTTCCAGTGTTGTGTTTGCATGTTTGGTTTTTGTAATTGTTACTTATTATTTCATCTTGATCTTCTTGTGTTTGGGAATTGGTGCAGTGCGGCTAACAGTAAACAGTAAGACCCAAAAGCTTGTAGGAACAAACGTAATTGCACTTGGGGTTTGCTACAGAATGAAGTACATTCATGGATTTATAGACTCATAAACTAAAACAGGAGGAAATTTTATAGATACAGAAACAAGGCACTGATTCCCTGAGAGCCTCAGGCTATCAATACCTGCATCTTTGTAGGAACAAAGCATAAGTTAGGCTATGTGCCAAGACAAAAAGTGCAATGCCTTACTACTTTCTTTTCCTGACAGCCTGGAGAACCTTTGGATAATGTATGGATTTAGGCTTCTAGAGGTATCTTAAATGAACAGCTTGCGTAACTGCTGGTAAAACCGGTACTTACACAGCACAGGAGTTTGAGTGAGTTATTTGTAGTAATCCAGAGGCTGACCAACTAGGATAGATCCCCAAAAGCTGGGACCTCAAGTTCAAGCAGATATTAACACTTGCTCTCTTGAAACTAGGACATATTAGAGGAGGTTTGTTTTTTCTTTCTTCACACAGAAGTCTTATGTTGCTTTTCTCTTGCAGGAAGACAAGGCTGTGTGAGCTCTATGCAAAGGTTCTGGGATCAGAGGAAGCTTTACATGTAAGCATAAAACCTAAACCACAGCGTCTTTTGTCAGGCTTGTTGAGCTGGGGAAGGGCAGAATGAAACCGGAGTGCAGCAGTGCTCTGGCACAGCACTGTGTGGCATTTTGGAAAAGGTACCTGCTACAGGAACACTTGCTGCCCTCTGTAGAGGAGTGGAGAGAAGGTCACGGCAAGTCTTGGGTTGTTTTACAGAGAGGGCAAAAATGAGCTTATGAAATGGTTAAAAGGCAGGTACGTTCTTGTCCATGTTCATGGGTGCCATTCACAGTGCTGACCACCATACGCCTCAACTGTTTTCAGATGTGACAGGCTTGCCTTTCCCTCTCAGTCTGTGTGGAGCATAATGTTTCTTCTCTCTTACTAGTTGCTAAGATCCATTGCTGCATGAGGGTTTTTTGTTTGGGTTTGGGTTTTTTTTGCCTTTCCATTGCCATCTCTTCCCTGCAACGGTAAATAACTGATAGGATTTGCGTGATCTCACACTTAGCTCATGTGAACAACACTGTTTATCCTTTCAGGGCAATTTTATGTGAGTTAAATGTTGCAGACACCAATCTAGAGATTACATTGTTTTAAACAGAACAGTATTGTATGTGGAACCATGCAAGTGCCATACTTTGTGTTTTTAACAGTATATATTTGTGCCCAAAGTACATACTACAAGTCTTACACCTGTGCACACCAGAGGTTAATTTTGCTTTACATGGCTCGAAGCATAAATTTTTGCTCAAAGCATAAATTTACATTGACAAATTAAGAGGATTATGTTATACAGTGGTCAGATTAGCTAGTTTCTTTAAAAATACCTGGCAGTGTCTAAAATTAAGGCTTATTGTGTCGGATCCATGTTGCATTAAGAGATTTGTTAAATGTGCTCATCTTGTCAGACGTTGACATGCAACAAATCATAAGCTATTCTTCTCTGCTGTCTCCTCAGCTCTTTTATTAGCTTCCTTGGGACTTTGTCCTTTCCTTGAGTGAATTAATCTCTGTTTTACAGCCAGAGCATTATGAAGAGAAGAACTGGTGTGAAGAGCAGTATTCTGGGGGCTGCTACACAGCCTACTTCCCACCAGGCATAATGACTCAGTATGGAAGGTACAGTCTCTATTTATAGTGGGCTTCGGAGTAGTAAGATAAGACCAAGTTAATAAATATCCTCAGAAAGGGTCATAAATCCTCTGTCACTGTTCGCTTTGTACCTTGAAGATTGCTGGGTAATATTTTAAACAGATATCGTAACCTTCCACTTGTCTCAGCTGGGCTTTATGATGGATGAGTACAGTATCATTAGGGGGTTTTATTCACTTTTGTTAGTCAGTGAATACAGCTGAGTAGGTTCTTGGAAGGGAGTTGGGAAGCTTTCACAATCTGTTTACAAAACTGGCTTTGTGCATTTGAGATCGGTGTTACTGTTTCCAGCACATCTTTAGCTGGTATTTTATAAATATTGGCAGAGAGTTAGTTCTTGCCAACGTTGACAGTAATGAGTGATTTCTTTGGACTGTTTCTTTCCTTTTAGCAGTCAAGGCTTAATATAGTAATCAGTGTGCCATTGTATACATTCCTCTCCGAAATAAGTTTGTGCATGAGAATATGATGTACCAAAATCAAAAAGGCTTACTGGTCAGACCAATGACTGGATTCGGATATTAATGTGATGGCATAGCCCTACTTTTGAAGTACAAGTTTTCACAATTTAAAAATAACTTAGAGCAATAAAGTAGTTGTAATGAAGAGCATATGGAGGCCTTAGTATTTAAAGTAATTTTAATTATAATTATTGCAAATTCTGTCAAAAAACAGTAAAAAACCCCAACTTTTAAAATGTTTTTTCATTGGCTTGTTACGTCATATATCATGGGGATCTACTTCAGAATCCTATACTGCACCAGTAATGCCTAGCATTGGTATTTATGACACTGGCTAAAATTATGAGATAGAAGATATCAAATTGATGAGATAGAAGAGTCTCATCTCTAATTGTCATTTACACCTATGAGCAGTGTAAACATTTAGAAAATACGAACACTGCTGTGTTTACTGCAAGAAATGAAACACAATGCAGACTCATTCTCAAGCTCAACTCACCCAAAGCTACTATCTTTTAAGTGCTTACTGTTATTTAAAACACCTTTATTCTAATATTAACCCAAGTATTTCAGTTATCTTTCCTGATATGGCTGATGTGACTTACTGCTTGTCACCCTCCAGGATTATTCGGCAGCCTGTTGGCAGGATCTATTTTGCTGGCACAGAGACAGCCACAGAGTGGAGCGGATACATGGAGGGGGCTGTACAGGCTGGAGAGAGAGCAGCCAGAGAGGTACAGATGCAAACCCAAAACAGGCGACACTGTCAAATATGCTATGGAGAATGATCTTCTGGTTGGAGGTGAAATGGGAACTGAGTGTTGACAGCTTCAGGCGTTCTGAAATCTTGATGCAAATCCCTGCAAAGGGGATAGACTTCAAAAAGGATGAAGGTTTTGAACTTAGATTTGGAATGCTTAGGAAGGGCTCTGGCTATTTCATCAAACTCTTCTCTGTTTCCAGGAATGAAATCCTTTCTTCTTTAACAGAAATCCCAAATTCTCACCTAGTCATTTTTTCCCCCAAATGGGCACTTTGTTAGTCATCGTACCGAGAGATCATGGTCATTAACCTCACTAGGAACAGCTCAGTTCTGCAGCTCTGCACACCAAGCCAGTCCCTTCCTCGACTATTTCCAACAATACCATTGACACAGTGATATATCATTGAGACAGCCTTACATAAAGTCATTAAACAAGGGCTTAAATATTTTGCTTCTGAGAACATGCCAATTCCTCAAGTATTTTCAGGAATATTACAATTTATTGAGCAGCAAAAGAAATGTCATCTTTGTTTTATGAGATGAAGGGAACCTTGTGGCTAAAAACTATAGTTGTGGACCAGAAATTGTCTGGAAGGGATCTGGAGAGTTCATCTAGCCCATACCCCTGCCCCAAAAGACAGGGATCAATTGTCCCTAGACTGTCCCATTTGTGAAGGTTATACCTAACGTGTTCCTGAGAACCTCCAGAGGTAGTGCAAGGAAAATATATTTAAAATCTACTGCAAGGGTGTTACTCACTCTCCTGTGTTGAAAAGTTGATGCAGTCCATGAATCTTGTCTAGAATAAAAGCCCATTGTAAAAGGCAGCAAATCTTAAATCTACAAGTGCCTGGAATAGGAGAAACATTAATATCACCACCTCCATTTTGTTTTACTGTAGAAGAAGTTAATCTTGCTGTCCTTCATGACTATAATTTCAGATAATTTTTGCTATCCTACTGATTTCTGGTATCTTTGATACTTCAAATGGTTACTTTTCCATTGTGAAGGTTTTCTTTTTAGTCTTGCTTTTCTCTGACAGAAAGTGGTGGTCTGTCATCACTTACAGGATTCTGTTCCTCTTCCTACATCATGGTAAAATTTGTAAAACAAGCTACTCCTGGCTCTATAGCTTGCCCATGCAGTATCTGGTTTATGCACACCTCACTTTGCCATGAGTGTGTACTTAACCCTTAGTCATATTCATATTACCCTCTTCCCATTGGACTACTCAAGTTCCAATATCTCACATGGACTAACTAAGCATAGAGAGGTTTTTCTGTTACTGTTTCTATTTTCCACTAGGAGGAGTATCTTATTAAATATCAGGCCTCCCCAGAAATGAGCTGTATAAAGGTCGAGCCTTCTTTTAAAATTAGAATACACAGAGATTTATGTGCTCAATTGTTGTCTTCATCATGCCATTTTAAAACAAAAATTGAAGCCTGCTCTTTTTCCCTTCCAAAGAATGAGTGGTACTTACTAGAGAATGTAATTTATTTTCAGATACTGTTTGCTATGAGGAAAATCCCAGACAGTGAAATTTGGAAGCCAGAACCTGAATCAATTGTAAGTCTTTCTGTAGGTTAAATGTTGGGGTTTTTTTTTGTGGTTTTGCTGATGAGATAAAATTTTGTTGACTGCTTTTATTTAATTTCACTAAATCAAAGCCACAATGTACTTTCCCTTATTCACCAAAACTGCCCTTCCCTAAACAGGAACATGATAGAAACTCAGAGAGGCCACCCATCTGACAACTCTGTAATGAGGGATCAGAAAGAACTGCACTTTTTAACCGGGCTGTGAATCCTTTCCATGTGTCTCTTCTTCCCTTTAACTGAGCAGAAAATGTTGATACACTGTACTTCTTCATAACTTGAAGTGCTTCAACCCAGTTCTGTTTCTGCTGCAAGAATCTCTCAATTTACATCCTGCCTCTCACAGTGGAGATGTTATTTTGATAATGGATGCTCTCCCCACAGGATGTTCCAGCTTTACCCATCACTACAACGTTCTGGGAAAGGAACTTACCGTCTGTGCCAGGACTGCTAAAGCTGATTGGATTTTCCACTTTCTTCACCTCGGTGGCTGCGGCTGGGTTATTTGCCTACAGAAAGGGACTTCTAGTTCGAAACTGAAAAAGGTGCCAACGCAAAGCCTCACACTTGAGCGGTTTTCTTTTTTTTGGAGTTTTTCTTGGCATGTACTTCCCTGTCTCCAAAATCAGATTAGGACTCGGGAAGAGGAGAAAACAGTAGAGAGAAGAAGCTGGAGGGGAGGGATAAGGGAAGGTGATCCGTATTGAAAAAGAACCCTTTGAATCCAGGCCTACTTCTAGCAGTAACTTTTTGGTTGTTGAATTTCTAGGATACCCTAGATACTGACAAGTATCACCTTGAGGTTTTTATCTGGATCTCAGAACAGAAGTGACAAAATACCTCTATAAAGCCTGTTCTGATGAGATTTTCAGTTGTTTTTAGAATTACATCTGAACCAGACCCTGAACTCCAAGTCTTCACGGGCACTTCCATCTCTAGTTGTAAACAAAGGATTTCTGCCTTCCTGTGTGGTAGACTGAGAAAAGAAATCCATTGCTTAAAGAATAACTAACTAGTTCATGCAAATTACTGGTAAGGATCTTTTTAGTGTTTTTATTTCTTACCTAGATGTCCAGAGCCCAGGCAGCACCTAAGGGACAAGTCAGGCTAAATTTATCCATCCAAACTATGCAAGTGTGGCCATAGCCTGTTGGCATTTCCAGCAGCATGTTTGTCCTACGGTGAGTTAAAGGACAATGTTTTTACTGCCTTTGGCAATGTGGTTGAATTTCAGGCTCCCCAGCAGTGTTCACACTGCCTGGAATGGCAGAGCTCGTGTGTCCCAGTGGAGTCCATCCCTGTGCAAGATCAGATCTCCTCCACCTAGAAAACTGGCACGCTCCAGACTATTGCTGATGTGTACAGCAGTATGGCAGATCAGGCTGTTGGATGTGAGTGTGAATGGGGAACCTTGCGCTTATGTACAGGCACAGCCTTTCAAACCTTTTTCACCCTGTCTGACATATCTTAACCTGCAAGGTCCTCTTTTATCTCCCCAAGTTGCTGCAAGATAGCAAGAGAACATCAACCTCTGCCTATCCCGGGAAGTTGCAAAGCCATCGATAAAAAAACTTTTACATATTTTTTCTTACCTCATTCCTTTCTTTCATCTACTTAAATTTATACTTTGAACACCTTGATGCTGTCTTCTATCTGGTAGGGCACAATGGTCTTGAAAATGTAGTGTTAGCATTTAAAAACAATAACAATGAAAAACCCAACTTAACCGCCCCCCCCAACACTTGCTTCATGCTGAACTCGGTTTAGCTGATTCAGAGCTTCAGCCTCTGCTAACAACCATATTGATGGGATTAGCACCTCCACTTCTGCAGGCTGTGCTGTGTTGTACTGACTGAGCACTTTTGGTAGCTAATCAAGGATCTAAATTATAGACCAAAGAGAACCATGCATAGGATAGTCACATGCAAGTGCTTCTGCCCTCCCTAGCTTGGTACCTTTCAAACAATGTTTAAAAAAAGAAGAAAGAAAGAAAGAAAGAGAGAAAGAGAGAAAGAGAAAGAAAGAAAGAAAGAAAGAAACCCACAACCACCAAAACCTTAGGTACCTACCTGTCAGCATGATGGTACCTTATTGTAGGTATTTACATCTGCACAACACAAACCAGGAAGACACAGGTGTAACTGAGAACAGGATTTGGTGCACATGAAGTTTGAGATGTCTGGAATTTTTCTGAGCCTGTTTGCTGCACTTCTCCTTTCAACCAGTGCCAATTTATATGTAAAAAATTACATTGCAGTACAAAGCCATGGAAGGAAGTATAATAATACATTCAGCAACTAGTGTGAGCAGACGGTAGAGGAACTGTATCACCAGTCTCAGGCAGACTTTCTGGGTTAGCATCTGATCCTGCTTGTGCAGAACAGTACTTCATTCTCCAAATAGTCCCTTGGAAATCCTCTGAACCGCTTAAAAAGCTGTAATATTTGTGAGCAGCGCATCAGTTTCTGGCCCTTAGGTTTCATTCTTTTTAACTTGATGTGCCAGTTAAAAATCTTCTTGTAGCAGCAGCTTGGATTTTATCACAAATGAATATCCTCGTAACAGCCTTTTAAAATGCATAGGGGAACTTTTCAAACATAAAGATCTTTAAGTCAGAAGAACAGTGCAGTGGTGTACATATGGCCTTACTCATTTTATCACATAGAGCACTAATTGGCTGGGACATTTGCCTGCCACAGAGTGCTTCTATGTGGCTTTCTCTGTGTGTGATTTATTTACTAAATGAATTAGGAACCAAAAGCTGAATGGGAACTGTGTAAGTTCAGAGCTTTTCAAACTCAGACAATTCTCAGGCCAGAAATAAACATAGGAACCTAAATTTGGGAAGACATTTTTAAATTCTTGGCCCAATACTTGTAAGTGCTAGACAGTGACTACATACTTAACATATAAAGAACTGCTGCATTTGCAGATGATTTCTCTGCCAAAACTGTTTGGAATTCAAGTCTTGTTTCTGCCCTAGAAATACTCTGGAGGTCTCTAAAGGGGAGCAGGTCCATGAAACTAATGAGGATAAATTGGTTTTATTCACATCCAAAATGTATCTCTCTCTTCCTTGCTCCTGAATCTGGCAGAGGTTTTTGCCAGTCTAACAAGAAACTTTTGTGTGCCACAGGGGAAGAAGATTCAAGGAAATATGGAAGTTAGGTATAGTTAGAACTGAACTCAATCATAATCAAAGCTTTTCATAAGATTGGTCAATTTTTTTAAAAAAAAGTATATAATTAGAAACCTTCTCATTCTTAGTTTCAAAGTGAAACAAAAATGGGAAAAAGAACTCACAAAGCATTTGTCATGTTATTTTGCCACAACTAAAAGTAGCTGCTACTTGAAATCTCATATTAAATTTGGATCCCCTGAGATTTCTAGCCAAATCTGATAGAGCTGGGAGGTCTGAATTGCAACATCTGTATTAGCACTCAAAAGTCTCTGTCTTCTTCCTTCCAGACTGCCAAAGTATTGGGAATGCTCTCTTTGTCTTTACAGCCATGTCTCACTACGATTACACTGTGGAGCTGATCACCGCTATGGGATTAAAAAGAAGGATTTTTTGCTGTTTTCTCAACACCTTTCACATAAAAGGAATATGTGGCACTTTGTGCATTTGGATGCCAGTATGATGAGAAAATTGACATATGTAGGTAGAGAATCAAGTTGCTCCCCCATGGGTAAAGGGAACTGTTCACACTGGCTTACATTTTTTAAATTCCTTCATGCCAACCCTTCAAAGAAAGGAATGAAGTCTGGTTTTAACGGGTAACCAGTTGTGGTATATTCTTAATTTATTATTATGATAAGAAATCTGCGATCACAAAAGTTCCAGCAGTTTACAAGCTTCGTAAAATGTATTATAGGAACAACCATGGAACTAACTGTATTTGTCTCTTATGAATTGATTTGTGTTATCATGCGTGTTTTGTAAGTCTGTTAAGAGTTTGCAGGAAAAAGAGTTTTACTTGCTTGTACTCTGTTACAATAGCAACTGTATATTGCAAAGGATGTCGGGTCAGGGCATGAAAATCCGTGTTAACCAAAGTGCTTAAAAGCTAATTGTATAAACTCCTTGACAATAACAAGGAAGTGAGCTATCTGAGGCAGCCCCTTGTCTTTCCTTTAACCAGTCCTTTTTTTTTTTTCTCGATGCAGACTTGATTCTACATAGCATATCTGCTGTCAATACAACAAAGACATTAATCACAATTAAGTATATGCCTGACCATTGTCCATCACTGGAACCCAGGGCTTGGAGGAGAAGCTAGTGACTTCTGTTACAATAATCTTCATGTATCCTCAGTGGGACTGTTGTTTCACTGAGGTAGACTTTACAGAAGTGCAGATGACAACAGATCTGCTACTGCTCTCAGGCAAGAAGCAAACCCACTTAAATAGCAGATTACAAACCCCCACAAATAAACCTGACCTGTGTTTAAATGGACTAACTTTCCCTCTCCCATCTCCACCACCTTAAGATCACCTTGATCTTACAATCTGTTCTTCAACAGAGATAAAAATGAGATGGCCAAAGCAGTCTTGCTTCAAAGTATCTCTACAGTCAAATCATTTAGGCATTGTCATAGACTGCTGCTTATAGCGTGTCTCCTGTGGTCATGTACAGGTCAGTGTTCAGTGGTGCCTGCCTCTGTGTTTTGGAAAAAAAAGAGTGACTTCACTTTGCAGGAATATATATGCTGTGTGTGTGATGAATTTGTGCCTTTTATAACTGTAGCATTTTCTCAAGTGCCTCTGTGGTGACTGTCTCCCTTGGTTTCCTTCTTAAGTTCCCTTTTCAATAGGCTCTGCAGATATTTTTATCTGACAGCTGTGAACTTTTTTTAACCTTAATTAGAATCAATAAATATTGTCATGTCACATTTACTGTTTAAGGCATTTCTTTTGTGGAAGCCCCTTTTGACTTGGTTGTGATGGTATTACTTAGTAACACAATGTTTTGCATTTCATAGTGAAGCCAGTAATGTATCTTCAGCTTTTCTCAGTAAAGCAAGCTCTGTAAAGAAGGAGGAGAGAAGGATAAAAAAGCCAAACCAACCCCCCAAAAGCCAAAAGACCCTCAACCCCCTAAAAAAAACCAAACACCGGAAAAATCAAACCATATTTGGTAATAACTCTTCCTAACATATAGATGAACAGCTGTCTTACACTTAAGAATTAGTTTTTATTGCTGTAAGTGGATTTGGAGTGTCCCCATCATGAACATACCTCTCTTGGAGCACCTTGTTTACCAGAACATGTATGGGCAGGGACACATTTTGTAGCTGCTCATAAGAGTCAAGGGCAGGTGCTATGCAACTGTGACTGAATATGGGAAGAAACAGACCTTGTACGAAATACTGTGTGGTATAAACATAAAAACCTGGAATAAAGACAAAAATCACTGGCTTAATTTCATTCAGCATCTCAGTGTCAGTGCTAGAGAGATAATGTAACTGAAGAACAAATTTGGCCTTGGGAAGGGACCCGTTTTTCACAAAAAAACGTAGCGTATGAATACTGGAAAAAGCATAGCCATCCATGTGAAAAATGTGTCAAAAGCATGCAGTGCTCTTTGTATAGGCTTAACTTTCAGTATTACTTACAAGTTCTAAAGGAGCACAAATACCATGAAAGCAAATACCCTCAACTAATCCTTTGCATGCTCTATAAAGCATCCATCCCCTAAGAAACGTATCAGAACCAGCAATGCATCTCACAGGCCCTCAAAGCAGCTCACAAATGGTTATGACTCTTAAGCATTACTGCCTTGGGTCAGATTTGAACTACCTCTTTAACCCTTTGTTCAGACATGTCCTGTGGCATCCCAGAGGAGGTACTGAAATGGTGGTACTTAATTTATTTATTTATTTGTTTATTTATTTATTTATTTACACGGCTTTCAGCGTGCATGTCAAAGAGACTATGTCAGCCAGGGGGGCCCTTCACTATTTCCAGCAGTCCAGGGTACAGAAAATTAATTTGGAGATACAGGAAAAATGTATTTTGTGTAACATCTATAGAAGATACAAATATGATTTCCTGAGAAACCAATTAGAAATCCCACTCATTGTTTGGGAAAGGGTAGGATGTGTTTGCAGATTATTTGGCTAAATCATACAAAACTAACTTCTAGTATGAGAACTGAGAGTCATTTTTAACTCTCACCTTGTATAATTATACCGGTCTCCTGATCCGAAGCAAACACTGAAATGTTTGAAGGACTGACAAGTTTTCCCTTCTGGTTTAAGGCAGGATAAATTCCCCTTGGGCCTGTAAAGTTGCCTCAGAAAAAAAACCAACCAAGAATGAAAAGCAAAACTGGCCTCAGACCGTTCAGAACCACAATATGGTTTGGTATCTACTGGAAACAAGGGGAGGCTTTTTGTTTAATTTAGACCAATGCATTAAGGCCCAAGTTTTTGCCACCTCGTTTGGGGTGCTTCCATCAACGGGGCTGCAGAGACAGTTTCTTGTCTGGCTGGTCCTCCTCTGTGCAGTGAGCAGGGAGAAAGGGGCTCCTCACCCGCCCCGTTCAGCCGATGCAGGACTGGAGGATTCCTACAGGCACGTCCTCCTCTCGCTCTCCATGTAGGAGGATACCCGGATGGATGGGGTTTCTAACTTCAGTATCTGCTCTGGAAGGCAGCAGCTATTCCAGAGGCTGTGAGCCCTAAACCAGCCCTGCGCGGGTGGCACAGGCGCCTTTGGATACCCAGCTAGGCAGCTTCTACCTCCCACCAACTACTGATAGCAATTAAGTACTTAAATGCTTCCTTGGGGTATTCAGCTTTGGAGAAATGCAAACAGGGATAATGCAGACCCTGTGAATCTAACGTGATGCAAATTAATAAACTGCATGTTAATAGGTAGCTGCACGTCCTTTATGCAGGCAGGCTGTACAATTATTTTGTTGGTCATTGGAAAGACAAAGGCCTGATATTCTAGTCAGTTAGAATATTAGTGGTATATGCTAGAAAAGCCTTCAGTTAGCACCTGACTGCCAAGTTAAGCTGTAAAAACAATACACCTTAGTAAAACGGTTTGTAAGTTCATTTTAGTTTGCATGATTTTACAGCCAGTAGCAATAAGCTATTCTGAAGCTAGGCTAGAAAAAAACTCAAAAATTAATTTTAAATAGCTGTGCTAAGTTGTGAAACACACAGTAAGGGTCTTGTCCACTGGGTCTTTACCCAGTGCCGTGCTGGCTCATCCCAGTTTTCCATTCTTCCCAGCCTTGCTGAAAGAGGCAAAGTTGTTTTGAGTTTTTATGTCCATTGTAGGTCAAAGACAGTCTCACTCTGTGTTTGACAGAACGTGAGAGACACCTTTTCTAATTTAAGCGTAAAGGGTTATTAGCTTTCAGCCAGAGTTGGGTTTTGCAATGTGCACAGGGAATTTTCTGTTAGCAATTTTTACAATCCCTCCTTAGTGGAACGGCCCTAACAAAATAATCAATATCCATCCAGCTCCACTTACTTTGGCATCTACAGGCTCTGTAGGCTCCCTCCCCCCATCCCCGCAACTTTGAGAGGGGGAAAAAGCCTCACCCAAATCTAAGTGATCCGTTCATCTGACCAACAGCAGAAAGGGTCTAGGCAAATACAGAGCAGCCTCACCTGCCCAATGGCATAATGTCATTGAACACCAGTAGTAACTTTGGGGGAAATCTCATCGGTTGCCACTTCCCTGCAGCAGCAGAGACGTATTGAAGAAGCGCTCAAGGAAGCGGTACTCAGCAGAAACACCAGCCTTCGGCTGATTGGGTTTGTCAAATGGCTTGGTTCACTTCTGCACCACCATCTAATGGGATTCAGCACTGCACTGGAATATGCTCTGATGCTTAGATGGGAAGGAGGGGAGGAAAGGAAGCGTATTAATAATGCACTGAGACATCCTTGCTAGCTCTCAGGCTGTTCATTCCCAATTTGCATATGGTCCAAGTTGTAAGAAAACATTTTGCACAGCAGTGTTGCATTTAGCAGAAATTACATTATAATTTCAGATGTGAAAACTTCTATTCCAGGTCTGAGGCAGTGATTTGTCTCATCAGCCTGTACAGTCATTATCTCAAACAATTGAAATGCATGCTTGCACTTAATCAAAATCAAGGGGAGACATTACTCTAGCCTCCACTTGCCAATTCAGCTCAGAGTGGAACAAGAATATTAAACTAAATTAGAAACTATGTTATTTCCCAATAATTTCTTTATGAGCTGGAGTTTGGCCAGAGTTCTTTTTTCAGAGGTTGCATATTTAGAGCCAACTCCTCTATCTATCTCTGTAAAGCAAACTGCCGCCAAAGAAACCCCCTTCTCAGAGGAAGGGAGTGCTCAGGTGCACTTAGGATCTGTGCTCCCACTTTTCTTCCAGCTCCTTCATGCTGCCAAGCAGCAGAATCAGCTTCAGCTGCCCTTCAGAGGAAATCTTGGCAGAGGGGTAGTGCAGCAGCCGTTTCACTGCCCTGATTTCTGCCAGGGACCGGCTAGAGCCAGGAAGCAGAGGCTGCAGGGATGAAGCCTGCCTTTTTCTGCTTCCTCCAATGTGGCATATTGGAGCTTGGAGATGGGTGAGAACTGGGGCTTGAAGCTGGGGACTTGCATCCCTTTCCTTTAGTGTGTTTCCCTTCCAGAATTTGGTATTTTGGCTACCCGCCAGAAATGGTAAGCACTGGTGCAGAAATACCTTTGCTGCAAATCAAAGTATTAAGCTTCTGCCATATTTTTGTTTGGGGGGTGATAAAATACTGCTATTATATAGCCAGAAGATGGCAGCCTTTATTTCAGCCTTGAGCCCTGCTGTGCTGCGGGCCGTCAGCCTCGCTCAGCACAGCTGTCTGCAGCTGGTCTCTCCTAACCGGAGTGTCCACCCTCGTCCGCCCCCCCAAATGCTAGGCTCTGCCTTTCGTAATTCGGCCAGACCTGGATTTAAGCACCGTTTGGATGAAAATGATGGTACTCAAGCTATAATCCAAGGAGTTTTCAAGTGAGTGCTCTGACCATGAAAGTCCAAATGCCAGCACAAGCAGTAATTATGTCCTTTGCTTCATTTTCAACCCCATCTTGAGTGGAAGCTCCCTCGTACTGTGAGTGGCAGCGGAGCTCACAGTTCCCTTTCGTCATAGAGAAAGAGTAACACTGGGAAGACAGAGATGGCAAAGGACGTCTGTCTTACAGTGTCTGGTGCCTGGTAAGGTCACAGGCAGTGCAAACACACACCCCTGTCTGATCCGTTCATGGTTATAGGCCGGGGCACATCACATCCCCTGGGACCCCTGGAAGAGGAGACAGGCAGCTCGGAGGCATTGCTGTCCTCCCTCCTTTGGGACCCAGCAAGCTCCCAGGACCGCTCTGCTAAAGCTTCCTTTTCCACTCATAAGTAGTTGCTCTCCCTTGGGAAATTTTTTTCCCTGCTCCTAATATGTGTCCTGGGTTATTCTGTCTCTGCTACTTAAGATGAGGCCAAAAAAAAAAAAAAAAAAAAAAAACAAACCCAAAGGGAGCAAGAAACAGGGAACAGAAACTGGGAAGCCAAGCTCTATGAAAGCAGAACAGGAATTGCAACTGGAGCCCCAAGCATTGATTGCCAAGTGCAGGAGCTGAGTGGGAAAAGAAGAAGTTAACTTCACTAATAAAGAGCATATTTAATTTCCCCTGCTGGATTTTCACCAAGATGAAATTTGCTTTCTCGGCATGTGTGTGGAATGCAACTGTTGCAGGGATTATTTACAAAGCAAAATTGTTTGTTTCCACTGTTCCATGGAAGAGAAACAGCCCAAAAGGAAAAGAAGAGAATGGACTAAAATCATGTTTCTACAGAAGACTCTCTGGATTTGTCCATTTTTCTGTTTCTTGATGCTGCTGTCAGGAACTGGGAGCTAAGCTCAGTGCAGAGAACATAAGACCAGTCTCCAGCTTGTTCCCGGTGTGGTTTCTGGCCAGGGAAAGCCCTTTGCTGTCAGGCAGCAGAATCTGGTCAATGGGACGTGGGAACAGACTGACCGGTGGGAAACCTGCTCGTTACAGCCCGTCAGACTGTGCAACGTTGGCACATCCCTCTGGGTGGTATTTTTATTTAAATATATAATGCTATTTTCTGCCAGTGGTTCAGGGTGTGTTTGGTCCTGGGAAAAGAGATCAAGCGTGAAACCGGGGGCTGGATCAAACATGGACTAGAAAGTATTGCTGGTGAATGACTATTGAAGAGACCAAGAGCAGGCTGCAGCCACTTGCTTGCCCAGAGTGGATTTTGAGGTTGGATGTACCTTTAGCACCCCGGGTGTATCTGGTCAGACCTCCCCTTGCCCCACGCGAGGAACCTGGCTGCAGGGACGTTGCCAGACCTGGGGGAGGTTCATGTCCACCGCACCAAAGCACACAGCCCCTGCGACCCAGCACTTCATCCTCCTGATGGTGGCCCCTTCCCAGACCTTTCACGTGATGGGTTTCCACCCGGAGGGGTTTGGGTTGACAGTTCCCACGCCGGGCATTTTGGAGGTTACATGACGGGCAGGTGACAAGGGAAGGAAAGCCTCACTGGGTCGATAGTGCAAAAAAGCCAGCCGGAGGCTCTTCTCCCACACCTCCTGCCCGTCCAGCTCTTCGTGGCCCAGCAGCCTGTCCTGTGCCAAGGTCCCCATCATCCCCATGGGGGTGGTGGACGGCAGCCAGGGAGGGGGCAGCCATGCCACCCTGCACAGGCAGGAGCTACAGCCACGAGGAGTGGGGCAGAAGGGAGGTGGGAAGCATGAGAGTCTCACAGGAGTGTTTTTTCCGTCCCCAGTACCCATTTCTGTGGCTCTCAAAGGTGTTGAAAGGCTAGTTATGTGACATGCTGTGAGGGGCTTGGGTGGTATCAGTAAGCAAAGTGGTATCTGTAAGCAAAACCAGCAATTTAATTAAAAAACAGAGGCAGGTTCTCTCACATGCATCATCTCTGCTTGCTTATTTCAGACTGCCTAACCTATCTGCTCCGTGGTGCTTTATTTCACTGCTAGTATGGAGTATTAGTTTATATTTTTTCCCCCTTTCCTTCCCCTCTGCTGCTCCTTCTGCCAGTTCTTGCTCATCTTTGCTTTATTTCCAAGCACCAAACAGCAGCCTTTTCACCTGAGGCTTTCCCATTTCCCAGGTGTGTCGATGCAATTCAGTCCCCACATTGGTGCTGATGGACTTTGCGTGGACCTTGGCATCTCCCACCTCACCCCTTACCTTGGGAGGACAGAGCATCTCCCACCTCTGCCAAGGGAGTGCAGGGCTCTTCCTCCCAAAACTGGGGCACTGAGCATCCCTGGTTAGGGAAGGTCACCAAAGGCTTTCCCACTCCACGGCCCGGGGGAGGACTCCGCTCGGTCCCCAGCAGACAGAGGTGTTTCCACAGTGCTTCAGCCTCGCGGTTTTAATAACGGCAGCGGCTTGCTTGGAGAGTTGTCAGCAGTGATAAGCTCAGTCCCATTCTGTTTCAAAATTGGTTTAAGAAAGATGCCTGGTTGTTTAATATTTAAGCTAAATGTTTAATGTTTAAACAGGGAAATTGTTCTGATTGTCAGAAAGGGCATTAAAGCAGGATGGAAACTGGTCTATAATCTCTGACAAATGCTGCCCTTTCTCTGCAGCAGCGTGGTGCCTGGGAGCTGCAGGAGTTTCAGAAATGCCAATTTTAATCAACCTCTTTCATTTCATTTACTGCTTACCACTCCCACAGCAGTGAGACATGCTTTTTCCCTGTGAAGTGGGGAACATTGTACCTGGCTTTGTTTAACATTTTGAGACTAGTTCAGCTGAATTGAACTTGCACTTCAAAACCCAAACAAATTGCAACAGAAATGTGCATGGGTAAGGTGAAAAGCAAAGCTGGACAGTGTTGGCACATGGGTATATTCCAGATGATCTGGGGTCTCTTTTGCACATGCACACAAAAGCTGTAAAATTCAGATATCAAGTTTAAATTCAGCACAAAAATGAATGGCTGTAATTGCCACAAATACACGTATGGGTGAGTATTTTTGAACAGATATGGACAGTATTTTTCAGGTGGTGGAAATATCCTCCTGGGTAAAGTGTGTAACGGTGCAGAACGGTTTCACGCCACAAAAGGCTTGTCAGGAGCAAGCCTGTGCTCCCTCCCCAAGCCCTCAGGCAGGATATGTGGCTGTGCCAGGCTGCATGCACAGGGTAGTCCCAGTGCACAGGAATCTCTGCTCCGTAATGGCTGGAGCTGCGGAGAACATGGTCAGCAGGGAGCCCTCGAGCCAAACAGCAATTCACATTAGTCACTTTTCCCCCCTGCAAAGGTTCCTAAGGTGGATGCTAAGCTGACCT
Organism: Elanus axillaris; assembly: GCA_026212715.1. Lineage (NCBI taxonomy): Eukaryota > Metazoa > Chordata > Aves > Accipitriformes > Accipitridae > Elanus > Elanus axillaris. Next base: position 9,910,510 of record JANZLQ010000061.1, read on the forward strand.
GCCAAATGACCTGTCAAAATCCTTTAAACAAGCATTTAATACTACAGTTTATCGTGATCAAATCCAACATTGCTGCTTCCTACTGAGACTATTCTCTCATTCCACTGATGGTCATTTGGAGTGCATGTGTAAGTTCAAAGTAGATGGGCAAGTTGAAGCTGCAAGCTGAAAATGTAGATAGTCTTCTTATAAATAAACTGTTCAGGCTTTCTTCCCCCAGAGAAACTGGTAGTAGCTGGCTGATCCTCACACAGAACGGCTGCGAACAATGAACCAAGTAGCTCAGGAGACATGTACTGTCTGTACAGCTTTTTCTGTGCAGTGCTTAACACCGGCACCGTGAGTACCTGCTCACATCTGATGACAAGGGGCCACCTAAAGCACCCCTTTCCTCTGGAAATGGCTTCTGGTTTGGAGCCCACCAGCACCTCGGCTGAGATTGGTCTGCACTTATGGTGTCTGCAAGGCTTTTGTACAAAAAAGTGAGAGGACATATGAATATGGTTGAAGCAGAGGCCAGAAGCAAAGTCATCTTGGGTAGGTAGGTACTTCTGTTGGTGTAGACATATGGATGTGTCTCGAGCAGAGCAAGGGTTTGGCGGCTGCTCAGGTGACTGTGCCTAGTGACTTAACACACTAGAGAAATACCACCTTCCACAAACTCACAAAAAAGGATGCAAGAAACAATTTGAAGAAAAGTTTATAGAAGAGCTCCTTTTATCAAGGTTCCAGGACTATTGAAAGGCACATTTCACCCATGATGAATGACAGCTGAGTTCATGGACACGTACAATGCTCACATTTCATGGCAAAAAGACCGCATAATGATGGTACGTTGTGAAACATATATTCCAGACTTCAGTTAAACACTAAAGTGATTATTTTAAGTGTATCATGTACATAATAAGAGCGGAACAGGCAGATGCATCCAATTACTGTAATTTACAAGGCAGTAATTCAAGCCCCAATTTATTTCTCCTTATTGGAGGAAGGCGGTACAGATTATGAGCAAAACGAGGGGCAGCGAATTGACAGGGAGTCAGGAAGCTGCTGCCATTTGGAAAATAACAGCTAGCACCTGCTGCAAGACAGAGGGCCTTTAACTTCGCTAATTCATTTCACCCTGCTTTAACAGCAAATGTCTGGGCTGGATGGGATGCTCGTGGGCCGAGTAACTGAGAGCTGCGCCATGGCCGTGCCACACCAATGCAGGCACACTACAGAACAGATAAGGGCAGATGTTTGCTTGGTAGCGGGCAGAATAAAGTCCACTCACGCTTTCTCTCTCACCACTTTGTGAGCTGCTTCATGCTAATTACCTCTTTTCATCCAGCTCGCGGTTAAGTTTCATGTTGCGATGATTAATAATTAATCAAATGCATTTGAAAATTAATTTGGCAATTCTACATCTGATTGGCATGCTAATCTCTTCTGTGCAGTGGGGATGTTATGGGAATAACCTCAGATATTCTGAGCTGCTAACGGAGATGAATACATAAGGGCATTTATTATCTCCAGTGGTAAAAAATAAAGCAGCGAGAGGAAACAAATGCATTCTCCAAGGCCTCTTTGCCTTTTGGGAAAGGTGTGATCTTCATTTTGCCTTCCCTGTGTTAGGAATATACCATCAATATTATCATGTCCAATCAAAACAAATGGACAAGGAAAAGGCAAATTTGAAAAATGCCCCCACAGTTCATTTATTTCTGTTTAGCTGGTAGCAACTGCAATAGATTTGATGCATGAATTCTGGTACTAGAAAGAAAAATCACAAGGAGAACACCTATTGACCTTTCCAGCTGTCCATGCCACCTCTCTCCAAAAATAACACTCATCTGGTAAGAGGGATGAAGAGGGAGTATGCAGCTTCCACTGGATGCGTGGTCCCCACTACTTTCGAATTAGTAGTCCCTTTTTACAGGCAAACAGCCCCGCAGCAGCCACAGAGGTGAAACACACAGTAGAGCTAAGCAGGCACAGCAGTCCTGGCACAGATGGCAGGTTCCTCTCCCAGAAGCTGGTGGTGAATGGTCGGGCTGGGACATCCTGGAGGGGAGAGGAGATGCATGTTTTCTGTCATCCCAAACAGCCAGAGGACAGTGAAGGTGGAGTTACTCCTGACTGAAAGGAGGTTATATTTCACCTAAAATTATGGCCTGGGACTGGGCAGAACTAAGCTGATTTCCTGCATTTTGCAGTCCCCCACACTCTGAGGTCTTGGCCATCCACCCCTCAGACCAGGGTAACAATATTCCTTGGACAAGTCAAAAAAATGAATACCATCAGCATGTGAGGTAACCAAAATCTTGCCTGGGGGTAGGTCCCATAGGAATCGCCGAAGCAGGGACCACAGCCTGACTGCTGGGTGCATGCCTGATCAGGTGACAACGAGAAAGTCTGGCTTACCTTCGACTCTGGCTCTGGCATCCAAATTTCATTCTCCGAGATCCTCCCCATACTGTGCAATATCTAGAAAAAAAAATTGTGAGAAAAAGTGAGAAAAATTACAACCGACATTACCTTCAGTTTTGGAAAAGCAGAGCAAGTCAGAGCAAGGTGACATTGATAAAAGGCTTTATGACTACCTGAAAGTGCTTTGAACCAGAAAATGTATAGTGATTTCTCTGTTTATATCAGCAAAGAGAGAAGGAGGCAGTTTTGGTAGTTTGTGTAAATATATGTAAGCTGGTCATCAAATGGTCGTGTGCCTAACCAGTGTTTTAAGTAGAAAAGGACAGTTTCACAGAGTCACTTGTAAAAAGTAGGACTTCACTCAGAAATCCACACAAACTACAGCTTCTCCAGATGTTTAACTTTTTTTCTGAGTACAAGTAAACAATGGTTTTTCACAGGATAGTTTGAGAAACAGCAAGGTGAGGTTACCACCACACACTTGGGATGCAAAGCCTGTTAGGAAAGATGCTGCTTGGATCACCAACTAGAAAGAGGAGAGATACAACTCTGGGGCTTTCAAAGAATAGAATTACGAAGTTCTCTCTTGGCTAATCAGGCAGTACAAAGTTCATCAGGGATTTTTCTTGAGAATAAACTGATTATATCAGCCACTGCCATTCTTAGGGCAAATAAAAGTCTCCAGAAGAGACAGCTAACCATCTTTGTAACTACTCCTCACAGGCATGGAGAAAAGAAAAATCAGGTGACTTGAAACAAAGCAATTCATGAGGATTATAAAGCGAATATGAAGTTCTGTCAAACGGAAGCAAAGGGCTGATTTTCCCTTAAATAACAGCTCCATGGCTCTGCCATACAGCTGTTGTGACTGTAATGTACACCCTTTAATGGGTTTTTTCCCTCCCTCCAGACTGTTGTAAAGGGATTTCACTGTGACTGGGAATCCAGCCCAATGCATGTCATTCTGAGGAGATTTAGACATTATCAGAGCCGCCCATTACAAATGCATAAAGCCAAGCTAACTGTACTTTCTCATAAAAGGAGAAGCAGAAGGGATAGATCAAAAAAAGAGAACAATGCTCAGATTTCCAGATTGCTGCACAGGAAATAGCTGTGAGCATTTGTAATGACTTAAATTACTTTTAAAACATACAGTGATTAATTTGTTAGAAATTGTGGTAGTATACTAAGGGCAGCATCAGATTGGAGGTTATTTTCCTCTAGACATTAGATATACAGCATGAGCTTCGTTTTAAGTCTCCATTGCAGCAACACATCGCTTAATGTTCTGATTTGGGTGAGATTCTTGGCTTCACTTTATTCAATAAAAAACTAAGTAAAGTTGTGGTTTTTTTTAAAAAAAGGCTTTGGTTCACATCCTCTTCTGGGATTCTTCCCCACCAATTCTAGGAGCCTCTGCACATTACAGGGTGTGATGCACGAAATCAGACCCTCCAAGCTGTACTTAATCCTTTTTAACCTTTTAATAGAGATGTTGAAAGCAAACCAACGGTCTGTACCTCTCTGGCTGCTCTCTCTCCTGCCTGTACAGCCCCTTCCATGTATCCACTCCATTGGGTAGCTGTCTCCGTGCCAGCAAAGTAGATTCTGTCAATGGGCTGGCGAATGATCCTTCAAAACAAATGGAGAATGTCAGATGACACGTAACAGGAAGGTGACGATGCTTCTAAAAGCAATTTATGGGCTTTCATGGAGCGCTCAACTTCAGTCCTCCAGAATTCCTGCATGGTGCAATAAGCTGTCCCCGCAGAACCACCTACTTGCTTCTGTACACAAAAATGAAGATCTGAGAGAGAGAAAATGTAAGGCATAAATCAGCGTGCCCAGCTTCTGTGCAAAATAATATGAACTTTATTTTAGTGCTGGAATAAGGGATAATCCTAACAGTCTCCAGAAACGCAGTGCAGCTGATAGATTTATGTTATCCTGCCATTACAATGGGATGTGAATGATGTTTTTGCAGTGGCGGGTCACTAATACCAGCTTCTGTTTGGAGGCTGGACTTGCCGGCCTGCAAGTTCTGCCAAAAGGGGATGGCAGCTGAAGGCCTTAGCACTCAGGGAGTTGCATTTACCTCGCAGGGTCATATAAGCCAGACCCTCCAGCTGTGCAAAGCTGCACAAGCATCCTGGTCAACCAGCCATAGGTAATGAGCTCCCTTTCCCATACAGAGATGTGCTTGTTCTACGGGCTCCCATCTAACCCCCGATCAGGTTTTCCCTGTCTGCTTGACACCATCTTCCCCAGGTCAGAGGCCTCACCCATCACTACTCAAGTGTTAGGGTAAATTACGACAGAAAGAGTCTGTGCACGAGGTGACTTCTTCTTACACACATCTTGGCACAGAGGCAGGCTGTAACTCTGTCATGCATGTGCTAAGGAGCCCATGCTGCGATGTGTTACACGGTTTGTCTGGTCTTTGAGTATGGATATAAGATTTGTCTGGCTGTTCCTATTACATGCTGAACTGTGCCTTCCACACACTTTTCAGTGATATACCTAGTATTCATCAGTATTAGCTAACATGTTCCTGTAGGAATACAGCAGTTCTGCATGGGGAGGGCATGGGCGGTTTTGCTGTGTGGGAGGAGCGAATGAGTTTTCATGTAAGGGTTTTGTGTCTTCCCCTCATGATTTGACTCAATGAGCTTCACCACAACCTGATGCTCCACCTAAAGTCAGTGAAGACTCTTCATCTGTCCAAGATCACAAGGTCTCAGAAAGCACTAAAGGGATCTATTGCAAATACTGTGCGGCAGCAACTACTGTGAGTAACCTAGTGGGGAAAGGTTTCACATCTCTAGCAGGTCCCTTTGTCACTGTGTTTGGTTTCCTTGAAAGTCACAAGAGAAACTCTGCTCTTACTAAAGTCAATAGCAAGATCCTTGTTAGCTGGGGAGCAGGGGAATAGAAAGAGGGTTGGAATTCCCCTAATATGCTACATATGCTGTAAGTTTGTTGCATAAGGTATATCATTGTACACAAGCTAAGAAATGTAAATTAGAAAGCAAAGCATTCTCTGGTTTACCTTCCATAAGAATACATTATGCCTGGTGGGAAGTAGGCTGTGTAACAACCCCCTGAATATTGCTCCATGCTCCAGTTCTTTTCTTCATAATGCACAGGCTGTAAGTATTAGCAAACATTACAGAGTGAAACAGTGCCAGAGAACTGGAAATAAAAAACAAATTTCATTTGAGGAGGGAAAAAACAGGCTAAGGATACTTGTCAAAGGAGTGCCATGTCATCTGGCTAACAGTATCCATCTGCACAAAACAAATCTTTGCACTTTTACAGAAGCACTAGCCTCCCATGGGGAAATGACAGGACAAATAAAACCATGCGCTGTCTCCGCTTTTCTTGTAAAGAGTGAGGCTGCCAGCTCTTCTCTTCCTGTACTAGATGCTGCTGCCATCCCCTTGGGAGTACAGATTGCATGGCACAACATGCAATTTAGGTACACATTTTAGGTACCAGGGATTTTGGCTTCATCCTCCAGAACAAAGGAGCAACATTACTGTACAACAGAGGTGAAAACAGGCATTCATTTCTTACATGTAAAGCCTCTTCCATCCCCATTGCCTTGGCGTATGCCTCACAGATCTTCTTCTTCCTATACGAAAATAAAATCAGAGGCAGGAAAAAAAAAAGGTGGAAAAAACTCTCTCAGCTATTGCTCTTCTTATTAAAAAATCACATTGATTGCAATACATTGGAAAGAAAGTTGAGTTTGGCTTTGGTTTTAAGTCTGATTTCAAGTTCTTATCTTAACACACATATTTCAAATGCTGATGCCTAAATATGACATCCAAAATGGACCCAGGGAATGGGAAATGAAGGTTGATTTTGGCAATGAGCTCTGAAAAAATAAATCTTTGTACAGTTATTTTAGGATGCAGAGCCAATTCATTCTCATGTTCACTGGTGTAAGACCAGAAGAGAAGCAATATAAATCAGTGAAATCCCTACAGATTTACTATAGCTGAGAACAAAATATGAGCTGGAGAATACTACTCACGCTCCTAAGCAGAACTCCTCTTTCACTTGCATGTGTACCAAAAATCACATTTAGAAAGTACTGTTTGTTCATTTCACAGACTAATGGAGAAACCATACTGTTGTAAACACAGGGGATTAAATATTTTGTTACCCAGTCTAAATGTGAAGGATACCCAAAACTACGCATGTCAGCACTCCCTATATCCCTGGGGTGAAGCATCATTCAGTGGGGATGCAGTGTGGAAATGTCTTCAGAAAAATCTTCTCAGTTCACATAGAGACACAGAGCTGATAAGTCATAACATGGAGGAGTGGGCAGGACTTGGAAACTTAGAAATATCCATAACTGGATGGATATTAGCATTAGTGTCTTGGCCTGTTTATGCTAAAAGCTCAATTTTTGCCCCAATTTCCAGTATTGGTAGTTGCACTGAGAATATGTATGCGTGCATATGCACGCACATACCCACATACATATTCCTGTGGGGAAGCGTCCCAGAGAACCAATCTCTGAAATAGGTACAGTTTCTGAACTCTTACCTCTCTTCCTTACTGAGATGGGCCAGTTTAACAGCCTTTCTGGTAAGGATGAAACTGAAAAGAAAAATATAGCATATAAGTATCATGCAGCGTCAGCACCCCAGCTGATTTGCACGCTCTTGCTTGAAATGACTCTAAAAAAAGACTGGCAAAGCACTTTACCAGTATGTAATGGGCTTGACATTTTTTCATCATACCTCATCATTTAATAATTACAGGTCACACGGGTGAAAAGGCCTGTGCCTGGTACCCTGGGGAGTTAAGTGAAAGGAAGAGCAGGCATTCCCGGGGGGGAGGTGCATAGGACTGCCTGGCAGCTCCCAGATGAGAAAGTTGCGGATTGCAAGTGTGTTTTCAAAGCTGCCAGCACTGGCCTCATTCTGCTCTGTGGGAATGAACTCTCCATCCCTACTGACTCAGGAGAGCAAAATTATACCCAAAGTGGGCAGAGAGATGACAGTGTCCAGCAAACTAGCCTGTGCTGCCTACCCTCTTGTACCTAGGTCTTACCCAAAAGGACTGAGACCCCGAGTTTTCCTGAGCTTTTGAAGTCTCGCAGACAGCTGGCCATACCACTGCCCATGTCATTTGGTGTTAGTGAGGGGAGCCTGCTGCTCTGACAAGCTCTGCCCAGTGTCATGGACCAGTCCTGTAAGAACTGGGACTAATATTTATTCAGCTTGAAGGAAATAAATAGATCTGGTGATTAGTTCATCTGACCTTAGTGGAGATACCCGGGGGGATGAAGTATGTTCCTGCACTCTTTTAGGAAGTTGCATGACTCCACAAGGAGAAAGCAGGAAAATGTTTGCCACATGGGGTTTGGAGGAGGCTTATTGCTCTCAGGTCATGGAAGTTTTTAAGCCTTGAACATGGCCATAAATATGTACGGTTCAGTAGAAGTGGCAAGCTTTCCTTGCCAGATACTTAAGGAGTAGTTGCCTGACTTTTATATTGCTCTTTTTTTGGCAGTCTCACCTCAGATTACAGTGGAAACATTTGTAAAGACTGTTTGTTCATATTGGTTTAACCTATTTTAAGAGTCAGTCAATGCTGTTACATATTTTCCTATCTGTTTGTCCAAACTACAACTTTTCTACTTGGCAGTTTCTTCAGAATTCCAATTTCTTCACTGCACAGCTGCTGCCTTGCTGAACCACCAGCTGACATTCATTGTCAGAGGAGGCAAATGAGGCTTTCTTGGACAACGACATTTTCATTTTGGCTGAGGCACTAAATACAAGGCCCAACGTAAGCCGAATACAGGCTAACAAAGTTAGGTAAGAAAGTGATTTATTTCTAAATCTAATCTACAGCAAAAAAAACCATAAACTGAATGCTTAAAATGAATTACAGCTGAATTCAGCAACTTCTTTCCAACCATCTCCTTTGTATTAGGCTATTTGTAGCAGAAGCTTCTCCTATAAGCTTATATGGACTAGAGAGGCACAAGGGGCTTGTCAGAAGTGCTCTCCTCCATCTATGAAGACTGTAGGAGTGGGCACCACTGATGTAACCTGGCCATTTCCCTTCTTCCTCCTCCTTCCACTCCTTCATACAAAAAGAAATACACAGCTGTAAGTATGGGCTAGAAGCTCTTAACCCCATAATGGCAGGGAAAGATCCATCAGGTTTGGTGTCATCTATGGTTATTCCAATTGGAGACTCTTCATCCTCAATGATGAAGGAACCGCAATAACCTAAGAAAGAAAACAAAATGATTGCCACAGAAACTTTTTCATGATCATGGTTTCTGATAGTAATGAGCAAGGAAAATTACCCATAAAAGGAACTGTACAGTAATTCCTTCACCACCAATAATACCTACATGCCTGAAGTTGTTTTGTAACAGTCTCTCTCCTCTCTTCCCTCTGACTCTGGGAAATTTAGTACACAGACTTATAAAAGTCATATTTGAATTCCATTTTTACTTAGCAAGGAATTTCTGTGAATTGTTGCAAGCCCCTTTGGCTTTCTATATTGGGGGCAATAAAGATTAAAAATAAATGGATCTAGCAAGAACTATGATGGTTCATTCCATGAGTAACTTTGGCCAAAACAACAGCAGCAACAAAACCCAGTGTAATTACATCTGGTCACTGTGGGCTCAAATTTACACCCTGTATTGATTTACCTGATGACAAGACTGTCAGGAATGGTGTCCCATAACAGTAATGCAGCAGAAACATGGGCCATCTAATCTAGTATCGTGTCAGTACATGTTTCAGATGAACACACAAAAAATCACATATAGATAACAATGTATAAACCTGCCTACATTTCTTTCTAAGCCCAGTGGCCAGTTTATGCTCTGAAACATGCAAGATTATATTATTTGGATTAAGAAATATTCTTGCCCAGTGCAACTCTCAGCATCATTATATAGGAAGTAGAAACTAATCTGTTCATACAAATAGTTCTGGAAACGGTATCAGTTAAAGCTGAGAAACACATGATGTTGCAGCACATGGAAAAAATATCTGGAGTTAAACAAAAGGCTAACCTACTTTTTCCAGTCCTCTGAGGTATCAGGTCTGTAGAACAGAGGATTAAAAACAGGGAAAGGTCTTGCTTACACCTTAAGCTCTTCTTGTCATCTGCTGTAAACTCTCTTTGGCTGCCCTAACACTGTCCCTGGCAGGGAGAAGCAGGGACCTGCTGCTGCAGGGTCACTGCTTCTGTGTGTTGCAGGTTTCAGCAATGCTTCCCAGGCTAACCTTGCTTGTTCTCTCAGTCATCCCTCCTCAGCTGGCAACAGTGAGATTCAGGATCCTCTTTGGGTCTGGACTCATCTCTGGGACAAAGCATGCACTCAAACTTGGAGGAAGAGCTCTCCTCTCTAAGGAGCTTTACCTTTCACTCTTCTCTGCGTTTAGAGTTTTGCAATATTTAACCCCCAGCCCCCGCCTTGGCTTTATTCCCTGATAGACAGCAGAGCTTCAAAATTCATGTAGCATGGGAGTCCCAAGTCCTTCACTTTCCCCACATACCCTTCCTCTCCCAGAAGGCTTCCCTGTAGTACACCATGCATTTTATGACACAGCCCATAGGCAAACGCTGAATTAACTGGTTTCTCTTTGGTGGCAGTTCTGGTTTGTAATGAATCTTCGTTGTCAGGATCGGAGGGATAGCACTGATTACATACTTGCCCTGAAATGTAAAAGGCAGTCAGTACAGACAAGGTGCTGCCTCTCACTGAGCTCGCCCCGCAGGACACATTTCCAAGACGCACTTACTAGTTGTTAACAGCTTTCCTGCACCTGACTCTGCTACTTGGCTTTCCCACCCAGGTATTTCCAGGTGACCAAAACAATTTTGCCATTTCAGAAAAAGGAGCTGGGAAAAACACGTTGGTTTGTGGTTAGATAAACAACACTGATGGTGATTTCAGCATTCCTGAACAGCTGCATGCCTCTTGCAGGTCCTGTGTCTGAGTGGAGCGGTGAAGGACGCTCTGTTTCAGGGCTCAGGGTGACCCTGTATCACAATGGACGCTGCTGCTCTCAGGCACTCTCATGCTGGTAGGGCCGCTGAGTGCCGGAAGCCCATCTCCTCCAACTGGCCTGTCACTCAGCCAGCATGGAGGAATAAACCAGTGGTTTAACTCTGGGGTTTAAAAATCCCTAGGGAGGGAGAGGATCTCTCCTCCAGGACGTCCTTAGATTGGCTTCAGTGCCAAACAATCCCTTCCCTTTCTGCTAGCTTTCTCTAAATACCTTCCAAACACTGTCACTGGGGAGAAAGGGGTCTTGCAGACCGCGACAGTCCTGCACAAACCCCTGTGACAGGCTGGGCTCTGCATGCAGAAGGGAGCTGCTGCCCCATGTGTGCCACTGAGGGTAATCATGTACTGATGGAGCATTTCACAACACCACTACAGAGAGGCTACATCTCACTAAATGCATTTTTCTTTTTTTCTTTGTTCTGCAAACCACAAACTTAGATACGAACAGGAACATTATTTTTCCTTTCTTTGAAATGGTCTCAATGTAGAATTAAAATGTAAAAATATATAATCACAGAAAAAGTTAAGGCAGAAAAGGCACAGTAATGACACAAACTAACTAGAGAACACCAAGAGGAGACCCAGTCATAAATAAATCTGTAAAGCAGGTTTCACAGAGTGTCAGCATAGTCCGAGAAATAGACGCACAAATGAGTACTTCCTGATTACATCTCACTAAGAGCTACAGCAGATGTATTCCCCCACTAAATGCATACTCCACTTTTATTCTGATCAAATTACCTCATATCTCTCATGGTTTAGAGTCTCCACAATGACATTATCACCTGTCTGATCAATATGGACCACAGTTCTCTCCAGTTTAACTCTGCCTTTGAGGCGTTCCATTATTTTCTCCGATATCTGACCAGAACCCCCTTTAAACTTCCTCTCCTAAAAAACAAACAGAAAAGAAACACAAACAAAAAATCACCAGCATTAATCACAATGACACTGTGAATATGACTTCTGCTCATAATCAAGAAACTCCAGGCCAAAACTTAGTCCTAAGGGTGCATAAAGATACCCAGACTTTTAGAAGAATGAAGGCATAAACCTGAGGCTTAGTGGAGATTGCTGCCTAACCAACTTTTGCAATGGCTTCCTCAATTAGCTGGCTTAAAAACTCCTGAAGCCTAGAGAAAAAACACACATAATGCAGGTATTCTAGCTAGTATAAACACATCATTTCATTAAAAAGAGGTTTTGAGTATTCTACCCATCACTTTGGTACCAAAACCCTTGTGTGACAAAGACACCAACTCGCATCTGTACAGCGAAAGCCTGCACCAGCCCAGAAGCAAAACAGATCTTTAACTGGGTCTGGCCTCAAATGCAGCAGGCAATGAGCTTTATCTGTCCCTGGGAAGACACAAAGACATTGCTGTCTGGAAAAAACCACAATCTGTGGCACGTATTTCCTTGTGATGTCTGTGCAGAGGCTCAGGGGAAGCACTAACCCTCCTTTATCTACTAGCCACCAGTTTTATATCAAGCAGCTCACTTTTACATATAAGATGCTGGTACTGGCAGGAGGGAAAGGATCCACAAAGTCTTGCGCTGAAAGGCTGAAATGGCTGCCTGAAGAAGTTTTGTAAGTCTCGTCATGGCTGCCAAGTCAGAAACCCTTAGCGGTTTTGCTCAACTGATTTTGACTGGGGTGAGGGGAGAGGGAAGGATGGTAGAAACCAAGACAGCTTGCCCCTTCCAGGCACAAAGCAAAGGAAGTGCTCCTCTCAGGCTAGCTTTCCCCTCTCCCCATGTCTTGTTTAGCTACAAGTATCCTGGGATTAATTTTAATTCTTGCTGCAATGTCTAGCAGTTGCTGCTGTGGGACAGCAAATATGACTGAGGGGCTCCTGACGAAGAAGGCTTTTGGGTGTTGCCCCTACCTCAGGGCAGCGTTAGCTCTGCTTAGATCCTTCCTGACACATGGTTGCCTATTCCTACCCCAATGGACAGATGTTGATGGAGACTTTGCATCTCTCCAGGCAACTTCTTTCAATGTCTCCCTATACGAGAACGCTTGGAAGGTTGTGGTAGTCTCTCCACTTTTGCTGTTGGTAGCTTAAGTCTGAAATGCTGCACATGCTTTCTGAGGCTGCATTAACTGAGGTAGAAGGCCAGTAAAGGGTGCTGACATACCACATCTAAATAACTTTGACAGCTCCCTCTCCCCTTCTTCTGAAACTTCATCCAGAAAAATCACAAGACAACCATGATGTTCTGCAGGCAACCAGGCACCTGCCATGACCAAGGCGAGAAACAATCTGAAGTAGCTCATGAAACATGCTGCCATGTGAGCTGTCCCAAGAAGGAAGGGCCTTTTGCTATCTACTTCCAACTCTTGTCATTAGAGGCTTCACGTCAAAAAAACCTTATTTCACTCTGAAGTACACTTGAAGTACAAAAAAGTACTTGAAGTGGCAAAAAAGCAACAAAACATCAACAAAAGGACTGTGCTGAAGTGAATGCAGGGAAAAAAAATGGATTAAATTGTCCCAATTTATCCCAAAGCCTAGCTAATAAAATTACTCATTGTACAGAGTTAGCCAAGAGGGCTGTTCCACCCCATGAGAATGTGACTGTCTCTAGTGCTACATGCACTTGGTGTTTTGTCCTCTTTTCATTGATTGCAGGGCTTTGACGGGTACCACACTCCACTTGCTATTTATGGTTTCAAGAGAGCAGGAAAAATATGAGACATTTTGTACCTGGCCCCCATTGGTGATAGAGAAAATCCTGGCTGTGCCCCCACACTGCCTCACGTACCACAGGAACCAGAGAGCGGAGACTTCATGAGGCTCAGACGTAACATTGACGTTCACAAAGAGGGTGGCAAATTCTTTAGCAGCTCTGCGTGAGACAAAGGAGCAGAAACAGGCAGTGAGTAAATGTGACTTCCTGACTGCTTTCAGGATTTTCGTTGTTATTATCAAAAAGGGCTGCTTTCCCAAAGTCAGAAAAGCCAAGATGATTTATATCTGTCTCATTTTTTAGTCTGTAGCGAGACTGTCTAAATGGGTTTATATCAGCACCTCTCCCTCCCAAAGCATTTACCTGTTCAGTTTGAAATCCCACTGATTTCACCTTAGTTATTTCTTTAAATAGTTTCCCAGCTGCTATTCCTTTCATCAGAACAAATACTTTTCTCAACAGGAGAATGCATTTGGTAACCAGTTAGTGAAACGCTTCTGCATTTCTCCTCCACGGGGAGCTCATGGGGCACATCATTTCCAAGGTCTGAGGGGTCCCAAGGGACTCAACTAGCCACACAGCCAAGACATTCGCCATCTCCCATGTAACACTGCTGCACAGACCTTCTGTGAAACCAAGAATCAGACATGGTAAATAACCCCGAGAAAGCAAATTGGCAATCACTGCCGTAAATATAAGGAGATGGTCAGCCGTCTACCACAGTAGGTCCTCTGAACGTAAAACAGAGTTACAGCAGCAGGAAATGCGGACATAGCTATTCATATTTCTTTCATTTGTGGCTGCAGATTGCTAAGAGAATTGAGATAATTTTGCAAAGAAGGTGAAAGGTCTTTGACTTGTGTGAAGTTTCATAAAACAGCATGAATTTATAATCATCTGCTACAGGAAGGAACTTTGCAAGTTATCTGGGCTAAAATATGTAACTTATAAACTTTTATAACCTCATTTCCCTGGGTATGAAGTCCAGTCACCTCTATTTCATTACCCAGGATATGAAAACATCCTGCATGCAAGAACCCCCTGCCACAATCCTGAAAGCACCACTTCACTAAACAGCTGTGGCAGGTTCAGTCCTGAGATGCAAAGACAGTCTCCAGGATCAGTAGATGCTGATCTGTGACACATGACAAACAAATCTTTTATAATCTTGACCCAAGTCATATAGAAAATGCTACAGAAGAGCTTTTCTGTTTAGGGCACTATGTTTTTAACTATGTGTAGAAAAATCTGGCTTGGCTTGAAGATCTAAAACCCCTCTTTACTGAGTCTTTGAATGTGTTTCAGCTGAGCACATCCATTAAAACTGGAATGCCACAAAACCATTGGCAGTAGAAGCAGTCTTGCAGAGAAGCATGTTACAGGAGAGATCGCTATAAACCCAATTCTGCTTATACTCCACTGGCTCCCTGACTAAAAGGAACAGTAAAAACTAGAAGAGGAAGAGCCAGTGCACTTGCAACAGAAAGGGTAGTTCAAAGTAACTGAGTTCACAGGCATATGGCTCATAAAACTAACCGTAAAGACAACTTCAATGTCACAAAGAGCAAGAGAAAGTCCAAACAGCAATACCTTGTATCACACGGAGCTGGGGTAAGATTTAAGCCAGAAAAATAAATTTCAGACAGCAAGTTTTGGTCAGGGACCTGCAGGTACCATGCTAAACCACAGTCAGAATGAAAGGGCAAACAGAGCACAGTCGCACAAATAAAAGACGCTGAATACAAGGGAGGAAAGCATTACAGAATAGCACAGGGGCTGGCACAGCAAGCAGGGACACAAATGCTCATATGAGAACACTTCTCTTTGCCTTATAAAGAGAATTAATTGAAAAAGTAAAGGAAGAAAAGAGTATTTCCAGTTGTTGTCAGCTTGTATTGAACACTGTTCCTTTTTTTATTTGTATGGTGTGGTCCCTCACAGATATATAAAACACACTGGCGATTTTCTAGGTAATACAACACCTTAGGCCCTCTTCCTACCAACGAGGGTTGATGCTCTGTTGGACCTGCTACTCTCAAACAAGGAAGACCTGTTGGATGATGCAAAGGCGAAGGGCAGTCTTGGCTGCAGTGGCCATGAGACTGTGTAATTTAAGATGCCAAGAGGAGCAAGACAAACAGCAGAATTGCAACCCTAGTTTTGGAAGAGCAGATTTTATCCTCCTCAAGGATCTGCTTGGCAGTATCTCATGGGAAGCTACCCTGTAGGGCAAAGAGGCCCAGGAGAGCTGGCTGGCATTCAAGGACAGCTTCCCAGGAGCAGAGGGAGTGTGTGCTGCCATGGGCAGAGCTGAGCAAGCACAGCAACAGGCTTGCTGGGACGAACATGGAGCTCCCAACGGGGCTCAGGCACGGACTGGCCAGGGAGGTGAAAGGCAACAAGAAAGGTTGCCTCAGCTGCCTCGTTTGTCTCCATGAGTTTCGGAGGCCTGGCAGGCACTACTGGTGAAACAAGGAGCAGCCTTTGAACTTCCCCAGAGTTTCTAGAGCCAACAGCTGCTCGCTCCCCCCTCCTCGGGCCTTGCACTGCCCCATCCATTGGGTGGCCACTGGAAAGCAGCTGCCGTCCTCCGGCATGCCAGAGGCACCTGCTGCTCTGTGGTACACGCGATGCTGCTTACCCAGTAAAAGCAGACACATTGATAACTGCGCAGGAATGGTCATAGCCCAGAGTCAAAGGACATCACTCCTCAGCTCCTAGCCTGCCGTAGGGCTGAGGAAGCCCCCTCAACCTCCTTATGCCTCCATTTCTGTGCCTGAAAGTGACCTTTAGTCACGTCTAAAAAGCAGTTTCATTTACATGTTGGTTTTCCTAAATGTGAAGGCACACGCTCTCCAACTGAGTGAAGTGAAGGCATGGTGGGAAGAGCCCACACTATCACTCCTCTGTGCAGGGCCTCCTGAGGCAAACCCCAGGTTTCCCCAGCACCTTTAATCCCATCTGCCAACCAACCTAAGATCTGTGTAACACCTTATCCCCCACAGGCCCTCACCCACCGCCTGACAACAGCCCATCACAAAGGCCAGCCTCATCTCAAACACCTCCTGCTCTCTCACCGCCTGTATCCCAGCTGTACTCAGCTGTACCCCAGAATTTGCCAGGGAGCCACTATCATTCTGCAACTGGATTTAAAAGTGAATAAAGAGTTATGTACTTGGTCCAGCATATCTTATTTATCAGCTCTTGCATGGTCATTTTGTCCCACTCTTCAGCATGCGGAGCGTCCCATGGTGCTTCAAGAGGAATCTGGAGACAGAGGCAAAACATTCTAGAAATTATTCAGTACTACATCATTGCCTGGTCATAGCTAGTTAGTAGCACAGAGCTGATTGATATGTTGGCCAGGAGTTGCTTTTGTCCCCTGCATTTGGCTGTAAACTTGGAATAAATTCACTAAATGGAATAGTTTCCATTCGCACCTTGGGGCATGAATTGCACCATGACCACCAAATCTGGCTTTGTCTGACCAATGAACTATATGCGTATGTTGGGACTCCTCTGGCCGTTAGTTGTCCAGAAGTCAGGTGTCTATTCTAATTTAGTTGTCTGGGTGTCCTCTAACAGCTGAGGGAAAAATTCTTTCTCCAGTCAGAGATTCAGTCAGTTACAAGATGGGTATCTGAAGGTCCCTATCTCTCTCTCTTAACTACAGAGGGAGCAAAAATGTCCAGATACTATTAAATTATTTTTAGGCAGGTAAATTCTTAATAATAATCCATTGCATTCAAGTACTATGACATGTGAGAACACTATTGTATATTTGAATCTTCAAAAAATATGTGTTATTTGACCAAAAAAAAAAAGTGTTGTATCATGCACAAATTTGCTTCTGCAAAATCACATGAACTCAATGAACTTTTCAGGAATACAGGTAGTTAGGCTTGAAGGTTATCATAAGGTAGGGCCCTTGGTTTGTAGCCAGAATGTAAGGCAACTGATAAATATCTGAAAGAGAGCATGGCACTCCAGTGGCTACTTTTTGCACACAGGAAGATCTCCAGTTATACTGCTTGAATTTTGAAGGTATTTTCTGTTTAAGAATTTTATAAATAAATTTTATAAATAAAATTACTATGAAGCCAAATTGGAGCCCATCTTAGGCACCTACAAAAAAGAACCATCCTTACTCAAAAAGGCTGTCACAGAGGAAGGGGAAAAACCCTTCTGATCTCCCAGCTTGTGAAATGGTTTTCCCTGGCATAAGGAAGTACATACACTGAGGTTCAACCTCATTTTTTTCAGGTATCTTAGACACCTCCAGATCTTTTTGTACCCTCTCATAGAATCATAGAATGGTTTAGGATTGAAGGGACCTTTAAAGGTCACCTAGTCCAACCCCCTCTCAGTGAGGAAGCCCTGTTAGTCCTGAGAGTTCCTGGGCAACATAGATATCTTTCCTGATGGATGTTTCTTTTTTTATATATTAAAGAAGCAATAAAAAAGCCTGCCAGAAACAAAACCAGATTTACTTGTGGTGACATGAGCATTGTAGGAAACAGATGTAATTTACACAGCCTACCTCTTTTCCCAGTCTGTCCATGGTCCTCCAGAAGTTATTGTAATCCAGATAAACTAAGGGATTCCACGTTGAAGGGGAAATACCCATGAAATAGCGTGACTTTCCCTAAAATACAAATAAGAATATAAGCAACTGAAACACAACAGACCACATCTTCATTACTCACAAACACAAAATTCTCAAAGTCATAGAATCATAGAATGGTTTGGGTTGGAAAGGACCTTAAAGACCATCTAGTTCCAACCCCCTGCCATGGGCAGGGACACCTTCCACTAGACCAGGTTCCTCAAAGCCCCATCCAGCCTGGCCTTGAACACTGCCAGGGATGGGGCAGCCACAACTTCTCTGGGCAACCTGCTCCAGTGCCTCACCACCCTCACGGTAAAGGATTTTTTCCTAATATCTAATCTAAATCTACCCTCTTTCAGTTTAAGGCCATTACACTTCGTCCTATCACTACGTGCCCTTGTAAAAAGTCCCTCTCCGGCTTTCCTGTAGGCCCCTTTAGGTACTGGAAGGCTGCTATAAGTTGTCCCTGGAGCCTTCTCTTCTCCAGGCTGATCAACCCCAACTCTCTCAGCCTGTCCTCATTAGGAGAGGTGCTCCAGCCCGCTGATCATCTTTGTGGCCCTCCTCTGGACTAGCTCCAACAGGTCCATGTCCTTCTTATGCTGGTGTCCCTAGAGCTGAAAGCAGTACTGCAGGTGGGGTCTCATGACAGTGGAGCAGAGGGGGAGAATCACCTCTCTTGACCTGCTTGCCACTCTTCTTTTGATGCAGCCCAGGATACGGTTGGCTTTCTGGACTGCAAGTGCACGTTGCTGCGTCATGTTGTGCTTCTTGTCAACCAACACCCCCAAGTCCTTCTCCACAGGGCTGCTCTCAACCCACTCATCGCCCAGCTTGTATTTGTGCTTGGGATTGCCCAAGCAAGTCATCACATGGCTGACCTTTTGCTTCAGAAGTTCTATTCTTTTTCCTTTGGGTTTTTTTTTTTTTCCCTGCATATGCATGCAAGCAATGGAATGCATGAAGCTAAGTATGAGAGGAAAAAGCAGTTGGGCTGACAATAACGCTTTTTTTTTATTCAGAGGGGATGGGGAGGGATAAATTTGTTCTGAGCAGGTTGTCAAATTGTGGGCTAAGGAGACTCAAGCAATGGTCAAGGAGGTAATATGCCTTGTTCCTAAGCATTCTTCATTACATATGAATGAATCTAATTTTTGCCCACCTGCTGAAATGTGCATCCTAAAATTTGCATGAGTCTAAAATTGCATGCATTTTAATCTTTTAAACTATCTAAGCACCTTTATGGTATACCTCACCTATAAAAAGCAAATGTACCTCTTTATTATGCCAAGTACCTTGGCAGAAACCTAGCCTAAAAAATCCAAATTGCCAAAAAGAAAGGTTTTGGCTGCAGGAAGAAAAATTTTGTACACTTGCAAAAATGGTATCAGTACTTACAATGTATATGTCACACAGCCACACCAGGAATACAGACTGTTTCAGATAATCCTGTGATATAATGATAAGCGAAACCATCTAACAGCAGCTGGGTGTTTGTGATAACTAATCTGAAAGAGGACTGGATGAGCAAGCAACATTTTCTCTTATTAAACTGCTCTGAATGTTCCCCCATGTAAGGCAACAGCAAGTTTCTCATCAGACCTCTTAAATGTTTGTTATTGCAGGTGTGTTAGAAGTTTGCATGAGGTCACGTGGCAGGATGCAGTGAACATGCCAGACCATGCTAAGTATGAGTTGTAACGCCAAGCTGTGTGCCACATGCTTTTCAGTGCAATGTGTAGCATGGCACCCCATCGCACCTGGCAGGTGAGAGTCACAGATGAAGCAAGAGGCTGCAGTGCTACAAATGCAGGAGATGGTAACCCAGGGACAGGGGACACAAAGTAGGAGCCAGATGCCCCTTCCCCATACTCAGCAAGAGAGAATTTATTGGTCTTCCTTACTGATAATCGTCTGTGTGTGTGTAAATACATACAGATTTCTGATATTCTTCAAAACATTCTTCTGCAAAAACCATAACAAAAATGCAAGGTGCAGGATGCAACTTGGAAACCATAGTGAGCTTTCAGACTTGGAAAAAGCCACATTTTGGTCAACTTTTGTCATCCCCAGGGCAGGTACAATGGAGGAGACGAGAGTACACAGGTAGGGGACAGAAATCTTGCAGTGACCAACACCGCTTGGTCCCTCTCTCCGCAGAGGATGGTTGCAGTGGTGCCCCAGCTCCAGCAGCTGGCCAGGCTCACAGCCCACTGTGCTTTACCTCCTCCCCATCTTCAGTGAGAGCGGCCGCAAAAACGCTCTCCTGTTTAGTCTAGACAGAGTAATCTCTGCTCTGGGCCAAGCAAAGCTCAAGGTTGTGATCTCAGCACTTAGTTCAGCTTGAGATCTAAGTGCTTAAAGGTATTTTTAGATTTCCAACAAATGCTGAGTTTTCTTTTCAAGTCACCAGGATGACTCTGGAGGTGGTTGGTCACCTCTGAATTTCTGGGGATGTAATCTTAATCTTGTGTACCGCATACTTTTTTTCTCTCTTTTATCCCCATTTCATTCTGGTTTAGAGAGTTACGCTGGAGGAAAGTGGGTGGAGGATGCTGCTCCAGTCTTCTCCATGTGCACGTGTGTACACAAAACACACTTCTGCCATGGCAAGAGCAGAGAAAATGGTCCTATGAACTACCAGCAAGGGAATCCTCTGCATGACACTGCCTCTTCCTTTTCTTTGAGCACAATTTCTCACTGCCAGTTTGGAGCACTGTGTGTTCAGCCATGGAAAAGAGGACCAAAAAACACATGCAAAGTGATATACTGCATGCCACAGCTTTTACTGTCATAAAACAATGCTGTATCAAACAAGGAAATCCTGATACAAAGCAGCAATAAATTGCTAATAATTTTCTTCTTATTACACCACATTTTGTCTTTCAATAAGGTTATCAAACACTGCTCCTTCAAAGTTCATTTATTGCTAGACTTTTTAGTCTGGTCAGGAATGCAGGTGCTATCAATGTGCCTTCCTTGATGTGCTTTAACACCAATAATCCTGCCCTTAAGCAGAGGTGAGGTGCAATGCTGTCATGCCACCCAACAACAGGTGGAGGAGATAAGTGATTACTGAAGTTCTGTCATGCCAATATTGCAAGGGGACAAAGGTAAAAGATAAACCCACTGTTCAGGAGTAGCAGGGAAAACTTCCAAAGTTTTTCCACTGTTCAGTAAGACCTCTTTTCACACAGCTTTCTGATAAATGACTGTGCTTGTACTGAGTGGTGTAACTTGCAAATACCTATCCTTGGCTTACTTAACTCAAAAAAGGAAGCAGTTATTTAAAAAGAAGGTCAAAAAAGTAACTGCTTCTAAGGCTCCTCTCTTCCTCTTCAGCCAAACCTATCCCTTATATTGCTGGAAACAACATCCCAAGAAAAGTCGCTCTCAGCAACACTATGCTGAGGTTTGCACCAAAAAGGCTTTTCCAACTCACATTATTAACTCTACTGTGTTCAACAGCTACAGGTTCAGGAACTCCCAAACTACCCTGTTTGCTGCAGATGGGGCAATTAGTGAGAGAACTCGCCCACTGCCTGACTACCTAATATGTTCCTCCACATTTTCCACCTCTATACTAGCTTTAGACCACCATAACCACAAACTGCTGAGGACTGATAAAGAAATCTGATGACCTCAGCCACTGGTATGACATGTATCACATTAGTATTCATTTATCTGCTATTTGAAAAGAGAACTATCCTTTCATTACTCATCTGAAAACATTATTGTCCCCACATCTTTGGTCAATAGCATAGCCCAGGAAGATCAATGGGAAAACATGTTTTATCCCATGTTTGGGGAACATGGCATATGAAATGCCAAGTGATAATGAACAGTCTGAAGCTGCATTACTTATTGCTCTTTTCTGCATGCAAAAAAATGTAATTTCAGTAAGACTGGAGACCAAGGGCAGGAAAAGCTGGAAAAATACAACAGTGCTAACAGACCCGGAAGAGGCTGAGACTGATTTCAGAGAGCCTGAAATAGTTCACAGACACACTAACTCCTTGTGCAGTGGGGCTGGACCTATAAGAGGGGGGGGCTGATCCAAGGAAAGCCCAATTCTTACAAATTCCAGGAGAAAAATTCCTATTGCCCATCAAAGAGTGCAAGCCAAACAGCCTTAGCCACGTCCGTTTTTTTACTCTCTCTCTTGCACAAGATTCTCCACAGCAGGGAATAAATCTAGCCCAAATGACCTGGAGCTGGTAAGTTATTAATTTGGTTTTAATACTGTCTCCCTACTAGGCAGAGGAGCTCTAGCTGCATGTTTCACAGAGGAGCTCACTGCAAGCAGGGAAGGTCTTGCAATATTCCATTTTTAAACACACTTCTAGTGTGCTGGGTGTATTAAATTTTGAGAACTACTGTTTTCTTAACTGAAACGCAAATAACCTACTGGCTTTGTTCCCATGCTAACACAAGGCTGCTTGACTGACCCACAGAGTTTATCTAACTTCTTTTCCTTTCCTAGCATGTGGAATGCTTTCCTGCAGACCTCAGATTTGAGTCCTGCTGCCTGCCTGGATTAGTTACCCCACACCAATCCAATGGAAACAATATCCCCAAGCACCGTACTTCAGTGGTTAGAAAGAAGCCAGCAGAGAGAGATGTGCTCTGCAAGATCTGGTTTTTCCCTGCCCACGGCTATGCTGTGGCTCATAGCCATAACTACAGGAATTAAGCCCAAGCCACCCCAGCTGTGACACCACTCCAAGTTTCAATTTGTGCAAGAGGAGCAGACAAATTTGCCAGTATTGAGAAAGGCAAGTCTGGCTCCCGCCCACTGTGCTGAGGACGAGCTACATGCCAAGAAGCACAGGAGGAGCCCTGGAGCAGGGATGGCTATCGCCCTTGGGCTGTGCACAGCACACACAGCTAGAGAGGCTCCCTGTGGTGTGAGCCCTCAAGTGGGCATCCTTCACCACTCAGTATCTCCACCAGGTCCAGCCTCACGAGCATTGCAGTGCCTTGGACTGTCTGTGATTCCTGTGTCCGAACTGCAGATTTACGGTGATCTGCACAGACTTAGTCACAGACTTACCTGCTGCACCCCAATCTCTTAACTTTAAGGCTAGATGAAGAAAAGACTAGATGGGCAGTGTGAAGCGTTGCTCAGAAATACTAATCTTTTGTCAAGTGTTACTTTACTGTGAAAATCATAAGCAAACAAATAAGCAAAATCAGTCCTTATTTACTAATATTATGTATACTGGAGCTGGGTGCTGCTGCCAGATTATTAGAGGATTGCAGTTATATGAGAAGGTTAATACCACACAAAGGCCCTAATGCCTTACCTTTTAGGGTCTTCTACTAAAGAGAAGGTGAAAACAGAGCACAGAGTCACTTTCAAGGACCTCTGTAAAAATAAAAAGCTATCTATCTTCTCTGGGAAGGGAGAACTCTAGCACATCTGCCTTTTCTCAGTTCTAAAGCATTCTTGATGAATTATGGGACAGTAGCCACAGAGCAATTTGGCTGGAAAGGAAGTCCAGAGCTCGTAACAAAATCTACAATTTGAAGTTCCAGATTTACAACAACAGGACACAAACAAATTCCTGATGACAAAATAGCAGTCCCCATTACCATGCTAACTGATGGGAAAGAATGAACAAACAAAAGAAGAGATAGACAACAGTTACATATTTTGAATTTTCAAATGAACTGTAACTACAAAGGAAATGTGCCCACACAAAGCAACGTAGTTTTTAAAGCTTGCAGTACCTGGAATTTTGCCACACACATACAAGAAAAAATTCCTTTCAGAGCAAAGAAGCTCATGAAATGCCTCTGGGGATTTCTACTTTCTCTTGGCTGCTTCCGCTGCTAGGATAAACCATTTCCCCACTGTCCCCTAACTCAATGCAAGCAGTATCCTGGAAATCTTCAGAAAGAGCCAAACTGAACCAATTAGTATGGTAAACAAAAGACCCAAAATCTCTTAATCTGTGGATGCTGGAGATTATATACAGTTGAATGACTGTCATGACAAAATCTAAAGCCATCATTAGTCATTCCTCAAGACACTCCCCCTCTCGCCTCTGCCAAAACCACACAGCATTGCAGATTTTGGAGAAATGCTCTTAGGAAGAGACCTTCCTCTCTGACCCTGGCTATATGCTACCCAAGAGCCATCAGCTGACAGAAACAGCAGATGAGACACAAGGAGAAAAGTTTTAGTCATACTTTTTAAACCTGAAAGGCAGCAGCTGGCCCACGGCTGACAGCATATTAGCCTAAGAAGCCGAATACATCCATCTTTCAGATTAATATCTAATTTATGGGGCAATGATCCTTTAATATCAAATCACCTCTTTGCTAACACATTTTCTATCACCTAGGAAATACCACAGGTGCTTGGGTTTCTGGAGCATCTTTAATGAATAGGAGGGGTGCATCTATAGCCAGGAGAGCACAAATCCCTACCTGGCCAACTCACCATCACAGCATGATAACAGTGTGTAGCAGGTAGGTAAAACGTACAAGCCCTAAGGGCCCTGAGCACTCATCAACCCAGCCAATAGCCTGGACTGCACAGATTGTTTTCAATAGGCTTCTTGTAGAAGTGGGATCTAAGAGAGGGTTCAACAACAGATCACTAAAACAAAAGGCATAGTGACTACACGATGTCTCAAGGAAAGAGTAAGGAGAAGAAGCAGTGGAAAACCTTAGGAAAAGAAAAGAAAACAAAAAGCCTGCAATTTGTGGGAAGAGGATGTGGGAGGAAAAGCATCGTTATTATTTATCCAGTGCTTAACTCTCTCTATGCTGGGGGACCTTAAAGCCCCTTTGCTGTCACCCTGGTCCAACAGCTACACCTCCCTTGGGGACCCTGGTTAGCTCAGCAGGACCACGATGCCAAATCTAGAACTGATCCACAGCCTGTGATCCAGCTGAATAGCTTGCAGTGCTGCCTCTTGCTTAGAAACATGCTTTCACTTCAAAGAAAATTTACAAAATTACATGGTCATTAGCAAGGACATGCATAATGTAATGTGGGACAACAAAAAGCTGCAGCTTCAGTGTCAAAACGGATTAAGGGCTCAAATTCATGTAACCCATTAAAGCCTTTTATTTAACATAAAGAAGATAAGTGCCTTTTAGGATGCTAAGAGATCCATGTCTGAGCTTAAAGTAAATAGAGCGGGCCAAACATTCAGCTGGTACAAATCTGCGCAGCCATCTTGCTGTAGAATTACACCAGTTTTACACCAGGTGGTGTAAAATAACTTTTTTAATATTATGGAGTGGCTATGCAATTATTTAAGATGTGACTATGTTATGAACATGGCATGAATCTATCCGATCAGGAGAGGTTACAGAACCAGACGATAAAACTTTGCAGCGTGAACGTATTGCTCTAATTCTTGGAAGAAAAAGTGGGAAGATAATAGAAATGAAACCGGTTAAGGATCCATCACATAGCCTTGTGTCTTTCAAGTATGTCAACTCTGACTCAGTATAGGCTTCAAGCCTTGTTCTGCCAGAGTCTGGGAAGTACCAAAACTAAAGGAAAAAATAAAAAGTGTTGGTCTTTGGAAAGTAAAGTAGTTTATGAGTTATGGAGTTTGTACCTCATACCTATGAATCTTAAGCCTCTCTTTGTCCCTCTCCCTGCTACTCTCCCTCTCGACTGGTTTTGGCAGTAGGTCCTGACTGGGAACTGAGCAAAAATCTGGTGGGCTAAAGATCTAACACAAGGGTTGGAAAGCTGCTCTGAAGACAGGTTTCATTCCAGTTCACTTTAGCTACACCAGTACCTACTCAAGAGTGGCCATCTGGGCCCCCACTGCCCCACATCTCAGATACAGAGCTTACAGCAAGCCTTGGGAGGGGCTTGTTTCTCACCATTAGCTAGAGCGGAAATCTCAACGAGTCTCAAATTAGATACCAAGCTTCCAGACATCCATTTACATTACGTAAGTATACATTATACTACTCCCAGACTAATCCCATAATACTGTTGTCTAGTATGGTCATTCAATAGCATCCAACAGTATTAAACTTTTCTTCCTTATTTCAATTTGGCTTTTATTTCAGAACAAGTGTTTTCTGAATTTCAGGCAAAAATTCTTTAGAGGATATGTTCAAAGATAATTAGCTGCTGAATGTATCCCAAATTTTTTAACCGCTGTCAGTCCCATTTTATGAACACTTTTCAAAAGAAAACAAGAACTATTGATCCCACTCCCAATAGGTTAAAATAGAGTAACAATACTTCAAACAGGTGGTTACTGGATTACTAAAAGCAAGCTTTAAATGAAACCCTCTTAATGACTGACAGTAATTTCCAAAGCTCAGTGATATCTTTAGGTATCTCAGCATAAAAGATGCAGTACTTACCCCCTTATAATGGATTGTATGGCCCTCAACATTCACTTTATAGGTCTCAATACCCAGCTCTTTTGCCAGTCGGAGAATCCGGTTTTGGGTAGGTCCCACATATGATCCACCAACATCTACATAATTAACTTGATTGTTCTGTTGAAAGAAAGAATACAGGAATCAGAAGCTGTGCAGCAAGCTCTTCAGTACAAACGTCTAGAAGTAGAAAGAATTATTCCATATTGACTAGCACTGCAACTATATGCACAGGAGAAAACGTTTACTGACTGACTTAAAAGTAGGCAGCGTTGAGTTCTGTAATGACAGAAACACAGAAATCACAGTGTCTTCACTCTGTCATGCGCATGTGTGCAGCTGGGTTTAACTCGTTTAAATTTCACTATAGTTTTCAGTATTGGCTTTTTAGTCTCACAAAAGACGTGAGAATGTGAAGAAATATCCAACCAAATTGTTACTTTGGTTAAGTCTAAACCCACTTTTTCAGAATTCATGTTAGTTTTCTTGTTGTTGCAAAAGATTTCTCAAGCTGAAACCATCTCCAGCACCAAGACTTGTTTTCTCTCTGTAGATACCTGCTTAGACTTAATGCTGTACATGCTGAGTACTGCACTGCAGTATTCAAGGAGAGTAATCTCCCTTCCAGCATGGCACACCTTGGCTCTAGCCCAGTGTGCTCTGGCCAGCAGTCCCCAGCCATGCCTGCCACCGAAGGTGCTCCACACACTGCTCAGAACAGCATCGCACTCACTTGGGAAGCAGGAAGAGAGCAAAAAGTTTCAGGGATGCATACTATTACAAGCTGGCTGATTTCCCAAGATAGTAACTCTTTTTACCACTGTTCATAGTAAGCACTTTAAGCTAGGCATTCTCAGTGTCACAGAAGTATGGTGTTTATGCTTCATGTTTCACGGACAATGATTTCTACTGAAACACCACTGTTTATCTCTGGTTCCCCAGCAATGACATCTGACATAATTTAAACCTCCCTTACTTCCCGGGTGGAAAGTAGAGGTAATATCTGTATTACATTACCCTGTGCCACAGGTGACTTGTCATTTCTTTCATTTTCTTTGTAATGGCAATCAAGACGTAGTCCATATTTAGAAGCAGGAGTGCTACTTGAGATAATTTTAAGCCATGTTAAAATGTATATCTGAGCTGTAATGATGTTTGGCCCTGCTCAGGCTGCTTCATATAGGGCTCTTAGTTATCATGCCTGTTACAGTATGCAAAGTGAGATGGGAATGAGAAGAGAAATGCTTTGACACTCACAGTCTCAGGTGATAGTTTCCCTCTGTAGTGTTAAATGCAGAGCAGACCCTGCCGTGGACAAAGGGTATGGACTAGGTGGAATTCAATTACCTTAATACAGATGTTTAACACCATTTTAGACAGCCCCAGGTATCCAAGACTTCTGTGCCAGGCTGACAAATTTGACTCATGATCCATGGAAGACCTGCAGCTGGAGGCCAGGCAAGGTATCCTAGGGCAGCTAAAATGGCACTACACACTTCTTGTTAGGCACCCAAATCCCACTTGATGGTTCTCAGAGTTGCTTCCAGACCAATTTTAAAGCACCTCCTGTCAAGAGAAGCCCACTGACATACATTGCAATGGAACCTGTCCAAACAGAGCTCCATTTCTTGACAAAAGCGATGGCAACTTGAGACACCTGTTGTCTTTGGGAACTCTAGTCCCCCTCTTCCCTCTGGCTAATGATGTCACACTCAACAGAATCACAGAATGGCTGAAGTCAGAAGGGACCTCTGGACATCATCTAGTCCAACTGCTCCTGCTCTAGTAAGGTCACTTAGAGCTCGTTGCCCAGGACTGCGTCCAGACAGCTTTTGAGTATCTCAAGGAGGGAGATACCACAACCTCCCTGGGCAAGCTATGTCAATGCTCGGTCACCGTCACTGTGCAAAAGTGTTTCCTAATGTCAGATGGTTCGAACCTCCTGTGTTTCAGTTTTTGCCCATAGCCTCTTGTCCTGCCACTGCGCACCACTGGAAAGAGCCTGCCTCCATCCTCTTTGCCCCCTTTCCTTCCCTCCCTTCAATATACTGATGGGATTTCCCCTCAGCCTTCTCTTCTCCAGGCTAATCAGTTCCAGCTCTCTC
Organism: Elanus axillaris; assembly: GCA_026212715.1. Classification (NCBI taxonomy): domain Eukaryota; kingdom Metazoa; phylum Chordata; class Aves; order Accipitriformes; family Accipitridae; genus Elanus; species Elanus axillaris. The sequence continues at coordinate 9,938,765 of JANZLQ010000061.1, forward strand.
AGCCTTTCCTCATAGGAGAGATGCTCCAGTCCCTTCATCATCCAGACCATTAATGAAGATGTTGAACAGGATCAGACACCGTATTGACCCCTGGGGTACACCACAAGTTACTGGTCTCCAACTAGACTTCATACCACTGATCACCTTCCTTGGGACCAGGCTGTTCAGCCAGTTTTCAGTCCACCTCACCATCTGCTCAACCAGCCCATACTTCATCAGCTTGTCTTTGAGGATCTTATGGGAGACAGTGTTGAATTACTTAAGTCTAAGTAGACAATATCCACTGTTCTTCCCTCATCTACCAAGTCAGTCATTTCATCATAGAAAGTTACTAGGTTGGTCAAGCATGGCTTCCTCTTGGTGAATTCATGCTGACTGATTACGTTCTTGTCCTTCGTGTGCCTGGAAATGGTGTCCAGGATAAGTAACTCTATCACCTTCCCAGGGACTGAGTTGAGGCTGACTGGCCTGTAGTTCCCTGCATCCTCCTTCTTGCCCTTCTTGAAGATAGGAGTGACATTTGCCACGTCATAGACCAGCACAAGTGAGAGTCCTGAATCTCATGAAGCACTTACCCTGACAGTGAATGTCCTTCCTCCAACTCTGTTCCGGGCCTCAAGAACCACCACGCTGACCCCAGACTCGGACAGCAATTTGGCGGCTGATAAACCTGCCAGAAAAAGAGAAAGTGCTTTAAAGCAAGTGGCAGCAATCAGCTACATTAATGGTCAAAAACTGAACCAAAGCTTCAAGGTCAGAGATTTCCATACTGTTTTCAAAAATTCCCAAGAGAAGTCAGAAGCTTTTCATGGTGTCTTACCACGGAAATCATATGGCTGCTGCTTAGTTGCACGTTATTATCATCTCCATAAGTAGCATTCACAGACTGATATTTTCTCCTTCAGGTTAGCATTCTGGCATTTTAAAACTAGTAAAATCTCAATTATTAAGGGACATGCATCCTACTCTTCACTTGTGCAGTGTATAGAAAGGCAGAACCCAGCTTGTGGGGCTTGCAGAGCTGAAGTGAGAGAAATAAAAATATGCTAAATAGGTATGTTCCAGCAAGGTAGATTTCAAACTTCTCTCACTCATCAACTCTCCACTCTATTGCCATATGTTGTCCTCATTCACATGCAGAAGGAAAGTCTGCTTCACTGTCAAGATTCATTTTAAACAATGGCGTTTGACCGTGGCAATCAAATAGGCTGTGTGTAGATACTTTATAAAAGGAATTATGGTCTCAGCAAAAATAATCTAATTATGGGACTTTGTGATGGAGGCACTAGAGACAACTGAAAATTCGATAGGACAGGAGTCCTCTTTGCTTTTGACAAATGTGAGCTGAAATTGTAAAAAGCAATTATGAGTTTGTGAAATCAGATTATCCTATTGCCCTGCAGGCCAATTTGGCACTGAAGCATTGTTTCTTTGGAGTTGTTTCCCCTCCTTAAGTACACGAAAGCCAGCCTTATTGATCAGAATTTCCAAGATGCCCTGCAGTAAGGAATAATAATATTATATTCATGTTTATTACACTACCTTGAAATGTGATTAAAAGCAACTGTTCATGAGCCTACAAAGAATGCACATCTGAAAAGACCAGAGGAGAGGAATTGTTCTGGGCAGCGTTAAGTGTACTCGTTTATTCCGAGGACAATACAGAATAGCCCATAAACTTCTGTGCATGTAATCTTTTAATGGGGAAGTGGAACACCATTCACTGGAAACCAGAACTGAGGAAGTTCAAATGTCTCACATTGACAAAAATTATATATACAATTTCCACACTCATCTAAAAATAACTTTAACATCCTTGCACCATATTCTTTAGAGTGCTGCTGGAGCAGGAGTATACTCATTTCTTCCATCTATTTACTATTCTAATTTTTTAAAATGCAAGCCATTTGTCAGTGGAGTGAACATCTTATAAATTGATCTAATTTCTTTCAGTAGTTTTTGATCATTTTTTTCCTGCATGGAAGTCTTCAGAGAACATTTTACAATTTTTTTATAGTTAATTCTTTAGTCCTTTTGGTGATGGTGTTCTCTTCTTTGTCAAGATAAACATAGAAGACACAAGTCTATAATGCTGGAAACACAAACTGCAGTATTTTCTTACATATATTTATATTTTTTATGTGAGGAAAAATTATTTTTCAAAATATACAGTAGTTTTTGTTACAAAAAAAGTGGATTTCCTACATATATAAAATAAAAGGTTGAATTTCTCTATTCTGTGTAAATACCACTAGACACTCAGGCATGAGTGAGTAATTCTTTTGTAAGAAAGTTTACTGTAGATATACACGTCTTGAAAAAATGCACAGTGCACTCCTGTGTCACCTTATGGAACATGAAGCAGTGAAAAATCTGGCCTAGGTATGAAAAAAGAAAAAAGTATGCAAATCTAGGCACCTAAGATCATCTTTTCATGCTGTATACAATAGCTACATTCATACCACAGCTGTTTAGGATGAATAATGGTTGCACTGGACTGGGTTGGAAGTTAAGCTTATTACTGGTTTATAGCTGAATTATAGGATATATCCAAATAAAGAAGGAGTGCTAAAGGATGAAGAACATGTGGTAATGTGACTGAGGTTCTCTAACATGTTTGCTTGTTAAACTGTACTTCTTGCATTCCACCCTTACAGTTTTTTCGTTTCATTATTGTTAACCCAAGTGTCAACTTAGACACTGATCCAAAAAAAAAAAAAGGCTTCCAAGCCACACAGGCTGGGAAAGGGCAAGAGATAACGTTGGGACAGCGATGGCTTACTGGCAACCGGGAGAGGGCGTGACTCAGAAATAAAAACAATGCAAAACCTGTTGATTAGAGATTGTTACTTGACAATTATTTGTTTAAAGCATGGAAACAATTTTATTTCAAAATGGAGGACTACCAACACCACCCACACATGGGGTATCTCCGTGTAGCTGTAAGTTGAATCCAACTCTTTAGCTCCATTCTGGTGTGACCAGATACAGGTATGTCTTAAGCGTCCCACAGGTCATGAAGCCTACGTGCTTTTGATACACAGTTAACCTCTGAATAGATGGCCTATTTTCCCTTTATCTTCTCCATAACTTGAATTTTCAAGACTTTTGTCTCTGTTTCAGTACCCTCTACAGGACTGGACACCAGAGAGTGATCATTTTTCTTCTGTTTGACCGATGGGCTGAGAATGAGAGAGAGGAAGGCATGAGACCTTCTCCTTTCCAGCTCCTTGCCCCACCTCTGCCTGCCCAGCTCCCCTCAGGCCCCATGGAGCTGGCCCCTCACCTCCTCGCCAACATCTCCACAGCTTCCCCAGAGGACATCGCACACCTTCCAGGCAATGCCAAGGGGAGGGCAGGACCTTCCCAACACAAAGGCCTCCTGCTAGGCCAGCACTGCTCTAACACCATGGCCCACCACCACACGTGGGCTCAGACACCCACCAGCCACAGCGTCCCGGGTTATGGTGGATATCCAGAGCGTCCTGCGAGCACGCCGTACTGGGCCAGACCTAGCACTGGGCTGTGACCGCTCAGGCCTCAGCCAAGACTCAGGCAAGGTATTTTAAAATGTACCTGCGTACGCCTGTACGAGTGCAGCACAGACATGCCCATCGCAGCCGAAGCCACTGCTGTGCCCCATTGCTGCCTCCACCTCCTCCAAGGAGCAGCCTAGAGATAAAGCCCCAAATCACCCCAAACCACTGGCCACACTCCTTCCAGATACCACTCTAATTCTATGAATTAGCAATATACTACTTGCCTCAGAAAGATGAAAGGAGCCTGCCAAAACCACGTCTCATTTGAAGTATCTGGCTGTAGAAAATTCACTTGTTATTAGATGAGAATAAATGAGGCGAGATGACTTATACATCCTCCACAAGGGTTTCTATGGCAATCTCGCAACAAGCTCCCCCCGCCCCGTTTGAAGACACGGTGCACGAAAGCTCTATTCCTATTGATTTTGCAGTGCTATTAAGGACTCAGAATCGCTGCTGCCACAGATCATACTGCTGCTGCTTTCATTTCAGAAAATTGTCATAATCCTATCAAGCAAAACAGTTTCAAGTGCATCAAAACACTGGATATACAGTTTAAAAAAAAAAAAGAAGAAGAAAATAAGATGAATTTATGCCAATCTGCAGACTACAAGACACACACCATGGCTGAAACATAGAGATTATGAACAACAGTGAATTTTGTATGTAGCCTGATGGAAAATACAACAAAGTCTGTCTCTATCTCATAGGAGAGAAAGGTTCAACTCTACAGGTAGTGCAAAAGACTGGGACTTAAGAGACCCAAGCTTGATTCCCAGCCAAGCCCGTAATATAGGAAGTATTTCCCTTTTTGTAGGGAAGTGTTTACAAGGGTAGTGTTTATGAGAATAATTCCAAGTTGCCTCAATACTGGGATTGATACAGGGCATATGAGCAGATATGAGCTCTGTAGCGCAAACGGTGAGAGTTTTTAAAAAAAAGTTACTTTATTGGAAATGTGATTGTAATTCTATAGTAATAATAGTACAGTAATTCTACTTTTCAGAATCTAGGCTCTGTAAATCCACAATATCAAACAGATTCACTGATACACCATGATCAGAAGCAAAAAATCATCAGCATCCTTTCCCAGAGACAGCACTTCTTACATGATCTATGCTGAACATCTCCAAAACATGCAAGGGCAGTGGAGTGGTGACAGTCTGATACCATTAAGCTTTTAACCTTCCAAACTGAGGCCACTATATTTGTGCAATATTGAGCACACCAAAACAAAGGCAGAGAAAGTTACCTGATACTATTGGAAAGGTAACTGTCTGCTGGTTTTCTAGATCCGTTGTTTGCCTACTTGCTAGCTTCTTTGACAAAGTGCATTTGTCATTTAGGGATCCACTATTGAGCTGAAAGTTTACCAAAAGCAATCTAATACAACATTCCTTCATAAAATCCTTGTTAATCCACCCCACTACACATGGAGTGGGATAATTACATTGTATGAAAGACGACTAACCCATTACTGCTGTGTTCCAGCCAGCTTTAATTGAGTAACACACAGAAAAAATCTATCTGGAAAATCTCTACATTTTTCTGATCTTAAGCAGGGGAATAATTTTAAAACTTTTTCATTCATTATTCTAATATACATCAGTAAAGTAAGACAATTGTCAATATATCCTCATTAAAGTTCCACTGTAATGGCATGCTAATGCTGTGATTATTTTTACCGTTTCACTGATGGAAAACATAACTTTTTCCAAGCACAATTGAGTAATTAAATCTGGCAATGGCCACCTTAGAATCAGCGCTCATTATTTATCTAGTAGTCTCTTTGCCAAGTAAACATGAACCTGTCAATAAGAGACACAAAACATTTCTGCCATGACCATAGGGTAAAATCTCTCTTCCTCACCTCTTTCTTCTCTTTCTCCCCACTCCCCAATTTTCTTTTCATTGGAATCTTTGTGCCACAAATATGGTATTTAAATAAGTTTTTAAATATAATTAAAATGTACTCAGTTACATCAGACTGACCAGAGAAATCACTAATGGGCAACAACATATAGAAGGCTGAGAATGAAAGAACTGTGTTTTTTTCACAGACTAAGGATTTGAAGATTTAAAATTGCCACAAAAAAAGAAAAAATATTAATTAAATTACAGCCTCTTAAATTTGCACGAAACAGCAAGAATACACAGTGTGGATCACAAGTCTACATTCATTTATTCTTCAGTGTTGCCTAATACCATAACAACACTTTCTACTTGTCAGAAAATGTATTTTATCTTTCCATATGCTTTTTCACAGTCCTTGTTGTACAATACTTGATATTGAGGATGAGGATGTGTTTATTTATTTTGTCATGTCACATAAATGTTTTTCATTTCTTTTTCACCGACTCCTTTTTTTCCCCATTAGCAAAAATAATCCAGCTGATTCAGCAAAGATTTCAACCAAAAGAGAATAAATATTTTCTATTACAGAGTACATTGTCCAACAGAGCCCAAGCCACTCTGAAGGGTTTCAATGGCGCTACTGTCTAAATGCTTTCAACAGATGCAAGCCTTGTTCTGAAGGGTACAAAGACAGGTTCTCATGGACAGCATTAACAGAAGCACAGTGGGCTGGAAGAGCGAATTGTATCCCGAGGATGAATCCACTCCTCTGTACACACCCACCAGGATTTTCAAGTTGAAAGCCCATTGCAGTAAACATCTTCTCCCCAGAAAAACACTTTCCCCCCAAAACAAAGGCAGAAAAAGTTAACTGGTATAAGCATGGGGTTAGAAATGCAGTATCCTCCTTCCCCTTACATATTAAAATGAGTGGCATCAGTAAGATGACAATGGTTTGATACCATCTAGCTAATGGAAACATCTAAGGTAATTATGAACATTTTCTAACTATTGATAATTGGTTTGGTCAGTATGCCAAATAAACTGTTAGCTAAACAGTGATCTTCAACTAAGTAATTATGTGAAAAAGCATTGCTGCTAAACTATGATCAATGTCATTGCCACACATATCAAGAATGTCAGCATTGGTATTCCCAGGAAAGACATAATGCCTGCCCCATGTCCAGTTTTGTTATGCTAGGATATTTAGAGATCTGTTCTAACTACTTGGCTATTTCTTTTGCTCACTGGAGTAAATGACACTCTTACCTAGCTAACAGGAATACTCTTTCCTGCCTTTCAACACCTTTCATCTAAGCCTGAGGCATGGTGCAAAATCTGTTCTTCCAGGACAAACCACAGGTTTACAGCACTCTCTTAGGAGCTCTGAATTTGCTAACCTGTGAATCACACTGGCCTACATTTGGTTTTTGCCAGAAACAAACCTGACACATTCTTCATCAGGAGCAGAAGCAGCTGTGACTACTCAGGTAACTCCCTGGGTTAGACAGTTGTTTGTAAATGATGCCTTTACCATAGAAAACCACATGAAGAATATGATGAAAGATGAAGAAAATAATAGTATTTCCACATCTGGTTATATAATGAACACATCACAACCGTATTTTGGCCAAACCTAAATATCTAGCACTGAGCATAACACAAAAGAGTGTCTTAATGCAAACCCATGCCCCACATCATAAGGTTTTGCATCTTTAGTAGCAAAACATTAGAACACATTATGAAAAAGAGGCAAATGGAAATTGGCATTTCTTCTTATTTGCAAGTATGGTATAAAACATCCATTACACTTTATATGGGGATCTGATAGTTTTGTTCCTGCTGTTGATTTTTCTCATGAGAGTCAGCTTGCTAGCAGTACATGGGGAACTGAGAGCTCTGTGGAACATTGCTGTTTATTTCTGCATCCCCAAAAATGGCCTTTAGGAATGTCTGGTACCAAGGGACAATATTATCACTGATTATCAGCTTTCCTGTTAGATCCAGAAAGAAAGTGGGAAGCAACTGGGTAGCTGGAGCCCAGCACAGGGCAGATAGATAAATGCAGGATACATTTTAGGAACCAGCTATTGTATTCCTACAGGTCAAATTCTGGGCAAATTTAGAAGTAACACTAGAAAAATAATCTACTGAAAACTATTCCAGATTTACACAGGTAGGACTGATTATATCTTCTACAAGTAACTGTGTATTTGACAGTTTATCTGACACTACCACCCACCAGCAGCTTGGCATGCTGTCAAAACAAACAGAGCAGTACACAACATAAGTTGTGCTGCCATCGTAGCAAGCAAGGCAAATCTGCATTTCCTCATTATTCAGTCTTTCACTCAGAGACCACAGCCAATGCGTAGGTAGCTCGAGTGGTAAGGTTGTCGATCATGCACCATGGAGCAGGAGATGCTCTTCCATGGAGAGAGAAAAAAAAGCCTTAATAGTCTATCATATGTTTTATTTCAATATAAAGACTAATTACTATTCTTTTTACATCCCAGCTTCTCCTACAGTTTGTGGCCCTTGGGCTCCTCCATAAGTACAACAGAAAACAGTGCTGTTCCCCGCACACGTCTGGCAAATCTAAGTGTGCATTTTGTTGACCCATGAGATCGCCTTGTTTCTAGCTAAGAACAAACACGGTTTTTATGTGGAAATAATAACTATCCATGTCAAAGAATGATAATCTTCAGTGTAAGTTTCAATTATGGCTGTGTTTCCCTTGTGCTTTGTGCTCGTAACACGGTAAGCTGAAATTTTTTCCAAAGGATATTTGCATACAAGTTTTCTTGGATGTGTTTGCTTCTGGACATACTTCTCCATATCTGATGCATCTCTGGTTTCCATTATGTAGATAAACATTCTTAATTCTCCATGCCTTCTTTTGATAAACTTGGCTTCCAGTGTCCAAAATTCACGTGTAAGGTCAGGCTGGCACATGAATATCCCCCAAACTTCCTGCTGGAAAAAGTTAGGGTATTTTGCTTACTCTTCTTTTGCCAAATTTTGAAGTATTTAAGCTTAAATTTTCAGGGTGTGTTTTTCAGGCTGATTCTTTTTTGCTGGAAAATCTTGGTCAAAATTGGCCGGCTATTTCTAAACCTCCAGGAAACAAACATTACTTGATTTTGAAAACTCACAGCTTTTTTTTATTCCTATTTTGGAAGTTCTAGCAGCAACTTGAAATTTGGCAAGGAGGTAGCCTTTGAGTCAACGCAGCGCCTTTTGTTATCCATGTAAAAAAATGTCCCAATAAGGTCAGTTAGAAAGTTTTGAGGCATTACTCGTCACATGTAGGCAACAGCCATCTTCCATCTGACAAGCTGAAATATCTGCAGTTTCTGCCAAAAATCTCCAAGCACTGAATGCTGTCCAGTCATTAATGCGCAGTCCCCAAAGAGTGATTGAGCGCCCCAGACAACCCACCTCGTACCTCAGAGGACCCGCGCACACTGCATCCTAGGGCTATGGCACGAAAATCTGAATTTCCTTGTAATTGCGGCCTCAGCTTGCGGAGCAATGGAGCTACTGGAGCTGGGATGGGGACAATGTGTCAAGAGAGGTATGGCACTGACTTGCTGCATAAAAGGGACGACTTCCAGAAGCCGTCAATACAGTTGTTAGTCCACACAGATGACGACAATCTCCTAGTCCTCAACTAGTGCAGCCCCTTAACCCAAGCAGCAGAGGACTCTCTGATGGGATGTCAGGGTTATTGATCCTGCTGATTAATCAGACACACACCCATGGTATGTCATGTGCTGTCAGCTTGCTGTGTTTAACAAATGAGGGAATTACATAGCCTAAACCAAAATGCACAAGCAAAAGGTCAAAATCAATTCAAAGCAGAACACCTTATTCGGTTCAGTAGAAAACCCTATGAAGAGAAAATGGGAGCAATATTGAAGGCATATAAATAAGAACTCCCTGCGGTTATAGGGAAAGTCTTTAACTTCAGGCATCAGTTTATTTAATATGCTTGAGTTTAAAATCTTATAATTAATATTAACTCTATTACGGGGGACATTATCCATTAAGAATGATACAAACATGTGCCTGGGGCCTTTCCTGGCCATGATTCACATTTTTAACATGCACGCCCATGTGAAAAAAGGAATCTAGTCCAAGCTCTGCAGCTCCCTCTCTGTAGGGGTCCAAATGTACTTGCCCATACAGTCTGCACAGTTTGAACGTGATTCCACAGGGTACAGCAGGAAAATCTCAGCAGTAGAGGCCACCAGAGCTGACTTCTTCTTCCAAGAGCTTTCCGACTGTGAAGCACTCTTTGAAGAAGCTCCCCCCATCCCTAGATTGCAGCTTCCTACAGGCAGGGTCGATTCTGTGTCCTTGTGAATGACCACGTACAGATGGGTGCATACAGAGAGATCGGGAGCACAGATGAGAGAAGTGTGTTAGGTTGTACAGAAACTGGCTCTCAGATCCATGCTTTGCTTTGAGGAACAGATAGATCCAGAGGTGCCAGTCAGGATTTGAGCTTCATTTTGCAAATACTGCACAAATATTTTAAAAAGCCAGTCTCACTGTTGGGAAGCTCACACTTAATATAACAAGCAGCTTGCTTATATCTGATACACATTTCATATATTTCTAGTAAAGACCTAGTTTATCCCAAAGTTTCCCATCCTTTCTTGCAAGCATCAGGTAATGTGTATTTAAAATACAGGAGGAGAGAAGACAGTAATCTTACCAGATGAGGCAACTGCACCTGTATCTTCAGAGAAATAAGCAGCAGCAAGTCAAGACTGGAGTGAGGGAGATGTTGAGGGGAAACCCTGTCCATTTGGGAGCATGTTTTACTATTTATCTCACCAGAACCAAAATTCAGATACAGACGACCTTTGTTAAGACCAGAAAGCAGTGCTGTCTAACCCCTTACAGAACTGAGGTGTAGGTATATTGCTACAGGAATGGCAGCGACAGAGAAGCTGCGTGAAAAGCAAAACAAACCAGGAGCTGCTAGGAATTATTGTGCCCAGCTATGAATTGTATTGTATATTAAAGATGGATTAATTATGAAATAAAGCATTTATTGTCCATTTTTCTAAGGTTGCTTTCTTAAAACAATGCCTTTTCTAATTCATAACAGGCAATCACCAATTTTTATGCCACTGGCATGACATAAGGTTTACAACTGGCCAAAAAAAATGTTTCTGTACCCCAAAAGTGCTCTGACATTTATTTGTCTTCCTAATGCCACTGACAAATTTTTGGGGACTGTAACGCCTTGAAATTTCCTGCTTGGCTTCATTTCAGACTCCATACCAGGCTTTAATCCAAGACGTAAGTGTTCTGAAGTAACTTACTGATTCTTGTACTAGTGAGACAAGATACCACTTAGAAATGCTCGATGTATTTTCCAAAAACTGCTACTGGTTGGAAAGCCAGAGGAGCAAGGTACCTTCAAGGGAAGAAGAGCTTCTCAGAGCCCTAAAAACCATATTAAGATCAGGTCACCACCAGCTGCACACAGCACGGGTAGTAGTTCCCTAAGGGCACTCTGTGCATTACACTAACCTTAAGGACGAAGACCAAATGACTCGTGCTAGCAGGAAAATACCCAGGCATCTGGTAAAACTAAAAAGTGTCTAGGTCCAAACTCTTTCTGTTTGGTGATACTACAGATTATTTATATAACTACATTGCCACAAATAATTGTTTAAACAATTGCTGTCCTTTTAGCAAAGGAAATAAGGTAATTAAGTAAACAATTTGCTGGTTTGTGCATTAATTCACTGCAGATTAAAGAAATAAAAGCCTCTGACTCCTCAATTCTAATACAAACTAATATTCCCTATAGCAATAATGGTTGTAGCATCACTGAAGTTGCTCTGTCGCATAACCCACCTTTTCTGAATTACTAGTGAAGTAAAGGTTCCCTGAAAACTGAAACCGGGACAAAGCTGCTAACACAGTATTGATCAGATGGACACAACAAATACAGATTTTCTCCAACATGGCAACATCCTCATCTTAGGTACCGTCAAGTGCCACAAGAGCAATTACTTCTGTTTTTTTAAGCGTGACGATCAGGGGCCGCAATGCACTTGCTAGTAGTGTTAAAGGAGATCTGAAGCATATTTTGGGAAGTATTTCCTAGTAAAGTGTGAAGAGTCCATCGCACAAGCGGAATGTGGCTGTCTGTAGTACAGCACTTCTCACAGTAACAAAACCCACCCTGTTTTTACAGATATTCCCAGATGTCCTTCTGCAGTATTTATCAAAAGAATACAATTGCCAGCGCTGCAAGAGCAACCTAAAACCCCGCAACTTCAAAACACCGTCTTTCTCAGGATGTGAAAATCCCAGCCTCTACCCCTGCGTTCTCCTGCACCTGTGGATGTGATAAAGTCAGTTTTCCCACGGACTCTCTTCTGACGAGCACGAAGGACAAACCAAGGCAGCACGCAGCAAATACGTCCTAAAATATCGACGTGGATAATTTTTCCGGGTCCCCCCCGCCCCCAGTTGTATCTGAGGCCCCCGGAGACCCGACGCTCTCGTTAACCACGGCCCGAACCTCAAACCCAGCCGCGGGGACGAGCCACCCGCGGACCCGCCGCGCCCAGGCCCCACGCTGCCCGGCCGGGAGCACCGGGAACACCGCCGCCGCAGGACGGGCTCTGTCTGGGACCGCTCCGGACCCACCTGAGATGCCTCCCCCGACCACGACCACGTCGTATTTCTCGGCCATGGCGCTGCTCCCC
>JANZLQ010000061.1:9952229-9971383 GCA_026212715.1 Elanus axillaris
GAGGCACTGGCACAGGTTGCCCAGAGAGGCTGTGGCTGCCCCATCCCTGGCAGTGTCCAAGGCCAGGCTGGATGGGGGTCTGAGCAACCTGGTCTAGTGGAAGGTGTCCCTGCCCATGGCAGTGGGGTTGGAACTAGGTGATCTTTAAAGGTCTCTTCCAAATCAATCCATTCTATGATTCTGTGACAGCAGTGACTGAATGCAGAAACATCTGTGAAATCATTAAGCAAGAAAAAGAGACAGACTAATGTATATTCTTCAAAAATAAAACCAGGTACTTTAAAAACTTAGTTTATGTGCAGTGCTAATTGTGTTGAACTAGCTGCAGACACACAAGTGCCAGGTGCTGTATGTAGCAAATAAGAACAAGATCCCTACTGCTCTGAGAGATCGTTTGCCGACACAGAAGCTCATTATCACTGAGATTGCCACTGCTTGCATGCCAAAGTGAGCAAAAAGGTGACAATCCAAGACTGTGAGAGTGATATGTATTCTGAAACAGAAAATGCAATGTAACAACAGGCAGCCATTTGTGCTTATTGGGGAAAAAAGCCTTAACTTTTTGAGGGTAGTAATGATACCTGCTCCCACAGCACTGCTGGCTGCAGCAAGCAGGTCACAGGGAATCTGGCAAGATAAAGCTTCACGAAGCGGCACTTCCCTCGTAATCCAGAAGCCAAGTTTGGAGGAAAAACAACAAAAACATCCTCTGTGATAACGACAGGAAACTTGTGTGTATCTAGATAACTTGCTGATAGACAAGCTTGCCAAAAAGTCTCTAGTACTGAAGGGAGCTGCAACAGGCTTGTTAAAGAGCAATGGAGGCTGGAGTGGTTTTACCTAGAGCAGCTCTAACAGTGCGACATGACATCAAAGTGTGGATTGTACACATTGTGTTTGCCTCAACCCTTGGACTAAAGACCGAAAAATGTCTACGGAGCTATCAAGGATTATCTCAGGCATTGGCAGCCTCCAGAGTAGCAATGGCTGTCAGAACCACGTAACTGCTAAGCCCTTAGCATCTGCGTGATACAAATAAGAGACCTCAGAATGATTCTACCTCAGCTCATATAAAAGTGCGGACATCTAGGATTTGGAAAAAAACCCAAGCAGATGCTGAAGCCTTGCTTAGGAACAATACAGGATGAACCCAATGGGAGATTATCAAGGAGATCCTGTTAGCCTCTCAGCTGGGTTCATCAGGGTCTGCTGAGGGCTTGCTGAAAATGCAAGAAGCAGGGAAGGAAGGAGGTGATGTGTCATATTGAGAGTGATCCTCCTTTCCTAAATGCTATGGGCATGTTTTCAAAACAAAACTTGAAATGTGTTCAGGTATCAACAGAAAATAAAGGGATGACAAACTTTACAGTAAAGAAAATTTTATTCCAACCAGGTAAAATTTTATTTGGAAAGAAGTTAATTGTTGCTTAGAACAGAGAGTTGAATAATAAACAAATGCTCACCAATGAGTCCTATTCCTTATGCACTATAAAAAAAGGAGGGGGCAATGTTGAAGGGTGACCATAGGAAGCTACTGTTGCTTAAACCATTCCCTAGCAATCTGTCTAGTTGATTTATGTCTGCTTCAGTGAATGAGTTGTAGTAATAATTTGCTGAGCTTGCAGAATGTGTGTGGTTGTTAATGCGAAGGTGTAGAAAGTCACAGGACTAACATAGACTTTTGCATATACCAGGAAAAACCCACTGCAAGTTGCTGAGAAATGCAGTGGAAGATCCAGAGCAATGCCTTCACTTGAGATCACAGCTGTGTCACAACAATAAAAATTGTCAGGTAGCCCCAGTGGGCAAAAATGCATCAATTTCTGATCAAAGAACATGAAAAAAAATATCCAAAGGTGTCATCACTAAGTTCTTTATTGTACTACATGTGTTTTGCTTTCAGTTTTGCCAACTACTGATGTGAGGAAGTCGAACTCATATCATGCCATCAGTAGTCACAGTTACGTGTTATTTTATGTCTGCTCAGTATCCCAAATGATGAGTAAAACCAGTCATAATCATTGTGGAAGACACAGATGTTTCACGTTCCTTCCTGATTTCACTGTTATATATTTTACCAATGCAACTGAAAACTGGAACACAAACATAGGGCAAGTCCCTGGTATTAAAATAAAATGCTTTTGTCAACATAATAATAATAAAAAATATCTATTGTACATTTATGTATACAGTATTCTTTTTTAGTTCTTTATTTGTTTCATGAATGTCTTTTGACAGGTTAATAGAACCTACAGGCTGTAAGGCAAGAATGCATTATCACTGGAAAACTGACTGTCATTATCAAGGTCATAATTACCGCCACTTAGCCACCTCTAGAGTCACGTAATTCTTGTATCTTAATGACATCAATAGAGCTTATCTGAAATACCCTAGAACATGCCATCTTAAGTGACAGCTGAAATTTTTGCCATTAAACTCATCATCTGTGTTGATTAACACTCTGCTCTGCAGGCACAAAGAGGAGCTTTCCAGAGTATCAGAGCCTTTTGCAATGCTTGATTCACATGAATTTACATTCATACACATTTTAATTGTGGTAATTATATGGTTAGTAGTCTGGGTTACATCAAGCTGAAATATGAAAGACTGCAAAAAATAACCCAAACTCTTCCAAATGTCAGACTCGGTAGTTCTGTTGGGAGTCCGTTTGGTGGGCAAAAGTGTGCACAGTATAGAGTAACTTCAGACCTTCAGCTGTAAGTGATATTGTATTTTCTAAGGACAGTTTTCTATTTTGGAACAGTATCTTAGACTACCTTATGCTAGATTTGGGGTCATCAGTTAATTTACAATGCTAATGATGTTTACAGAGTTGTTTGGTTTGGTTTGGTTTGGTTTGGTTTGGTTTGGTTTGGTTTGGCTTTTCTTTCCAAGGACTTTATCTGTAATGGAAATGCTAAAGAACCACGTAGCACATGGAAACAGACAATGTTGTACACCATGAGTAGAAAAAAAAGAAAATGTTCTATAAAATGTTTCAGGCTTTTGAGCCCTTTCTTCTGCAACAAGCTAATTCCAAACAAACAACTCCAGATCAAAGTGTCTCCAAGGGTTTCATGACAGAAGAAAGAGAGAAAACAGGTATTCCCAAACAGCAAGGAAGGGGTAGCCTGGCCTCCTGCCCAAAGCAGATCCAGGGCTTGTCCAGTTTGAATGCATTCAAGGATGGAGATTCCATAACCTCTGTGGGCTTCAGGGTCTGACCACCCCTGCAGTGGACCTTTTTGCCCTCATATCGAGTTGGAATTTCCCATGTCCCCAGGTTGTGCTGGTTGCCCCTGTCCCATTGCAGGGCACCCTGGGTGCTTTCCTGTTTTGAAAGAAATCTTTCTCACCCTCTTCTGCTGGAGGTATTTCAAGAAGCATTAGAAACATGGGACTATACAGTTGGTCTTGAACATAAACCATCACCATCCCATGTCCTCAGTGAGTCTCCTAGGGGATGTTCGTACAATCTCTCTGCCTCTCTCGGGTCCACCGAATTGGTAGTTCACTAGACCAACTGGAATGGTCCCAGCAGGGCATTTGAAATGAGATTGAGCAACATGTTGGTAAAAGTTGGTAAGAATCGAACTGGTAAGCTGTGAATGGTATCGTAGAGTATTAATGGACATATTTTTGGTTAGAATGTATATTCTTAGCTTTTCAAGTCTGCTTTCTTACTTAGGTGTGTATTTAAAACCATCAGAAAACAATCACCAGTCTGATATTGTAAAACAGTCTTCACTGATATGAAAAATGCTTTTGTAAACAAAGATGGCTGTGAGATGTTTATGCATCACTGTTCATCTTTACTGGCGTGCTTTCAACCACTGCAGCGTCTTCATGCTTCCTGGCTAGCTCTATTTCAGCACTGTGCTAAACTCTAATCAATGAATAAGCACCTTGAAGCAAATTATCATCGCTTGTGGCTATTAACATTGATTAGGTCATTTTACCTTATAACCACAACCAGGAATCTTCTGAAATATAAACAGAGGCAATAAAAATTCAGTGCTCAGGCTGTCCTTGAGCTGTGTTTCCCACTCCCTCAATTACCAGGCATCCAACCAACAGACCTTCTGGCACAGTGCCTGACGGTGGCAGTGGGACATGGAGGGGCACGTGGGGAGTGGGGTGCTCCGAGCCAGCCCCCATGACTGGCAGAGTTTCTGCTCTTCAGTGACCGATTGGCACTAGACCTACTTATTCGCTTTCCATCCCCAGCACCACTCCAGAGGCCTTGGTCCCCTCCGCAGTGGCAGACGCAGAAGGCATCATTCACGTGACTGTGGTGCATTTGGGGGCCTGGAAACTTTCAGTGGGGATGGGAAAAATAGGCAACTGCATGTAGGGAGTTTTCTTAAAGCCATGAGGAAAAGGTCAACTACTGTGTCTTCAATGTCCCTAGGTAAAGCTACTAGAATATATTTAAAACATTCACCCAAATTTCAAAGTGCTCCTCTACACCTGGGAACAGAAAACTAAAAGACAAGCTGAGACTTACTTGCTAAAGGGGAGTGCCCTCAGCTACACACAGTGAAGTTTTCTGTTCCCCTAGAGAAACCTATTACATACTCACTGGATAAAGTCTCACTACCTCAGGCCACCAAAAGATATTTTGACTCTACAGAAACGTGGAATAAAATTTTAACTATTTTTAGCCACTAAAAATTTAGGTAAATGTTTTCTTTCTGTGCTAGGATACCATAAATAATTTCATTTGTAAAATATTTTCAACTCTTGATTTCATTTTATAATACAACATACTTAGGCGTCTGGAGTACAAAAATTCAGAAGATCGTTTGGGAAGGAAACTGAGTTACCTCATTAAAAGTTTTTAAAGTAACTTCCCTGCATGACTGTGCAGTCTGACTAAAATTGTTATTGATCTTTTAACAGCATCAAACTCTCTTCTTTGTGTAAGTCTCAAAATTGTCAAATATTTTTAAATGAAGTAGATCTTGACAATTTGAGCGTCATATTAATGAGCATTGGGAGGCTTCATCAGTGGGTGAAATAAAGCACAAATTTTCACGTACCAGAAGTCAGATATGCCCAGGCAGCTCTCACACAAAGAAGTGGGTTTTTGGTATGGCCAAGTGAGGAAAGATTGCTTCCTGGTATTAAAAGACACATACACAGTGCTTCAGGAAGAGGGAGGTGAAGTGCAATAAGCCCATTTTTTCTCAAGACTCAGCCTTCTCCTGTACACAGCTTTTCTGAAAGCAAGGAATGATTTTTAGACATCTTTATAATTTTGTAGGTAGTTAAGTTCTGCTACAGTAGCACCAGCAGATTCCAGACAACCTCTTCATAAACATCCTCTGGGGGCTGTACTAGGCTATCACAAAAATTTATAACCCCTCTGCGTGTGCAGGTTTTTTACATAAGATGTGAAAGAAACATAGCTTCAGATATATGACTCATGCTAACAAAGCAAATAGAGGCAATTCAAGTTAAAGTTAGCATGTGTGACTAAAAAGATTATGCTGGTAACTAATTTTTAATCTCTTTAGCTCACTAGCCTTTGTCTTTAATTATGTGTGTTAGTTCAAAAACCAGTGTTAAAAGAGACATGAAGTCTTTCCCTTTCTCTCTAATTTATCTTCATAACTCATTTGCCTATAAAGGGAGTTTATTTTAATAACTATGAGATTAAATATATTCACTGACTGCAGTAATAAGGATTTCAAAAATATGTATATGTCTTTGTTTGCTTTCAAATAAAAGAAGCCTTGAAATTATTTCAACAAGTTTAAATTAAATAAATCCTTCTACTAAGACTTTCAGATGCAATATAAGTGCCAATATGAAGTCAGTAGGTGGGAGAGACTGCAAGGAAGGTCTAGAAGAAGGGCTCCAGCTACTGCTAAAACCACTGGAGCTCCTTCCTCCCACCTTCTTGGGGATAGACCTTGCTGGGCAGCACACGTGGTGCTTTCATTGCACAACAGGAGCAAGCTGGAGGCACAGTGGCCATGCAAGCAGTTCAGAGCATGGGGTCACCATCAAAAGAAGCTGACCAAAAGGCATGCAAAGACCCCAAGCAGGCGTGTAGGTGATGGCAAGGAGCAGCAGTGGCAGAGCAGCCTTTGCCTCTGGAAGTGGGGAGAAACTTCTGAGTTTTCCCTCCTGGACTCAGCCCCTCAGCAGGCATGGGTTTAACATTCAGCCTGGACATTTCGGGTCTCTGACTCCGTCACTGTGTACCAGAGTTACACTACTGTATTTCTGAGGGCGTATTATACTGACTTAATTCCATTCTTAGTTTAGCAGCTCCTGCTGATTTGCCCAGGCTTGCTTTTCAGGCTTTAAGATACCATGTGGGTGCAAGTGCCTTCTGAACTTTGGAGGGGAGGGTGTTGATATTGCACAATGTATGCTCCAGCTGCTGGATAGGACTTGACGTGAAGACCTGAACTTTGCTCGTGTTCTTTAAAACACATGAAACAGATCTATACTGTGCAGTGTCACTGCTGCTCTCAAATTTTCTATGTGCCCTTCACCACCATCACACTATCAGATAATTTTTCTGCATTGGGTTTTACAATGCACTTTCAGTTATATTAACAAAATGTTCCTTTGATTACCAGCTCCATAAAGAAGTGGTTTGTATATAGCTCATGGATTGCTGGTATCATTTGAGATTAGATCAAAGCTTGTGTAAGAGGAAACAACAATCTGAACACGCTAGTATGCTTGTGTAAGAGGAAACAACAATCTGAACACGCTAGTATGTTCAGAGAACATGTATTGGTTGTAGATTACAAACCCTGGCTACAGTTTGAACAAGATTTTAGAAGTAGAGCAGCTATTATAGGAATATGGGGACTTCAGTGGAGATCATTAGTGGAGACAGTTTAATACCAAAGAAGTACAATAAGGTTTGATCTGAGCATAAGAAAAAGCTTGGTGGAAATGCCAGCCAGAATAAAGAATCCAGTTAGAGCCACTGAACTCCAGCCTTTGATACAACAACAAAAAAATCAAAAAGCTTTGCTAAAAGTAGGTCAGAGAAATTTGTCATGCCCTCTCACTGTCTATCAGGTAAAACAGCGTTGGAAATCTATAGAAAGCATCCAAAAGGAAATAAAGTCTGTTCTTCTTTGCAAATTATGTACGGGATGCAGTCAGCTGAAGCCATGTGGACAGCTTCATCTCGCTTCTAGATTAATGACTACTTCACTGAATACCTAAAACTCTCAGCACCCCTCCCGAGGAGCCAATTTACTGCAGGGGTTTAGGAGATGAACAACCCTTTCTGCCAGCCGTCCTCTCCCTGTGCAGTGACCCCCCGCACTTTGCAATTGGACCCGGCCCGAAGTACCACCAGGTAGAAATCAGTCACACAGACACGTTTCCCCATCTCTGCCAGGTAGATGAACTGAGAAGGACAGAAAAGCTCATTCCCAAGGTGCCATTTCTTCTTTTCTTGGAAGTTCTTGACTGGAAGTTACCCTGTAGATTCAGCACACTTTCTAGCGCGACCCAAGGAATCACATTCTTGTATTGAATCAATAATGTTAATTGCGTCTTTTCCTTTTTGCAAATCCAAACAGAGAATCTGAGATCCTAACACCACGCTCGTTCCAAGGACTGACTTAGAGTGAAGTCCATCCTTTTTCCTTGGAAATTACTCAAATTCAGATAATAAATTATTATAAATTGGCCAAAGGAATGAATTAGCATATTTTGTACTTAAGAACTGGGAATAAATTGGTTAAAGTAAAATCATGAGAATTGTTAGCAATTTTTATTGACCTCTGGCGTAACTATATTATCTCAGCAGTATTTATGATAGTCACTATTGCTTTTCTGATATCAAAACATGCTCTAGAATACTGTTGGTTACTTCTGCATCATGCAGCTTAGTAACATATTAAAAAAATGTCTTCATCTGACTGTAGATTAAAAAAAAAAAACCCAAACTGAAATTAATCTCTGCTCAAGGTAAGTCTGGCAATGTGCTTCCAGTAAAAGAAAAAAAACGTGACTGTACCCTGCGATGACATCCATCGACACCACCTTACGCAGTTTCTCAGAGCTCTGTTTAGCCATAGCCACTGCCAACTTCAAAAAGATAGTCTCAGAAAGCAAATAGAAGGGCCTGGTTATGCATACCTTCTTTGTTAATAAGTGGGTGTGCGGCCTTGCTGCATTCAGCTGTACACAGCAAGCAATGTGAGTCTGCAGGACCTCCCTGCCTTGTATTTGATACAAGCAGAGCAAAGCAATCAAAGTTCAATACGTGGTGTCAGGGCAGCAGAGAGGAAGGACAGGGAAACCATTCTCAAATGTGAGCTGCTTGCTGCTTGCCTCAGTGGCGCTGATTTACCTGGAGCCAAAATGCCAAGCACAGGTGTAAGTGTAATTTACCGCAGCGGGAGGTAGCTGTATTTATATTCTGCTTACGCCCAGGGCACGCTCTACAGGTACAGTACAGCACTTGTAGTGCCAGCGCAGGTGCCTGGTCAGGGTGGGAAAGCCTTTGCTGTCACCGTATGACCAGACCAAGAAGCTGCACATCCATCCATAGAGCTGGAAACGAGGAATGCAGCAGCAGGCAGCTTTGCAGGTACCTCGTGCTCCTGAGTCATTATAAAAATGGATTGCCTCTTGTCTCTTTTCTTAACGAGTCATTTAAGAGACAGGGCAACTGGTGGAATTTTTGCAATATTTGGGGTGTTTCTTAAGGAACCATAAAAGTGGTTTTCATTCTTGTGAGCAGTGTTACGAGATACAGGCATCATTATGAGTTCAGCTTACAGCTGTGAAAAGAGTACCGAGGGAAAACCACACAAAGGAGTGTATGTTTTCTTTTTGTTCACAGCGGGAGAGAAAAAGTCACCCAGTGCTAGTCTGGACAGGCATGGGCACGGCTCCATCAGCAGTGCCCACCAGGGCTGCCTGCTCCTCAGGGTGAAACCCACTGCCCAGCAGCCTGGGCAGCCAGTGCCAGGAGAGGCAGCAGGGGGTTCCCAGGGTTTGGAAGCGGAGGCATCTGGCCGGGAGGAGTGATTCACGGCACCTTCGCTGGTGCCTTGGCAATGCATTAAAAAAGCACTGGAGGAAAGACAATGGTGCCTCCAAAGACTGATCCTGCCCCTTCCAAGGAAGGTTGTCACTCCTCCACAGGTTGCAGAGTCTGAGGACGACAGCGCAGGCTGAAGTGCCCGGCCAAGCCAGAAGGTGCAAGCACCGTTAGCAAGCAGTCTGGCTACGGATCTCACTTCGTGTTTTTCTATACCCTAGTTTCACTTTCTGGATTTTTTTCTCTTGTCTACGTGACAGAGCCACCCGAGACCAGTTCCTGCAGCTTTGCCAGCCTCTAGTAATCTGGGGTGCACACAGTGGAGCCACTTGCCTTGCCTTATGCGATGCCTCAGCATAAAGACTATTTCTGTGTATCAACTGTAGAATGCTTAAGTAAGCATTATGTATCTTATTTGGTGCTCTTTGGATTTTGCCTTCTGGCAGGTTTTAGTTTTACTGTCTTGACTGTCATAGAGATATTAAAAGGAGCCTACAGCAATAAACAAACAATTTTGGTGTGTTTGCTCTTTAGTGTTGAAAGTACACTTTCTGAACTGTGGGAAAACCTCCCGTATATGAGGTTTTACATTTGCCTGAACTTTTTACCCGCAGGACATTTTGCATTTGCAGGTGTTGAAGGTTACACAGTGATGAATCACTGAGCCTTTTGAAAGGAGAATTTTACCTCCTCTGCAGTTTGATAGGCTTTCAAATATATTTCTGAGGAGATAATACCCAGTTACAATTTTTCTCTCAAGAAAACATTTATGTGATGAGGGGATGACTATCGACAGGAGATTCCTGGAAAGAAAAGGAATAAACAAAATTACAATAAAGTATTAGGTCTACAGTTCCTGTGTATTTATAGGCTAGGACATGGGTATTAGAGAGCCACTCCCAGAACGCTTTGTTATATGTTTTTCCGTGCCCCTTTGAACCACAACCTTGTGAAAGAGAAAATGCTTTTTTTTCATTTCAATAGCTACCCTTTTCTAGTTCATGCTTGCCATCTTCTCAGACTCCTTGTTTGTCTGAGGTATGCTGATCACATTCAGATCCCTTGGTGACTAATCTGATTGGAAATAATCCTACTTATTAAATATTCCTCTATCATCGGGACTACGCTAGCTCTTTTTATCTTATTTTCCACAGAAGAAAAATACCCGTATGCCATGCAATTCAGATACTTACAGAATAAAACATTGATTATCTGTATGTGGGTTGGTTTTTTTTCTATATCTTTCCATGCTATGCAATAAAGTAGAAAATCCTTCTTGATACAAAAGCTTTGGTTATCCCTCCTACTGCTGTTAGCGGTCAGTGCACATGTGGAGCTGACAGGTTAATACTGTCCGAGAACAAATGGCCATTTCCCAGATGCCCCTACCTGGTGATTTGGGAGATACATTGCAGCGACCGTCATTGCCAGGGAAGAGGAGGAGGTGTTCTGGCCATCCAGAAAGCCTACACAGGGAGACTCGAGCAGAGGAGCCACTTCCAGGTGCAAGGATTGATGCAGTCTTCCTTCTTGCTTTGCCCTCCATCCATTGCCCCGGGCAGGGTATGGTGTTTCTGGTCCTCCTGGCTGCACAGCTGGGCAGCAGAACGGCTTGTTCCCAGGCAAGCGGCTGCAGACTTGGACCCATTCAGCGACAGACCTCGTAGAACTGCCTTGGCATGGGGGTGACAATCTGGTTGCCCATGTGTCTAGCACCTTGCAGAGGCTGTCCCCCCTGCCAGAGCCACATTAACCCCCCATGGGGAGATCCCAGGCTTTCAGCGCATGCTTAGCATGGGGCTTTCCCTCCGAATGGGAAAAAAGCCACAGTCTAGTAGCCAAGGGCAAGCAAAACAGCTTGCAGGGAAGGGCGATGGAGCCATTGCCGACTAACAGACCAGCTGCCGACCAGCAGGGTGTGCTGGCTGCTGGGCTTCTTCTCCCCAAGCCTGGAGAAGAAGTTGGATCTCTTGCTTGCATGCCTTCTGCTTAAGCACCCAGGTGGACTAGTTTTGAGCCTCCTGTATAGGAAAAGATGTTACTAATTTATTTCCAGGACACCCATAACCAAAAGCATCTGCTATTGTCAGGCCAAATAGGGAGAGAGTGACTCTGAGTACAATTCATCTCTCCTGATTTCATCTAACGAGAAGACATCTAGGTTGTCTGTACAGTTCAGAGAGAGGGCTGTTTTTCACAATTTATCCCTCCTAAATTGTATTTACAGGTAAATGTGTGACATTGGTAGGCAATATAAATATGTTCTTGCAAAGAAAATAAAGATCCTTCAGAAAAAGAAAAACTTTCCTGCCAGCATCAACTAGAACTGGAAAGGAAATGACATGGACCAGATGAGTCCCTGCACAGCATGTAGGGATGCTGCCTCCAGGTTCACTGTCACTTTGGGCATGTAGAGTGATGAGATGCACGAGCTCAAGAGACAGGATCAGGGCTCCTGCTTATATTTTTGCGCACTTCAGTGCTTCTTTGGCATGGCTGAGACTGGAAAGGGAAGTGTTGAGATCCCAAGAGAAGTATTCCCCATTCTACCATCCCCAAGGCAGATTTGCTGACTTTATTCTGCTCCCTCTGGGAAATCTCTTATTGTGCCCATCACCAAGTTTGTCTAAATAAAAAAAGACAGACTGGGTTTTAGTTTGAGATATGTGGACAGCTCAGGCAACTATCCAGCTTTCATGCTTCTAGTTTTACCTGCATTTTGATAGTTGCCAGCCATCAACCTGCTAGTACTGCAGCACGAAATCTGTCAGACAGGAGTATGTCTAAGAAACATTTGGTAGTGATGACTGTACCCAAAATCTCATTCTTGTTCCCTGTTCCTTGTAACAGAGGAATTGTGTGCATATAAAATTTTTTATTCATGCATACATGTGTACACACATAAGTATGCCAAATCCTTAAGGTTCAAGCACACATTAGCCTCTGCTCAGCATTAGTCTGAAGGAATTTAGAATAAATAAAGTCCACGGGCTAAGATTACTTCCACAGTCCATTACACCAGAAGCTGACAAAGCCTTTAAAAATGAAAATGCTAATTCAGAAAAGGAAAAGCCTATTATAAATAAGCCAGTGCATTAACAAACAGAATATTTAGGCAGTTGACAAATGTGTTTTCTGGCTGTCTAGCAGAAATCCATTCCAGAAGGCAGCAGATATTTTTAGGCACCTGTAGAAGAAAAAAAAAAGGAGTGAGGATGCTTTTCTCTTCTCTAGGATTGCTGCTGTGGTGGGATGAATGTAGCAAACATCAAAATCTTGGAGTACCTGTTAAACATTTTATTAACTGGTAATTTCATTTCCTAAAAGTAATTGATTTCTGAATTTTTGTTAGCAGCTGCTGAACTTTTTTTAGTACAGAAAGTGTAATAGTTAGCTGAGTCAGCATCCACTTTTCCATCCAGAGGCTTAGCAGCTCCAAGAAAGGGGTTTGGTCCCACTGTGTGCAGGGGAGGAGGAAGGGGGTGACTGTCAGAGACACCCTGTATCCTCTCATACCTCTTTCTCATCATGCTCTGGAAGTGTTATTGGGAACATATTTTAAGCCAAACAGACCATGGATGTGATGTTCTCCTTGTCCAACTATTCCAGCCCATCTGACAATTTGTAAGCTGTGAGAAATGAGCTCTCTGTGGCTCTCCTGTTACCCATGAAAGCAAGGCTGAAGCCATCTGTTGATGTATAAAGCTGGTGACGAAAGAGGTAGGCAGGTGACAGAAGGGAACCACATGGGCAGCGGTGGCCCCCAAATCATGAGGTACACATGGTCTTACTCTCACAAAGTTTCCAGGATTGTGGGTGGCATATGTCCAAGCACCATCAGGCAGCCCCTGCTGAATCAAAATAAATGGGCTTAAAACTGTTGAGATTTAGAAAAAAAGGAAAATCTCAGGGAGAAAAGAGGTATTTCTACTATTTCTTTTGCACTGTTAGCTGATACCACAGTTACAGCTGCAGCTTCTTCTCTGGAGCTATGGACAGCAGAAGCTCGCTTCTTTAAAAACAGCACAGTCCCAAGATTTCCATATAATCATAAGAATCTGGAATCCAAAGCTTTAAAGACAAAGCCTCATAACCACAAGAGTTTTGGTGGAGTCAGAAGAATTGGCAGTGTTTGTTTTGCATCTCAGTAGTATGGAGAATCCAACAGTTGTTGTAACTTTGAGAAAACACCCAAATTTTTGGCACGGCTCTTAGAAGATAAATCCTGAGCTTCCAAGGGTTGTTTTCTTTATTCCTGTTTCTCTACAGTGAGGCCCAAGGCAGCTGGGCATTTCCAGTAGTGCAATTAGGATTTCTGTCCAAGCATAATGATTTTTATAAAAATGTATGGCACCCTCAGGAGCAAGCTTCTGGAGACAAGATGTTTTATGACAATTAGAAACACAGACCTTTTTCCACACTTATTTAGAGTGCCTATACTAATATTCAGCTGTAATAAATGCTTTCCTTTCTTTCCAGACCAAAACTCAGGCTGGACAACATATGAAATATTTATATAATATTTGCAAATACATTATGCAAAATCCACTTAATGCATGGTGTTGGCAGTGTAAGGCAGGCAGTGTAAACCAGGTGTTGCTTTCCAGGCAGGGACAGGCACAGCTGGCAAAACAAACAACAGGTTATCTCCCAGGGACCACAGCAAGAGCAGGCTCCCAGGCTGCCCAGCCACTGAATACATCGCTGTGTCCACTTATCTCCTCGCCCCTTATCTGCTCCTCGCATAGCGCTGGTGGAGAGAAGCCTGCCTGGGCCACCACTGCCAGGGTCCACACTCCTCTCCCAGGGCACTGGGATGGAGGCCAAGATGTGATGTGGTCCCGGTCAGAGGCCATGGGGCCGTGATAGAGGACGTGCTCGCCTACGCTGATATTAACCCCAGATTTGCTGTCGCCATGGGTTGGACCCTACTCTGCCACGGGAATCCTCTTCCCAAGCCTCATGAGCTCTGCATGGACCTGAAGAGGAAAGTCCCACAGCCACCAGGGTCCCTTCCTCAGGGTGCTCTGGCCTTCAGGACAAGGGCAGTGGCCCAGGCGTAGGAGAAATGCTGCTGAGGAAAGTGAGCCAGAGGTGGGGTTTCACATCTGTTTCTGTTTAAATTCATCGAACGCTGAGAGCCACAGAAGTGGAACAAGATTTCTGAGGCTGCCAATCTCACTGGCGACAGAGCACATTGCTGGTCTTTTGCATAACTTGTTAATTGCAATAATGATGTTCATGTCCTTCACTTCGGTGGCATTTAACTAAGACATTCTGAAAAAATGGCAATGAGCAGGAATGTGACAACCTTCATATTTTTAAACATACTGGAAAGGGCTGTCTTTACAAAGATTTGGCCAGCATCCTGATGTTTTCCAAGGGAGTTTACAACCTCAGTTGTTGTATCTGAAGAGAGAAAGACAACAGGGTATGTGTTTGTGTGACAGCCACTGTCGCAGCTGAGACACCAGTGGCTTATATGTAGATATTCAGAGATAAAACCTTAAGCTGGCTAAGCTTAACCTAAAGAATTAACAGCAGGGGCTATAGGTGCTCCTTGTAACAGACCTTGAACAGTGAATTACAAATATCTCGCAGGCTAAGAAATACAACATTCTGGTGGTCCAATATAACTGGCTTGAATCTCTTCTCCTGCTTCCAGAACATGAATAAAAATCTTGGTGGTAAACCCTAGCCACTACTTAACAGTAGTTACCTTACTTACCTTAGTAAGGAAGATATCTAAGTCAAAACAGTGACAGTACCTGCACCTCAGCAGCCTCCCCTTCCTGCTCTGCCACTTGCTCTTCCCAGGGACTCCTGCAACACGCTCACAGTGACTCCTCTGGTACCGGCACCTTTGGGTATCTCCCCTTCCCTCTTCCCCTCCCCTCCTCACACACCTTTTGTCAGACTGATTTGGGGGACTTTTTCTGATTGGGAGTTTTTGGTAGTATGTATCTTCACAAACTGGACCAGAGATGGATTAGACCATCCCCACTCCTGCTGAGTAGACTCCTTGAATGGCCTTAAGGACGCAATTTGTTGAGGGGTGAGTGAACTGTGAGCAAGGAGGGCACTGTCCTAAATGGGAGGGCAGCCCATGGGACTCCCTGGGCGGTCTGCCTTCAAACCATGTGGGAAAGCCTCTCCAGGGAAAGCAGATGAGTTGGGTTTCAGGGAGCCACCTCCTGCAGTACCCAGCTGCTGAGCAGGCTGCCGCCAGACCTCGTGCTACCTTTGGGCTGGCTGGAAAAGCCAAGGCATTTGCTTTTCCGACGGGTCACTTCTCAGCTGTGAAAGACGTGTGCTGGCATAGGAGCACGCAGCACCTTGGCTGATGGATAAGGAGCAAGGCTTTATAATGAGGCTTTTTAAAAGCCTGCCACACTTTGCTGCTGCAATACCCTTTGCTACCCAACATCTTGTATTTCAGGTTTTCAGGAGATAAAGTGTGGCTCTCTGAAAGCTTCAGAAATAATTCAGTAAAGGCATCAGCATCTTCCTTCATGCTTGGCTGCCTGCCAAAGAAGTGAAACTCCAGAGCTGTACTGGATCTTTAACACTCCTGGTCTTTAAACTCAAATTAAGATTTTCAACATTAACGGACATGATATGATGGTTTTTCTTTGCTTCTTTTTTTTTTCCCCAGTTATGCTGTTAACAAACTCCTTTCCCAACTGAGCTTTTGCACAGAACCAAATCAGATAAACAATAATGAAATACAAAATGTCATCATCTCTTTCAAAAGATGTCATAACTTCTGATGCCTCAAGAACTTTGGAAGTGTTTGTATCTCTAGAAAGATCCAATGATCTTTTCTCTTTTGAACAGTCTCTGGGAACCTGTGTTTTCAAGGATCCTACTGGACAGAGTATATTCTCCTATACAGAGACTGAAAAAGCCACTCTGGTGGCATTTCTTAATCCTGCATCCCACCTAGACCATGGCCTGCAGCACCCTGAAGCAGAATATTTTCTCAAAGGTTGGGTCTGACCAGCCTCCAATGTCATCGACTTCTGCTCCACTATAGCTTAATTGAATAGTTAATTCCTGTAGATTAAAAAAAATGTTGTTTCTGAATTGGACTTAATTTTGAGTACACTTTGATGTACTCTAAAAAACCAAAACCCGTGCGGTGTGTTTAATATTGATAGAGATCATCTGGGGATATTTTAGGCTGATGCCATGAGCTTTGTACACTCCCACTAATTGATACTCCAGGACCATGAATGCTGCAGACAAGAAGCAATTAGCTGGGTTCGGCTGGAGCTGGGCTCTGGTCCAGAGCCACAGCGCTCCCACATGCCGTGAGAAACGTGTGGGTCCGGACAGGGTGACCAAGCATGGCCAAGCTCCGGCTGCAGAGTCCAGGGCAGGGTGCGAGCAGCGAGTGGAGGGAGACAAGGGAAAGGAGAGAGGTCTGGAGAAAGGGTTGGGGGCAGGCACTGGGAACTGCCTGGTTATTTCCGCCTGCTTAGCTTTCAGTGCTGAGAGAAATTGGTGGCTCCCCCAGGGAGGGAACAAAGAACTACTTTTCACCCCCAGATTTCTGTATTTCGTGCGTGGTCTAATCCATATTGTCTAGTCTCATGTTTTAAAGTTCTTTGTAATGTTTTCTTTGTGTGAAGAGCTCTGGGATTTTCAGGTGTAAGCATTAAAAATGGGCATTTTTCTAATATATACTTTGTGAGGTGACCTGCATACTGCTGCAGAGTGGCCAGCTAAGTATGCTAAGCTATGCAAAACCAAGCTGCTAGCTAACTGAGAATAAGTATGCTGTGAAACAGAATTCAGTTCTGCATTTCCAACAGAGCAAGTTGTTAATGCAAGAGGACTGCAAGATGCATAGAGCTTGGTTAAATAAAAGGAGCCTGCTGGGGAAGAGTTTAGAAAAAACTCTAGCACATGAGCTGGTACGCACATCTCAAATGCTTCAGCCGTGTTGAAACAGTTCAACAAATAGTTGCTCTCATATCTGTTGAACTGAAGAAAAGCCTGAGTCCTCTCATCTTCTTAGCTTTGGCTCTGGGCCTGAAGATTGGGGCTGTGCTGACCTGTGAGCCTGTGGGGACACCTATGCTGATGATCAAAGCAGAGCTGGGTGTCTATACTGTGTCCCCACACAATAAACCCCAGGATGTCTGTGGGGTTACTTACTAGCTCATGAAAGCCCAAGGTAAAGAATAGGACAAGGAAAGACATGCCCAGGACGACCTGAATTAGACGTAGTCCTCATCAGTGAGTAAAGTGATGGTTGTGTCGCAATGCTCTCATTAATGCAGGATCAGGTTCTTGCGCATGCCCTCTCCTCCTCAGCTCTTCAGGTCTGTGCTCACACATAGGCCAGTCCTCACCTCTGCTGTCAGAGCTACACCCTGAGATGACTTGTTGGGCAGGCTGCACAGAAAGTTAACTGATGGCTGTAGCGAAGGACGTGTGATGTCCCACATGCAGTATGCTAATTGTTGCTAATGAATTGCTGAACTAAAAAGGCTTAAACTCCATGGTTTGGATCAATGTCCACTATTAATTCATCACTGGACACCACCAATAATTTCAAGCTTCGTTAGGCACGAAATTACACTGCTAACCCCTGTTTCTCATGCGTGACTTGGATTACCAAGAAAAGGGAGCAATGCAGAAAAAACCAAAACCTCTAACTGACTTTGCCCAAAGCTCAAATGTCTGTGTGGTAAATGAACGCAGAGATCAATAAAATATTCCACTTCTGATAATAGCTTTCACTTTGGTGCATCTTATTTAAGTCTACTTGACAGGACTGTCTGGAAGGAATGGATACCAAAAAGAGTCTGAAAAACATCTGAGATGAGGAACCCACACTGTGCCTTCTCAAATACTGATAAGAAGAAAGCTGTATGGGCTTTTAGAGGGATAGTTAGTGGGGAAAAAATTAAGCGCCTGTCTGAGAAAAGCCACTGGACCAGACCTAGGTGACATTGCCTGGGCCTGGCTGTAGAGAAGTGATGCTCACGGGTACCAGCTGAGAACACAGCCCCGAACCTGCAAGCTCCCTACAGAGCAAGAATGTGAGTAACTTCCATTGCCGTCTGCTTGCAGGGTTGGAAACTATGCCTCTGAAGAAGTCATTTTAGGATTACATCCTTACAAAGAAGAGCCAAGTTTATCACTTGGGCTTTGGTTTCTTTCAGACTGATAAATATGCTATGGGCTTTCTCTTGTTCTATGGTTTTGTTCTTCTCATTTGTAACAAATGCTCTGTTTCAGTGGGGTATGTCTCATGTTGATGGTTCCAGCCAGAGACCGTAGCCAGGCTGGGGCTCAAAATACTAGCAAAAGTACTAACAATCAAGATTCCTTGTTTAATCAATTGAGTGAAATGTAATGAGCAGAAACCCTAACAAGAATTACATCAGCATCAGTAAGCATAGAGGTGCTTTGCATTGGCCAGATGAACACCACTGTGTTTATTGCTGATGGTCTGCTCCTGTAAGGACATGGACTGAAGTTAGTCGGTCTTGTCTCATGACTTGCCCCTCTTGGAAGGAGTTGTGAGGGGAGAAATTAAAACAGGTCAGAGTGAAAGGGTGGCAGGAGGTCTAGAGACACGGCCAGCTTATGTAAAATTGGTTTGGCATTACTTTCTGAATTTTTTATGTTGGAATTAATAACCTGGACTGACAGGCTCAGTCTTCCTTAAACCAGCAGCAGGCTACATCTGGAGGGTATGTGAGTGGAAATAGAGGAAAAATAAGCCGGGTCAAGAGAAGTCATGGTCTGACCTGGTTGTTAGTAGAGACCTTTTTTTTTCTAAAATAAGAAGGAACAGGGTGAGATATTTTATCTGTGTTAGTAGAAGACATGCTAAGCAGTTAAAACAAGATCAGAGCCGTCCGTACCTCTCCAGAGCCATATGGTGTGCCGGCAAAGAGGCCTAAAGCAATCTGTAAAGCAAATGGCTGGCGTCAGAGAGGTTCATCAGGAAGGCGTGATGTGATGAAGCAGAGAAGCTGACTTGAGGCCTGCTTTTGGCTTTTGCCAATAGTTGGCCAAATGATTGGTTCAGTATTTTAACTATTACAACCTCTGCAGAGGCCTGGTGTGTGCCGTTAATGTCCCCTGCGTTGGGGAGGGT
>JANZLQ010000061.1:9995409-10006892 GCA_026212715.1 Elanus axillaris
GGGGGGGGAATCTCTAATGCTGTCAAATACTCAGATACTGAGAAACAAAGGAACACTGCAGTTAGTTAAATTTGTTGTAAAGCTCATACCATCATGTAACACCACCAAAGCCTGAATGCTTAAGAGTTTACAATTTATTTTTCAGCTATGGGTAAATTAAGAATGCATATTTCTTTTCCTGATTATGTAGTGAATGAGACTCAGTCTGCTTGGAAATAGGCTTGTCTGTTTAGGAAGGCATGGTATGTGTGAAACACAAATGGATAACCAACAGACTCACAGTTCTGGAAATAACACCTCCTGACAGCTCTAGGGTAGCCCTGCTTTAACCAGGGAAAGGCAGTCAGGCTCACTTAGGCAACATAACATTGCCCTAACTGTACTAGCAAGCGAGGTGCTTTTCACTGTTTCACCAAGCCCAGTGAAAGAGCCCTCCATGAGAAAAGTACTTACCAACAGTCTCATTCCTCCCTGCGTCTTACAGTTGTGCCCTGTCTCAGATGCATCGCATACACTTTTTCTCAAATACTCAGGCTGAGCAAAACTCCGTCACTCATTGGCTCTAATTAGCCTGGAAATAGCGTGAAACTCTGAGCTGGTGGAAAGTCAAAATGCAAACTACAAACCTGAAGAAAGATTTGTTTCCAATTTCTAGAGCACGCTCTATATATAGGATAAAAGATTACCTTGAGTTCATACAGGCCTTTTCTATACATGTTAGAGAAGCTTCCAGAATAAAATGACCACTGGCTTAGGAAGGAGAGACTTAATGATTTAAAATAATGGCATTATGGTTGTGTATTTCTCTAGTCTATATAAGTGTATATCTGGATCTGGTCTTCTTGCAAGGCTCCTTTTCCAGTGTTGATTTGGCATTGACAAAAATGACGTTTGAGATTGCTGGGTTTATTCTGCGTACTTAAATATTAAGAAGTAAAACCTGAAAGTAATTGAAAGGTAAGATGAAGCAAGAGGAGGAAAGAGGGCGGCCAGTTTGTGAGCGAGACTGGACCTGCTCAACAGCACTCACCGACACCCGCAAGAGCTTTGCTCTGGAGGTTTCCCCTGAATTTCTCCTCCCTGAACACCAGAAGCTGCAGGGCTCTCAGCTGCCTCTTTGGCAGAACAGGTAGGTACCTGACTTCATGCTTTCTGTCCTGTATTCTTTTTTTTTCTTAAAATTATCTTTTGCCAGCTGGTAATTTTGCTACTTCCAGACAGACTTCCACTGGGGAGTGATTGGTAGAACAGCCTCAGAAGTGTTGCTGACCTGATTGCAAAGTATCACGTTAACAAAACAGGACTTTTTTTCCCCTTGCTCAGCCTACCAGCAGTGTTTCTGCTCAATCGCTCTGTGTGTGGGAGAGGAATCCAGACATTGCTGCATTACTCACTGGCCTGAATAAAGAAAGCGTTTCCATATGTTTCTCCTAATGTGTGTGTACACATTACAAACTGAACTCAAATCAGTTGCTCTGAATTTCTAGTAGTGATAAAGAGATCAGAATTAATCTGTCTCTGTCACAGAGGAAAAAAATGGCTTTTAGCCTACCGACTTCTGATTTTTTTCTTGGTTTTCATGCCAGCATTTTTGATGGACACATCAACCTAGATATAGAAGATTATTACAGCCAAGTTAGCACAGATCACAAATCTACTGGGGCTTGAAAGCATTATTGTGGTCTCCTTTTCTTTCCATCCTTCATTTCAAGTAAATATTATTGTAGTGTGTATTCATGGCCTGTTTTATTTAACTGTAATATCAGATGCCTGAGATTCAAATACCATCAGTCCATTCATATATAATTATCCTAGATACAAAGCAAGCACACTAAATGAATGTGTTTAATTACCTTCAATACATTTGAATAAAGCAGTACCACATGAGAGGCAATGAAATTCTCACTGATCCTGCCATACTTGGGGTGATGCTAAGGAGCACCACTGCTGTGGCCATAATTTCTAAGCACTGGGAAAGCTCAGCCGTCACTCACAAGTGCACTGCCTGTCATGGGTCCCTTAGATTATGAAATGTAAGTGGAGACAAAAATGAGCAAGGATGGGCAGTGTAAGCCTTGGGAATAATATCACCAACACTTCCAGTTTGGTTCAGTTTAGAACGGGGAAGCCTCCTCAAAGTACTTTCTGTTGTGAGGCAATCAGGCCAAACCAGACCTCGTTATCTGTGCAGCAGCACTGATAATGCCCTGATGGATGCGAGGTTAACTGGTTGATGATAATGAAGCCAGCCTTGGAGCCTGAAGAGCAGCAGTAAGACTCTTGCCTGTACAACATCTCCATGGCTGCGGGAGAGGTCGATCCCCACAAACTCAGGGGTTCCCAACCTGAGGGGCTGGAGGAGGCTGAAGCCTGGAGGGGCTTGGTGCTGCTACAGGCAGGATGTCTGAAAGGATTTATCAGGAGCTATTCAACACTCCTAGTCCAAAAACTGATGGAGAGAGCCACAGGGTGACACACAGGGTCCACACACCAAAGTGGCCACCAGCTAAGGACATGCAGAGCAGCTGGTGGCACTGGATGGACTTATGCTGGTGGAGAACCACCTTGGCACTGCTGCTACACCAGGTGGGTGACCCTGACCCTAGGACAACTGTCACGGGAGCTATCATGATGATGAGGTTCTGTCCGGCCCCAAGGGAGTCAGACAAGGGCAGGAAGGGATCAGAGAAAAGGGAAGACCATTGTGGTGTGGAGACATGTTGTGGAGGAGACTAGGAGGAGGAGGACAGAAGAGAAAGTAGCTTCTGCGAGGCAAGAGGGATAGGAGAACGCAGGTAATTGTGGAAAGAAACCTCATAAGTTCAAGGGCCATGAGGATGGGAAGTTGGAGGGGGTATCCAGAAAAGAAGGAAAGGGGAAAAAAAGTCTGGTAAAGCTAGAGTCTTGAACAGAGTTGCTGTTGATAAGGTAGCGAGAAATCTTGAAGGAGATAATTGCTCAGGTGAGAAAGGGCCTGAGCCCTTTATAGGGGAAATCTCCTTTTCCTGGGAAAATGAATGCTGGAGAATGATACTGCCCAAGTAAAAAGAGTGCATTGGATTTGATTTGAATAGCAAAGAGAAGGTATGATGATGCCAGATGACACAGAGCTGTTACTCTGGATGGAGACATAAGGAAATCTAGGTTTTTTAGTATATGGAAGTCCAGAACTTCATGGGCATCTGGCACTGCTCTTGACAATGAAATGGCTTTCAAGGAACTGATTTTTACTGTGCAGGGTATAAAGGCAATACCATAGAAAATGGAGACATTAAAAAATTTGTGGTTTCTGAGAGGTGATAGGAGTTCAGTGGGGAGAAAACGGGTGGTGAGATACTGAAGGAAGCAATTCGCCCATGCAAGTAGCTGCTGGAACCTCGCTAGGCTGAGATTGCACAGACAGCAGCCTGTGAGATGTCTCTGCTAACCTCAGCATCGCACACATGCAAAACCTTGTGAACCCCCAACTTAAAAAGTAGCCTTCAAATGGGCACTTGGGGGCAGTGGTTGCTTGGCTGTAAGGAAAAGCAGAAACAGTACCCAGTTGTTGGGTGGGAACTGTGTGAACGCTACCATAGGCAAATAACCACAATGCGAAGGCAGTATAGGCCAAACCACAAGCTCTCCAGGTCTCAGAGGGCTTCAGTTTTCGGAAACACATTCATGTTCTGTCACAGACCTGAATTACGAGGTGATTCTTTGGTGTTAACTTGCCTTCTTTTCTGTATGTAGCCATGAAAGGGCTCAGGAAAAAAGGTAGGTGCTGTCCTTCAGAGTTTGTCCCTTCCTATTTATTTCTTAGCTACACCCTGGCTGTGCATGGCTTTTTACAGAAGGAGAGGAGAAGTCTGATCCAGGAGAAGCCTACAGATGACATTTGTACCAGGACCCGCTCCAGTGGATGTTGGGATGGACGTTCTGGTTTTTACCTCTCTCCACCTGAACACAGTATCTAATACCAACTCCTTTAACACCATTAAGTGCTTCTTTGTTGAACTCCTATATCTCCTTCAGACGAGCAAACATCAAGGAGAAGACAGTATTACCCTCTCGTATGTCCTGATGCTAGTCATAAAAGAAGCTCCAGCAAACAGGTAAGACAAAAAAGGGGAGGGATTGAAAACTTGCTAATAGTCATCAGAAAGTCCTATGAAAAGTGCATATAGCCAAGGCTGTGTTAGTTCTTCAGCATGACTTTTCCTTTCCACAGGAGAAAAACACACTTGGCATGGTTTCTGTGGGCGGCAATGAGAGGGGTGCACAGATGTGTACAGACAGATGTGACCAACCCCACTTCCACCTCACCTGAAGTCAGCTGGCCACAAGCTATTTTTGATCCTCAAAGCCAACTGTCTGGGCAAACATTGCTCACTGTCCAGGTGAAAATACCTTTTCTTTCAGCAAGGCTTCCTTAGCAAAAGGGCCAAGATGGAGCTATGAAGTTGTCAGCCCTACAAATAACAGAGGGATGACACATAAGCAATTAGGGCTTCTTTAAAAATTTGTGAAAAAACACAGTGAAGATATCAGGATTTTGTCACAGTGTTTTATGAATTATAATTTGAAAGTTCAAAGTGATAACAAAGACAAATGTCAAGGCCCCGGTCTTTGGAATTAATCTGAGGAGGCAAAAGCAAACCAATGAAAATAAGCATCGATGATTTCCATGCTCAGCTGTGCGTAAATTAAATGTCCCCATCAGAAACTGGGGATTAAAAAGAATGCTTCAAGGTTTAGTGGTGCAAACAAACAGGGGAGAAAAGATTTATGGCATTTTATGTTTTAATTTTGTTCCTTTTATTCTATGCCAAATTGCTAAACTCTGTGATGCGTTAGGCCATAAAAAAGCACAACTGTCAAAATCAAAGCACAATATAGATTAAAAAAAATCTTTAAAATTAAAATGAGATGTCTTTGTCCACCTATTCTGAGATCTCACTTTCATAATTATCTAAGAGTTAGTTAAGTTTATTAGTGTAGAACAAAACTCTTGTGAGATACATTAAATTTGCCATGTTTTATGTGCAAATCATGGCTGCTGATTTGATGCATTATTAATTTTTTTAACATTCTAGGTTTTGGCCCTCTCGGCTTGTCAACCAAGAGAGGGAGTGCACTGTTTCACAGGAAAGAAACTTTGCAGAAGAAAGGCTGGAGAAGCACGTCCTTTAGGGGTCTTCCTGACATGAGTCCTCATGGACCCTGAGCTTTCTGCTCCCAACAGATACTTAACAGGAGAGCCGCTAGAGGTGTCCCATCTCACTTCAGGGAGCATACAAAAGGCAGAAGTGAAGTAGGGTCCTACAGCAGGAGGGCTGTAGGACCTGGCTTCTCCTGCAGTCTAGCTTTGATGTTGTTCTTTAGAGGCAGACCCAAGTGGTGAGATCTACAGAGCTAAAAAATAATCAAACATCTAATTCAAAGACTATTATTTTCCCCAGGCTTTGCAGCAAATTGAAATAGGAATCCTGTTTGTTTACTCTGATAATTCCAAGGGCTATCATTCTTGCAGAGTTAATTTTATTTTGTCTTTATAATTTCTGAATGACATGAAAAATGAGCACTTCCTTTGGTCAATCAGTTCAGCACATTCCTCAGCAGAGAACTAGATGTGAAAGGCCACGGTCTAATCTCAGTAAGTTGAATAGAGACTGACATCACTGGAATCAGTGCTGAATCTACATACACATTGCCAGAGGCAGATCCAGACACTGGGTAGAAAAGCATGGAAAGTTTGTAGATATTCAACCATCATCCATCACTACTTGGTAATAAAGCAGAAAGAATGAAAGAAAAAATTATTCTGAAGTAATCCTGTTTTGTTGGTAGAAGAAAAATAGATGCATAATTAATAATACATAATGCAGAATTAACAGTCTATAATACCTTCCTCTGAAAACAGTAGCAAGGATCTGGGTTTCATCTGTTTTGCATTGTCCCAAGCAGGCCATTTACCTGTCTGCATTGTAGAATTAACTTTTGTCAATTAATGCTAATATCAGTTCTTTTTGTTCTAATCAGACTCTTCCAAAAAAAAGGAATAAGCAATGTGGGATTAGCATTAATAAGAAAAAAAAAAAAAAACCAAACCCAAAAAACCCCAAGCATATTATGCCTGCTGTTTTTTTTCTGTTAGAGTTCCACTTCCACCTCCACTATTAATAAAGCTCTGGGTGAAATTGGTTTCTTTGATGATAGAAAAAATAGTGATGTGCTTCTAAAGGATTTTTTTTTCCTTTCAGAAACCGTTATAAGCAGAGCAATTGTGTGGATGCAATGGAAGGCAAATGTCAGAAACAGAGAGAGTGTGAATCTTTCCCTCACAAATCATTTAATGATGGCAGTGCCTGTGCAAATAGTCATCCAAGAGGGGTAGAAATCGCAAAAGCCTGCCTACCATAGTAGCCTGAAGTCCTTTACTTTGTAGTACTTCAGCTGCATGGAGATTGCAGATAAAAGAGTCTAGAAGAGCACAAATTATGAAGTGCAAGGGCCATCTCACAATTCACACACACACACACTTTTGCCTCAGAAGCTAAAGAATCTGTTCTGAGTGCATGACAGCCAATTTCTAGCTATGGCTTTGTCACAAAAAGTGTGAATTTAATACCTTATGGGTGGCAGGGGTTTGTTGACTGAAGACAGCTTTGAGGAACAGAGCACTTAACTGTTTTGTATGTTGATGTTTCATGCCCGCGTAGAGAAGAGATGATAAAACCACCACAAGTTTGGGTTTTACACACTGGATAAAAAGCACTAGAGAGGTTTCAATATTACTGTTCTTCAAAAGCTCTCCATAGCGCAGCCTCACTGAATGTGATGCATTCAAGTCATCAGGAAAGAAGAGTTGTGATATTTCACAGATAGGGTAAGGCTATGGACCAGGGAATGAGTGAAATGAGATACCACTGAGATGCTTCTCTGTATCTGAGAGGGCTCCAATTCAGCCTTATCAAACTACTAAAAGAAGAAGGTGCATGAGAAGGTGTGTGCCATGTACACAGTAGAGCCCTTAAACCTACTCAGAGGAAAGGGGGAATGATAAGGACAGAGCCCTCTCCAACCAGAGAGCACACAGGCTCTCAGACAGGGTATCGTCTCCCCTTTGCTGTCATCTGCAGTGTATCTCAGTGCTTTCCAGGCCAGGTGATCCCTTATTACAGTGATCAAAGGAGAGGCCAAAGTACTGCTGTGTCTAACACCCATCCTCTTCTGCATCCCCTCCTCTTTCTCTCAAAAAAGCAGAGGGGTGGGGGGAAGTTGTTTCAGAAAGCTAAGACCATTGCATATTATCTCCGAAGGCCAAGCACTGCTTGCAGACCACGGGCAAAGGCCTGGTGAGAGTCTGTGAAAAATGCTATCTGTTGGCCACTGCCACTGCCAGTATCTTCAGTGTTCCACAGGGTCCCTCAGCGCAGCCGGACACCTCGCCAACGTGCATTTGGGCTGCAGAGGACACTTTGGGTGGGGGCAGAGAGTGGTCTTGGGTGCCTGGATGGAATGAGCAGAAGGGGACCTTGAGACTAAAGCAGAAATGCGTCATCTCTCTGCGAGCAGCCTCTGCCTCCAAGGGACTTTGAGGAGCCTCAGTTTCTTCCCACAGCCTTTGCTGTCCCAGCTTAGCCTTCAGACTACGGTAGCCTACCTGTGACTGAATCTGTTCCTGTAAAGGGCTGCAGTCTGGCCTTTTGCCATTACCTGGAAAAATTAACTCTTCGAGAGAGTTGTTACAAATGGTATGATCCTGGGACTGGAGCTCTGTAAATGAGGTTTTTAAGAGGGGCATGGCATTCAGTAGTGCTACCGACAAGAACAAATGAAGCATATAAACAATTTATTCTCATCTGTCGCAGGAGCTGCCCTACATAAAAGCCAGATCACCTTTGGTCAGCACCAGAAGTATTTCTAGATCAAGTAATATGGGCAGTCTTAGGATCACTGTGCCTCTTTTTAAAAGTCCATGTGCTTATTTTTATTCCCAAGTTTAGAATGGAAGAAGGTTTTGGAAACATTCACAGGACAGCCTGGTGCAAATGGAGAACCAAAGGCAATTTCAGATGATCATAAGTTTGATTAATTGGTCTGATAGCATTCTCCTCAGGAATGAGCTCCATGCTTGCCCTGTGCTGTGGTTTACTACCCAAGTACAAAACAGGTGCCCGTAGTCCAGAGCACAACGGTTCCCTTCAAGTGAAACAAAATCCAACACACATCTTGGTGTTCTGGCTGGTGGCTCCCGAGACATTTCCTGACAAGAGTACATTACTGTTTGCCTCAAGTGCTTCATGCAAGAAGTATATGACAGGGAAGAAAGGTGTTACTCTGCTCAGACAAAGTTTTGGACCTACATGCTGCATATATATGTGTTGCTTGGTGCCAGCACTAAAACAAATGTGACGTTTGTATATCCTCTCTGTCTCATACTGCCAAAGCATATGGCAAATGCACTACAGGGAGTAGCCTTTTCCATACAATTTTTCCAGATGTATCATCTTTACCACTCCAGCATCAGTCCTTGTTGCTCTGCCTGCAAGTTAAATCTTCATATTATGGACTACCGACAGCACTTTGTAAAGCGGGTTTATTGTTGCCTTTGTAGGAAGTGGACATTTACCCTGTTCAGAGTAGATCTTTTTCTGGTAAGACACTAAACATAGCAGGAAAACAGAAGGATCTACGAAGAGCTTACAAAATTACCTCCTTGAGAAAAACTAGGTGGAAATGTTTAGAGAAGCAAGGTGCAAAAAATGAGACATCCATTTACTGTTCATCCCAG
Source organism: Elanus axillaris (assembly GCA_026212715.1). Classification (NCBI taxonomy): domain Eukaryota; kingdom Metazoa; phylum Chordata; class Aves; order Accipitriformes; family Accipitridae; genus Elanus; species Elanus axillaris. The sequence goes on from JANZLQ010000061.1 coordinate 10,004,186, forward strand.
TATGTCTGTGGGGTTTCATTTGGTCGCTTTTGAGGACTGACCCGGTGAGGACTTTCCATCTGCATCCTCATCTGCAGCCCCTCAGGCACTGCGGGAGCTGGGGCTGCCCTGGGTGGCACAGAGAAGCAGGCACACCACCAGCCCAGGCTCGGGGCCGGGGGGGGGGGCTGTTGCTGATAACTGCTCGCAGACCCTGGTTTGGGTGCTGAGGCTGCACCATCAGTGACATGACATCTTCTTTCTTCTAGCCCTGTGTTGGTGTGTCTTGCCTACCCACAGCCTTGCTGCCAGCTCAGAAAGAACTGCCTGACCATGCTGGACGCTGCTGATCGATACAAAAAAAAAAAAGCAGAAAAGTGATCTGAGTGGTTCCCAGCAGTGCTCATGGCAGCCGCCAAGGAGCACAGCGTGGCCAGGAGCTGTTTCAGGCTATAGAGGTATGCCCTAATCTCAGGAGGGTGCAGGGCAGCTTTGGCAACCCCTCGCTCACTGCTCAGCTGATAATCCTGGCGCTGGGCCCAAGGAGAGGGGTCTGCTTTCCCTCAAAGTCCGTGATCCCATTAGAGGCTGTTGACAGGGAGGTGTTGCTTGTGCGGCGCTCACCAAGAGCAAAGCAGGCTTCAGCCTTGGCTGTAGCCACAGAAGTAGCTCTTCTGTAAGGAAAGTCTACAAGGGGCTCTCTGTGGCTTGGGTGTGCAGCAGGGAGAAGGGAGCAGGCAGGCCGAATCTCCTCTGGGAGGGCTCCTTGGCCCTGGCGTAGCATGGCGTTAGGAGGGTTGTTCACTGCAAGTGTGGCTGGGCAGTGCCAAACGGCGATGCCGCGGTGTCTTGGCGCAGGCGGCACTGCACTGTCCCTGTCCCCTGTGAGGAGTGTGGGTGCTGCCAGGGAGGAGGGCAGGTCCGCCAAAGGGTGAGCCCAAAGGCCGCCCCAAGGGCTGGGGACCATGTCGCAGGGTCCACCTCCAGGGTATGGCTGGTGCTGGGAGAGAGGGGAAGGAGGCAGGAATTCATTATTGTTTGTTCCTACATGGTTTGTTTCAGGGACTTTTGTAGTGGTACCCCTATTGCATCTCTCCATTACCTCTTGCTATTATTAAGTGATGCCAGTCACATGGGATCTAAGATCATCCTATTTCTTGCCAATATCAAGCTATTACAGTCCGAATTCTATAACGGAATTAACACTTCAGGAATCAAATCATGAATTCATCGTAATAGGCAAACACTGTTTGCATTCAGGTCATGTCTCTGAAGGTCTAACATTGATTTTAAATTCTGCAGCCTGCTCCTCCTGCTTTGGCCCCGGCAGGCTGAGAGATGCTGAACCTGCTGAAAGCCCCCACCGGAGATACATATGGCTGTGGCAGTGGGATGTGCTGGGAGGAGAAGGTGCCCAGAGGTAGGCTGGGAGAGGGCTGGCACAGGAACAGAAGAGACAGTCCCCTGTTCACATCAAATGACATCGTGGTGCAGAGCAAAAGTGCTTTTCCTTCACCAATACACCATCTGAATGCACTCTGTGACCACAGAAAAAAAGCCTTTCATAAAACACACTTTACTAAATCACCAAAACCCTTCTAACACAAACGTTAATCAGCAAGGTTTTCCGTAACATCTTTGCTAATGAGAAGTTGCTTACCTGAATGCTGGCTAGCATTTGTTTTCTCCAGAATTTTGCAAATAGTAATAAAGTGGGTTCTGGGGAGAGGTTGTGGGGTTTTTGTTTCTTTTGCGTTGCCCTGAGGGAGAAACTGCTTGTGCAGTAACCAAGGTAGCCACTAGTGTTAAGGCTGTTACACTTCCAAAGGCTAGCCGTTAACAAGACATTTGGCTGCACCACAGATGATTGGAGTGCACTTATTTGAAGGGCAAATGTCACGGTTATTTTTATAGGCAGATAAAATATTTTAAAGAAACATATGAGTCTGCCTTTTATGTAGCCCAGAAAAAAGGATACAAAATACAGGTTCCCTGTAGATACGAAAATGTTCTTTAGGTTTTTAACACCATTATACTTAGAATTCACCTTGTTTTTCCTTTCCTTTTCTTATTTTTTCAGTGTTTTTTCTCTGCTAGTATCAAGAGAGAATACATTGCTGCAAGTAAAATAAAAGCTTTTATCTAGGATTTCTCCATGTTCTAAAATTCCAGTTCTATATGCCCAAGTGACAGTTAGGTAAGGGATTCAAAGAAACAGTTAATGAGCAGTTCTTCATTAAACTCGCTGCAGGAAGAGCTTAAAGTTCATCTGGTTCTCCTGTCCTTCACAGACAAGGCCTTGAAATTCCCCTCTGAATTGTTTTGTTTTTTTTTTTTTTTACTCTAAGGTTTGGGGTTTTGAAAATTTTTGTTACCACAGTTGGTATAGAAAAATGAACATTGTTTTATGGTTGTATTTTATAATTCACACAATATATATGCCCCTTATGGAAGTGATGGAAAGAAATGATGGAAGGCAGTGGAACAAAGCCAATTGGAGGCCAGTAACTAGTGTTGTACCCCAGGGTCAATACTGGGTTCAGTCCTGCTTAACATCTTCATTAATGATCTGGATGATGGGGCAGAGCACACCCTCGGCAAGTTTGCTGATGACACCAAAGTGGGAGGAGTGGCTGAGACACCAGGGGTGAACATGAGCCAGCAATGTGCCTTTGTGGCAAATAAGGCCAATGGTGCCCTGGGCTGCCTTAGGAGGAGTGCTGCCAGC
>JANZLQ010000061.1:10007317-10032261 GCA_026212715.1 Elanus axillaris
ATCCTTGGAGATGTTCAGAAGCTGCCTGGACACAGTCCTGGACAGTATGCTGCAGGTGGCCCTGCTTGAGCAGGGGGCTTGGACTGGATGACCTCCTGAGGTCCCTTCCAACCTCGACCATTCTGTGATTCTGTGAATAAAATGCATGTCATGAACAGGAATTGGGATTCTCAAGACACACACTGCCTCTATTCCAAGATACTTCCAAAGCATACCAAAACCAAACCATCTTGGCTATAATCGTCTACTGTTCCATCACTATTGCACAACAGCAAGTAAGAAGTAATAACAGAGAGGTGTCTGAAAGTCTTCTTCATAGTTCTTTCACTGCTGGAGCCACCTGCCACAGGGAAGGCTGTGGTTCAAAATCACCTTGTGATCAGTTCTGCAAAGAGCAGATTTTGCACTAATGGCTTACTCCTTTCCCCTTCTTCCATCTCTCCTTCTCCCTCTGATATCACAGCCCTATATACTATAAACACAGCAGAGCACATCTAGCAAAAGTCTTGGTGTAAGCAGTTGCCTGGGGTCCATGCCAGCTCCATTCCAGCTCATGCCACCGAAGTCCCTCCAGCCCTTAAACTCCAGCTCAGCTGCAAGCCCCCGTAGCCATCGCAGTGGAGTGGGAAGCCGTGGGTTAGCTTTGCACGCCTTTTATTTCTGACAGCACTGGTACTACCCTGCTACTTAGCATCTGAAGGCAAAGCTGAGCTCAGCTCAGCCATTTGAGACTGTACTAGCATTTTTATACCTTGTGCGTTATCACTGCAACACTTCTTTCCAGGAAAGTGGAAAGTGTGGAGGGAGCGGATTCACTCCGTGAGTCACTGGGCAGGTTCCTGCGGGCCAAGCCAAGTGCGGGGTTTGAGCTAAAAGCTGCTTTTATGGGAAATATGGAACGTGACAGCTGTTCAGGTTGGAAGCTCCTTCAAAGACTTGGGGCCAAGTTCAGCCAGGAGTGTGAGTGCTCCTAAGCACTCCCTGGAAATTGAGGCTGGAACGTTTTACGCCTCTTTGTTGAGGCGTTTGCTTACCACAGAGCTTGCTAAATCTGCCTGCGGGGCCATGGGCACCTGCTTGTTTCTCTCTTCCTCCTGCCCCTTCTTATTAGCATTTTCAAAAGGTTTCAGTTTTTTCCCCTAAGAGAGCTTGCAAGGAATGAGTAAATGCTTATGTTGCCGCTTTTCATCTACTTATTTTGACTGGTTTTGCTCTTCTTCAGACATACTGTGACGCATAAATAAGCTATGACCTGTCATGCCAGAGGGAGGAAATGGGAGAGTGTGCATGGAAAATGTTCTTTAGTTTTCCTCCTGTAATTTCGGTAATGACATCATCCTAAATGAACAGGCCCTTTCCTGGAAGAGAGTTTGGTGTATTTTCTTTTAATCATCCACGGTGTATATGCTCAGACCTTCACAGTAAACCTGAAACCTTTTCAGAATACGTATCTTTAAGTCCTTCAAGGTCTATATCATACCCCATTTAAACAACCAATTAAAGTTTAATTTCACTGTAGTTTTCAGATACAAGGCAATCACTGTCTCCTGCAGTGTCGATAAGGACTGCAGCAACAAAGACTAACACTCCAAGTAGTAATTTAGAGACAGAGAAAGGAGGTGAAAGTAAAAGATTTCCCCCTTTGAAACCAAGCAATTATAAGCCTACAGTGGCCATTTCCTGCTGTGACAACTGCTGGCAAAAAAAATAAATGAGAGATATGCTTAACCTATAGGCTTTACTGTCGTTTGGGGGTGAAATATTTTTTGTTGATTTTATGTGAAATTTTTTCTTAGATTTTTTTTAATTTTTATTTTGGCTTTGTTCTGTTTTGGGGTGGGGTTTTTTCTTGCTTAGGCTAGGGGAGGGGAAGTAACAGCAGGGGCCACAGATGCAAAAGCAGGAGAAGTTTCCCCCACGCTGCCCAGTTGATTATTCTAGCTTCACCTGTGAGCACCCTTCACTGTAGAAGGGATGCCTTTGAGAAGACATATATAAACGCTTCCCTGAGCATCTCTGCAGCAGAGGCTCAGCTATCAAGCTTCCAGCACTTGCAGTTAAGCAGGGTGTCTGGTGTGTGATGATTTCGTGACGCAGATCACTATCGGTGAGAAGCTAAGCTGAAAATTACTTATTTCATTTCACACAAGATGGGGAATGGAGGCAGGGCTAGAAATGAAGTAAAGCACTGTAGCTAAATTCAGCAAATTCAAATGGGAGCAACTTGCTGACTTCACTAGAGACTGGCTGCTGAATACAGTATTTGAACCAGGCTTCCTCAACTGCGTAAAACAATGACTCCTTAGAGTCCTAAGTCAGGATTTTACTAATTAAGACTACATGTAGGAATATGCAGATGCACACACCAATATAGTCAAAAGTTGAATTTGTTCTATTATACTGGCTTTCCTTATTTCCATTTATTAAAAAAAAAAAAAGAGGAAAGAGAGGAGACACCATAGATTATATGATAACATGTGCTGGACATCTGCAGACATGACGCAAAATAAGCTAAAAAAAAGCAAAGTTTAGGGGGTTTGAAACATAACTACAACAGAACGATCACAATTTCAACATTAGCTATTTTCAGTGCATTAAAAGGTATTGCCACTGTGCTTCCCCAATGATGTTTATAGTTTTAGCATCTTCTTCTTTCAAAACTCAGTTTTTTCTTACATAAGGGTTTGTTGCAAGACCATACTGAAAAGAAGAGAAAATGAGTGAAAAACTGCCTGCATGGGGGAAGCAACAAAACTGCGTATAAAGAATGGGAATCCAGCCCAGACATCCAGACATCCAGCCCGGGCCTCCATCTCTTCCCCCTGGACATCACCTGCAGTCAGTGGAATCTGGTCAATATGCCTGGTGTATTCATCTCATCCTAACACCGATGCTCAGCAGAGCAAGCACACGAGCTGCTCTCTAAATGCACCTATTTCTCTCTTGACTACAGAGAGCCCATGGTGACTAGCTCAGCTGTAGACGTCTTAAGTGATATGAGATAGATCCCACCCAAAGCATCAGTCAAAAGCTCACTGGACTAGAGGTGTTTTGCGTCCTCTTATCCCATTAATTTCTAGCAGATTGTAGGTGTTGGTTGTGACGATAGAGCATGAAATGTTTTTTAGGCACATATGTGACTTGACAATGTGTTTTTAATATATGGTTTGGAATTCACAGTTTGCTGTGCTCCATGCAGTGAATGAAGGGCAGAAGATGAAAACCCCACCATTATTTATGGTATGGCAAAATATTTCCTCTGTGCTCTAAGTTAAAAAGATTATGGAAAGAAAAAGAAATGAGGCGTGGGGAGGGGAAATAACAAGAACCAAAGGATCCTGAGGCAAATTTTATTTATGGAAACCAAACTGCCACTTCCTTTCCTTTGCCCCCAACAGCTTGAACAGGCAGTTCAAGGTCCTCATTGGCACCTTCTTGCTGGTTTTGAAGTTCCAGTTTTGGAGAAGAATGGCTGTGGCCAGGCACTGGTAGGGGCTGGTTAGGATCTCCAGCACTGTGCAAAAGCAGGTGCCTGGCTGCTCCCCGTGACCCTATGCTGCTGGGCAGGCTGGAAAAGCCAGTGGATATCAAGCACCAGGTCCCTGCCAAGTTAAAACCGTGCTCTGACTATTCTCCGTCAGCGTGAGGTCTGTGTAGGCTCAGAGACACCCTTGACTTTGTGCAGCACACGAGGCTTTAGACCAGAGCCTGGCCTCAGCTGAGGTTAGGTTTGAGCCCTTGAAGGAACAGTCTTAGCTGGGTTATCTTGTGCCAGGAGGGAACCCTGCTCGTCTCAGTGAACCTACACCTTCGGGAGGCATCACGTTGTGGATCCTCCAGTAAGACGTGGTCGCTTCTTCTCTTTGAAGTTAATGTATTATTTCCACCCTCCAAATTCATTCATGTTTATTGATTTTACTAGGTTGGAGGGAAGACTATAGCTAAGACTGTGGCCAAACTGAGAAACAGAGTTCTAAAGAAAAATGTTGTTTCAAACTGAAGCAGGTATGAGATATGGAGAGGGTACTCAGTAACCTCAGTCATAGCTCAGCCAGGCATCTGCCCCTATAAGTTTTACATCAAAAATTTATAGGCACTTGCACCTGGGAGCTGAGAAGGAGAGGAGCTCAGGGCACGATCTCTGAGACAGGACCAGTGGCTTTCCAGGGTGGCTGGAGGACCCCCAGGCTCAGGCTGCCAGGGCAGGGTGGGTTTCGGCAGTCTGGTTGACTCCCATCCTCTCACGGACGGAGCACTGGGATCCCCCTGTAGCCCACCCACCGGCCTGCACAGCCCTGCTGGTCTCACACACAATCACACCAAGGAAGAGGCTGTGCATATCGTGGTGGGAAATCAAAGAGATCTCTGCAGAGGTTGCTGAAAAGGCTGTCCACGTCTAGAGTTCGGTGGTGGTTGCCACAATGAGGTGGTTTCAAGGTGGCACACCTGGGGGAAAAAAAAAAAATCTCATCGAGAGCTTGTTTGTTGCACTTGTGCTTATAGAAAATGCGGCAGGCTCAGCCAAAACTAATGTGAAAAACCTGTCTGTTCTGAACTGGGGAAAAACCTAACATTTCTTAAAAAATTGAAAAATAAAAAAGTGAGGAGGCAGGGCAATTGATTCACACAAATCAAAGCTTTCAATTGTGATTGCAACCATATACTTGTACATGCATGTATGATCTAGTTAGCCTAAACTGCAATACAAAGACACCTTGAACCTCAGACAAGAGAGTTCTGGTTACATAACTACAAGAAAAATGCATTTTCACAGTTTCAAAAGTTCTGTATCGCTGTTCTGAGCAAATATTTGTTTGAAACCCATAATCTAGATTTAAGTGAATAGGAATTTTCTAACAGGAAGCATTAGCTCGCCAAATTTGCAGTCAGCCGTAGTGCAAAGCTTAGCTGTAACTCATTGTGCTGGTGTTTGTATATTAGAGACCAGCGTTTGACCTTCCTTTGAATCTTGGCAAATCACACCTTTAGTCAGGCGTTAAAGAAAGGGAGTAAGATAGGGAAAGCACACTCCATGCCTTCTTCTCCAATTTAAAACTAAACTTGTATTTTAGAATAATAAATTTAGACTAAAAGCTAAAGAGTGTATTAAGCCATAACTGCCTATTAAGATTAATTCAAACCCAATGTATCATTTTTAAAAGTTTAATTTCTCCATTACAAAAAATCCATGCAACCGCTCGGTAAATAAATACAAATTTGCACAAGCATCATCTGAAAGAGTCCCTCCCCCAGGCTGGCTTCTTGTCACAGGCAAATGCTTAATAGGTTGTGGCTGGAAAATCCCAGGGAAAGCTGGGGATTTTTATGAGATGAGCACTGATTGTGCAGGAGCCTGCAGCTATTGCTGACCTGCCTCTTTCACAGAAAGAGGATTATTACATAAAAGAGTGCTAGAGATATTGTATGAAAAATACATTTTAATTTCTTTCTCAGCAAGAGAAGAAGATGGAGAGAAGGGAAATGGGAACAGGCAGAGGAACTACTTCTGCAGCTCATTTAGGTGGGATTCGTTTATTATTTTTGTTATTGTTGTTGTTACTCGGAAAGTTCTTTAAAAGGTCTTATATGGATGCACATGAACAGATTCTTAGTTCCACAGTCTTCCTCTGTCTTCTCCAGACACATGGAGCTGGTCTTTTGCATACATAAAACCACACATTCTCCCATGAGCATATATATTTTTCTGGCTTTTCCCCATGATTTCCCTTCTGCTACTCTCTCCTTACCTATTAGACAGATTGAACCAAAAGAAAGACACTACTTGTCTTTCTAATTACGGTGCACATAGAGGAGCATCAGCCTGGGCTTTTCTCTCGAGGGGACTTTCTTCTTGTGTTTAATGTCAGGGAGCTGCCTGCCTTCCCACCTTACACCGAAGAGCGCGAATGCAATGCCGTGACCTCAATATCTTTGTCAAACGCTCTCTACTCCTTCTCCCCACCTCTTACAGTCGCACTCACCTGGCGATGGCAGCTGTTTCTGCTCACCCAGTTTCAGCCTCAGGTTTCTCCCCAGGTCCCCCCCTTCAGCCCCCACCCCCCCAGCCTGGCGCTGATGTTGCGCTTCAAGCAGCTTGTTCACCTGTAACCATGACAACCAGGATGACATCAGCATCAGGACTCAACATCACAGTGAGGACTCCAAACCAATTAAATGCTAATAACGCCTTTTTAATTGCAGTTGAAATATTTCTGGTAATGAAAAAAAAAAAAAAGGGGGTGGATGGGCGAGATGCAGAAGATGGAGGAAATTTTCTTTCTCCTTGCTGGCTGCCTACACAGTGACAACAGCACGTTTTCCCCAGGCACCACAGCAGTCTCGGCTGCTGTCAGAAATCATCTTTTGATATCCCCGAAGCAGTCGTCTGCATCCTTACTGCCACTACGACCAGCTGCAAATGCTTGGGTGGCCACTAATGTCTGATCTGCCGTCGAGATGAGCAGAGGGGTGACACCGCTACCGCCTCAATTCCCATTCAATTAGGCAGGGAAGCACACAGCTTTCCTCAGGCCAAACGAACGTCTACCCGTGGGCTGAGCAAGGCTCCAGGCATGGTGCTCACCCTGCCCCTGCCAGCGGGATGCTGCAGCGGGCAGGGAGAGAGGAGGCAGGTGATGTGCCTGGGTCCCCTCGCAGGAGGTCCCATACAGAAACACAGGGACAACCTGGCTTACGCTTACCTGTCTCTGCTGCTTCCCACCCTCGCTCTGGCTGGGAGCATCTCCCCTGTGGGCTCTGCAGCGTGGTTGCTGGGGACCCATGGCAGATATTTTGGGGCTGCAGTGCCAACAGAGCTGAGCAGGACAGGACTGCTCACCCGTGCTCAAATGGGAGCAGCCTCATCCTCCCCCACGTAAGCAACTTCTCCAAACACAGAAATTTCCTAGGAGTAAAGCAGGGAGAAAAAATAACTTCCACCTAATCAGATTTGTGTATGAGCAGCCCTCCTTACTTACTTGCTGGCAACTGGTATTAACAATGTAGGTCAGGTCAGCGCCTGACAACCAGAGGCTCTCAGCAGCAACCGCCTAGCACTGGGGGAGCAATCACATCCCCCCAGCCTTCATCCCCTGCTTCAGAGAGCTTCCCCCAGGCTGGCTGCCTCCCAGAGCCACCACTGCAGTCCCTGGGCTGCCTCGGTCCTTGGGCATCCCCGCCTGAGCACGGTGCACTGAGGCCGACTCACTGGTGATGCTGGGCTGCGGGCATCATGGAGAGCCTCGGGGTGTCTACATCTGTGGGGCTGCCCTTCTTCTGCTGCCTGGTGGGGTTGGGGATCAGCTACCTCCCTCATCTACTGCTCACTTCTCCAAAGCCCTCGGGGTAGGACTCTTTTGCACCAAGCAGGCTTTTGCAAAGGGAAGGGTACCTCACCTCACAGCTCTGAGATGGTTTGGGCTACAGATAGCCTATTTGTCAGCCTTTCATCACACCAGGTGTGTTTTAGCTTCAGGTCACTGCCAGCAATTCAGGCAACAATCCCACCCCTCATGAAGAGCGGTTGCTCATGCTCTGTGATGTCCCACTATATCACACCAAGCCAGCTTCAGACTGTCCTGGTTCCTAATTTTCTCAGGGAGCAGGTCTTCAATGTCCGGCAGGACATGTTTCTCCCTGTGAAGAGGACCTGTGAAGCTGTTGGTCCCAAGGACAAGGTGAGACCAAATGCAGGGAGCAAACCCATCTCAGCAGCTGGGGCAATGGGGCCAGGGTCATTACCAAGAATCTCAGTTGACAAAAATCTTACGATCCTCATCTGGAAGATGAAACTTGCTTCTTTGACAGAGCTGCCCTTGTGCAACAAATGCCACATGGGAAAGACAGGGTAGAGGACCAAAAATGAAAAGAGAAAGGAGAAAAAGTGGAGGCTAGGGTGAGAAATAGGGAGGAGAGAGCAAAGAAGAGAGGAAAAAATTGCAACGGAAAAAATGTACCCAGTAACACTTGGGAAGAAAGCAAGCAGGGAGGAAAAGTAAACTGAAGCTGGTCTTCAGTGCTTCCCCCTGACTGTTCTGCGTGAGGAGCTCTGATATCAAACCTCAGATTATATGGGAAGACTAGACAATTAAATCAGTTGGATAAGATCAACTGCCCTACTTGTTTTTAAGAAATTTAATGGTTACAGACACTGCTAGGGATGCTGCTGGAATGTTATTTCATGGTTTGATGTAGTTATTACCATTTATCTCTATAAAGGGCCTGGTCATCTATCACTGGTATCTGTTGCTGTGGCTAGAAGTTAGATTACTGACACAGACTAAGATGTTGAATAATTTACTTTTATAATAATGGACAAATTTTAGCTTCCTAAGGAAGTCACTAATTCATGTAATGATCTTTGATGTTAATCCATGAGGATTTATGTTGCTTTTGTCCTATCTTATTTGTGTGAACTCCTTTTCCTCATTACAAGTGTAACTGCACCGCTTGGCTGACAGTGGCCTTTTAGCTGAACCGTGAACTGATTTAAATTGAGTATTGGACTAGTTCCCTCTGTGAACCATAGTCCTATAAATTGGGGAAGGTGTTAGGGGAAGGCTACCATGGGCAAAATAAATGTTTAAATCCTTAGCTGGTTTGAATCTTTCTCTGTAAATGTTATTCCAACACCTTATTTCCAAATTTCCAGATGTCAGTAAAATATAGTGGAACAGTATCCACCCACTGCTACAGTTGGCAATCTTTTCAAGTGTGCTGAGGGACATCCATCAGCTAGACTGGGCAAATATATAAGTGCCCAGTGAAAAGTTAGAGGACATTTTATTTTTTTAAATCTTCTTATATTTGGGGGCAGGGTGGGGGAAATGAGAGCTCAAACACATTTTCCCAGCAGAAAGAGTTGGAGGAACAGTTCCCAACCCACTTCGTGCACCAGCTGCTCAGCACCTAACACAAATGAACTGCCTGCTGGTGATGTTGGCAGAGCATGGACTCGTCCCGTGCCGTCACTTTTCCTCCCCAGGGAAGCAGGCAGAGAGAGCAAGACCTTCTCCTTTCTCACCAACATGACCTATGATCTGTGCAGGGCTGGGTGCTCAGGGTGCTGAGCAGTATGGCTGAGAGAAACCCCCTCCTCAGGCACAGCGTCCCCAACTCACGATACATCACGGGTGCTAGCTGAATGATTGAGCTGAAGAAGGATGGATGAAATTTTGTTTGGAAAAGAGCTGTGCTTGCTTAGTTGCAGCTGGACAGAGGGAATGATGTCACTGTCCTTGTCCTGGAGGCAGGAGAGGAAGACCAGTGTGGATGCAGGCTCCTGCGAGAAGAGTGGAGACCTGTTTTCAAGGGCAGCTGCTTTACCTGAGAGGAAGCAGCTGGTCTGGGGAGAGCTGGAGCCTCCACACTTCTCTTTGGATTGAGGTGGAGGAGAGGATAACCAGCTCCTCTGCAGAAAAGCTCCTCTCTGTGAGCCGGAACAAAGCTGCTTGCTCAGTATTTTCCCTGCTGTGACCTCAGAAAACATTCACCTTGGATACACCCAGAAGAGGCCCTAAGCAGGGCTTCAGCTGCTGCTGGAGATAGCAGGGTGAAGGCTGAACCTGCCGTGCAGCTTCCAGCTCAGATGCTACCCCCAAATATTGTGCTTTTCCAGCTGACCAGGGCTGCAGTGCAACCGGAAGAAGCAGCTCTGTCCCTGGTTAACTGCACCACCCGAATCACAAATGTGCTTCTTGCAGTGTCAACTTCCATAATCTCACTATTTTCCATCTACTGCTAAAGTTCATGGCAAAACTACGACTGACTTCAATGGGGAATAGCAGCAGGCTCTATTAGCATTCACTGTATCTTCTCACTGACAGCGCTGTATGTCACATTATCTCGTCACTGTAGGCATCCAGTGTGCCATCCTGCAGGATACATCTTATGCATTTTGAGCAGCTGGATTCTGTGTGCTAAGGCAGGAGTCTGCCAACTGCCTTTCTCTGGCAGGCTGTCTCACTGCATCCCTTCTGCGTTTGCACAGGGCGTTCAGCCTGTGAAACAGCACAATTTCCCTAAGTTTGCCAGCAGAAAGGCTAGCTGAAGCCTATGGATTGTTCCAGGCAGGCAATGGCTGGAAGTGTGAGCTTGAAATTCCACCAGAGCCTTCAAGTGGATCCTACAGACCTATGCCAGGAGTTGATAAAATGGATGTCTAGCCTTAGCTCCCAAATGCAGAAGTAAGCACCTAAATTAACAGCTTGACTTTGGGGGCCATTGCCTGCTCAGACCATCTGGAACCAACATAATTCATTTATGTGATCAAGATGAGTTCAGAAGCATAGTTTTAGACACCAAAATTGGAATGACTCATTTTAAAGCCCGTCTGTGTGTCTTTGTACACTTATCAGTCCATTCAAGACGCTCACTCGAGCCATTACACAGTAATACTAGGGGTGAAATCAAAACAGCAGATGACTTTGCTGAATTACCACCACAACACAGTCCTTCCTGAACCATCAGCAGAAGAAAGCTGGTAGTACAAAAAGAATGGCAGCCAGACACTTTGGGTTTCCACACGTATCACCTGCCCCATGTGCAGTACTGAAGGTCCATCCTCACTCATGGAAATCCCAGACTGCTTCATACGGCTGATTTAAACCCCACCTTGTCTGAGATGCTGTGAACTGACTGCCTGGCTGCTCAATTGACTTGGCATTGGAGTGGGAGAGGACTTTGTGCTTTCAAAGCTACATTTGATTTAAGCAGAATTTCTGCAGAGGTGTCACACGATGGATACCCATGGTATCTCCTCACACTGCATTCCAGCCCCCCCAATTCCTGGTCAGCCCCAGGCTGGGGCTTGCTGGGGGGGGCAGGCAGTCTCTGGGCTCCCCGGGCCCTCTGACAATGTGCCAGTCACAGAGCTGGGTCACACAGGCAACAAAAAGGCTTTGGGTTTTGTTTTTGCACCATTTTCTTCAAATGGAGACACAGACTGAAAGATTAACTAGCCTTGGTAATGGCCATGCCTGTAGCATTTGACTGCGGGGAATTAGCTTGTCATTCTGTGCCTAGTTTACAAATGGAGGAAAAATGGTCTAGTCTCCATTCAGCTGTACCACTTTTTGCCCCAGAATTGCCTTTACAGCTCATGTTTGAGCTGCAAGCATATATTTTCCTCTTTCTTCATTACACTTCCAGCTCTCAAATATTAAATAGCAGGTGCTTAGAATAAAGCATATTATTCTGACAAACATTTTCATCATGAGGTAAATTGGCACATACTGACTGCTTTAAAATACTTACTGAGTAATTGAATACAGCAGTACAGGTTACTATGCAGATGTCTGTCTCTAATAGTTTATGATTACACACATTTCCCTGCTAAAGGGAGAGACAGTTCCACAAGTAGAGCTTGTTGTTTCAAACAAGCAAAAAAAAAAAAAAAAAGGAGGAAAAAGGAGAGAGAGCAGTCCGTGCTACCCCCATAGGATATTCTTAAAAAACCAGATGGTTGTATTTTGCAGAAGCTTTTGAAGAAAACTTTAAAGAACTATGCAAATTTTTGCCATTGCTTTTTTTGGTTTGCATATTTCTTCTCAGTCTCCTTCTCTATCACACATGATTGCAAATCTGTTTCAACCTATAAATAGTTTTCTTGCAAGCAGAGAGCTTTGTAATAGCAAGATACATGTTCCAGAGATGGGGGGGGAGGAAGGATATTATCATTATTCTTTATCTTTTAGAAAATTCTGAGTTGTAAAGCCCAGTGCTTTACATTTTGTTAATGTGTCAGATCAAAAACATAATCCCTGCCCCAAGGAGTTTACAGACTCAAAGGGACACCTTCAAACTGTAAATTACATTTCTGCCTGAAATGGCTTTACCTATGTTTTGGCAGGTAGCACTTATTGCCAAGAGGAAGAAGCAAAGGGAAGGCATATTTCTCCATTTTTGCACCTTGGTTTAAAGCTTTGCCGCTGGTCCCTTGCCCTTCTTGTGTTGTGTGCTGAGCGTGAAGTCATCGCACCTCCACCTGCTGCTCTGGCCTGTGCTCCTGGACTTGTCCTTCCTTCCCAGGGGACGTGAGGCTGTCTGCCCTAGCAAGAGCTGTGGCATTGCCGATGTCCGTGGCCGAGGTGTCCCTGGCCAGGGTGTCCCTGGCTCATGTTCCGGAGTCACTCAGAGGCAAGGGACAGGCATGCTCCGGTCAGCACCTGGGCTGCCGCAGCGTCCTGCAAGCACAAAAACTGCTTCCAAGTGGGATTTCCTAAAGGTAATGCTTTCCATCCCTTTCTCTCCCAGTTAAGTTTAGCGGTGATTTAAATAAATAAATGCAACAGATGGTTTTGGATCCCTTCCATGAGCGTACTGAATAAAACTTGCTCAACTTTCAACAGCCTCTAGGTGCCCTGCACTGCAATGTGGAAGGATTTGTCTTTTCGGGCTGTGTCTATACTAGCAGTAGGTGGGTGTCACAGGGTAGCCTGGGTCCCATATCATCCAGACCGGGTACCTGGCAGAGTGTGCTGTTTTTTTTTCTAGTCTGTGTACTGTTCCCACGGGGACAAATCCTTGGGAAGGGGTGACCAGTGCACATCCTCAGCCCCGTCCTCTGTGGGGATGAGAAACATCCAAGGCCTGTATGCAGAGAGAAGAGCTTGTAAGCATGCCTGGGGCCTTTATACTAAATATACCAGCACCATCATCCACCTGTAGTGCTAAGACCAACACTTGTAGGTGAGCTGTGTCCTGGGAACCAACCAGCTCCGCTTGCTCTGCTTTTCCCTTTGGGATCACAGTCTACCACTGTGAATCCACCTCCTCCAGTACCACTGCTGTTTGTGACCCTGCTTCCCCGTAATAAAAACAACCAGCACCATTTTCATGGGGTGCTGGTTGCTCTAAATATTTCGGTTTGTACCAGGCTTTTGTTTTTCTTTATCTGTTGGACACCTGTGAGACAAAGCAAATCAGATCTATTAAAGCTCTGCTTTATCCTTCTGTATTGGCAAATTCTGTTGAATCTGACATTAGTTTCTAACTGTGCAAACATTTTTGCTTTCAGTTTTCTGTTTAACGAAATATCAGCCAGTAACAACACATGCTGTAGCAGTGCTGTTCTGTAATTTAGCAGTGCTAAATAGGGTTCAGAAGCTGATGGTGCAGCCTTTTGCAATAGGTGATTTAGTATTTTAATGCTTTTTCCACCAGCTCTTTTTATAAGGAATAACAGGAAATGGCAGTGACATATCCAAACCTGTATTTCATTGCAAACTGCTTAAGTTAAGGCCCAGTGAAGTGTGACTAATTGCCAGATATTACTATACCAGGTCTGTCATGTCGAGATAAAATAAATTAGATATCCATCATTACAGGTTGAGCTATAGACTCATTAGAAAGTACTGTCTCAGTGCAATGGACATAACAGTGTCGGACAAGCTTAGTTTGGCTTGATTTTTCCTCCCAGTGTATAAACAACCCATGCCTGCTTTCCTCCAGAAGGGACAATTATTCTTATATGTGAAACATGGGCTTTTTGCTAGCCTTAAACTGCTATTTGTGGCACAAGGAATCAACATTGATAAATCCCTTCTTTGTCCCTCTTTAAAACTTGTTAAGGTGCCTTCAATGTTTAGAAGACCTTGACTATGAGTCAGGCTGCTCCATCCCATGCCTCCAGGTACTTTTTAGTCTGCATTAGTCTTGATACTATTCGTTGAGGAGGTACCAGTCAGACCCAAAATGCTAGCAGTGTTTGAGATCTAACCGATCAGCAGAGTCTGACCTTCATCACAGAAGACTTGACTGGTGGCTTATTGGTTGTTCTGCAGTTCTTTAGATCAAGCAGCCACTTGTAATGACATCTTATAGCCACATGGTCCACACTTTCCTGTATATATTAATCAGACCATTACAGCTAACTCTAGATAGGAAATTGGCCTGATTTTTGCAGAGCATCCGTAAAGATAACAGAAATGGAAAGCGATCGGCACTTGCAAAAACTAGGTATGATGCTCAGGTACCCACCCATATCTGGAGAACAGTACTTGGCAAAACAGTAAGATTGCTAGGACAAAAAACCTTCAGATGAGCTTTCATGAAACATTCAGATCCATGAGAGGAAAATTTAGACTATAGCTTGATCTGAATTTTTGCAAAGCATGCAGTTTTCAGAGGCAGCCTTCTCCTCACATAAAGACTTAAGGAAATCATCACCATCAGAGCAGAAGATTCTGTTTATATGTCCTGCCCTGGCACATGCTGAGAAAGAACTTACAGGGGCAACTAATTTCCATTCACTGGAGTATAAAATGGTACAGCTCCAATGAAGCTGCAATTTTTTACCTGTTGAAGAAAACCTTGTGGTAGCTAGCAAGTGATGCTGAATACCCATCCAGCTTAACATAATCAGTAATGCTCATAGGAATGAATGTTACCCTTCAGGATCTGTGATTTGCTTGTAGATGCTCCCAGAAACCCAGGACACAAAAAGACAGTCTTTTTTTAAGTTTGAAAGTGGAAATAAAATAGGAAGCCTCATAGCATAAGCCTGTTATAAATCAAAAGCTGATCCTGCCTTGACAGAACAGAACTGTAGGACAGTAGGGCTTCCTGACATCTTTCAGAATAGGCTGAGGAATAGACCATAAGGAATAACTGTGTCTTCATGTACAGGCTTTTATGCTTTTTCTAATGTCCACAGAGGCCATCACTTGGGCTCTGCCCATTGACATCAAGTTAGTCCTAGTAATGATGTGTTAAATCTGTCTAAGAAAAGGACAAGAGAAGTGGCTGTTAACATTACTGAGGGGAAATTCAATTTGGCTTGGAGCAGAACAAGCATCCTGACCAGACCAGATGAACTAATATGAGTGCAGTTAAAGATATATTGCTAGAGTTACAGCTGTATCAGAAAAGGAAGGAATTTTCTTGTATCAGGAATTAGGAGGTCTTTCAGAGGGCAAACAGATTGCCTTAAGCCACCTAAGGAGAAATGCTGGATTCAGAACTGAACTCACAAATATTTCCTCTATGTTAGACATTTAGACATTACAGTCTGTCTTTCTTGCCAGTGGATGAGTCAATAACTAATGAATATTCCCATTACTGGAATATATAAAGAGCAAAATATCAGAGGATTAACTAGCATTGTGAAAGGAAATAAGGCTAAATTAATTCTTACCTGCATATCCTAATGCCAACTTAAACTAAAGGACTCTATAATTTGAATTCGATTTCCACTGGTTCCCTCTGGAGCAGATTTACACTACCATCCTCTGCCAATGCAGTGTGTAGTCCCAGTGACCAGCCACCTTCTGATTTAAAGACCCAAGGCTTGACTGAGAAACACCAGGATCTAGTGCTATATGAAGTATCTTAAGGCATCCATTTGGCTTCCACTACCGATATGGAAGTCACAGGTCTCCTGGATGCCCTCTGTCATATCTGCCAATCCTATACAGGTGTTTTGGATACAGCCGTTCTGGTGACAGAACTGAGTCTCCAGCATATTGTAATTGCAGCATAGACTATAACCAAATCCTCTCCCCTGCTCCAACCCACAAATTCTTGTCTCTGTCTCAGCCGCTTTTGCTGTGCCTGGAAATCTTCTGGGCCCAGTGCCTTGTCAACCTGTACGACTTCTTACTGCCTAATTACCTGTTCCAGTATAATCACAAAGCCTTTTAACATTTTTCTTTCTCCCCAAGGAAAATACATCTCAGTCACTAGAACATGACCTTCAGCTTCTAGTGCAAAGAATGAAACAAAAAGCTTTCTGAGCAATATCAGCTTCATCTGTAATTTTCCGTTGTCATACCTCAAAGAGTCACTAGTTGCTGGTGATGTCTCATGGTTTTAAAGAAGTCCTTTTTCTTTCTAATTTTCTTAGCCATGCCTGTACTGTTTATAAATTTAACTGCCTTTATCAACTCCATCTTTACCTTCCTCCTCTGCCACTTTCAGAATAACCCCAATTGTTGCCATAAATCATTTGAAGATCCCTTATTCTCTTGCTTCGGTCTCCTGAGGTCTCAACGGTACATGCAAACTCAGTATGCTTCAATTCTTGGAAAGACTGTTTCATTTTCTTTCCCATGAAGAGGAATGAAGGAGCTCCTTATGTGCCGGTACAGGAAAGGCTTACAGGGTGAAGCTGGAAGCGGCGTTCCCTGCCTGTCACATAGATGGCACGGAGTGAGGTTCTCGGAGCACAGGGGAAGCCATGCAGCAGGAATTGCCAGCGGGGAGGGATGGCCTTACCATGTCCTTTGCCTGACTGCTCCCAGATGCAGCCAGCTTTCTGAGCGGCTCATTGCTTGTTTTTTTACCTCTTAGTATTACATGGAGGAAAAATACACCCAAACAGACCTAAGGCAAGGGCCCAGACCTGCAGTCTGGGGCATTATTTTATGTTCCTCTGCTGTAGCATCTTTTCTATTGGCCCGAACATTTTTCTTCCAGCACCTTGCCCCAGTGATTTTCAGGGAAACTTCCTGTTTCCTCAATGTTAACTGCCCTCATTAAGGTAAATTGTCATCCCTCCCAGTCTTTGCCTTGAGACAGTGTCACCGGTCTGGGGAAGAGCTTTGTGTACTTCTGGTCTGTTTGGCTTTACCCTGTCCTTGCCTTCCTTCCTTACAAAAACCCCGTTCCCTGGAACAAATCACAGTCAGAAGTGCAATACCCTACCCTATCACTCCGACTAGTAGGGGTAAAACCACAAGCACAGGGTCCCTGGGCTTTGTAGTAGTCTGTGTCCTGGTTGCATGAGGACAGAGAGTCCTGAAGTTGTTGCAGGTCCAGCTGTCTGCTGGGATCACATATTTTATTATCCCTTCAGCCACTTTCTTCTCAGTTAATCTGATCAAAGTGGCCCTTCAAATTCAATTGTTCTGACTTTTCTTTTAGGTTTTGATTTCTATTTAACTCCCAGGCCTAATAAAATTATAATCATGACTCCCCAGCCATATTCCCCTTTATTCTGTATATCCTCTCCTTTAACAGCTTCCTAATTCTCTGCAGTTAAAAGTCTTCCACATTAATGTTCCTGCTCTTCATGTCTACCATTTTTCTGGATTTTACCATCACTGTAGTACACTGAATTGTTGGGTTAATGGCTGTTTCCCTTGGTAATTAGAAAAATAACTAATTAAATGTTTGGGTGGTGTATTGAAAAAGGGTTATGGTTCTAGACAGAGTCCTGAACTAAAGCAATCAAATTAGAGGAGTTTCTCCTTAAGCAGAATTTACCTTTTCATTTTTTTACAGTTTTATTCTGTCTTTCATTTGAAACACTCAAATACTGTTTTTAAGAGAAGTCCCTGGAAAGCTCCTCTATTCTAGACAGCAGCTCTTTCAAGAAACCAGCTCAGTTAATTCCTGTGCATCCTTTGAGTCAGACTTGCAAAGAGGAAGATGTGCTGCAATGACACATGATATAACCTCTCTGGTAAACCCCGTTCTATCAATGTCAAGTAATCTCAAAGTAGCTTAATTGTAAAACTATCTGAAGAAAAAAAGCATCTTTTTCTTAAGAATGTTATGTCATCGTACTCTATCATATTCAAAGTGATTTAAAGATGTTATTTCTTACAGTAGTCAGGCATGGGCCTATGTATATGGATTATCCTATGGAAACAATTAAATTCTAGTTACACCATGTCTATCACCCAAATGCAACTACCTTGATAGAGTAATATTTAGTAGTTTCTTCTGCAGCCACTAAACACACAGCTATAGAGTTTCACACTGGCTGACTGATGGACCCCATGTTGCAGTCCTTTATTCCTGTTTTGAAAACTTAGATGGCTCGAGAGATTTCATCAGACATTCTGGATGCAAGTAAATTCACCCATTATACCGACCACTCTGAGCTTGAGATTTTGTACAGAAGAAATGCAAAATTTCTTGCTTTGTCTGATTCATTTCTTCTTCTGCATTTCTTCACAGATAATTCACAGTAAATACGATACTATATACACCCTAAGATTTAAAACACACCTTAAAGCCTGCAACCTCCACTTTCTCCTGTGGAGACAGGAGTCTGGGACCAAAGGAAAGAAAGACCTGAGATTAACAATAAAGATCCCAGTTTCACAAAATAATTTGACTGCAGAACAGTCACATTTCTGTAAAGTCTGCATTGCTACTTGTGCTGCTTCTTCCTTTTTGCTTTTTAAATCAAGCTTGTTGAAAGCAGTAAAGGGAGGATATAGTATCTCAAAAACCCGATTTTCTTGAAACAGTTCAAAGTAATTGTGCATTGATTCCTTGGAGACAAACAAATGCTATTTATCAATTGGTTTTAAAAGCTAGAAAGCAGTGGTTTGAGATCACTTGCTGGCTAAAGTTGGAGGTTGAAAATAACAGAATAATAAATGGCCATGGTTTGGTCACACAGATGTGAGGTAGATAGCCGACATCCTCCAGCAGTGCAGCTTATTTGCTGATGCAGCTATAACTGGGAATAAAAATGCTGTAGCCATTAAACCAGGTCTGTGCCTTTGGAGGGGTATTACAAACTCTTTAAGAGAGGTTAGGACAGAGAAACAAACAAGTCACCTTCAGACCGTTTTCAAAGAGCAGCTTAAAATACAGTTTGCTTTGCAGGTCTCTTATACCCCAGAATTTCTTTGAGAAACTGCTTGGATGTTCATAGCCAGCTACAGTGCTGCAATAACGAACCCGAGCTAGGGAGAGTGCCTACTACCTTAAGGATATGAGGGAACATGGGGAAAACACCAAGCAGAAAACTTACCTTGAGATAAAATCATCCTGGAAAAAGAATTTTTAGATTAGTTTTGTCCACATGTCATGGTGTGTTGTGCTCTTCAACAGCAGCCCCCATGGAGGATCTGTGGGACTCTACCACCATCTGCACGATCCCAACATTTAGTTCCACTCCAGGAAAGGCTGCTGACCACCCTGCTGTCCTTGGGCGGTGGAAGGCAACCCAAAAATGCCACTCATTGGCCCAGGAGCAGAGGCCTTCTCTTGTTCCCATCCTGGGTTGTGACACCTGGTCATGGTAGTGGGGGAGCACGTCCTGGGGCACCTTGAGGGGACCAGCACCCACTCCAGATTGCTGCACAGGGTGGGTGGGCTCCAGGGGGCACCCATGAGAGAGAGGGGCTTCTGCTTGGGGATTTATCCAAGTGCCTATGCGATTTTTTTCCTTTGCTTTAGCCAGCATAACTTCCATATGAGCAGAGGTATCCTCTGATGGCAACAATATGGTTCCCCCAAATACCTGGGAAGAACTGGTCTGGCATTTTGAGTTATGCAGAGCTTGCCAGTCCCACCAAGAAGCCTATTTCTTGGTAGCGCATATTGGTCATTGTGTTGTAGGTAATTGCTACGCACAGCTAAGGAGTTCCACTGCAATCAAAAAGGTAATAGCTTGTTCACCTTCACCTTTTTCTCCTAAGAGCAATATTGCTGCAGGTCTTCTTGGTTAAAAGATCTGGGAAAACAGTTTTGAAAACCTTGTTTTGTAACTGATTTGTGAAGGTTGCTCAGTGTAAGGTGATGCTGAGCTCCTACCTTTGGCTCCCCAGGCTAGTAAATCCTCCGTAAGGTGGTCACAGACAGGACTGTCAAATGTTTAGCATCACATAAAGATCGTTAAGGAGTACCATTTTCATAGTGTCACCGTGAGGTTTTTATATGAAAAGGAAAATCTCTCCCTTGTGGCTACAACTTTTTTTTACAAATTCTTGGTGGTTTGGATGAAAGAGCTATAAAGCTGATAGGAAATAACATCCAAGGGACCTGTGAAACTGCACAGTAAGAATAATCAGACAGCACTGTTTTCCCCGTGCATTCAAATTGTCCATTCTTGCTTTGGTAGGATTATTTTATATGTGCCTTTTCCTTTGCTTCAAAACAGGAGTGACTGAAAGAAACAGTGTTGTGCAAAAGGTTCTTATTTTGTTTGACAAAGAAATCTCCAAAGCAACTCCTTCTCATCTTCACCAGAGTTCAGGGAGGTAGAGTGACAGTTTATAATTCAGGGGAAATCATTTCTACTTACAAAATAATTGCTGGGTACTAAACATCTTATCATGTACAATTTGTAATACCACTTCATACCTTAGAGCGTATTTTCTCCATATCAATGATGTATTTCAATAAACTATTCAGACTATTATTTTTTTAAATACTAAAGAATTACTCAGTTATATATATATATATACTTCTCACTGAAAATCTGAAAAAGTAACACTGCTGATACATGTAAAATTTCTAGTTTTCACTAAGAACTGTTGGTTTTACAATTAAAGTTATACATTTCAAGTTAAAAAAATAATAAAGATTAAAATATATAATTACCCACAGAAAAAGTGTAGATAGAAAGTTTCTGACCAGATGTGAAAGATGTGCCTCTATCTCTGATCCATGGATTGTATTTTGAAGTAGCATTTCCAAAGGATCTGCATCCACAGTCAGGAGACGACTTCCCAACAACCTCAGTATCTCCATTGCAGAGCATCTGAAAAAATCCACACATGCAGCATAGGGCATACCAGGTGCTGTCCTTTCCTTAAAATCTGGCTGCAACTGAGAGTCCTGACCTTGGTTGGAAATCTAGTCCTTTCTTGGCAGAAAAGTCTTACTTTCATCTGTGTGTTAATAACTTTAATTAAAACTGCCCTTCAACATAGTTTTGGCAGAAAAGCCAAATCTCAGTGTTAGTCTTGAACTGTTTGTTATTGCCCTGATGAAGAACAAGAGCAAAGGATTGCATACAACCTTCGTTTTATATTTTCATGTAATCTTTCTGTTCTATAAAAAAATCATACATATAACACTACACATAGAACCTGCAACAGAGCAGTGGCCTTGGATTTATCCTTTTGTATAAATTCTTCACATGCGTGTTTGTAAGATGAGCACTTAATCTTACACTTTCCCTATTACATCAAGCGGGTGGCTGATAGAAGCATAGGAGATGTGTAACAGGAGCAGGGAAAATCAATAGTGTGAGTTGGGCAGCAGAAATCAATGCAACAATGCAGCAAAAGAGCTGAATATAGTGGTGTGGCCAGAGGTAATCAATAAAAATACTTGTGCTTTTGTGATGCGTGGTGAGTGAACAGGTCCAAATAGAACAGAAGACTAACCTGGACTTTCATCTGAATCCGATACAAACTGGATATTTGGGGAGGTTCAGCTGAGCTAGTTTTATGTACATAGGCACATATTTTCCCCCTTCTTTTTCCTTTTTTCCTCCATCCTTCTGATCCCAGGTTCCAGATAGTTCCATATGCACAAATGACAAAATGTTCAACAGCTTGAAAGAAAAAATAGATTTCTAGCATCATCTGATAAATTCAGTTCATCTGGATAGCTTGAGTGCTGTTTATTCTGCTGGATGCAACTATTTGCTGGCTGTGCGTCTTCAGGTGTATTTTTCTTCTGTGTTTTCGTAATGAGGTAAAAGTCTTCCCCAATCCACTTTCCTCCCCAGAACTGGATTTCCATCTCTGGTCATTTTTTTTGTGTTGGGTTACAAATTTTCCTGTAACTTGGTAAAAGGCAGCCCCAGTATTACCTGTGAAGGGGAACTATGCCTTAACCAGGCCATGAGTCAAATCCTATTTAACTGGCTGCTTTTGATGTGCTATATATATTTTCTGGGAACATTCTGCCCAGCCTTACCTTCTGGCTTGGTCTCTCTATAATGCCACATTGTTTGTTTGTTTACTTTTCCCTTGGGTACTGCTAAACCAGGTATAACTTCAAAATTGATTTCTCCATGAAGAAACACTCTCTCCTTTCTTTTTGGCCATATTACGGTGTAATTTTTATCCCTTGCACAAAACTCCTGACTTTGTCCCGCACTAGTTGAAAATATTTTTTTCTGCTTTGGTAGTGGATACAGGATATTTATGTTTCAGCTCTGGTGTATGGGTTTCTGAAATGATGAGATACCATGCCCATAAGCTACATATCTGACCCCAATTCTCCTACACCATTTATTACATTTATCTCATTGTTGCTGTGTGGACTTCTGCAGCTTCAGTTGCAGTACACTTTTTACTGCCCGAGCAGCATTTTTTATTTAACTATTACAATGCTAACACTCAACAGTATGAGAAGTGAGCTGCTTGTTTTAAAAAGCCACTGGTACCGCCCATCAACAGGCACAGCTCTTCCCAACCTGGGTCCTTATCAAAGCAATCAGTGCTGGGGAGATCTCACAAAGCCTGAAGGGACTGAGACTCACCGCTGGGCTTTGACCTTGCTGTCCTGATTGAGTTTTCCCAGCCCTCAGCATCCTCTGGCTCTCCTACAGGAACTGAGGCGAGACCATCTCCTCCACACTAGGTCAAGAGAGCTGAAGCTTCCCAGAGATCTTTGTAGCTCATTGGAGTCGACTCAATAAAATAATGCCGACAGACATTGTGTGTCAATCGTGTTGCCTGCCAGGGACGTCACACTCCTGGTACAGAGAGTGACTAAAACTTGACAGATCTGATGACCGAGGGCATTTTTTTCCCCTGTGACATGATAGTCCTGCCAGGAGGGCTTAAATGTTTGTTTGCAGAGAAAAACAGAAATGTGGTGCTGCTTCTGCTGTAGCTGGCACTAATAATCGCCTCTGAACAGACTGGTTCAGCAGATACTGCAGAAGCGAGGGAAAGGGCTTGTGCCAGAGCTCTGGGAGAAACCCAGGACAGAAGGCTTCTCAGGAGCTGTTTTTTTCAACGCTGCAAATTTTCCCAATTCTCAAATTCCTCCTCAAAGCTCTTTAAAAAGAAAAAGTATTTATTAATAGCTTGTCTGATTCAGAAAGTGCTTTGCTGTGCTGATATTCGCGTCCCCAGGAAAGAGTCGCACTCTGCCGAACTGATGCTACGTCCTAGTTTAACTGTGTGTTTTCTGCACTGACCTAGTGCATTTTCTGACCCTGTGCTTATGGCTGTGAATGGCATTTGATGACTTAGCGCTCACTGGTGCAGGGTGAGGGGTAAGGAAGGACAAGGAGACAAACAGAGAGAGCAGTGTATAGCATATGGCAATAGCAAACAGACCTGCCAATGGGAAATCTTGGCCCCAGTTTCAGGAGTCTGAACTTTGAACCTGTGTTTCCTCTCCAGGGAAACGTGGGCATGGGAGCAGGGTGCATCGCTACAGCTTGCCTTGCCACGTGGCTGCGACAGGTCCCAGCCTGCAGATTTGGAGCCAGGAGATTGGGAGCGGTGCTGCATCCCCAGCATAGAGGTGTCCACCAAGAGCAGAGCTGCCTGTAAAGCCAGCCTCAAGGGCTGCAGTACAGGCAGGGAAGAAGGTCCTTCTTCCTCCTCTCTTACTCAAAGACCCTCAGAAGGGCCAGGAAAATCAAGTTCCCTGGTTTTAAACTTTGCAGTCTAAGAGACGGATGCTTTTTGAAGGTCCCTAGAGGTCTGTTTACAGCTTCTTCCACTGAGCTTTCATTTTGACGATGTTGTAAGTGGTGCCACTTTTCCAGCAAGATAAATGCCTTCTCTGGGACAACCAGGAGAAAAAATGTCAATTATAATTAAAACTAACCTCTTCATTTTTGAAAGCATGTCACAGATTATGGAGGAAAACTCAGCAGTGTTTCTTGCTGATTTGAGCTTCTAGATTTCCACACTGAGTCAAAAGCATTTGTGAGGGGTTCTTCACAGAAGAGCAAAATCCTGTATGATAAGGGTGTAATTATAAATGTGCAAAATGCAATGTTGTGATTCAAGGGGTAATACTAATACTTCAAAGAACTGTGGGACAAGATCCAGATCTCATCTACTCCACAGCCAACCCAGCAAAGCTCTCCTGAAGTCACTCTGATGACTTTCTTCAAATTAAAGATTTGCATTGCTGTAACCGAGGGGAGAATTGTACCCTACAACTTTAAATCACAGCTTTGACATTAATGCTAGAGGCCCAATTCCAAGGCTGTCAGAAGAGGATTTCAAGGATCTATTTATTGACTAGGAAAGGAGGTTGCCCTTTAGAGAGCATCAGCCTGACTTTTCATTTATTGTCATCTTCCCTGGACTTTTGCAAAAGTAAAGGCAACTTAGAAACAGGGAACTGGGCTATCTTTTACATATGGGGAACTGCTCCAAAGTGATAATTAGCTGCAAGTGACTACTGGAAATGAAGTAGCAACAAAGGTTTACAGGCAGGATCTGAAATAATCTTTGTCCTTTCTGGGGCTCCTTCATTTTGCATTTACTCAGGTAGCGCAAAGTTCTGAAAGAGTAATTTGTGAAGGCAAGAATAAATCTTCATGTTTAGGTTAGGCATGGGGGTATATGGGCATTGCTGCAGCTTTAATATTTATGTGGTTGACGGGGAGAGTGATTGGGGAATGGAATGAGGGTTTCTGTTTATTTTCTTTCATAAATCAGAGAAATTACTATTAAAAATTTTACTTCTTCATTCAGACGTTCTATGCCAAGGACCAGCACTGGGCAAATAATTGCAGCTAATCCCAAAGTCCCACATATGGAGGCAAATGCATACTTCCTACTGCGTATATTGTGTGAGTCACATTGAAGTAAAGTAAATGGAGTTGTGCAATCTTGAATTTGACCTCACATATGAATGTATGTTCTTCCCACTGTGTGTTTTTAAAAGTTGCCTGGGGGTTGCTTTATTTTAGCTGGGGTGCTGACAAGGAAGGCAAGTGTAATGAAAACAAAGCAGCCAACATTCACAAACATGATGTATGTGCTGAAGTCAGGAAATCTTTTCTCACTCTGGATTTTAAAGAACTGTATGCAATGTACATGTCACTCAGCCTAGATGAAATTCTTATCTCAAGGGGTCATAAGAGTCTCCAACATGTGATTTTAAACTTGAACTGGCTGAGGAGCTTTCTTGCTGCTTTTCTTTTTACAAAATTACATTTGCATGGAAAACTTTCTATTAAGCTTTACTCAACCAAAAAACCTCTGACTCTATTAAGAAGATATTTTTGTTGAGGTAAGTTGTGATGGGTTGACCATGGCTGGACGCCA